>JANUYF010000010.1:4074659-4742159 GCA_026167975.1 Phrynosoma blainvillii | reverse complement strand
GAAGAGGAGAAGATGGATATGAATAATGGATCTTAGAGCAAATCAAAGTTGAACTTCCATTTGAAGGCAAAGACATAGCTGTGATAGTCTGGAAACTCAGTATGCAAAGGGATCTGGTAGGACCTTTGAGACTAACTGAAAGAAAGAAGCTGGTAGCGTAAGTTTTCAGAAACTTGAGCCTACTTCTTCAGATGCATGAGGTGGAGTGGAGACTCCAGAGACAGACCTACAGAAGCTGGTTATGTGTGAGAATGTCAGTTGAAATTCAAAACCTTGTGGGTATGGAGATGAGGTGACAGGGTCAGTTTAAATGGTCAAGAAGACTAAACTGAGGCTGTTATACTTTGGACACATCATGAATCACAGGAAAATCCTATAATGTTTGGTAAATTGGGACATAATAGGAAAAGAGAGGGATTGCCCTAGAAGCAGATTGATTCAACCAAGGAAGCCATGGCTGTGGGTTTGTAAGACCTGAGTAGGACTTGATGTCAGCATGAATTATGAGATTATCCCATGAGGCTGTAAATTGAAATTACAGCAGGATAACAGTATCTTTGGTACTTACTGCACAACCTTGTGTCTCTCCTGTTGCTGCTTTGCATTTCAATCATTGGTGAAATGCACCTTGTCGATGATGGGAAAAACCTGTCAATGGCTGCAATATTGCTGCTGTTGGGCTAGTTGTGGTACGAACATCTGTCCTGCTGTTCTGCTGCATAGTTTTCTTCTTTATCTCTATCTTCACTTCCTTGTCCCTGGATTAAAATGTTTTAAAATCAATTTATCAACTGCTGACACTGCTTCTTCCTCCTTTTTGTTGCTGTTGATCCAGTCTTGTGACTCTTTTATAAAGCGAGAGGTTCATCCCCAGAAATCGGGGCTTTTCAAAGGACAAGACAATGAAAGGTTTCCTCCTGATAAGTTTCCTCTGTGTGCTGGGTTTCTCTCCCACTTCCCCACCCACTTCCTGCAAATCTTTGAGGCTGGTGAAATAAAAGAGTTTCCACTTGGTTCACCCATCCCTTCCATGCCCCTTTGTGTAATTTTTTTTTCACGGGTTGTTTTCACCTTACAATATAATCATCTTGGAAAGAGATATGGAAGGAAGACTTTCAGCTACCTTGGGGAGGGGAAAGGGAGGGAAGCTTGGATTGAACGCTTGATTCAGGTATTGTGGGGTGGAGTGGAAGGTTCTTCCCATTCCAAGATACGAGGTGCAGGAGGTGCAGCAATAGCAAAGGTGGATGGAAAAGAAAAATGAGGGCTTTTGCAAGCACAATGATATATCTGTTACAATAAAGACTCTAACTGGAGTCAGGTCAGGTGATATATATAGCCATCCACTGTGTCATCATGGCCTGAACGGCCTTTCCTGCAGACAATGGCTATATAGGCATGACCCAATCATACACTTGTTCTAAAGAGAAAAGATAATCCAACAGTATCCACACATTTGAACATGTGAAACTCCGTATATATTTATAAAATGTACACCGACATGCTTTAGTTAATGCACACATTTTGTTGCTGTTGTTGTGCCCCTTCAGGCTGTTTCTGACTTATGGTCACCCTATCATGGGTTTTTCTTGTCAAGCTTTGTTCAGAGGAGGTTTGCCATTGCCTGCCCCTGAGACTGAGAGAGTGTGACTTGGCCAAGTGAGTTTCATGGCTGAGCTGGGGATCGAACATCCATTCAATGGTCACAAAAATGTATACAAGCTGAGATCCCACATCACTAGTTACAAATGTATAACCAAGTATTGTCTTCTGGCTTGAGCTCCTCAAATCTGCCTTAGCAGCCAACAGATGCTCCCAGTGATGGGACAATGTCCTTCTGGCAATAGGGGCACAGCAGGATGACAATTCCCATCCTTTCCTACAAGTAATCTGTGGTGCAACAAGGATCTTGCTTCTGATTATCACCATCTTGCTCACTGGTGGGAAGGACTGGAAATATCTTGCTGCATCATGATCACCAACAGAACAGAGTTTTATTGCTTGGATCACCTTCCTGAAGGTTATGGTGGAATTTGGGGAAGGATACCTTACAATTATGACAATAGTGCCATATGCATTACTACTAAATCCAGAGACGTTATGAATCTGTAACTGCAATATAGGATGCCAGCCAATCTTTTAATCCCCTCTTTAAAAACAAATAAATATCTGCATAGAACTATCAGGGAACAGTCTTGGGGGTTGCAAAAGGTAGAAATCCATGGAAACAGATTTCAGAGATCTGCTCATTGCTAACAGCGTTGCACTGTTGGATTCACAGACTCATAACTGTCAAATGCCGAAAAGTGTACGTGTACCTGTGTGTGAATTACACACATATTTTTATTACTAAAGTTTGCACAGGATGTAAAAGGAAAGGACTTTTAAGAAGGCGTTTTATTGTTTTAAATTGCACTGTTTTTACCCTAAATGATGACATTTAGGCATCAGCTTGGTGACAGCAGAAATAATTAGAGTGGTCACATCAGCTTAAATCACTGTTATCCCCTTTTAAAAAAATATATAAACACTTTCATAAACTCTGCCTTTATGCCAAGGTGCATGAGAAAACCAGTGTGTGTATGTATGTATAATTCTCCCTCCCCTTTTTTTCTTTTGCAGAGATGAACTCCGGCATATTAAAAACTTGCCAACGGCGATCTTAGAGATGGGTTTCCTTTCTTCATCAATTATTTAAAACCTACCCAAGTCTCCCCTGGAGAGCTCAGAGTAAAAAAGCTGAAGGCACAATGATTCCCAATTAGTCTGGTGCTGAGCCTCCCTGTTGATTCGCTCAAGAGCAAGGTTGATTATGGAAACTCAGACTTTAAACCCTCAACGTATCTCTCTGCAAGGTAAAAAACAAAGTGGAAAACGATTCAGGGATATCTAGTCAGTGATACCAAACCTTCATCAATTCAGAAAGAAAACCCTGCAAGAACAACAGTGGTATAACAAGTCCTCCAGATCAAGTGGAGAAGGCAGAAAACTGCAGAAAGCAACAGATGTTTTGTTGCTCTTTGTGCAAAACTTGAAGCATTTTGAGCAATGGAATTTATGGTGCTTGGATCTGTGTCATGGCCAAAATAGCTCACAGCAGTCCTGTAATGAAGTTAAAGTGAAATATGGTCATGGTTGTTCCTCTGTTGGTCAGGAAAATTATGGTGATGGGACCAGGCTTTCCAGAATTGTTCTTCTCATTTAAAAAAAGAAACCAAAAAAAAAAAAAACACCAAGTGTAAGAAACATATTGCAAGCAAAATAAAATGAATGCAAAATAACTTTCTCACCCCTATGATTGTGAAGATTGGAATCAGTTTATCCAACACCACTTGAAATGACAGAAGCCAAAGTGCTAAAGAAGTCTTTCAATGTATATCGATGTCCTTGTTGTTCCTTCCTTGTCAGTGTCTGGAAAAAGCAGAATCAATGATGCAAACAGGAAAAAGAGCAGATTAAATTATGTAAATTGTCTCCAGTTTGCAAACTATGCACAGGACATGGTTTTCTCAATAAATTATTTGAATAGTTATTATTATTTTTAATACATGAAGTAGAAGCAATCTTTGGTGTGTTTAAGATCAACTTTGTGGCATGAAAAGTCACATTCTTTACTTTTGTTGTTGCTGTTGCCATTCCTATCGCATTGCAACCATACTCAGAGCTGGAGAAGTTGCTTTTAAAAATAGAATTAGTTACAGTTATAACTGTAGGGCCCTGAAAACAGTCACTATTATAATTACAATTATAAAAGTAACCATCTCAAAACTTTTGTTGTTGTGAACAGCCTTCAAGTTGACTTTGACCCATGGTGACCCTATGAATGAGAGACCTTCATGTCACCTTGTCCTTAGTTGCCCTGCTGAGCTCTTGCAGATTCATGGCTATAGCCTCCTTGGCTGAATCTATCCACCTGGAATGCAGTCTTCTTTTTTTCCTATTAACCTCAACTTTACCAAGCATTATAGTCTTTTCCAGAGAGTCATGTCTTCTCATGATATGCCCAAAATATGACAACCCCAGCTTCATAATCTTTGCTTCTAGCTTGACCATGATTTGCTCCATTGTTATTTTGTGCCCTCAGGTCATTTCCAACTTATGGTGACCCTAATGCAAACCTATCATGGGTTTTTCTTGGCAAGATTTCTTCAGAGGAAGTTTGCCATTGCCTTCCCTTGAGGCTATGGCTCCACTTTAAGCACCATGACTACATCCTATAGGATTCTGGGGTTTGTAGTTTCTAGTGATGTACTAGTGCTCTCTGACTGAGAATTCTAAATACATGTGCCTAAACTATAAATCCCAGGATTTCTTAGGCTGTTGCGCCAGCAGTTAAAGAGGAATCGTATTGCTATGATTGTCTAGTGTAGCAAGCAGTAGCAAGCAGCAGAAGAGAAGGAGCTCAGCTTGGTAAATGTGGGCAAGTCCAGCCTTCCAGTCTTTCCTTCTTTTTGCTGACTGGGCTTAAAATAAATAAATAAATAAATAAAAAATTCTGGCAGAGAAATTCCATCTTCCTGCAAGAATCGTTGGAGGCTGGGGTCCTTTATGAGGATAACAAGGCAGTTGGAAGCACTAAAAGGATGGGGAATGCTTATTAGTTATGGGGAAGGTAAAAGGCTCAGAGAAACTGCTTAGCATAGCAGTGTGGTCAGAATGAAATGAAAGCTCGCCAGCATAATTGTTAATTGGGTGCTTACTTACCTACTAATTTGAACTGGGATGTCAGCAGCTCCTCACTTCATCCAAAACTAGAGGTCAGCCTTCAATGGTACACTGTAAATTACATTTTAAAAAAGAAAAAGAAAAAAGAGGAGAAGAAGGAGCATAACACTCACAATTAGGTAATTATGGAACCCCCATGCTGTTGCAATTTAACTGGGTGCATTTAGGTCAGTCATGATAGAGAACGGTGCTTTCGGTCTGAGTCTGTTGCTTTGCAATCTCCCCAGCAGCCAAATCTACTACTGGATTATTTGTCTGGTTAGTAGGTCATGAGGTTTCCTTTCTTCTTTAAAATACCCTCATAGAGAGGGCTAGCACAGTTGTTATGCAGTGGACCTGCAGGATTTGCAGGGGTTAGGGCAGTGCTTCTCAATTATTTTCTGTCATGCCCCCCTAGGAAGAAGAAAACATTTTGCGCCCCCCGCGCGACTGTGAATACTATCATTTGTCTATAAAATTGTTATAAGTACACCTAACGAGCCCCCCTTTACAGAGCCTCACGCCCCCACTTGGGGGCGCGCCCCACTATTTGAGAAACACTGGGTTAGGGGCACAGGACCCCCATGAAAGTGGAGAAAACACAAATAAAAAAGCTGTTATTATTATTTTTTACCTGAGAGATCACCTTTCTAGGAATCTCTAGGTCCTCCAGGGCAACTCTCTGGTCAACATCTGCTGGAAGGTGGCCATAGAATGGCACTGGAGGACCTACAAATGCCGAGAGAAGTGTTCCTCTGGAATGACTTTTGGCAGAAGTTGACCACAGAGTTCCACTGGAGGACCTAGAGATTCCTAGAGAGAATATATTAGTCAAATCTGTGAATAATCACATCTGCAAAAGTCAAAGTCACAAATGTGGAGGGCCAACTGTATTTTGTTTATTTATAGCATCCACCCCCCTACACACACACACACACACACACCACACACATTGTGGGCAGAATCTTGTTCACATCTTACACACCTATCAGTTTCCTGATAGAACTGGTTGGATATTTCTGTCCACTGTGGAATGGCAGCATTCAGTTTGAGGTTCTGGAAGTGGAGTTGCACCTACACTGCCATATGTACATGGATGTGCTTGTACATTGAGCACTGCTGCATGGGGGCATCCATGTATGTTGTACATAAGGATTTGGTTATGCACAATTGTAATTCACTAATGAGGCGATGTTGTGAAACTGTCAGTTAACTGCATGAGCATCTCCTCAAGCTAAAAGTGAAGCCTTCCCTGGCATCCTGTTAGCAACATACTGTGGCCGGCATCCTGCTAGGGACACATCCAAATGTATTTCTATCTTATATATCCTTCTAAACTTTTTTTTAGGTACTGCAGAGTTTGATATTCCTTTCCTCCCTCCACAATGACCTAAGCCCTCTCAGACTCACATGATGCCTATGATAACTGTCCCCAAAGGTCATTGAATTGCTGGTGGGCAGCAGAAGGGATTGGAGAATATTTAACTATGCTTCTATAGCCAGACCCATATTAATGGATGGGTGGCCATATGTTGGGGATGCTTTGATTTTGAGTTCTGCATGGCAGGGGGTTGGACTGGATGGCCATTGTGGTCTCTTCCAATGTTATGATTCTAATAACATAATCTTCCAAGACCTCAAGAGGATCCCAGAAGGTGTCCTTGGTCTGTGTCTGTCCGTGGAGACATAGACAGGTGCTTCTCTGTTCCTTTCCACTTTTCATCAGCCACAGAATGGCCATGGGGGTGCTCTTATAGAGTCCTGAAGTGTGTGAGAGGGGAGCCATAGAAAAGTCATACACTATGCACATCCAAATAGGAACTTGGCTTGTGTGCAGGACAGTTATATGATGGTTGGTGAAACATGAAAACAGCTTTCATAGCAAGCAAACCAAGCCATGTCTTACTGAAAGATTAGGCCACTGGTTCTCAAACAGTGGGATGGGATTCCCAGGGGTGGGGTGCAAGAATTGCTCAAGGGGGGTGCAAGACTTGGAGGCCCTGATCCCTCTTCCTCTTCTTCCCAAATGTTTTTATGTATAGATTTTACACAAGTGTTGAGTTAAATATTGAATTTACTTAACTGAAGCTGTTCTAAATAAAACAACGTTATTTCCTTAGAAATGCTTAAAATATGAATATACTGTATATACTCGTGTATAAGTCTAAAAATTTTAGTCAAAAAATTGACACCCCCCCAAAAAAAACCCCAGAGTCAATTTATCCACGGGTCAATGTAAGTACTGTACTTTAACTCTCATATAAAAAAAGGAACCATTCCCTGGTGAAAATCAAGAATATAATCTTCCCTGGAAGCAATGGTCCTTCTCTACTCTCTCATCCAGCCAGCCTTTTGTGCAAGCCCAAAAGCTATGCCTGATGGAATTTTGTAAGTTCTTTGGCATTGTTTCCCTTTGCTTCATTCTTTAGATCCTTAGTTACATGCCCCTAATTTTTACCCTCAACTTATCTATAGACCATATCAAAATCTATAATTTTGGCGACAAAACTTGCCCTTGACTTATACATGAGGTCAACTCAGAGTTTATATATGGTACATGAATGTGTGAATGAAAATATGCACACTAAATAAACAACATATTTTTATTTGTATATTGCTGTGAATGGGGTGTGTGTGATGTCCACATATACATGTAAAGGGAGTCCTAAGGGTAAAAAGTTTAGTACCACTGGATTAGGCCATATTATCATGCCATATCCTTGTATAGGGACCTTAGCTTAAAGGTATAGTCCTTCTTTATGTCCTGAATGTTCCAGATGTGATCCCAGACTGCTGTGTCTCCACTTAAAAGAATCCAGGCAACAACAGTGGCAAAGAAAGCCTTCTTTCTCTGATGTCTTGGAAAACTGTTGCTAATCAAGTGATACAAGACCGGTTACATAGCCAACGGTTTAAGTCTAAGGTAGTTTCTATTGTTTATGTAGTAGTATACAGGCCCACACCTCAGTAACATTGTATGTGGAAGACACAGATATATTAATTTGAAAGAGAGCATGGAAAAGTTAATTTTCAGATATGACAAGTCCCAGAATCCCCAGCCACTTGCCATGCTGGCTGGGGATTCTGGTACTTATTGTCCAAAATGGAATTTTCCCAAGCTCTAATGTGGCTTTTGCTCCATTTGCATTACTAGTGGCTCTTCTGGTGGCTTTCACATCAACAGGTCAGTGTATCTTCTACAGGTTTTAGGCTGAGTTTAAAACAATGTTTAGCAGTGTGAGTAACTGCTTTAAAGTTTAAACTAAACCTTCCAATAAATTCACTACTCTTTGGACCCTCCACTGGTCTACATTTTTAAAGATACTGACCTGATTTTCAGTTGCCAGACTAATAACATGGAGCAGAAGTGAGTTCGCCTTTGACTTATGAACTTTTCTAAATGTCAGCAATACAGTTCTCAGCTCATAAAGTGTATACACGCAGAGACACATACAAACATATTTCAAGATAAATTACCACAGGAACATGGATTCAACTAAGTGATTAAATCTGATTTTTTTGGGGGGGGTGCATTTTCTTTATGAAAACAATGCTGTAGACATGGAATTAAACTAACCACTGAATTAATTTGTGGAAAACTGGCATGAAATGCAATTAGAGCCACCCATTTAACCTTAAGTTAGGATAGACAATATACAGCTAGCTGGACCTCAGAAGAGCGTTTAATTTAATCTAAACTCTTTTCCAAAAGTGAGCAGTGATATCAGGACAAAAGTAGCCATGATAAAGAAGCGTCTAGAAAAGACAAAGGCATGGTAAGGGTTGGGCATCAGGAGAGCAAATGATTGCCAAAGAAGATGCAAAGAAGGGAACTGATCTGGTGAGGATGTGACTTCAAAAGCATTGGGAAGCATAGCACAGAAACAGCCAGTAGTGTAGTGGAATCTGGACTCACTGCAGGCTTGGACATGTTGTATCAACCAGGGCTGTAGCTTAGAGGTAGATCATGTATCTTTCATGCAGAATATCTCAGGTTCTATCCCAGGCATCTTCAGGTAGGGCCTGGATATCAGTCAGTGTAGATGCGTGGGCAAAATGTTGTTGTTGGACTGCCATTCCCAATGGTGAGGAATGCTGGGAGTTGTAGTTCAGCAACATACACAGGTCCACTGGCAGTGGCTGACTTTATGTCAGTAATGTAAAAAATCTTCTCTGGGTTTGAGCTATCCAGAGTGCTGAACCTTATACCTTGAAATGGCTTCCACACATTTGGTAGCTCATTTAATGTACTGGTGAAAATCTGGAGTAGATTCAGCACTGTACTCACATGAGAGCCACAAGTGGCCCAGTGATAGTGGGGGAACCAATGGACTACATGGGCAGGGGAACATTCTGGAACTTGAAGCAGAGTCTTTCCTTTCTCCTATCAGTCTATTGCTGGTTATCAATTGCCAGAATCCTATTGGTAGTCCTAGCCAGAGTAGGCCTGCTGAATCAATGGGATATGTTGGCTCATTGTTCAACAGGTAATTCAATAGGCCTACTCTGTTTGGGACAACCTTTCAGATTTATGCCTACACACAGTCTCTCAACTTAGATGATCCCAATAGGGGGTGAAACAAATACATAGCTAAGATTAATAGCCATGACAAGACTATCACTAGACAGTACTTGTGATGTCTACAATACAGTTTCTGAAAACAGGCATTTTTGAATATCAGTTGCTGGGAGAGAGTGCTGTGGAATTCATATTTAATGTGTGGATCTCCCAGGTTTATCTCACCGGCCACAGGATGCTGATCCAGAAGAGCTCTTCTTATGTCCTTATGCTCAATTAATTCATCATTAGACCTATAAATGTAAAGATCTTTGGTCTAACTGTTTTCACAGGTGTATTGGCATTGTTTGTTTTTACGTATCCTAGAAAACCAGAGGTTGACAGTAAATGATGAAGATACTTTGACCATTGGAAAACAAGTCAGCTTCCTTCTTCCTGAAAATAGCACAAAATATTCCTTTTAAGCTTAGGGTATTAAACAGAATGATGTTTTACTTTTATCTTAATGACATCATGTTAAAAAAAATCAATGTGCAGCATTTATAAGAAGATTGTTCTCTTTTACTTTGTTCTCTTCACTTGAAAGAAAAAGAAGAGAGAGAGAAGGAATAATTTTCTGTCATCCAGTGATCTGGAAGGCTGTTGGTGAGATAGAATGCAGACAGGCATATTGAGTCAAATGGTTCTGAGGTGGAGGATGCTTAAATCTGCTGTTAATGCTCATTTTCAAACCCTCCTTGGCTTGAAATATTATGTAGTCTACCAAAGCGACAAAGACAGAAATCAGTAGAGAAATATCCTTGTTTTATCAGTAGATGGTGGTAGAGCCACATAGAATTGACACAGCTGTGTTCTGAGATATTAAGATCTTGGGCTTTTTGGAATGAGAATGGAAAAATGTCTTGTAGGTTCACTGTCCCCACCTTTGCTCTAAGGACATGGAGCAGGACCAAGGGCAGTTGGGCTAAGCAATGTAAGTGGACTCAGTTGTAAATCTTACCAATCTAGATATTTTCCCCACTAAACATACAAAGCACGGCTCAATTTTATGCATGTCTATTCAGGAATATGCACCAGTGTGACAGTTTCCATGTTTGCAAAGTACAGCTGAATGCCATTCAAATAGCTGCCATATCTGCAAAGCTCAGCTCAGTTCTATACAACAGCTGTCGTGCCTGCTAAGACTACGGCCTAGGCAGTGTATTTAAAATTTAGGCTAAAAAAAAAAAAAATCTTGCATGGGACATGTAGTTACAACGTTGGACTTGTGGTCTTCCAATCCACTTGGCCAAAACCCACCTTAAAAGCCAAGCAGGTAGATCAAGTGAAGGAGTTGGGCAACCCTGATAAATGGGGCTGCAGAAGGATGATGCACTCCTCTCCCTCTGCCAGTGGATTGTGGTGTGATGGGTAGAATCAGGGACTTCTGTGGAGTCCTGTTGCTTGTCATACTGCAGCTCGCTGGCAGAAGGAGGCTGGATGTATCATCCTTTAGCACCCTGCTCACCAGCATCACAGAACTCTGCCCCATCAAAATGGCTGCCTGGATTTTAAGGTGGATTTTAGGGGCATTTGAAATCATGGCAATGATTGTGTCTCATGAGCCCTAGCAGCAGAAGGAGAAGCTCTTACAGTGGGGGAAAAGGTCCTCCAAGGCTGTCTCTATGGAAACCCACTGGGGATCTGGGACAAGCCATATTTTCATAGCCTAAGAGAAAGGCAACAAGAAACATTCTCCAAAGAAATATTGTTTGTCTTCAGAGGTCCTCATCTGCATCTTCCTGTCCACTAATATCTTCAGAAATCTGGTTTTCTAGTGCGACATTCCAGCTCTGAAACATTCAACTCAAAGTAGATTGCTAGAAATGCAAGTTGTCATATTGATGTCAGGTGAAGACTTTTAAAATTTTGTCAAGTTCTCCTTGACTGATTGATCGATTGATTCATTTTTAAACTACTTTTCTCCCAGTGCAGGACCCAAGGTCACTTATGAGATGAATTAAAATTGAATACAGCTAAAACCCAATATGTTATAACATTAAAGAACAATTTCTAAAAAAATTAAATAAATGACAGGTTCAGTCTTTCTTATCTGGAATTCTCAAATCCGAAATACCCCCAAATCCAAAACTGTCCACATGGACAGCTGAAATAGTGACACCTTTGTTTCTGATAGTTCAATGTACTCACACTTTGTTTCATGCACAAAATTATTTAAATATTACATATGAAATTATTTCAGGTTGTGTGTATAAGGTATATATGAAACATAAATCAATGTTATGTTTAGACTTGGGTCCCATCTCCAAGATACCTCATTATGTATATGCGAATATTTCAAAATCTGGAAAAAAATCCAACATCCAAAATACATCTGGTTCCAAGCATTTTGGATAAGATATGCTCAACCTGCATCATATTAAATAGAGAAGCTGGACTAAAACAGTTTAAAAACATAACAAGAAAGGAATGGGAGTATTAATAAAAACCTTAATTAAAAGATCCTTCTGCAGTTGCCAATTATTGGCCAACAGCCTATCTTAATGGAAAGTTCTTTGCATGCTGGCAGAAGGAAAATGGAGGAGAGACCAACTCAGTATACACTATAAAGTAATTCCACAGTCCAAAAGCATCCACCGAGAAGACCCTTTTAGATAGTTATCTGCATTATGTATGCCCACTAACCAGAACTTGGAAAAAGTTTCTTTTGAGGAGCTGGTGCTCGCAGAATTCCTCATGCTGGATGAGAACTGTTGCCCATAAATAAATAAATAAATAAATAAATTTCCAAAACTCAGCCACTAAATTTGGAATAAACCTAATTAAAGCCAGTGGGTTCACTGAGCACTGCAGGCATGTGTAGGATTGCAGAGTAATGGTTTAACCTTATTTTTCTGCTGAAATTTGGTTGCTTTGTTCATTTTAACAATCTTGTATTGTATCGTGTGCTTTGGCTTTGGTTGTTGTCAGTCATTAGATAAAGATAGAAGCACAGATTTTTCTTCAGAGATAGCTCCTGGCTACAACACATTGCAATAATCCAGGTGGGAGGTTAGTGCGCCATGGATAACTGCACCCAGGCTACTTTGGTCCAGGTTGGGGATAATGGGTGCATCAGTTAAAGTTGTTAAAAGGTAGTCTGTGTCACTGACTTGCTACTTAGAGCTCAAATAAGAAAACTGGAACATGTGTGGCCAAGCAATATCAGAATGGGCTGAAGATGGCAAAAAGTTATTAAAGAACAAGAATATGCAAGTTAGGAGAGGCTGCAAAAGTTTGAATTTTCCTGAACTGACTGGGAATGGCAAGATTTTGCCCCTTACTCTCCTCTTCCCTCCATTGAACTGTTGTTGTTGTTGTTGTTGTTGTTGTTGTTGTGTGCCTTCAAATAATTACTGATTTATGGTGATCCCAAGGCAAACCTGTCACAAGGCTTCCTTGGGGCAAGATTTGTTCAGAGGGGGCTCATCATTGTCTTCCTTTGAGGATGAGAGAATGTGACTTGCCCAAGGTCACCCAGTGAGTTTCCATACTTAAGTGGGGATTTGAACCCTGATTTCCAGAGTTGTCATCCAATACTCAAACCATTGCACCATGCTGGCTCTTTCTGCCGATTGAGTACAAACTACATTTGATCTTTAAACTCAATTTACAGCTATTAAAGTGAGCTGAGGACAAAGGGGGAAAGTGGAGAGAGGGGAAAGAAACTGGGACATTTTAAAAGCGGCTGAAAAAGTGGGAAGACAGAGGATTAATCAGGATTGCCCTTTCCAAGTTGGAGGGTATGCAAGAACCCTCAAATTAGGAATTTGCTCCTTGTAGGGAAGGTGAAACCTGCACCTTGTAGGGAAATTCTCTAGAACAAGCTGGAAAAGGTGAACCAGCTATTAATGATACTTTCTTCTTGTCTGTCTAAAAAACAACTAAGAAATTTTATTAGTGTTCTTCACCCTTGTATGTGTGTGTTGGTTTGTTTCCCTGAACATTCATCAGATTTTGCTTTTGAGCAGGACTTTTAACATTTCATTTTTAAAGACAAGTCTAAAGTCAGCTCTCTATGATGTCTGGGTCAAAGCAATTTGTCTCTGACTGTTTGCACAGTGGAAAGAACAAAACCTAAGTTTATGGGTGTTTGGCATGCCATGTCTCTCTTATAAAATCTTGTACTTGACCCATCCTGTCTGACCAGCTTTCTGTCTCAGTGAAGGTGCTTCAGAATTTCAGGTCTTGTAACCTTTTCGCTGTTCTGGTTGACTTTGCCTCACCCTTCTTGAGATATTCAAAAAATGAACAAAACCACAGAGTGAAAAACTGACAAGTGAAATCTTTTAAAGATGGCTACATAGGATTAAAAAGCACTATCTTGGTTATCACATGATGGCATCACATAATTTGACTATGGTTGGCCTCTTCAGGTGTGGACAAGACTTGCAGTTGGAAAGTGGTTTCTGAACTCCATTAGTTGTCCAATACATCCCAACATCACTTTGATGAAGAGGGTTCAGGAGAGGATAGCCTAAACTCTCTCCTTGTACCAAGGTCCATATAAGCAGGAGAAAGGGTGAAGACAGAATTAGTACCATCCTATGAGTGTCTGCTCAGAAGTAATGTAGAAATAGAACAGATGCTACAATTTCTTTTGCACAGTTAGTCTCAAAGGTGCTGCAAGATCCCTTTCCATGCCAATATTTCAGACTAACATGGCTATATCTCAAATATCTATCTATCTATTCACATTGTAGTCCCATAGATGGTGGTGGACCTGTCCCTAGTTACAGCATAAAACACCAGAAGGCTTTTTTGCAGATCTAAATGGATGTGGGGGGATTTATCATTGAAGTCATTCGTGCATTAAGTGAAAAGAAAAAGGGAAAAAATGGACTGCAGGAACACACATCCCTGTAAAATAATGATGGGCAGAATAAACTGTTGGCGAGTGCCTCTCTGACTCCCTACCGTTTAATCAAAGAGCAGTGAGAGGAACCAGCTCAACATTTACAAAGGCAGAACTGACACAATGCATATTTGAACACCATGAGAAATAGCATCATCGGTGAGGGAGAGTGAGTTTGGTTAATAATGAATGGCACATCCTATAAAATACCATTACGCAGCATTCAACGCCCAAGAATGATGACATAATTATTAGGAGGCTGGGAGATTAAGATATAATTTAAAAAAACATGACAGGGGAGGGTGTAATTGGGGAGACAAAATACACAGGAAGTTTGTAATTTACATGTCAAAATACCTTTTTCATGTTTTGATTGGATTGGACGCTGCCTTTCCACTTCATTTATCTTGGCTTCAATTAGAGGCAAGAGAAATGACACTGGGCGTTCATATTCTTGACACCCGTGGCTCACCGACACTTCCTAATGCTAACAGACAGGGAGGGGAAAAGGGAAGCCAGCTTCCGCCTCTGTTGTGGACTTCTTCGTTAACCCCTAATTTGTTTCTAAATGAGCCTGTCACTGTGGTTCAAATGAATCTGTGCATAGGAAGCAGGGTTGCTTGGTTGGGTAGGATCTTGCTTGCCAAGGATGGAAAGCCAGTGGGGTTCTCGCCTCCCCTCCTGCCACTACACAGCCGTGTGTCGCTACAGATGAGAAAGCCCTATGACCGGAAGAAACCTTGTCACCATGGGACATCACTTTGCACCAAAATTCGGCTTTGCTTATTTCGCAAGGGCAGAGATAGGAAAGTCAGTGGAAAAGGCCAGTCATTTAACTGGCTTGCTAATAAGTTTTTTTTTTTTTTTGGTAAAAAATTCTAATTCAATTGTCTTTACATTACAGGGAAATAATGGTCAAATTTGAAGTCATAGGCTTTCATGGCCAGCATCCATAGTTTTTTGTGGGTTTTTTGGGGTGCGTGGCCATGTTCTAGAAGAGTTTCTTTCTGACGTTTCACCAGCATCTGTGGCTGGCATCTTCAGAGAATGCTGGAATGGAAGAGAGTGGGTATATATATACTGTGAGACTCTTCTAGAATACAGCCACACAGCCTAAAACCCCCCACAAAAAACTAATGTTCAAATTGCCATTTTAATTAATTGAAATGCCTGAACTTCAGGCCTTACTAATGAAGTGGGGAAATGGTTTTATTTTCCCTGTACTGTGTCCCAGTTTTGACCTTTGGAAAGGACACGGATTTTTTGAAAACCCAGTTTCTCATCCACTTTTAAACTTTTTTTTCCTCATCCAATATCTTTTTAACTGATGTTTGTTAATTGTTGTAGTTCCCCACCTTGATCCATGGGGACAGGTAAGATAATAATAATAATAATAATAATAATAATAATAATAATAATTTCTGCAGTGTAGATGCAGCCCCAGTTGTTCTTACCACCTGCAGCTTTAACCTTGGAATTGACTGAATGCAGAACCCATATAACTTGTCTTCGAGTATATTTGACCTGTTAGATTGTAGGAATAATTAAAAATGCTGGTATTGACCTCTACATTCTTGAATGATGTAATTCCTTCATATCTAAAGAAGCCCTCTTTGGAATAGCAGCACACTTACCTTCAAGATTTACAGAGAAGGCCCTGTTTGTACCTGTGCTGAATAGTGAGGCCTTTGTAAAAGGATTCCAACCATAATGTTTATTTCTGGGTCGGGAACTGGAAACTCATTTGTAGAGCTCAAGCTCTGCATGCAAAAACCACTGTCATTTCTAAGTAAGGCTCAAAGAAAATCTGTGCTGGGGAGATTATGGACTGCCTTGATTTACTAATAGACATTCAGTATATACATATTGTTCAGAATAGAATTCTTCAGTGGAGTTCTCTTACCACATGTGCATAGATAAGTTCTTCTTGTTTAG
Organism: Phrynosoma blainvillii; assembly: GCA_026167975.1. NCBI lineage: Eukaryota > Metazoa > Chordata > Lepidosauria > Squamata > Phrynosomatidae > Phrynosoma > Phrynosoma blainvillii. The sequence goes on along the minus strand of JANUYF010000010.1, from coordinate 4,726,107 downwards.
GTAAGATCATAGGAACATTTGCCTGGAAATCAAGTCTCATTCATTTGCAGGTTGAACTTGATTCTATGTATGTTGAAGATTTTAGCCTTAGAAGAGACGAGGAGAAGGAAAACCTGTTCCCCTTGCTAAAATATTCGCTAGGAGAACAATAGGAGCCAAACGAATTTTGCAGCAAGAGTTCTTACATGGAGGTCATGATATCCCAAAGGCTTGGGCCATAGATGGAAAGCACATACAACCCTGGCAACCCACCCCTCACAGAAACCTTGCCCAGATTCCAATTCTTACACTTCAAGTCGTCTCCGCTTTTTCCATTAATATTTAATGCGCAAGAACGCACTGTAATATTCCCAGCTGTGCAATCTAATATTAACAGCAATTTCATAAACCAACAAGATCTATTCAATTGGTGACCATTTAGACTATAACACGCCATTAAGCCATAAAGATGGCTGCAATGAAGGCATGATTATGATCACACATCCATCAGGTTGGGATTAAAGAAAGGAACTCAGCAAGGTCAGTGTATAAGAGAAGACCAGAAACATACTAAGTCAGAAAGCAGATAGGAAGAGAATCAACTCATTTGAAATGTGGTGCTGCAAGAAAGTTCTGTGGATGCCATGGACTGCCCAAAAGAGAAATGAATGAGTCCAAGAGCAAATCAAGCCCAAACTCTTGCTAGAAGCCAAGATTACCAACCTGAAAATGTTGTACCTTGTATAAGGAGACATGACTCACTGAAAAGAGCAATCATGCAAGTTAGAAGGCAGTAGAAAAGTAGGAAGACCACAATACTGGTTGATCAATCAAGGAAGCCACAGTCCTGGGTTTGCAAGATCTGAGCTGGACTGTTGATATCAGAGAGACTTGGAGGTCTCTTAAATGTGTTGTTATTGTTAACTGTCCTTGAGCCAACTTCAACTAATGGTGACTCTGTGGTTGAAACATCCCCCTATCCACAACTGCTCTGCTCAGCTCCTGAAGGTTCAGGCCCATATCTTCCCTTATTGAGTCTATCCATCTGGCCTGTGGTCTTCCTCTCTTTGTAGTGCCTTCTACCTTTCCTAACATTACTGCCTTTTATCGTCCAAATACAATTGAAAGGCACAACATTGGGGATGATTGCCTGAAACATAAATTTAAATCAGCAACCAGTCACTGTAAGAAGGAAAAACTATTTTGAATGTTACAACAACATGTCAAAATTTTAAAGAGCCCCAAGGAGAAACGCAAATGTGCCTTTATATTCACTGCTCTCCCAATTAAAATTGACCTCCACACATTAATCAACAGAATGTACTGTTGTGCACTGCCTCTTTAAGATGATATTAAGGTGAAATATTAAGAGGAAATGTATATTCCTCTCTCTTCCTTTCAATCCCTCCATATTAGTCTGGACTTTATCACATGGGCAAAAGAGATAATAATGGGATAATAGTGCTATACTCCCATCAATATTGCGCAATAATGGGATGATTTTCACACAACGTTGCCATTATTGTGCAAGTATCCTGTGAATAGAGTGGCAAAATTGTGCCGCTTTTTATTCACAGGATTTTCCCATGAATTAATTTTTTTAATTTTTTTTTTTGCCTTCCATAACTTCTGGGGACAGGAGGAATTGTTGCCACATTTTGAGGGGTCCTCTGGGGCATTTTAGGTCCAGGAGAGACCTTTCTCTAAAACAGGGAGTGAACTGGAAGTGAATTCCAGACACTTCATGTTGCTAAAAAAGGGCCTCTTACCCAGGGAGCAATATTTTGTGTGAATTTAGGGGCATATCTTCCACACTTATTACTCCTTCTGTCCGGGAAAGCTGCCAACACATGGCTGATAAGGACAGGGGCCTCTTCCAAGACAACAACCCAGTTGCAAGTAATGTACCACTGTTTGCTTGCAGCAGGCAACCAACAAGTCCAGAGTTCCGAAAGGCAGGTCCAGAGAGCAATCCAAGGTCCAGGGTTACCACGAGCAGGTAGTCCAGAGCCGTTCCAAAGGTCACAAGATATAAACAGTCTAGAGTCAAGCTGAGAGCCAAGAGCTTTCACCGGGGAATCCAAGATAAGCCTTGACGGAGAGCTTGGCTTTTCCCAGCTGCTTATCTAGCCTCAGCTCCTCTCTCCCAGGTGTTTCTCTTTAGCTGCGCATTTTTCAGCTAACCTTCGAGAACGCCGCAGGCTCGCCCTATCTGTTCTCCTCTGAGCAAAGGTAGGGATTTCAATCTCTTGCTCCTCTGCTTCTTCCTGGCCTGAAACCTCTGCTGGGGAAAGGCTTTCTGCTGGAGGAAGGCTAGGCTGCTGAGGAGGAAGGCTAGGCTGTTGCTCAATGGGCTCCACACAGCTAGGTCCAGGTTCAGCTAGGTCTATGGGGGCTGGTAGCACCAAGCTAGGATCTGGCCCCACATTCTCCCCCTCAGAGTCCTCCAAGTCCTCCACCTGACACCTACTATGCAGCAAATTCCAGATAGATATGATGATTACTATTTAAAATCCTGAACATAGGATAGGGAACTACCCATCACTTTAAAAGTGTCTGCAGCAACTATAAAACTGAGGAGTCAAGCGGTGAATGTTCAAGAGGGAGTGATGTTCCTGATATTATATTTTAATTACTGTTTGGTACGTGTGTACCAAGTAAATTTTACATTTTAGACACGTTGTGGGTATGTTGTTGAAATCATGCTGATTTTATACTTCTGGTCTGCGACAAAAATAAACAATTCATTCTGTCATCTTGGCCAGTGCGTCCGGTCATTAAATATCTGAGGAGTTTTCAGCTCCATCCAAAAATAATCTCACTTGTGGCTGTCTTACATTTTCTCAGAGCAAGTACCGATCTTCAGGAGCAGATTAGAAACCTGAATGATTAATCCCCCCCTTTTCCACCACTCTCCCCTTGCTGCCTTTGCTGATAATAAGTCTCTGATGGATTTTGCTCTCAGACACTTTGCGTTGCGGGATAAGTGAATTTGAAAGCACCATGAGTATATAATGGACCACACACTGGGATCTGTAGTTTGGTGCAGCGATGCAACCTAAGAATATAGAAAAGGCTTTAAAAACTGGGGGACGTCTCCCCCCTTCCTTTATCCTTTTACTGAAGTGCAACACTCAAGAGGACTGGAAATGGGGAAACCGAAGGCTTTCTATGCTACAATTTCTTACACAAAAACAAGACTTCCCTTGCAAAAATGGCTTTTGAACACAGCTTCTCTGCTGTCCTGATGACATGCCAATCACTCCAGGGTCTGGGGGCTCTTGTAATGCCAGCGGTGCTTTGCCTTTTATGCTCATCTTTCTATTTTGTTATGGGCACCACTTTACGATTTGATTGCAAAAACCGCTCCCTGCCTGCTACCCATTTTGGGTTTTATTTATGGAGCTGTTGATTCCCCATCAGCCAGTGCCATTAAAGGCCAGCGTCCCGCTTTTGTGTAATGCAGCAGAAGAGAATAACTAGAAAGGCTGCTCAGAAGATGTAAGTAACTCATTTCCAGCCCCGCCACCTCTGTGCCGTTGCTTCAAAGCGAATAGCATTGCAGCCAGAAATGTGTCATTGCATCAATGAGGATGCCATGGGGCCACGAAAGGGCCTGCCTCTGGGTGAGGAGCAGCAGACATCAAGTTAATGCAGAGAAGGGCAGTCAGGATCAAGAAATGCCTAGGAAAGTTAATGGGGTGTCATCGAGATGCGGGGTCAGAAAGCACCTTAGTGCAGGAGGCAAAGTGAGCTTGGCCAAGCAACCGAACCAATCTAGGTGGACCTCAGTAATAGGCAGTCATAAGGGCTTCTTGATGGGGGGGGGGGAGGGGAAATCTGATCTATATGTTTTTGCAGAAGGACAGAAGCTTATCAGCACTATGTGCACTTTTGAAGGTGTTGGGTGACTGGCAATGGTGTCACTGAGGTTGGGGTCGATTGTTGTGGGCTGCGGAGGGGATCCAGACAGCATCTGGCCAGACATCCTCCATTTAGGGTATGAGAGGATGGCACTGTGGCCTCCACAGGGCTTGTTCGGGGTCTGGTACAAGCCTCTTGCTTATCAGACTCTGAAAGGAGGCACTCCCAGCACTGCTGGTGGCCACTGCTAAGAGAGGCAGTGCTGTGGCCTTCAGAGCACCCATTTGGGGTCTGTCACAGCTGCTGGGTGAGCAAGAAAGGAAGATGACACACTTCTAGCTGGATCAGTCCCTCCTGGTGTACCATCCCATTGGGTGTACATCCCAACTATAGTATCACTTGTTGTGGTCTGTACCCCCCGCACCCCTCTAATGATACCTCTGGTGACCGTGATCTGTGCACTAGAACAGAGTATGTACACTCCCACTGTCCTGATTTGGCAGGGACAGTCCCAAAGAATCTTATGCCACTTCACTTTTCAGCTGCTTTTAAAATGTTCCGGTTTCTCTCTCCTCCTCCCACTTTCTGCCTTTGTCCTCAATGTACTTTAATTGCTGAAAACTGAGTTCAAAGTGTAAATGCAATTTGCACTCAACTCAACAACAGAGAGATGAAAGGAATGGATGGAATCTTGTCTTTCCCAGTAGGCTCAGGCAAAAGCAAACTGCTGCAGTATCTCTTCATTAATGATGCTTTCCATTTTGACCACATCTATTCCACATCTGTGACATTGGAAAGGGCTGCCAGGCCATGTGAGTGTAGCCACATGCCCTGTTTCCACATTTACATACCTCTGTAGCAGCCTTCGGAGCAGACATGATTGTGGCAGCAGATAAAGTGTGTGTGCTGGCAGGGGATCCATGGCTTGTGAACACCCATTTGTCACTGTTCCAGCCTGGACACTGATTCAAGTGGAAACCATGGGCAGAGTACCATGGGTTGGCTTGTAGTATCCTGCCCATCTGTTTAGGCTATTAGGATGTAGGATGAAAATAAAACAAAATAGGTTGAATGTTGTTACTTATAAAATAATAGAATGATAGAACTAGATGGGTCTGCAAGGGCCCTGGAGGAAATCACAGCTAAAGTGCTCCTGGGAGGCAGCCACCTAACCTCTGCTTTAAAACTCTTAACAAAGGCGACAATTTATTCCTCTGTAAAATAGTTCTTCCCATCAGGAAGTTCTTTCTAATATTTTGCAATTTGAATCACTTTGCAATTTGAATCCATTGGTTCAGGTCCGACCCTCTGGAGCTGTAGGAAACAAACTTTATCCACATGGTATGCTAACTACCTACACAGTTACTACCTAAGGGGACTTTGTACTAAAATGGCAACAAATGACATTTTCAAAAATAACTTTTCAAGCCTTGGGCCTGCCAGAGGCATCTGCTTGGTAGGGTAGCCATGTGTCTTGCACCGTAGGTGACAGACATTATTTGGAAGATGGTCACAGAAGATTGGCCTTCTTTGGAAGATGTCCTCTCTTTCAAGTGTGATCTGATCCAGGCCTGGTTTAATGACAAAGAACCATCAGAAGGAAGAATAAAGGCTTGGGAACAGAAAGAGGACAACGGATTTTTGGAACATCCACTGAAATGCACACTTCTTGGAGAGAAACATTCAGATGAGGTTGCCGGACCTCCTAGTGGGATTCCATGATGATCCTTTCAACAATCAGGCCAAGATGGAAAACAAGGACATCTGGCAACCCTGAAAGAGTGGATCAACCACCGATTCCCCAGTTGGTGAGCATGGCCAGAAAGTTCCTCCAGCAGATGTTTGTCCTTAGGCAATGAGAGCTTCGCTGGGCACATCCTCCTATGTCTTTGGAGCAACATGCCAGTGCAATGGAAATTTCAGTGAAGCTCACTGGCCAGCATTAAGAAGCGTTGACCTGTTCATCAGTCCCAGGATGCAAAGCCGGCTCTGAGAAGATGCACACATGCACACAGATAAACACACAGAGGTTACTGGCTTTTCATTCACTTGGGAGCTGAAATGAAAAAGGACAGACGATAAGGGGCATTCAGATAATATTTGTCAGTGCTTGTTAGACACAGTCCTGCTTCCTTTTCCCTCCTCCTTTTTGTTTTTCCTGCTCTTCCCTGGTGCTTATGATCTGACCATTATTTTGTCTCTGCATTGTGCCTTCTCACTTTGGCGGATGAAATATGCAAAGGGGGAACTGTGTGCATTGGCAATGTGTATGTGTGAGCATTGCATCGGGGGAGCCCTATTGAGAAAGAAAATAATTATTGTTACACCTTGGAGCACATTAATGAATCCATTAATAATTGATCAGCTGTTATGTTTTCTCCTAATACTCATCAAAATCTTTATGAATCGGAGGTACAATCCGCAACATCTCATTACAACATTTGCTCAAAAAGGGGGAAGGAAATCAATGCATTTCTAACTTATTTGTGTCAAAACTCATTTATTTCCACAATAACATGGCCTGTCAAACCTTGACACCCTGTTAATAACATCCAGCTCATTTGCATATTATTCAAATCTATTCCCTTTTCTTTTATCAAATGGGGGACTTTAAAAAAAGAGGCACCGCAGACACGTACAAAGAAGAAGAAGAAGAAGAAGAAAAAGAAGCCAGCCTCATTCCAGCTTGCGCACTGGGCTGCTCATCTTTCCACATTAGCTCCATTTGCACAGTGAGAGAAGAGTTACCTGTAGCAACTAATTATGCAGTACTTTATGCATATTAATTAGCTTTATGAGCAGCCCTCCATCTAGTCTTCAGGGAAGGAAGAGTGAGAGGAGAATACCACAGTGAGAGGCCTGTTCCTGGCAAAATGCAAGCAAGTGAGGGACAGAACATTTGCAATGATTTTCTCTTCGATTTGCCCCCCAGTCTTAAAAACAGTCAGTCCTTAGTGGGGAATAGAGCAGGGGAAAGGCTTCTCTGTTTTGGTTTGAAGTCATGGTTTTGTGTGTGTGTGTGTGTGTGTGTGTGCCTGTAAAATAATTGTCCATTGCTGGCTTAAGATGGCCTTATTAAATTATTCATGTTTATTAATAATCTTCTTCCCATTCTTTGGAAGGAAGACAGCATCCTCTTAGTGTCATATGCAAGTATAAGTTGCAATATGCATACAGAGTGATTTTTTTGGACAATGCACAATGGTCATATCCAGCAGATGGTGGTGTAAGAAGAATGGCATGCATGGAACCATTGGGAAGTTCCATTGCGGTAGTGCATTAAAGTACACAGAGTAGTATATGGATGCACATTACCTCTATGTATTGTCTTTGCACAACGTGTATTGTGATTGCACAATGGATTGTCCAGCCATGTGTATTGACCACTGATCCATGCACTTTGCACCATGTTGGTACTCAGCATAGGTGCTGCATAACATAACTTCACCAGCAGATATTTATACTATGCTGAAACAATGCAGGATCTTGGCCATTGACTGGAATCCTGTTGGTGTCTTAGGTATGTACAAGTTCACCAACACAAATGGTTGGGCATTTTTGTCCAATGTAGAAAGTGATCATTCAGTTCAAGGCTGCAGTTGGGCCCATGGTTGCACCTGTGGTGTGTGTATTGCAGAGAAAGGTCCATGTTGCTCGTGGAGTTGGGCATTGTATATGCAAATGTGCATTGTATATTTAGATTCACATTCAGTTGTGCCAAGTTGCAATTCATTAATGAGATGGCATAATTTCATGAGTATAAATTTACACTCCACCTCCTTGAAGTAGTATCCCAGGCTTTGTTTAGCCTTGTATATGATGCTGTTTCAAAAGATACTGGTAGTCCAGTCTGCTATGAATATGTCTATTTCTCTTTTTAAACTCATCTAAATAAGGCAAATCAAAATTGAAAAGAGGGCAAATCATTCTGAAGGATGGAATAAGTTCACTGGACTTCCTCCCAAACCAAGTAGGGCCACAACTCACTCAAGAGTTGAATTTGCTGCTGCTGTTGTAAATTGATGTCAAGACAGCTTTGACATGTGATTTTATGAATAAGAGAATAAATATACCTTGTTATTAATCATTCTGCAAACGTCTTGGAAACTCAGGGTCATTCCTTGGTTGAGTCTATCCACCTGTAATGTGGTCTCCCTCTTTTCATACTGCCTCCTGCTTTTCCATTTACAGTTGCCCCTCCATTCTGATGGAGTTCAAGTTCATGGTTTTACACATTCCCAGAGAGTTGATTTCTGCTTAAATCAATGGGATGCACCCCATTCAAACCTATGGGGCTTGAATATTTGCTAATCTCCGTTTTCACAGAACAGATCCGGAACAGATCCCCCACAAAAACGGAGGGCCAATTGTATTGTCTTTTCTAATGAGTTATGCCATCTCATGATATGTCCAAAGTATGATAGCCTCATTTTAGTAATCTTCATTTCTAGCAAGACTACAGACTTGATTTGATCTAAGGTCCATTCATTTGAATTTGCAACAGTCCATAGTATCTTCATAACTCTTCTCCAGCACCACATCTGGAAACAATTGATTGTTTTCCTGTCAGCTGTCTTCACTATCCAACTTTCACAACCATACATAGAAATCAGAAAAGTTGCCTCTGTGCAGTGTGAAATCATCATGGCAGAGATCCTATTTTGGAATTGGATAGTGTAAATCCCTATATATGAAGTTATGCATTGGCATTGATTATGCTACACAGTCCTTGTGTTGAATAGCAAAGGTGCACATGCCAAATATGCAAGCAAATGACATGCGTATACAATGGCACCATGTGCACAACTCTACTTCTGTGAGCTTGAAGTGAATGCGCATTGGACAAAAATGTTCACCTGCTTTCATAGGGAAACATGGCACATGTGTGAGATGCCAACAGGTTTCCAGCCCATATGTAAACATGTAAACTAAGCAAGCAGGGAGCATGTATCTTGTTTTTCAGGTGCATTGTGCTTCTAAGCCTTGAAGTGTGAGGACTTTTTTCAAAAAGGTGCATGCCTTGCATACCTTATACATGTGTAAAAAAAGTGCAATTATTATAGTTGCTGCTGTGGTAGAAAAAAAAATGCTGATCTTTATTCCATAAACAAAGTGCTTGGAGAGGCATGCTTTATTTTTAATGAGAATTGTGCTTTCTTGTGAAAGCCTCTGAGACTGAGATGATCTCTTGTAAAACAAGACATGTTCCCCCTCTATGTGCCTTGCTTACATGTAAAATAAAGTGACAGTTTTGCCATGGCTGTGGCAGATTCAGCAGCAGGATGGTAGTCGCCCAGCCTGTATGATCCTGTTCACCTGCAATCTAATCTGTTGTAGCTTGAGACTGTTTGCAAGGAAGAAAAACCTCCAAATCCAGATGTCTCCAGCACTGCCTGTAACAATATTACAATATTAGCATGGCATAGTGGTTTGAGTGTTAGACTACAACTCTGTTGATCAGGGTTCGATTCCCAGCTTGGCCATGAAAGCCACTGGGTGTCCTTAGGCAAGTCACTCTTTCAGCCTTAGGGGAAGGCAATGATAAACCTCCTCTAACAAATCCTGCCAAGAAAAGCCTTGTGATAGGTCACCTTAGAGTTGCCATAAGTTGGAAACAACTTGAAGGAAATAACAACAACAGCAATTACAGTCTTATCCTTCAGTCATTCTTTCCCCTCTATTGTACACATTTTGCTTTTTACACTAGGTACAGATCTTGGTATATAACGGAATTACTTGAACACATACTACTGGCCTCCACTGACCAAACTCGGACCTACTTGGCCACATGTGTCTTGGTCTTCATCTGTCAAATGTTGTAGGGAATGGTCATGGAGAAGTCTATAAATGTGGACTGAGGTTGTATAGGACCTGGATTCTGCCTCAGGGTTTGAATCCTGCAAAGATTCTATAATATACTGTAATAAAAATTGTGCTTATCATATATACTCAACTATTAAGGTGACTTCATGTATAGGTTGAAGGCAGGTTTTTGTGCCAAAATTATGGATTTTGATATGACCCATGGATAAGTTGAGGGTAAAACCTAGGTGCATGTAACAAAGGATCTAAAGCAGTGGCTCCCAAACTTTGTTTCTCCAGATGTTTTGAACTTCAACTCCCAGAATTCCTGACTGTTGGCCACACTGACTAGGGCTTCTAGGAGTTGACGTCCAAAAAACCCCCTGAAGGACCAGAGTCTGGGAATCACTGATCTAAAGGATGAAGCAAATAAAGACAATACCAAAAAACTTACAAAATTCTAGCAGGCATCATTGTTTGTGCTCATCCTAAAGGCTGAATGGATGTGAGAGTCGAGGGGATTCAGTGCTTCCAGGACAGACTATACTCTTGCCTTTCACCAAGGGATGGCTCCTATTTTTATAAGAGTTAAAGTGCAGTACTTTCATTGACCCATGGATAAGTCAACTTGGGAATTTTTGGTTCAAATTTTTGACTTCAAATTTCTAGACGTATACATGAGCACATACAGTAAAGTTGCTTTCTGTCTGTCTTCTAGTGCGCTTGATTTCAATAAACCCACTTTCAATAAACTCATCAGTGTCCTGTCTGTCTTGAGCTCATCCCCCCTTCTGCCGCCATGCTTCCAACATCCCACCAAGGCTGTCAAACACAAGTTATCCCAGAATGGCAAGGCTGAAAGAGGACAACCTAAGCTTCAAAATGTGCAGTGTTGGCAGCTGGTCCCAGTCAGAGAGGAAGAATACTTTGCATGCAGATCGGCAGGCACAGTTGAACTCTGCCCCTTCCAGCATGCAGCCCAACTATCTCTCCAAGGGCTGCGACCCAAGATGGAGGAGTGTGTCAACAGGGCAGTTCGAACTGCAGGAAGCCCACCATTCCAGCCCAGGGAGCTCAGGGAGCCGTTTCCCTACCATTAAAAGACAGATTATCGCCTGATAACAATGGGAGACATTTAAAAGGGTGGGAAGGGGAGGCAGAAGGGGAAGATTTGATTTTATGCAACAGCAGATGTCTCTTAAGCAGTAAGCACAGTGTCAGATAGAGAGACTAATCACATTTCAGTCGCCTGCGCAGATCTCCGATTAAAATTCAGCGAGACAATTCCTTGGCTTGTAAAATGCAGCTTTCGTCAGAAAGGGTGGGAAAAGGAATGCATCGTAATTAATACAATTAAGTCAATCCCGTATCCAGCCCCCTCTCTCTTGTTTAAAATTCAACATTGCTTGGAGTGGTTGGGTGCTCTTTGGCTGTTTGGTCATGTGTTTTTAATTTTATTTTGAACTTATGCTTTAATTGTATTTTTAAAATGCTGGCATTTGAATCTGGTTGGCCCTTATATTGGAACACCCTTATATTGAAAAGATGAGGTATAAAACAAAGAGATAAATAAACCTTGATTATGGATATGTAATAGCAAAGGAAAGGAGGGAGTTTTCTTTGAATTTCTGTCCATATAGTAAATTGCAGTCTTCTCATATAATAAACATGATACAAAAGGACATGATAATCTAAAATGGCAGAGAAATTTGTAAGATCTCCAAGACAGAGGCTCAAATGAGATGTGATGGTGGAAGAAATGGTGAACCATCAACTGAAACTCAATGGCTTTTCCAGTCAGATTTAAAAGCAAAGTGGTCATGCAAATTGGAGGATGATGAGAGTTGTTGCCCAAAAGCTTAGCTTTCCCAAGCTCTAGGCTAGCGCTAGCCCTAATTCCCATGGGGCAAGGGGAGCACTTTTCAGATTCAAGTGCTTTAGGCCTTCACTTGTTGTTTTTTAAATACAGGTTGAGTCTCCCTTATCCAAAATGTTTTGGATTTTTTTTCAAATTTTGGAATATTTGCATATACATAATGAGAGATCTTGGAGATGGGGCCCAAGTCTAAACATGACATTCATTTATGTTTTGTACACACTTTATACACAAAGCCTGAAAGTAAGTTTATACACAATATTTTTCATAATTTTGTGCATGAAACAAAATTTGTGTACATTGAACTACCTGAAAGTTGTCTCAGCCATCCATATGGACAATTTTGGATTTTGGAATAGTTAGGATTTTGGAATTCCAGATCAGGGAGACTCAGCCTTTGCCTTTTTAGTTACCTTATTAATGACAGACCTCTATAAGCCCTGCTCATCACCAGCCCTGCATAGGTCTTGCAAACTGAAAGGCCATGGCTCCCTCAATGGAGTCAATCCACTTGTCTGCTTCTTTTCCAGTAAGTCACCATTTTCCTGTGCAGTACCTCTCAAAATGGGGAAAGAAAGTGACATAACATCACTTCTGTCACCATTTTGAGAGGGACTGCATAGGAAAATGGAGGTATTTGGGCTTGCAGCTTAGAGACACCTGGAGGAATTGGCCTTTAGCCCCTATGCAGTTATCCACTCCACTGTAGTTTAGGTTCTTGGAAGATACCCAACAGCTTTATTTCCTTTGGGGGCAAACAAATTCTAGATGTGTTAAGATCTTTTTGAGAATGAGGAGGTGAGGAAGCAACAACCCAAATGGACTTTTGGCAACCATATGCAGTAGTTGTCAACCGGATGAGGAAGGGGCATATGTTGTCAGGCACTTTGACAATGGGCACCGTCATACCCTCCAACATTTCACAGGTGGGACAGGTGTAGCCATGAGTGTGGTCAAGATGGCAAAACCTATTAAGGAGGAAGAACAAGTTTGCTTTTGCTTGAAGGCAAGATTGTATCCCATCCTTTCTCCCTCTGCTGAGTTGATCAAGTTTAAACTACTTTTGCATTTTGAACTCAGTTAGCAGCAATTGAAACAAGCTGAAGACAAACAGAGTAAGTGGGAGGAGAAGAGAGAAACTTGGACATTTTAAAAGCGGGTGAGAAAGCGGGATGGCAGAGAATTAATCGAGACTGTCCCTGCCAAGCAAGGACAGTTGGAGAGTATAGCTTTGTCCATTGCCCAGCAAACTACCTATCCTTCACCCACCTGATGCCCCTTGGCAACTGGCAGGTTTTAAAGGTTAAGAAACAGCCATGGCCTTGCTCAAAACTGAGGGATATTATGGTCTATGGCAGCAATGCTTCCCAGGCAGTAAAAGAAAACCAGGCCTCCATATCTTAAGAGGAAAGGAGCTGCACAATGATGTACACAGGCTGATGGGACTGGATTAACCCATTAATAAATGGGGGGTGAAGAGAGCAATCTTGTTGAATGTAATGTATGCTAATGATGTGACCTGGCTAATGGGGCCCTTTTCTATATTCTGTCATTGCGCGCATCAATTATGCAGCCTCAATTATCACTCTGTTTTTGTATCACACAACGGAGAAATGAGAGACTTTTAATAGAGATGTTTCACCCAGTAAAATGCCTGATTAGCTTATGAAAGTTGAAAGTTGGGGAGAAAAGTGGCGCAGCGTTGGAAGCGGCAGGGAGGGTGGCCAAGGATGTCTGGGAGTCAAGAGCAAAGGGTGGTGGGCAAGGGAGACTTTAGAGCTTGATTGAATTAGCCAAAAGATATGGCTCTCAGCAAAGACCTTTGTAGCCATGGCCTCAGCTGCGTTGGGTTCATCAGCAGAGGAGAACCAAAAGGCTTTGGAGTGGAATCTTCTGACCATATGAAGACTATGTGAAGAGATACGAGGTTCAGAGAGCCCTCCAGATGCTGTTGGAACAGCATTCCTCATCATGGCTTTGTTGTCTTCATCACTGGCTCCATCTGTCCCAACTTTGCATGGACAGCCCCAGTTAATCCTCTGTCCTCCCACTTTTGCAGCTGCTTTTCAAATGTCCCAGTTTCTCTCTCCTTCTCTCACTTTCCCCCATTGTCCTGGGATGTGTGTTTGTTGTTGTTAACCTCCATCAAGACAACTTTTTAAAATATGTTTTTTATTATCTTAAAAACACATAACACACAACACATACATCTATATAAATACAAATACAATAACTAACATTTAAACTTAAACAAACATAAAATAAGACTTTCCTTCCTTTACTATGAATATAAGTTATTTAGATATATTGACTTTCATATATTTTCTTTAACTTTTATTTTCCGATACCTTGAGTATACTCAAATCTATATTATGTTATGAAATACATACTTTACATCTGTCTTCTTTACCCGTTCCACACAAAAACCTGAGCATCTGCTCTCTTGACCAAGATTGAATTAAACAACTTCTTTTCATATCTGTAACATTTATTTTGACTTTTTGTTTAATCTTTCAAAGCAATCGCACTGTTCTTGCCCCATTTTTCTATAAAATATTTCATGATCGGGGACCATTCTTTTTCAAATTTGTTTCTAGTTTGTCCTTTCATGAGAGATGTCAGTTTATCCATTTCCATAATGTCATATAATTTAAGCTGCCATTCTCCTAAATTTAGAGCCTCTTTGCTTTTCCATTTTTTTGCAAGGATGGTTCTTGCTGCATATATCAAAGACAACTTTGACTTATGGAGGCCCCCTGAATGAGAGACCCCCCCAAGTTACCCTAACATCAACTGTCTTGCTCAAGTCTTGCAGACTCAGGGTTGTTGTGACTCCCTTGATGGAGTCTATCCATCTGGAATGTGGTCTTCCTTTTTTCCTACATCCTTCTATCTTGCCAACCATTATCATCTTTTCTAATGAATCCTGTCTTCTCATGATATGGCCAAAGTATGACAGCCTCAGTTTAGTCATCTTGGCTTCTAGGGCCAGTTCAGACCTGATTTGCTCTAGGACCCATCTTTCTTAGCAGTCAATGGTATCCTCAGAAGCGCGTATATGCCTTTAAGTCGTCTGTCAACTTATAGTGAACCCATGAATTTCATCGGTTTTTAAGTCAAGGAGTACTCACAGATGATTTTGCCAGTTCCTTCCCATGTTTATTTCAATTGTTGCAAACTTAATTCAAAGTGCAAAAGGAGTTCACTCAGTTAATTCAGCTCAGGGGGAGGGAGGGGTGGAAGGGGCAGAATCCCACACTTCCCAGTTGGCTCAGGCAAAAGCAAACAGCTTATCTGTTCTTCATTTTATGATCACCCATTTTTCCATCTGTGAGATGTTGGATAGCATGTATTGCACAGCAGAGGGTTGGATTATATTGCCACCAAAGTCCCTTTCAGCTGTGTAATCCTCCAGATAGGTGAGCTGATTTAATGGTTTTGTTGTTGCTGTGAACTCTTTCTCAAAGGAAAAAGAAAGAACAGCTGACTTGGCCTGAATGATTAACAATAGATCAGTATTCACCAGTTTGGTAGACTCAATTAATTGATATGGCCCTTATCAATAGAGTTCAATCCTGAGTATCACCACTGACCTTCTGTCACAGGTTATTATATGGGGAGATTTCTTTTGCAATTAAAATAATTAAAACAAAGTGACCAGATATCCACGCTTATCACTGTGGCTGTGATAACATACCCTCCAACATTTCACAGATGAGAATAGCGATTCCCTTGGGTGCTTGCTACACAAACACCTCTTTTCACACCCAAGATCACTGCCTAAACTCCATCACCGTTTGACTGTAACATTGCTAAAAAGTCTGCACCACTTTCTATCCTGCAAATTAGCTGGTTCTTTTTAGACACACAAAGGCATGGCTCTCTGGGTTAAACACAAACATTTGAAATAAATAAATCAATGGGCCACAATGAGCATTTTCAAAACACTCCAGGAGAAGACAAGGGCAAAATGGATGGCTGTGTGTGACTTGATGTGCCATGAATGTACCTACACTGTAGATATTTGTTGTTGTAGTGTGAGCTCAAGTTGTTTTCAACTTATGGTGACCCTAAGGCTGGGTTTTTCTCGGCATGATTTGTTCAGAGGAGGTTTGCCATGGTCCTCTCCTGAGGCTGAGAGCATGTGACTTGCCCAAGGTCACCCACTGGGTTTCATGGCTGAGCTGGGAATTGAACCCCGGAGTTGTAGTCCAGCACTCAAACCACTATGCCATGCTGGCTCTCAAGACAAGACTACTGGAGCTATAATCTCTCATCTTCTTATCATTAGGAGAGAGCTGAAGGCTTCTGGGAATCTGACAAACAGGATAAAAAATATTTTCCATTTTGTTGCTGGAGTACCTTCAGGACTTACAAGAAAAGCTTCAGTAGCTGTTTGCATCTTATGCATCCATACGTTCCCCTCCACAAGCAGGTTGCATCTACACTGTAGAAATAATGCAATTTGACACTGCTTTAAGTGTTGTAGCTCCATCCTATGGAATCCTGGGATATGTAATTTTACAAGGTCTTTAGCCTTCTGTGCCAAAGAGTGCTGGTGCCTCAAAACTACAGATCCCAGGATTCTGTAGGATGGAGCCATGGCAGTTAAAGTGGCCATGGATTTCTACGTGTAGATACTTAGCCTCAGTTACATTTAGGCCATGAAAACCAAAAGCATGGGTATAGGATGGGGGATATTTGGCTTGACAGTACTACATGTGAAAAGATCCTTGGGGTTATTGTTGCTCATAAATTGAACCTGACACAGCAGTGTGATGCTGCAGCAAAGAAGGCAAATAATGTTTTAAACTACACGAGTAGAACCATAGTTTCCAAGTCAAAGCAAGTAATAAGCTATAAGTCAGAAATGACTTGAAGGCACACAACAACAAACTCAGACCATGGAGATGAATAACCTAAATCCTTTTCCACACTTAGTTATTGACAATAAAAGCTTTCACTTAAAATACATTGGGTTTTTTTTTGTCCCGATCCTTTCACCATTGGAACCACCCTTCACTAGAACCTGCCATCTCCTGAGTAATCTGAAACTGAATTTGGTTTCTGGGCTAAAAGAAGTTCCTGATTCTTTATATATACATTTCATTGCTACTGACTTGCACCTGACATACACCTCAAATATTTCAATGATCTCCAGATCAGGAGGTCTTCCGGTGCAAATAATTTGTTTTGCTGACGCAACGGTGTGTGAAGCAATGCCCAGAGCCACTCAGGAAATCCAGAACCAGGGCATGACCAAGAAATGTCTATCCTGATTCTGCTTGAAAAATATATATGCCTATATCATAAATCCATATTAGTTTTCATATATGTGTGTATGGCCAGAGGAGTGGAGAGGTAGACACAAGATGGCAAGGAAACCTTTAAATCCATATTTCATATGGAATATATATAAATATATTATATATTCTAGAAGATTTTTAAGGAGGAAAAAAATGTGCTGTGAACAGGTGGTAGATATAAGTACCCAGCTGTGCATTATAGCTCAGTTTATGGCCATTTGATAATCTTGTCCGTACCTATTTTTTGACAGATTTCCCCTTGTATGCAACATTGCTGTAAATCTCATGGCAAAATAAATGACTTTATGAAGAGTGGAAGTTATTATCCTGTCTCCTGCCTTCTTGCTGTAGAGAACTCCAGGGGATCCAACCAATGTACGTCTGGAGGTGGGAGCGATGGATCAAATGGCTAAAAGAAAGCAAACTGAACCAGTGGGACAAAAGATTAGGAGAGCAAGTGTGTTTGTTATGTGACTGTTCTCCCATCCGCCTATGGAGAAGTTTCCAGGAAAACATTCCTATTATCCACTAGGTGGCAATAGGAAGAAACACTTTCTTGCTTCCAATGGTCAATTTTTAATTCTTATTGGACAGCTTTCATTCACAACACCTTCAACCCTCCCTTCAAACCATCAGATTAGATCTTCTCAGACCTGCAAGCAAGGGATTTTGATGTCTGGCTAATACAAGTATCCAGGAGTAGCTGTGTTGGCCATATAGCAAAGTACAATATCACCCAAAATCCACAAAACAGTGGTGTCTTTATTGGTACCACCAAAATGCACATTATGCACGTTGCAGGCTTTCAAAGTTCCACTGGCTTCTTCATCGGGAAAAGGTGTTAGCAATGATACAAGTGAAAGAAAGAAAGAAAGAAAGAAAGAAAGAAAGAAAGAAAGAAAGAAAGAAAGCTGACAGTGTTAGTCATAGCTCTGCATTTGGTCATATGTTGTAGGTGTCGTCAGTTCATGAGAAATATGTGCAATATGTATTGCGCTGGGGTGCAATAATAAAGTACTAAAAGTAAACTAAAGGACTCCAAAAGCCCTGGTGATACAGGTAACATCTGTTTGAAAAGTTGCAATGAAGCAAGGTGAGTCCATCCCCTTCCAAGATAGCCCATTCCCTTCTCAAGCAGCTTTAACACCAGGAAGTCCTTCCTCATGTTTAGTTGGAAGACCCTTTCTTGCAATTTGAATCTGTTGATCTGAATCCTATTGTCTGGAGTAGCAGAAAACAAGTTTGCACCATCTTCCATCTGGAGGCCCATAAAATATTTGGGGATAGCTATTATATGATCTCTCAGTCTGCATCTACACTGCAGCATTAATGCAGTTTTGGCACTGCTTTAGCTTTATGGAAATCTGGGATTTGTAGTTTTGTGAGATATTTAGCTGTCAGAGAGCTCTGGTGCCACAACAAACCTCAAATCCCAGGATTCCATAGCATTGAGCCATGGCAGTTAAAGTGATGTCAAATGGCATGAATCCTGTAGTTTGGCAGTAGCCATAGTCTCCTCTTCTCTAAGCTAATCCCATCCATCTCCTTCAGCTGCAGTCCCTGCATTTCAATATTCATTTCGATCCCACTAATATTTGCTTGGCTTTATCTGTGTGGACAACTGCAGCCCAAACCTTCTTCACTTGCTTCTTCCACTCTGTCTTTATGGATCTTTATGGAAGCTATCCAAGGTGCTGAACTTACTGTGACATTAGGGAATGGTGCAACGAGTGCACAATGCACATCAACGCATGATGTACATCTGTATGCAATGTTCATTGGGCACTTTTTCTGGTTCGGCTACATCATAACCTAACACCAGCCCTTTACTGGCTACGTATCATGAAACTGACCAGTTGTAATTCCCACCTACGCAAGCCCACTTAGGAAGATGTAACTCCTGAACTGAGGCCAACACTTCATGCATCTGATAACATGACATCTGGTAATGGACATGAAATAGAAGCATAGAATTATAGAGCTTCAGGAGATGGAAGGGATCCAAAAGGTCATCTAATCCAACATCTCACCAGTGTTTATAATCCACCAACAAAAGTGAGACCAACATCTGAGTGTGTCCATTTCACGGTCCTTATTCTCAAGAAAATATTTCAACCCCTGTCGTCCCTCCCTCCCTCCCTCCCTCTCCTGTTTCTTTGGGGAACAAAACCTTTTACAAGCCCCTGGTTCTCCCACAAATCTATCAAAACTCCTTCAATCTTGGCCATTTTTTGGGGGGAAATAAAATTTGAAGTAAATTTTCAGGCAATTTTTGCTCAAAAACCATGGCAGAAAGATGCCATGGTGCATGAAAAAAAAGCACAAGATACCCCAAACCCAGCCCCCCAAGTCCCTCTGTTTTCCACAAAGTCCTTCTCAAAATGATGACCAGAAGTGACATGATCCTATTCTTCAAGGGATTCTGACGGAAAAAAACAACAGGTATTTTTGCATGATATGTGTGTGTGTGTGTGTGTGTGTGTGTGTGTATTTTGGGGTTGGGGAATTGGCCACAATGCTTTTACTCACATCTGGTCTATCTAAACACACACACACACAGACACTGGTTGGATTTACTACTGATCCTTTTGCTACGCGATTTAAAAATGCAAGTACAATTGTGTTTGCACTATTTGTTTTTAAACCCAAGAAAGTGGCATACCGCAAAGAGTGTTGTTTTTACAAGATTCATGGGTACTGTGTGCTTATGACAGCGAGTGTGTAGTACTGCTAAGGCAATATCCATTTTCCCTCCTGCTCTCTCTCAGCAGTGATCATGATTGTACATTAGACAATGATGCTTCATCACACCTCCTAGGCAAGCTTAAGACCACATTGGGTTGCTTTATGCTCTCTCCTTGAGTTTAATGCCTATCATTTTCTTATGTTCTGGAATCCACATTATGGGCATAATGGGACTTGCCGGGCAGTATTTGTCAAACCTAATTGTGCCTTTGAATATGGCTGTCTATCTTTAAGATGCACAGAGCACAACGTAAATCCCACCAAAGGGTATCTATAGATGTGCTTTTCTCCCCGTCTGGAGGACTTGGCCTCTTCGATATTTAGCATCTATCTCGTTTTAAGTTCAGTATATTTTTTTTAGTCTCCAGACACGGCAAGATGTGGAAGTTATATTCTTTTTGTGCTCATTTGAGGGGTGGGAAGATGTATTCATGCGTATAGCAGCCTGTAGCTTTTCCCATGCCAACTAAGCTTTATTTTCTTTTATGTTGAAGTGAGCAATTTTATTGCCATCTATAATATTCTGACTTTTAAAAAAACTAAAATGCCCATTTTTTTTTACTTCAGCAGTGCTTGCTGGAGCAGTACCTCTGAACACACATTACAAATAGTATAAGGCTGCTTCTGTGAACTGGAGGGAAAGGACATCCAAAATGAGAGACACCAGATTCGATTAGTAGTGCAGTTAGAATGGGGCATTGGGGATAATGTCAGATTCAACTTGGATCAGGGTGCAAAATAAACATCGGAGACATATTGGCCCATATCCTATTTTAGTTGACTAGAGCAGACCCATTGAATTATTGAGTTTAGTCCAATACCATACTGTTAGGAATACACAACTAAAGCACTCCTGAGAGATGTTGTTGTTGTGTGCCTTCAAGTCATTTCTGACTTATGGCGACCCTAAGGCAACCCCATCATGGGGTTTTCATGGCAAGATTTGTTCAGAGGTTTGTCATTGCCCTTCCCTGAGGCTGAGAGTATGTGACTTGCTCAGGGCCACCCAGCGGGTTTCACGGCTGAGCAGGGAATCTAACTTCTGTTAAAAGACCTCCAAAGATGAAGAGTCCACCACCATCCAAGGCAACCTATTCCACTGTCAAACAGCTCTTACAATTGAGAAGTTCTTTCTAACGCTTAACTAGAATATCTTTTCTTGGTATTTGAATCCATTGGTTCATGTTCTACTCTCTGGAGGAGAAGAAAACAAGCTGGCTCCATCTGCTAGACGAGATTCCTTCAGATATTGAAAAGTAGCAATTGCGTTAGCTCTCAGTCTTCTCTTCTCCAAGCTAAACATATCCAGCTCCTTATGTCTTTCCTTATAAGACTTAGTTTCCTGACCTTTGATCCTCTTGGTTGCCTTATCTGGACACATTCTGGGTTGTTCATGATGAATGGGTCTACTCTAACCGAAAGGATGCCATCCAGCTATAGGCAATGCTATATATTTGCTAGAGTGCTGAACTAGGATTGGGAGACCTGGGTTGAAGTCTCTATACTTCCATGAAGTCACTTGGTGACCTTGGTCTAGTTAATAGTTTTCAGAGAAGTAGCCATCTTAGTCTGTTAGATCTTGGACCACTTAGTCGTTTTCAAAAGCAGTAGCCATGTTAGCCTGTTGCAGCATAAAAAAAAACAAAACAGAAGGGTGAAAAAATAAATTAAATCTAGCAGCACCTTTATGGTAGTATCAAAAAATCAGTTGCAGAGCATTTCAGCCTTCCTGGACATGCAATATAGGATTTACAAGTCCCAGTCCTCAAACAAGAAAATTATAAATTAAGACTAGAAAGAGAAATAGCTGAATTGTGTATGTAGTGT
This sequence comes from Phrynosoma blainvillii, assembly GCA_026167975.1. Lineage (NCBI taxonomy): Eukaryota > Metazoa > Chordata > Lepidosauria > Squamata > Phrynosomatidae > Phrynosoma > Phrynosoma blainvillii. Next base: position 4,704,708 of record JANUYF010000010.1, on the reverse strand, counting down.
GCTGTGAACAAAGATAGTGGTTTCATAGCACATACACAAGTCCTTACAACTGCACAAATAGCAAAAGGAATCTCTTCAAAGGAAGCTTTAACTTCAAGGGAACTGACGTTTGGTAATATTTATCGCTTCCACACATCAATACTAATATTACCTGTATCACCTTACATAGGCCTTTGAAGATTTAGGGTTAGGGATTTTGATTTGCAGTCTTATGGATCCTATTCCATCCTATCCTACTGCCCCAATTGCAAAGATATGCTTAATAACAGCTTTAATATCACCCCATCTTTGCAAAGCACTAGTGGATTAATAGCCATGAAAGCTCACGCTAAAATATATCACAGTCTTAAAGCTGCTAGATCTTGTTCTCCTCTCCCTCCTATTTTCCTTTTTTGGGGGGCCAGTTATAAACCCTCAGCATAATGTCCATCACAGGGTTGTGAGGACGGAGTGGGTTGGAGGACTTCGACACGTGCCACTTTGAGCTCCTTGCAAGAAAGGGAGTGCATAAATGTAGTTAGGAATTAAATGTTGCATTGTGGAAAGTTCTCTTTTTGGCATGTTTTCAAGATGGTACATGGAATACTCCGAGGCTTAGTAAGGCAGAGCGGTACCAGTGCTTTTCTCATTGGCCTCCTTTCTATAGAGTGGAATCTGGCATTATACAAACTTAAACATGTTGGTTGAATATTGGCTGGTAAGCCCTCCTAGCTGGTCGGAAAAGACTGGTATAGCCCACTCCTTCCTTTGGCTTTTTCCCCATGGGACAATTTACTGGGGAGGCTAGTCCTCAACAGGTTTGCACCCATATTACCCAGCGGTGACACAAAGAAACAACCTGACAGCTTCTCACAGCCTGAGTTGTCTGAAAAATGAGAAGGAAAAAACCCTGAGAGGACGAGGGGTGTTTGTTCGGATTGGTTCGGAGTGACCAGAACTTTCTTGTCAAGAATTAGCAGCAAACACCTGTCACCATCTGGAAGGGAAACCTAATTGATTCCCCAAGGAACTTCCCCACAACTCCACCACCTTGTGATTAATGCCGCCACACGATGGAGAAGCAAACAAGCAAATCTGAACACGACAACTGAAAATTAATATGTTTAACATCCCATACGTTGCAATTAGGGGCTTTGCATCCCCCCTCCCCCCAAATGGGGAAACAGTCCCTGAATGGGAAAATTTATCAGTGGCAAATAAATACATGTTAAAAATGGCATTGCTTTCATGAGTTGGAATGGCTGATGAGTACAAATAGTGTGCTATTAATTCAGCCCTCCCGCATTACGGAATAGGAGGATGCAAGACAATTTAAGTGAGGTGTAGTTGGTGGTGGCAGGTGTCTGATCCAGGTGGATCCGGTTATGAAATGCAGCCTCTTTGGAGCAGGTGGAGGAATGTATTTTTTGAAAGGAGAGATGATGTGTGGCCACACATCTGTCCTGCTCTGTTTCACATTCTTAACATTCTTTGCTGGGCAATATGGAACTCAATTGCCCAGTGGTCGAAGAAACCCAAACTTCAGATGTGTGTCAAACTAATTGACCTCAAGGTGCAGATGAAACTTAGAATTTTTAAAAAATAAAATATGTATTAATGGGCTGTCATAGTGTTGGGTTAGGACTCCAGGAGCCAGGTGTCCCCATGCTATATCTTCAGGGCCCTCCTGAAGATCTTCGAGCTCCAATGGACTCATATAAAATGATTATATACCCATTTCCATAATCTGTTCTATAACTTTCCCAAGTACTAGAAGAGCCATTGGTCAGTGACAGAGCACCTGCCTTTGATAAATAGAAGTTCTGGGGTTCAGTTCCCAATCTTTCCAAGTAAGGCTGGAAAAGGCCTATCTGAAATCTAAGAAAGATGCCACCAGGCAGTGTATGGATCAGTAGTTCTCAACCTTTGGCCCTCCATCCAAATGTTCTGGAGATCATCTCCCAGAATCCCTTGCCACTGGCCATGCCGGTGGGCGGTTTTGGGGAACTGAAGTCCAAAACATCTGGAAGGCCAAATTCTGAGACCTTCTGGTGTAGACAACACGAACAAGAGGAAACAATGGTATAAGGCACCTTCTTACATTCCTAACTACTTATTCTGCCCTGCACAACATTTCTTCTCCATGTACATGGCTAACCTTAGACATGGATGAACATTTGCTTTTGGTTGGGGAGCAAGGTTTTCTAAGATGCAGTTTACAAGCATATCAAGTAAGTTAAAGTGGTAAGCTCTTTCTGGGCAACTTGCTGCCATCTGCAAAGATTTTTTCCCAGTGGTCAAAGTTATCATGGGTAGGCATGCTGGCAACAGAATTCCTAAAAAATCCCCAGAGAGACAAAGTGCCAGCATTTCAACCCTACATCATAAAGTTAAGCACAGTTATCTTAAATGAAACATAGCTTCCTAAGAAGGTTGTGGGTTGTTGTTTTTTGGAGTCGGTGGCGCTCCTCCTAAACCAGAGTTATTCTGTTAAATCCTAAGGGAGAATGAACAAAGAGAGAGGTGAGGATCCCAAAGGAAAAAGATAAGCTCAAGCTGATATAAAGCAAATATGCTTTCTGTTTTCCTGTAAATGAGTACCACAGCAAACCCAACACACTTAAAACCTTCAAGAAACAGCAATACTGGCATCAGGAAAACTGCCGAAACAGAAAAAGGTTGCATGCAAGAAAAATTTAAAAATACCAAATATTTTCTTAATATGGGGGCATTCTTTAGAGAGACAAATGTGACCAATATTGCCTAACTTTTTGTTATATATGTTTAACTAACCTAAGACAGACCACATTGGGATGTGACCATTTTCTGTTTTAATTAGTTTTAAGAGGAGGCAAATTCATCTGGGACGGAACATCCGCAGGAACAATGGTTGAAATATGGAAAAATCAATTATACCAGTGGTATATTTAGCCAATTGTTTATTTTTCAATACTAAAAACAAAAACAAAAACAAAAAACAAAGAAAAAGGAAATGCTTTATGGATCATTTCAAGAACTGACAAGTGCCATAAATCATCCTTCATTGCATACACAAAATGTGTTTGTATATAATATCTGCAGCGCAGGAAGCAAAACAACACAGAAAGAGAAACACTCAAGTCTTGCATCTTCCCTTTGCACAAGTAAAGCACAAGCTAGGAGAGGCTGAAATACTTTGCTTGTGCTTGGAAAGGGGAAGACATGCCTTTTTCTTCCCAATCAAAAGTGACCCTAACCATTTGTGAACCCAGCCAATTATGACCCAGCTAATCCAAATGGGTTGGATTGTGCAAACTTAAGACTGTAACTTCCCAATTGTGAGGAACTGACAAAAAAGCAGGTCGCAGTTTTGCAAATATCCAAGAGAACCAGGAGGTTTTAGGCAGAGAACTCGCTGGGAAGTGTAAGCTTTGTATCTTATTTAATCAACCAGTAACTTAATTCTGGAATTAACTAAATGCTGAAATGAGAATTTAAGTCAATCCATTAAGTTAAAAATTAAATGTAATTAAGCCTCCCCATTCCATTAAAAAACCCCTTCCAAATTAATTGATAACTTAATTGATTTAAATATTTAGCTCCTATCTCCACGACTGCCAGAACCAGACTGAAATTTAACCAGGAATCCCTGCTGCTGCTATCATGCTGATACTTCCTTTGTTGTTGGTGCTTTTGTTGGGTGACTTCAACTCATTTCTTACTTATGGAGACCCTATTGGGGTTTCAAGATCCAGCATGGCATAGTGGTTTGGGTGTTGGACTGTGGCTCTGGAGACCAGGGTTCGATTCCCGGCTTGGCCATGAAACCTGCTGGGTGATTTTGGATGTGTCACACACTCTCAGCTTCAGAAGGCAATGGCAAATCCCTCTGAACAAGTCTTGCCATGAAAACCCCATGGCAGGTTCACCTTAGGGTTGCCGTTAGTCAGAAACTACTTGAAGGCACACAACAGCAAGCTGTTTTGAGTCTCAAGAGAGACTTTTAATCTATGACAGCCAACCAGGAATTAACTACTTGTTGAGTTTAAAAAGGCACCTTCTGGGCCTAAAACATCCCAGTAGGGCTTAGGGTCCTTAGGTGTTTATGTTCTTTCAAACCACCTGTTGAATTATGGCAACCTCATGAATTTCATAGGGTTTTCTTAGGCCAGAAAGACTCAATAAGTAGGTTTTCTAGGTTCTTCTTCTGAAATATAGCCTTCAGTACCTGATATTCCTTGGTCTCCCTAAGCAGGTTAATCCTGCTTAGCTTCCAAGATCAGACAGGATCTGGTGCCTTTAGGGTATTCAGCTCCTTTTTGGGACTTTTGAGAGAACCTAAAATGGGGGGCTGTATTTTCCATTCCCTTGCTTTAAACCTATCGGCACAACGGTCTGTTTATCGAGTATAAATGGAAAATTCTTTTCTGCCTCCATTGGACAGTGTTTATTTTCAAATCATTGTGTAATGTAACAGAGTTTTCCACTGCTAAAATATTCCCAAGCCAATGTTTGGATGGCTGTGCTCGATTCATGCCATCTTTTATTCTTCTATTAAGCCATTCTAGGACAACACAGCGATATTAGCATTTTGCCAAAAGTACAATTAAACGGCAGTTTAAATAGTTTGGGAAAATAAATGTCTGCAGTTTTGCCCACCTCAGTTTGTTTTGAAAGTGCATCAAGACATTCTTGGAACAGCTTTAGAGGGTAGGTTCAGAAAAAACAACTCTAAATCAATATATGATGTGGGATAGGTTTCTGATTTTCTGAATACCAGGGGTTATGTTAACAAGAAGACTAATGCTTTCATCTCATCTTAGTACTGTGGGCTTTTGTCCAAGGTGGTTCGGGATAGCATCATCCCACAACCCAGAAAAATTCTTTGTAGTCTGAGTTAAGCAAATGACAAGGAAGCTAACAAAGAATTTTAAATGGAGAAATTGATACTTTGCAGTAGTTCCCTTCTATCAAGCCAACAATTTAATGCATTTTGATTACAACCCAATCCTAAAAATACACATATCTTGGTGCAATGCAGATCACTGGGCACCACCTATTTGGTTCTTTTCTTGCCCAAACCACATTGCAGTGCTTAGAATTTAGCTCTTGTATGTTGCAATTTCTATTCTGCTCGATGAACCCTACACAGAGGGTGGGAAGACCTTCATGCCCATTTTCTTTAAAATTTTATCCTACAATAAAGATTTTATATATCTGCTCTTCAATGAAGTTATGGAAATGGCTTATATTAAAAAATATTCAACTGAACAGATGGAAAATAAGTTACACCAGCAAAATAATATAAGCAGCATAAAATACAGAAGGCAAAATAGAAATGGAAAAGGCAATAAACTTAATTAAGGACTTTGTTTGGTGACACAAAGATTCCAAGCAAGCATCTCTGGGGAGATATCTAGTGAGAGTAGAAGTCTGTTTCACCAAAACCGGAAAGTCCTATGGCATCTAACAAATGAGCTCAGATGCTCCCATGGAATAAAGTTGACTTCACTACACATATTTTTTTAAAAACCATAGTTACACAACTAAAGTCAATAAAGCCAATAAAGAATGATGATCAAATGACTGTGAATTAACTCTTCTTTATGTACATTTACACTTCAAAATAATTGCTATAGTCAGTGATTCCCTGTGATACCTGTTTACATTTTTTTGCACATGACGTAACATTTTATACTGTAGTCCAGAAAGGAAAAGGTGTGGTGCATCATTACCTTGATGAGCTTGTGGATTTTAGTGATTCTTAAACTTTGGTCTTCCAGATATTTTGGACTTCAGCTTCCAGAACTCCTGACAATTGGCCAAGCTGGCTGTGGCTTCCTGGAGTTGAAGTCCAACTGTCCAAAACACCTGGAAGACCAAAGTTTCGGAACCACTAGATGGGAAGGGAAGCAGTAGATGATGCCACAGGAATTTGTATTTGTTGTTTCAGCCACCTACCTATAATCCCTCAGGAAGATTTGAAAACAGAACCACTGATCCCAAGTAGAGGCAGATGATGGGAAGGAAGAGGATACTTTAGGTACTCCAGTCCTGAATTGTGAAGGCCCTTTAAGATCAAGACCATCCGTGTAACACCATCCTGTGCTCTGACATGTAATTAAGACACAAATCTAGACAAGGTAAGCACTTCTGTTGTTTGTTTTTATTTTAAAAAACACCCAGAACCCATGGGGTTCATACATTCATATAAAATACAATCATTCCCATTTTTGCTTGGTTTTTAAAACTCTTTTACAGTAGTTGAGAAAACACAATCCCCTGCATTATTAACTTCATAACTGTGCAATATATATCCTTGGGAAAAAAAACTTCTGCCCTTAAATGTTAGAGGCAGAACTTTGCTTTTTTAGTTTCAAACTATTCCGTTAGAAAGATAACATGCTTCTGAAGAATTGCTTTTATGAACAATCTAAGGCCACAGTTGATTTGCAAGTAACCCAGAAAGTGATCCCAACATTCAAAACAAAAGAACAGCATCTTGATTATTTGCACTGATGCATATTCTTCTGCAAGACCACAATGATACCAACAGCCAGCTCTTACCGGTATTAAAGTCAGTCATTGCAAGCACCTAAGTTATCATGGTTTTAGTACTCTAAGGCATGCATATTATACAGCCACATTATTGCTATTCAAGTAATTAAAAGGAGCCAATAAAGAGAGTATTTTGTTCCCTTCCAATGCTACTTTGCAATATTATTACATTTTATAGGCTTCTCATTTCTTTTTCTTCTTTTTTTAAAAAAGGCATTGGTGATACCACTGAGGATTTGGCTTTAAGACAACTGTATTTCTCAGAAAAAGCTGCAATGTAATTTTGGTTGAATTGTTCTCTCTTCTAGAGACCTTTTAAAAAAAGCAAACGGGGCATATGCCAGTAGTTTAAGTGCACTTTCTTGCTACACTTAGACAAGCAAGACAATTCAGATATTTCTAAGTCTCTCTTCTTTAATAAAAATAAGCTTATCTAGAAGCAAATTTACAACGTTCTGCCACTCTAGCATGCCCACAAACACAATCCAGACAGGAGCAGGTTTGATTATAAGCAGCTAGATTGTAGGAGTCATAGATTGAGCTATCTTAAATGTATTCTTTACCTCCCCTCATAATGTAAACTACTTCTATGAAGGTGAAAATGCTGATCTGGACACTGTTGCAACTAGGACTAAACCTGGTTTCTATTCCTGATACTAGATATCCTGGATCTCACTTAAGAGAGCTTCTTGCAAGAGGTGGAAGTGCTTGCATACCTTTCAAAAAGAGTATGCATCTCCAGAGGCAAGCATTTTGCTATCTTTTTGCAAAGAGGACACAGGCCACGATGGGATTTGTGGATAAAATCTGACGTGTAAACATCTTAGATGTTCCATGTGAAACGCTGAGCTTGGTCTTAAAGAGAAAGGCCCGCCTGCATTTTAGTGGTAAATAATCTCTCAACTACATATCATTGTTTAACTAGGAGTCCTTCCCTCCCTAACATTCTTCAATTTCCATGTTGATAGGATGCATTAAGAAGCAACATAGAAATGGTCTTGAATAGATATTATACAAGTGTCAGTAGAAATCCAGCTTGCAGCTATGATTTTGGCTAAAATCCAGCTCTACACAGAGATTAGAATTTCCTTGTTTATGGGCCTTTGCAGACTGCTAGAAATAGTGCAAATTGAGTCCACTTTAAGGGTTAGGGAATCATGGGGACTGTATTTTATTGTGGCACCAGAGCTCTCTGACAGAGAAGGCTCAATGTCTCAGAAAAAAACAAAAAACAATTCCCATGATTCCCTAGCACTAACCCTAACCCTTAAAGTGGACTCAATTTGCACTATTTCTGGCAGTCTGCAAAGGCCCTTTAAAAGGCAAATGGGAACCCTGGGCAAATGAGACTTCTTCCCATCCCTTACCATAGGAGGGATCTTGTCTGCACACACGTCTCCTTACAAATAAATAATTCTATCCTACTTTTTCTCTGTTTTCCAGAGCTCCATGGAATATATGGCTGTCCTGCATGAAATCACTTCTGTTTCCAGTTCACTCACATTTCCGCACCACAATTTTGTATTGCATCCCTTTTAAGTAGAAAGCCAACAATGCCATCACTAGCCAAATGGCCTTCTCACTGGGAAGAAAAACAATCAAGGCTACAATTCTGTATCTACTAACTGTAAGTCTCATTGAAGTCAACAAGGCCTATCCCTGCATATACAGGGATAGGCCTACACTTCCACATTAAATTCATTTTGAAGAAGACATTTTTACTCCTCAAAGTTCCATGCATATATTACAGTGCCAACATTTTGTCAATATACTTTAAGATAGTAAATTAAATTTAAACCTTTGTTTTCACAGTGGTGTCCCTAATGAAAGCAGGTAGCAAATTTAAACTTTTAAAAACTATTTCCAATGTGAGTACTTAAAAACTGTAAGCCATCTCAGAGGCTCATGAGCCTGCTGAAATAAAAAGTATTGATTGGAGTGAAGCCAGTATCTGTCTTCCACAGATTGAAGGACTCTGCTGACAGAAGACAGCTTTCCTCAGATTTGAGTGATCAGTTTGCCCAACATTTGCTGGAGGGGCCTGCTGTAGAAAAAGTGGGGAAATGTGCTTCTGGGCAGCCTAGCTACAGATTTAGTCCACTATTCATATATACTAGCAATGTGTGTGACATCTTGCCATATAAAAGAAGTCCCTGACAAAAGGACTTACAGTCTATAATTTAATACAGGAGGCACAACAGAATAGGAGGAGGCAGGGATATACAGAAGATTATATGCATTTTTTCAGTAGCTTGAATTCAAGCTTACTTATAACAGGGGGTTGTGCGAAAAGGTTTTATGAAAAAGGGTTTTAAGGAGTGATTTTTCAAAAGGAGTGACCTGAAGAAAGAGAAAGTGCAATGCATGCATAACCTAGAAATAGCCTTCCAACCAATTGTTTTGACTTACGCATAATAAAAAATGTAAAAATCAGATGATTCAGCAACAGAAGTTTCCAAATGCAATTCATACTGCATGTGATAAAACCCAGTATATACCAATACAAGGATCTTTTGGGAAGCTTAATATCAAAGTTAAACATTCCATATGACCTGAGCAATAAATCAAATTATATTGCACTCTAACAAATTTAAGTCAATCCTTAAGACTAGAGGGATAGCAAATAACAATGCCCTGATAAATGAGCCATAATGTTCAAGCATATTCATTTAAGTTTCCAAAAAGGACTGCTGAGTAGCATCAAAAACATCCAAGTTTCCTGTGGCATCTTAGAAATTCACACATTGCAGCATGAGCTTTCATGGAGCATATCAAATATCATTAGCTGCATGAAGCAGGACTACAAATAGACACACTGCAGTCCCAGTCCTATCTTAAATAATGGGATCCTGCACCAGGTGAAGCATACTTCACTATAGCTGATGAAACTATCATCTACAAAGCTCATGCTATGACCTCTTTAAGGTGCCACAGGATTCTTCATTTACTTTGCATCAATTTAAGATAGAGAACTGTATAGAGAACTGACCTGCGAACTCGTCATTTTTAAGAGCCCCACCTGCCACATAACTTCTAAGAAATTATATCCAAGCTGGACTTACTGAATATTCTTCTCATCTGTCTTTTATCAGTTATAAAAAATTAAGTTGGAGGCCAGTACAAATTCTGTGGAATTATTTTTTGGTCTCAGCTCCCACATCCAAAAGAGGTAGGCCTTTTCCTTTTTTAAAAGATGGGTTTGAAATATATGAAGCTGCATGTTGGCAATGTTGACTACTCCCTTCACAATTCTGTACACACATTTCAATACAGTGTTAAAGCAATGTGGCTATCTTCAGTCAACAGGTATTGACTGCAGATATTCTAGTGGTAATGGCTCAAGTTGCTGAAATTACACATTGGTTGTGTGTTTTGACTGCCCTCTATGCCTCACCACATTAAGTAAACAAAAACTAAAAGCCAACAGAGCTGTAGAGAAGCTTTAAATAAATAATAACAAAAAACCCAGAAGAAAACCCCCATATACACAAAAGCTCCAACACTGATGTGACATTCTTTTCACTTCTAACAACAAATGCTTGCATCTTCATAACATGATACATAGTATATTCCACAACTTTCATTCAAAATCAGTTTGAATTTTAGTGCATTTGATTGGATGTCTGATGGGCATTTTTTTCCAACAGACTAATTAAGGATCTCAAATATCCTTGTTTGGATGCTGAAACTGTCTAGCTGAAGAAGCCCTTAATAATCAGTGGGGAGGAGTTGAATCATACAAACCAAAGTGTTTAATCTGCTCAGTGCAGCTCTTCTGAATCTACCTATTTCCATTTCTATGAAACATCCACAGCAAGATTTTCTTTTTACTCTGTGCAGTAATTTCTATGTCGTTTCTTCCCAGACACATTTCATCTGCCCAAGGTAAAGTGGGTCCACTTCATCCAATAATTGTTCGCCCACCTCTTCCATGCCAGCAAATTCACAAGGTTTTCCTTTACTTCTCCCTCCTCGACAAAGAGACACAATGTATTTGGACCTGAGACTTCAGGTGCCCTGATACTTGACTTCATGTAAGAACATTGCTTCTTAAAAAGCATTACAAGCAGAGGGTGTAGAAAACCAAAACCAAGATATTCCATCTGATGAAGATGCAGTAACTTCAAACCAATCTTTAAGCCATGATTGAAACCGGCTGATTGTCTTCTACTTCAGTAGGATGTGGATCAATCTGCAGAGAAAACAAATACATTTACAGTCGTCCCTGCCAATTCACGGGGGATCCGTTACAGATTCCCCCAGCGAATCGGGAAAATCGCAAATATTCAAGCCCCACTGATTTCAATGGTGGTGCGCGAACGCCATTTTGTCCCTCCCTCCTTGCCATTCATGAAGGACTGAGACCATGGATTCCAAGTCCACAAACAGGGAGGAATGAGTGTACTGTGAAGTTGAAGGCTTTTACTACTTGGGATTCTGAAATTCATGCATGCTTTCTGGGGTAGATTTTAAACTTGCACTCAAACAGCAACTACTCAGAGACTAGGTAGGGAAGAGGTCATCTCATCATATCATTTCTAAGTTAACCTCCCTTTGACTTGGATCACAGAGCACCTCTGCACTGAAGGACCTTAATTTACCTCTGAATAGAGTGGAGGGGGCTGAAACCGGAATTCTTGTATGTAGGCAAACATAGGACAACACAGCTGTTCATCACAGTCAACTGGGGGTGGATAAGCAGTAACATGTCTTGAAAACTCTTCTTCTGACACTATATCAGCATAATTGGGTGGGGCTGGAAGACAAACAACACACACACACACATAAGCCAAGCCAGTTTAGCTACTACTTTGTTAGGGTTATTTTTTTCTGGCACATAAATTTGCTCCTAAATTGGAACTATGATAAATGATGCCTTGAAACACAGAAATAAATATTTTAATATAAAAAGATGTATCCTGTAAGAGGAATGTAACTGAAAGATATAGCTTTTCTTACATTAATGTCTAAGATATACTTCAAGCATTTCATGATTTATTTTTATCAATAACATTTCTATCTCAACCTTTCCCAAGGAAGGGTGTCACAATATTTGCAGTTTTCTTAAATGATAAGATTTAGATAAAAGGCAGCAAAGGCTGCACAATCCCCTAGGCAGTTTTTGTATATTCCTCTGTTCCACCCTCCATTAGATTTAAAAAAGGCTTCCCTTGGGCCTAAAACAGCAGGGATGGGGGTGGCGGTTCAGTGTTGGACAAGGACTCTGGGAGACCAGGGTTCAAATCTCTGCTCAGCCATAGAAAGCTTGGGCAAATCACATTCGCTCAGCCTCAGAAGAAGGCAATGGCAAACCTCTGCAGAAATCTTGCAAGAAAATTGTATAATACAGTTGTCAGGCACTGGAATAGACTTGAAGACATTTAACAACAACCCCCCGAGTGGATGTTTGTGGCCTTTTGTTGAAAAAAAAAATGGAATGATGCTGAGCTCTAGAGATCCCAAAAACAGACTTTGAGGGCCACATATGGCCTGTGGGCTGCATATTCCCCACCCCTGGCTCAAGCTACTGAAAGAACTTCTCAGTTCTCTCCAAGTCCAATAATTTACTCATTATAATGCCTTTCATTTTATGAGAGCTTTAGAGATTTGCAAAATCGATCTATCTGTTCCTGCTATAAAAACTACATAATAAATTAAAACAAAACCCACACCAGTACCTTCAGGATGTTCTGGCATTGTCAGTGCCAACCAGCTCATATCCACACTGAACTGGCTGATGAGGCTGGAGTTTCGGCTGGAAAATGCAGTACATGGAATCGTGCCAATTACCAGAGGCAGTTCAAGCATCAGCTTTTTAGCACCAGGAATGTGAATGTAGACCTTGATGAGATGAAATTTCAGATAATTTGTCAGAAGGAAGAGGGAGTAACCACTACCCATTTTTCAAACTTACAAGATGCAAGGTCAAGGTATTTCTATAACTATGAGTCTTGATAAAGCACATGCCCTTTTTTGCTTACAGGCAAAAACCTTTTTTAGTTAAGCAGACTTTTGGTTGTTACATTATGTAGCAGGAAGATGTTTTCAGTGTGGTATGCTGTGCTTTTATCTTTTTAATTATATTTTAAATGTGCTCGAAATTCCTTTACTTGTGTACTTTAAGCTTCTGTATAAGGTTTTAGATAAACTTTGTTTTAAATAGTTGCAAAACATCTTGGATCGACTGCAAAGATAAAGGTGATATATAAACAAAATAAAATAGACCACTTCCTTTTCCAAATGTTTGAGTCCTACTACCGTGTTTCTGAGATGCTTCTTTCTCTCACATTTACACCTTTAACTTCATGCTTCTGTAAAATAAACCTGATAAATCAAGAGTAATTTTACACTGTTCCACCAATCTACTCTGGACTCTTTATTCACTTTCATTCCAGTCAAGAACAGTTTAAAATACAGACTTCTGAGCATGAATATTTATGAGCTATGAAGAAAAATCTGGGCTTGTTTTATTAGCTTCATCATAACTTGGCACATTTCCCCCTTGAACAAAGTTGTATTGTCTTGTCTCTGATGGCTACCAATACTAATTAATATCAAGAAGAATTCAGAGAAGTATTATTAAGTGGCCAGAATTCCGTTAGGAAATTATGCTGGTTTAACTAGTGCTTACACCACTAGTTGTGATAGTTGGGTTATTATTATTTATGCTTTGTCCTTTTCTCAACCCTAGGGCTTAAGATAGCTTATAGATTTAACTGTACAAACACACTCCTGGCCATCAGAGACTTCGGGGGGATGCAGACCAGGGCGTTTGGAGCGCCTTGGTCCGGAGCGCCGCGGGGCTATGGCAGCCTCACCGCGGCGCCTCCCCGGCGACCCTGAAAGGAGCGCCAAAAAGGCACTCCTTTCATAAGTCGCAAAAAGAGCGCCCTAAAAGCGGCGGGCGCCCTTTTTGCGACTTATCCTCCACAGCGCGTCCGGACGCTGTGGAGGGAGGTCGCCCTGAACGCGTCCGGCGTGCGGTGACCCGGAAGCGTTCAGGGCGACCTCAGGAAGAGGAAGGGCCGCCGCGCGTGCGGTGGCCCCTCCTCTTCCTGGCCTCGGAGACGGCTCAATTGAGTCGTCTGCCGAGGCCCTTCATCTTCCAGGATGAATGGACCTAGTCTATGAACTTGTCTTTAGGGTGAAGATAACCTCATCCACCCTAACCTGAACAGTTATCCCCGATCTGCTTTTCCATTGCCCAGGACCACTTCTGTCTCATTTAGATTAAGCTTCAATTTGTCGATTACTAATGACAGGTACTTGGTCATCAGGAAATTAAACAACTTCCTTTGAGTTAGATACAAAGGTTTACTAGTATTTTGACAGTACTCTAACTGTACTCTTTACACATTTACACAAAAGAGCATTCAGTATCTACTTGCAGAAGCAGCTGCCAATGCCTGCATTACTTAAAAGCCCATCAGTGTGAGGGCACACCTCTAAACTCCCCAACCAGAACAATAACCAGAATGCTGCCTGAACTTCTTAGACAATGTGTTGCCAAATGCTGTTCTTTATTAAGTTGAATGGTGAAAAGTCATACTCACAGCTAAGGAATAGTCAACTCTGATAATGCAGCAGTCAAGGATAGAAGGGGTTACAGGTGGAATTTTCAGAGTTTTTCCATTCCAAGTATCTGTACTGCCAGATGCAACATGATTTCCTCGCACATTAGCAACCATCTGACGAAAAGTTTTTGTTCTTCCACTAGCAAGATAAGTCTGTGTTTGGAAAATGGCAGCTTTTGGAACAATTAAACGAGAGGAACAATTCTCGATTTCTGCATAAATTGGGATGGCTTCACCTAAACATCAAATATATTGAGAAGGAGGAAATTAGTATGTTAATAAATACTATGCTGTAGAGGTCAAAGTTCACTCGTTACGAGACAGAAAACATTTCTCATTTTTTCAATTTGCCCTTCTTGGAACTATTCAGCAATTTTATTTGGATTTCTTTAGAGTGAAACATGTTTTTGCATATAGTAAATGTATATATTGCTGTTGAGATATAATGAAATACAATGAATGGATGACTAAAACAGGGAGACAGACGACACCTTCAGGGCCAAATTATTAGAAAGGAAGGAGAAGTTCTTTGCTGTTCTCCAGCCCACTGTGTAAATAATTTCCTTCAACAATGCTCAGAAAATGTAAGTAAATGTTAAAAAAAAAGAGACTAACATGAATCAACTGATTGAAATTACAAGAGAAGAGATTTTGAACATTACGAAGGGTAGGAGTTCTTTGTCAATGAACAGATTGCTTCGTAGGGTGATGGACACTCTTTCTTTCAGCATCTTTAAACAGAGGCTGGATGTGCATCTTCTGGGAGTACTTTAATTGTATATTTCAGAGGGGCATGGCCCTTGATGATCCCTTCCAAGTGCATGATTCTGTGAGTAAAATCAGTGCCATGTACAAAGAGCTGTGCACTCCCATTAGCAAAATTCCCCTTCCAAATTGTTTATCCTTGTATTACCATTATAATGGCACAACAGAGAAATTGGGCAATAGGCCATCCTAATATCCAGCTCCTCTCTGAATGTTTATTTTTTATTAAGACACACTTACCATTGCAATATCCCTTCCTCTCAATTTTGGCACTCAAAGAAACTGGTCCAGAAGTGAAGAACCAGCACCCAACCATCTTTTCCTGGCATTGCCTTGCAGGGGCCTGCAAAGATAAAAATAAAAAGTCATGAAAAAGAACATAATTTTTCTAAATTAAAGCACTAGTAATTTACCTTCTGTGACCCATGGATCAATTGTTGGTTAAGATGAAGCTCAGAATAGCAAATTAGCTTTGGTAGCATCCATGCCAAGGCAAGGCAGGGAAAAAAAAAAGCCCTCCATCTCAAGGTCAAGCAGCCTGATTCTGCTACCCCAGATCCGAACCAAAAATGAATTCAGAGTCAGGCTTCAGTTTTGGCTTCACTATCACCTCATGTGCATTTATTTCAGTGTTACTGCTGCAAGTCTGACCGATTCTATACAGATAGTTCACACACACACACATATGAGTTTAATTTTCATGACTGCAAATTATCATACTTAAGTGTCCATGCATGTTTGGACTTTCTGAAGATTGTTTTCTTCCCTTTTGTGGGTCCACAGAATACTTAGGTCTGTGTTATTTTTCCTTACTAGCAACTACCCCCTTCTACCATGATTTATCTGCTGGCACTGAAAGGTTCACCCTCTCCAACATCCATGGATGGCTTTTGAATGGGCTGCTGCCAAAAGGAGAAGGCCAAAAAGCTCCTGTGTGGGAGGACACTGCATATGGCCTTTTGCCCAGAATACATTCTTTTAAGAAGCAGTTTCAACTGCATTGTTTATATTACCATTTCATAATAGTATGGGAAAGGTGTAAGCTTAGTTTAGAGAAACAAAAAATACCATGTAACCCATTCATTCAGACAAAGCCGCTATTTGGAAAAGTTGTTTTTCCAGAGCTAAATCAATTACACTTCAGAACGCCAGTTAAACTAATATTTTAAATTAATATGGACAAAATGAAAAATACGAGAGTTAACAGAATTAGGACAGTCATTTGAGGCAAAATTTACATTTCTTGTGCTAAGCCCTAATTGGTTTACTTAAGAAAACAAACATGCAAGTTACTTAAGAAAACAAACATGCAAGGACATAATAATTTCTTATTACAAACCAGAAACAAGACACAATGAGCTGTATTTGCAACAGCTTTCAGAACAGCAGCAGCTGACATGTCTAAAGCAATGCTATTCAAAGAGGACCAGAACTGCCTCTAAGCCACTGGTTGCTGGTCTGTACAAAGTATCCAGGGAAAAAGGAAAAAAATTGTGGCCAGTGTGCACAAATATACTTTCCCTGGCATATTAGGGGGGAAAACGTGCCAGTCCCCTACATCACTTAGCCTGAGAACTGGCATGTATCTCCTTTTGAACTTTTGTACCACCACCCAGGTAATATTTAAAGGGAAAGACTAACGACAATAAATATGGTGCAGCAGGAGTTTTGTCCTTCCTTTCATTCTTTAGACATGTTTTTTCACTTCCTCCTTGAGTCTGCTGTATAGTCATAGTTGCTTTTTCAGACGTTTCCCATTTTTCTTCTTCCATAGAAATGTTTGTGATGGTGCCTTCTGTAACTCCTCCATCAAGAAATCCCACTCATGCTGGGCCATTTTTCCTTTAGCACGTCTAAGCCATGGGATTTCACTCAGAAATTCCCTGAACTTGTTCAAATCAGTTTTCCTGAAACACAGGGTCCATATCTGACAATATTCTTCTTTGCCTTGTCTCACAATTGTGTAATTCTAGCATTGCATGGTCACTTAAAATATCAAATACTTTGATTCCAGTGACCAACTCCTTCCTATTGGTTAGGATCAAGTCCAGGATTGCTGATTTTTCCTCTTCCCTTTGAAATAGGAAATTATCTGCAAGGCACATCAAGAATTTGTTGGAGAGCCTTTGCTTAGCAGAATTAGTCTCTGAGTAAATATCAGGGTAACTGAAGTCCCCCATAACTACTAATTCTTGCATTCACTGTCTCTTCTTGATCCGATGGCCTGTAGTAAGCATCTACCACAATGTTGCATTTATTTATTTCTCCATATATTTTTGCTTTCAACAGGTCAAATCTGCTCACATTCATGGATTTCTGTACAAGTGAAATGCAACTCCTGCTCCCTTTCTGCCACATCTATTCTTTTTGAATAGTTTACACCCTTCAATTGTAACATCCCAATAATTATTCTAGAGTTATCCTATTTAATAAAACATTTCACATATCATTCAAAGTTCAATTACTGCAAGTAACCAAAACCCTCATAAGAAAATAAATGAAAATATCTGAAGGTGCATCTTCACTGTAGAAATAATACAGTTTGACACCAATTTAACTACCATGACTCCATCATACCGAATTCTGGGATTTGTGGTTTTGTGAGGCACCAGCACTCATTGGCAGAGAAGACTAAAGACCCAGGATTCCACAGGATGGAGCATAAAGTGGTGTCAAACTGCATTATTTCTACAGTACAGATGCACCCTGAGGCAGCTGTATCTGTGCGCTTAATGCTGGAACATTCACAAGGGAAAAATGGTGTAACTCTCCCCACCACATGAATTTGCACTTTACACTATCTAAAATTAAGCATAAAGAAAGCTTAAGAGAGTAATTGTCCAAGCATTGAAAAATAAGGAAGGAGACAGACCAGAATATTGCAAAGCAAGTTTGCAATATGATGGAGAATGACCACATGTGGATCATATGTGAATGGCTGCATACAGAGTGCTGCTCTTACCAGTAAAACTGGTGAATTCACATCAATGTGGCTTATAACCTGAAACTCCCTCTGGACAATCTGACTGGGTGCCACCGGCCTTTCCAGGATTGCTTTCACAAAGTACTGGATGCTGCCATACTTTCCTGTGAAAGAGGTTGCCAATGGTCTGAAGACAAGATAAAGAAATTCCCAGTTATGTATAATATTTATATGCTGCTTGATATAATAAGATCTTCAGGTAATTCATTTTAAAATTATATATAAAATGCTTATGAAAACAATTTTAAAAACAAATAATTGAAAACAAACACATTTAGTTATTTGCAAAGACATAGCTGTTCTTGTCTGTTTCAGCATAAAATGAAAATTAGGGGGGATTGGAATTGAATTGAAAGAATCAAGCAAGGAAATACATTGCTGTGGTGATACTTCCAACTCCATGGGTGCATCTGAGTCAACTGATATCCATGAAAGCTCAGGCTAAAATGAAACATTACCTTTCAAAGATGTTGCTTGATTCCCTCATTCATTATGCACTTTTGACATTTTATATTAAAACATTCAACTACAAAAGGAGAGCAGTTTTCAGTAGAAATCTGAACATGAACACTGCTTCTCCTTCTTTAATCTCTCAGTAAGAGAAATCTAAAGGGTGGGTGCTACTACTGAAAAGGCCCACTTTGCCACACAGCATTCTAGTGATAGTATGAAAAGGTAAAGGCTTCCTCTTTGACAAAGTTGTCAAGTCATGTCCAACTGTAGGAGGTAGCGTAGTAGTAATATAACAACTGGAAACACTTCTATGGAAGATCACAGTGGTTGACTGGGCATATACAACTGAGGGTGTTTGCATAATCATCTTGATCTCATTGCTTTTAAGACTTATACATCTAAAGCAAATAGGTAAACTTAGTAATGCAGCTATTTATATTAGCCTTTCCTAACTGCCAGTGTCCTGAGGAACATTATAACTAATTCAGTATTCAAGACAGTTTGCAGTATAGCCAGCTGTCAATTAGCCTCCTATGTAACTGCGTCAAATATTCTATGAAGCCAAGAACACTACTATGAAGCTGTCTGCTTATATCACTGTCAGCATCATTACCACCACCTTCATTGTTGTCATCATTGGTGTTAAACAGGCTGTGTGTATAAGGTGTATACAAAACATAAATGAATTTCATGTTTAGACTTGGGTGCTATCTCCAAGATATTGCATTATGTATATGCAAATATTCCTAAATAAATGAATGAATGAATGAGACCCCAAATCCAAAACACTTCTGGCCCCAAGCATTTTAGGTAAGGGAGAATCAATCTGTATTTCAAGCTATACTGTTTCACTTACTGCTGGGGAAGTTGAAAGCTGAAAGGGAATTCATGTTTTCCAGGTTCTAAAAGGATTAAGCCCTCATCATCTATGGAAAAAAGAAAATTTACTTTTTAAAAAGACAGCCCAAAAATCACTATGAAAAACTATGAAATAAAAAGTCATCCATTATGTTTCAAAGAGGGCTCCTTTTTTGTTCTATCTAAGGCCAAGAGCTACCTCATGTGGGTAGCTTTGGTTGGAAACAGCATAATTTCTAAGAACATCTGAAGTGGTTTGCAGGAAGATTCACTTATTTAATTTCATTAATTTATATGCTGCCTTTCTCCTGGATTAGGACCCAAGGTGGCTCACAAAAGAAGAAGCTAAAAACAATATAACTGCAACACAATTAAAATCAACACATTAAAATAATGTTTAAAAATAGAAGTATACACAAGTTAAAAAAATAAAGCACTCTCCCCTCCCATAAGCCTCTCTGAAAGCCTGCTAAACAGATTTTTTTTGTGTGTGTGTGGGTTTTTCGGGCTGTGTGGCCATGTTCTAGAAGAGTTTCTTTCTGACATTTCGCCAGCATCTGTGGCTGGCATCTTCAGAGTTTCACAGATGCTGGCGAAACATCAGAAAGAACCTCTTCTAGAACATGGCCACACAGCCCAAAAAACCCACAAAAAACTATGGAGGCCGGCCATGAAAGCCTCCGACTTCACAGAAAAATATTTGCCTGCCAAAGGAAGGAGAGACAGCCTACCCTCTCATGGAAAGCAGTCCAAAGGTTGGGAGCAGCCACAGAGAAGACTCTCTCTCATGTCCTCACCAAGTGAGCCTGTGATGGTGGTGGGACTGAGAAAACCTTCCGATGTAGATCTTACAACTCTGGCAGGTTCATATGGGGAGATATGGTCTTTCAGACAATCTGGACCTAAGTCATACAGGGCTTTAAAAGGCCATGATCAGCACTCTGAATTGTTCCCAGAAATGAACCAGTAGCCAGTCAAGTAGCTTTAATAAGGGAATTATATGCTCCCTATAACTGACCTGTCGGCATTCTGGCCACCACATTTTGGACCCACTGAAGTTTTCAAACAGTTTCCAAAGAAAGTCATACGTAGCGTGTGTTACAGTAGTCCAAAAGGGATGTAATTAAGGCGTATGTCACCATAACCAGATCTGACATCTCAAGGAATGGGTGCAGTGGGAGCACTAGTTTTTTGCTGTGCAAATGCAGTCCTCGCCACTGCTGAAACCTGTAGCCCCATCTACCACAGGCAGGGTTCCTATTCCCCAATCTACCTTTCGACTGACCAGGAGCACCTTTGTCTTGTCTGGATTAAGTTACAATTTGTGTGTCCTCATCCAGTCCGTTACTGACAAGAGGTATTGGTTCAGTACCAAGACTGCTTCCTCAGAATCAGATGGAAAGGAAAGGGACTTTATTAAACAGACCAATGGCCAGGGAACTGAATTAATTTAATTAGCAACACAATAAACCAAAATTACCAAGCTTGACACCTGGAACAGATACAGTATTAATAACACTAAGGTCAAACTTGTCAACTAAATTTTTTCCAAGCAATTAATCCAGGGAAACAAGAATCTTTCTGTACACTGATCTTCAGGAATGGAAAAGAGTACATGCTTGGGAAGCAAATGCATTCCTGTATACAGCTCTTTAGGAATGTAAAATCAATATCTTATTTGTAAAAACTAAACAATGTGAAGGAGATATATGTTATTGACTGATCATATTTTTAAAATAATACCCAAATAAAGTGCACAACTTGTTTGGACACAACTTTTAAATCACATTAAATATACTTTATTGATCTTCCTCATCAAGTATTTCAGTCCAAGAATTTTTGATTACTGGGGGCATAAAAAATTGACTTTTTGGTTACATTTAATATACATGTAGGCCACAATCCTATGTCACTGACCTGGGAATAAGTCACAACTGAATTTAATAGGGATTATCCAAGTGTATACACATCTAGGACTGCATTGTTAGCATGCTTATTTGACTTTTTAAAATTTTCTTTACAAACTGAGAGTTTCATCAGTTTAGGACTCTGGATTTTTTAAAATTAAACACGTTCCTGAAAAGCAACAACACTGTTGGTAAATCTAGAGACATTTTCAGAATATGTAGTTTGAAAGTTAACAAAGTTCACCTGTTAACCAGGGTCCCCTAGAACCCTAGGTTTCCTTGAGAAATCACTAAAAAAAAATCACATCGGAGATCATGACTGAAAACAACAACAAACCAACTTTTTTTTTGAGCTATAGATATACTTTTTATGCTGAGGTCCCCCCCGAGTCCTGAAAATTGTGTCAAGAGTTTGTCCAAAAAAGTTTGAAAAAGGCAGATCTAATCTGATTTTTAAAATAAAGAATACTAAATTGAGCCTAGCACAATAAAATGGCACAGCACTTTTCAAAATTAAAAACACAACGTTTATGACCAGGTGCTAGAAGAGCCAAAGAAAAAATTAGCTGTATTTTAAAATGACTGATATTTTCTCATAATGGTTTCTGTCACTATATAAGTGACTGTGCAATAACTTGAAAGGCACAGCAGGCCATGTACTGTAATACACCAAGACTTGAGAAACCTTTTTTTGCTGCTTATCTGACTGAAAAACAGGGAAGTTGCAATGCGCAAGACACACAGTAACGGGGCTATCTGCATCTTCACTGCCCACAAGCTGCACAGGCCAACCTTACGTTGTTATTAACTGTCCCTTGAGATTGGGCATTTTAAAATTTAACAGATAAACAATGGTTCATTGTTATTTACATCTGTCAAAAGCAGATACTGGCTTCCAAGCTTAAATGCTCTTAAGACAGTAATTCCCCATATTTATAGAACAATAAAGAAGCAGAACTGTACTTTCCATGTTGAACAGTTCAAAGCGGGAATCTATGGGTAAATTATGACATCCAGAGAGGCTTAATTCAGAAAGGAGACATTTCTCAGATGAATGGTTTATCTCTGTTAATTCTTGTTGTTCCCTGCCTTGATCGATGGGAGAGGCAGGTAAGAAATAAGTATCATCATCATCATCATCATCATCATCAAAGGCCCTATGTTTGGTCAGGGTAGATGATACTGTGTTTGAAGAACCAAAGGTATGACTCAGTATAAGGCAGTCTCCTATGTTCCTCCAGTCCTGAAGTCATCTCTTTCCTAATTCCAGCCTAAGAAACCTGGCCCTCCCACTTGAACCGGGCTGTCTCATTAATCCAATGAAATTCCTCCCCGCCCCACAATTTTAAGCCACCAAGGAAGTGTTAAGCAGCCACAGCACATGCTGTTTCAGAGTACCGTGTAACAGCCTGATCAACTTTGACTTGGGCCTTTATAGACTGCCAGAAATAATCCGGCTTGAGGCCACTTTTAACTGTCCTGGCTCAGTACTAGGGAATCATGGGAATTGTATTTTTTTCTGGACATTGAGCCTTCTCTGAGAGAGAGCTCTGGTGCCACAATAAACTACAGTTCCCATGATTCCCTAGCACTGAGCCAAGGCACTTAAAGTGTACTCAAGCTGGATTATTTCTGGCAGAAGTAAAGGCTCTCTATATATTTCTATACCAATTAAAAAAGAACAAATGAGCATTTCTTCCTGTACATGTCGGCTCCATTTACTTCTTCCCATTCTCTCTACTGACCTTCTCCTTTTATAACCCCAAAGCAAATGTCTTCCTAACTGTGCTGTATCTTTGGAATATCCTCCTATAAACACACAGCCTGCCTCAGTTACAGTCACTGGGAAAACTACTTCAAAAGGACATTTGAGAAAAGACATTGGCTGACTAACCGGTTCCACTGCTATTGCTGTTTCATGCAAGATGCTTTACAACTTTGTGATTTTTACACTGCTCCAGGAGACCTTTTGAAAGGTAAAACCAAATATTAGTAAATAATGTTAATGTGCAAAAATAAATAAAAGCACACAAGGCCAATGTGGTGTAATGGTTGGAGTGTTGGACTAGGACACAAGGGTTTGTATCCTGGCTTGGCCATGAACCCACACAGTGGGCTTGGGCAAGTCACAGTCTCTCAGCCTCAGAGGAAGGCAATGGCAAACCTCTTCTGAACAAATCTTGCCAAGAAACCCTATGATGGGTTCGCCTTAGGATCGCCATAAATCAGAACGACTTGAAGGCATACAATAACAAATAAAAGCACACAAATTTTCCCAGCCTCCACCATACCAATCCTTGCTAATTTACCTGCCATCCTCCCTTAAACCTAGGTCTTTCTTTCAGAGTCAGACAAGGGGGTTTTCCCCCATTCCTGAAACCACAGGTCAATCTCAGCTTCAAAACTGTCCACTGCCCATTCCCTTGTTTGTTTTCCCAGATCTGCTGAAACTGTTTCAGCTCTAAATTTGTTCTTATTTTGGCTCTGGGGTTTTGAAAACTATTCTTACATAATAAGCCTTACCGCTGATTTGCCTAGCTATGAATTTTTAAAACTGGCCTTTATTTCTTGACAGGAGCTTTTCCCCACCTTTAACTCAAGCAGTTCCTCACCAATCCTTAAAATGGTTATACCCTGGACTCATTCCCACCTCACTCCTCCTGCTCCCCATTTCAAATAAGTATCTCCCCTTTTAATGTTACGTTTTAAATAGTCTCTGTTTTTGGCTGTCTTTTTAATCTCATCTCCCTACAGATACCTAGAAGCACAAAACAAGAGAGTAAACAAACACAGCTTATGGAATATAAATATTCATGGTGACGGATGATGCATCTTTCTGCATTAGGGCATTTCCTCTTATGTAATGAGGTTTTTTGTTGCGTATGCATGCACTGCTGATAGATGGGAAATGCGCTATTAATCTTAAAAGGGAAAAATGAACAAGAAAAAAACAGGAAAAATATAGCAGTCTCCTCCACCTCCAAAGCCATCCAAGCTGCCTCCTACCCTACAAGCCAGACATCCCAAAAGGGGAAAAACCCCTTAACCTTCCTCCACTCAGCAGAGGAGACTCCCACCAACCCACCCAAATTCCTCCCAATATTTGAGGCCAGTCGTTCCCCCCCCCCCCCCCCGATCTTGCTATTCCCTTCCAACCCCCTTCTGATTCATTGCACTTATATTGCACCTTTTGCCCAAAATGGAATCTAAGCTGGCGTGCAAGGCCCGACTCAAACATTAATTTTCAAAAGTTCAAAAGGAATGAAAGATCAAGATTATTTAAAAAGATTAAAAATAATCAAAACACTTAAAGCTGTATTTCTGTATTTCAAACAGTTTCAATAAAAATACTACACACACATACACACAGACAGATAGATAGATAGATAGCCAGAGTTTTGAGTGGTGTACTACAACTCTAGAGACTAGGGTTCGAATCCCTGCTGGGCCACAGAAAACTACTGGGGGACCTTGGGCAAGCCACTCTCTCTCAGCCTCAGAGGCTGGTGATGGCAATAGCAAACCCCTCCTGAACAAATCTCGCCAAGGCAGGGTCACTTTAGGGTTGCCATAAGTCAGAAAAGTATTGAAAGCACACAACAGCAGATCCACACACACACAAAATCAGGGCCTCGAGTCACACTCTCTTAGCCTCAGAGGTCAGCAAAGGCAAACCCCCTCACTTGAGATACACAACGATGTGTGTGTGTGTGTGTGTGTGTGTGTATACACGCACATGGTGACTCTGGACTAGTCACACACTCTCCGCCTCAGAGGATGGCACTGGCAAACCCCCTCTGAAGAAACTTGCCATTATGTCAGAAATGAGTCATCCCCTTCCCTCATTTCTCCCTCAAGATCCAGCTTCCCTCAGGACCCCTCTTCCCTCCTCAAAACTCCCTTCCCTTTCTCCTAAGACCCCCTTCTCTCAATTCTCTCAGGACCCCCTTCCGCTCTTACTTCCACAAGACCCCTTTTCCCCATTTCTCTCTGGATCCCCTTCCCTTTATCCTCAAGATGCCTTCTCTTCAATTCTCCCAGGGCCCCCTTCCCCTCATTTCCACCTCATGACCCCCTTCCCTCTTACTTCCTCAAAATTCCTTTCCCTCGTTTCCTTTTCCTCTTTCCCCCTTCAAAACCTCCTTCTCTTTCACCTCTTAAGACCCCTTTTCCCCATATGACCCCCTTCCCTCATTTCCCCCCTCAGGATCCCCTTCCCTTTCTCCTCTTAAGAACCCCTTTCCCTCATTATCCCCTCAGGACCCTCTTCGCTCATATTTCCCTCAAGACCCCTTCCCTCATTTCCCCTTTAGGATTCCTTTCCTTCATTCCCTCCTCAGGGCCCCCTCCCCTCATTTCCCCCTCAGGACCCTCTTCCCATGTATTTCCCTCAGGGTCCTCTTCCCTCATTTCCCCCTTAGGACCTCCTTCCCTCATATTTCCCTCAGGAACCCGTTCCCTCATTTCTCCCTCAGGGCCCCCTTCCCTCAAAGGATCCCTTTCCCTCATTTCCCCCTCAGGACCCCTTTCCCTCATTCCTCCCAGGACGCCCTTCCCTCCTTTCCCCCTCAGGAGCCCTGCTTCCCTCTCACCTCCCGGGTGGGCCTCGTCCTCCGCTTCCTTCCCGAGGAGCACCTGCCGGACGTCCAGGTAAACCACCTCGGCCTCCCTCCGGGCCGCGCTGACAGACGGGGGAGAGGGAGGCGCTTCGACGGCAGCGGCCGGCCCTTCGCTCCAGGCGGCGCGGGCTCCTCCGGTGGCCTCGAGGCGGAGGGCGCGGAGGAGCAGCGCCGAGGCCGCCACTTCCACCACCACCGCCCCGGAGACCCTCTCGCCGCTGCAGAAGAAGCCTCCCCCGGACTCCGGCAGCGCCACGGACAGAGACACCGACGCCTCGGTCGCCGTTGCCGCCATGG
Source organism: Phrynosoma blainvillii (assembly GCA_026167975.1). Classification (NCBI taxonomy): domain Eukaryota; kingdom Metazoa; phylum Chordata; class Lepidosauria; order Squamata; family Phrynosomatidae; genus Phrynosoma; species Phrynosoma blainvillii. Next base: position 4,678,736 of record JANUYF010000010.1, on the reverse strand, counting down.
CGGGCCCCGGGCCTCTTCTCCTGAGGGAACCGGAGGCGCCCGGCCCTCGCCTTTCCCATCGTGGTTGCCGCCACTCCCGCGTGACCGGCACTCAGCGGGCGGCGTGATCGCAGGGCTTCGCCCAATCGGATGGCGTCCGGCGGCGCGTGGACAGCGACGCGATTGGCCGGGCTCGGGAGGCCACTAGGGCGAGGCGGCCAATCAGAGGCCGAGGGAGCCATGTGCACGAGCTGCGTGGGTAAACAGGGAGGGAGGGGAGGTGGGCGTGGCCAAGGGCAACGCGAAGGGGCGGGGCAAGGAGAAAGAGAGAATGAGAGTTCGATGATGACGTAAGAGACTGCTGCATCCAGACACTGAAGAAAGGATGCAGTTTCATAGCGCTTTAAGCGCTGCAGCTCCATTTTAAGGGGAATTGGTGTGTTTTCTTTTTTGCAAAGTCTTGAGATATTTTGAGAGATGTTTTTAACCTTTTAACAACACAAAAACTACCTAAAATAACACTTTTTACTATAAAAACAACCAAAGAAACAATCCTTCCTATCCTCATTTTCGGGATTTGTTCTTGTATTGGAGAAGTGTATGGCCAAACATACAATCTATGAATTTCTAGGATATATTATAGTATGTATAAATGTTATATTCATCATTTTCATATGCATATATTATGTTCCTCAAGAGGACTGAACTAGGGGGAAAGGATAGATACAGAAAGCAGCAAGTAAAGCATAGATGATAACAATTGACAGCATGGTATTCAGAATAAAGAATTAGGTTTAATTTCAGTAAGAATAGAAGAGAAGTACTAAGATATGTCATGGTGCATTCAGGGCAAATAGATTATCATCTATGGTAGGGTTTATGGGTGTATATAGGTTTTTTGGGGGGTATAGTTAATGTTTCAGGAAAGGAAGAGGCACAAGGGACCACATTGCAAACATATGATGGCTAATGGAGGGAACCAGGGAATTCCAAAAGAAAATCAGCATTGCTTCATAGACTATAGCAAAGCCTTTGATTGCATAGACCATGAAAGGCCCTTAAAGACATGATGGGAATTCCAACCCATCTGATAGTCCTAATGAGGAATCTGTACTCAAGACAAGAGACTACTCTCAGAACAGAAGACGGAGAAACAGAATGGTTCCCAATTGGCAAAGGAGTCAGACAAGGCTGCATCCTATCACCCTACCTATTCAACTTATATGCAGAACATATTGTAAGGAAGGCAGGCTTGGAGATGGAAGAGGGAGGAGTAAAAATAGGAGGAAGGAATATCAACCATCTAAGATATGCGGATGACACCATAGTACTAGCAGAAAACCTCACAGACCTGGAACAACTACTAAGGAAGATCAAGGAAGAAAGTGCAAAGGCAGGCTTAATGTTGGACATAAAGAAAACAAAAATAATGACCACCGAGGACCTTCACAAGTTCAGCCTAGGCAATGAAGAAACAGAAATAGGAAAAGAATTCCCATACCTGGGATCAAACATTGATAGAAATGGGGACTGCAGTCAAGAAACCATAAGAAGACTAAGAATGGGGAGAGTGGCTATGAAAGAACTAGAAAAAATCCAAAAATGCAAAGATATACAACTCAGCACAAAAGTTAGAATCATACAAGCCACTGTATTCCCTATTACTATATATGGCTGTGAGAGCTGGACAATTAAGGAAGAAGATAGGAAGAAAAACAATGTATTTGAGAGAATGTGGGGCTGGAGAAGAGTGCTGAGGATCCCATGGACAGCCAAAAAGACAAACAAATGGGTCCTAAAGCAGATCAAGCCAGAGATATCCCTAGAAGCCAAGATGACCAAACTGAGACTGTCGTACTTTGTACACATCATGAGAAGGGAGGACTCTTTGGAAAAGACAATAATGCTGGGAAAGGTGGAGGGAAGGAGGAAGAGAGGAAGGCCACATGCCAGGTGGATGGACTCTATGAAGGAGGTCACTTTGGGTATTAAGGGGTTGCAGGATTTAAGCAAAGCAGTGGAGGATAGAGGATCTTCTTGGACATGTCTCATCCATAGGATCACCATGAGTCAAGATTGACTCAAGGGCAGTTAATAACAACAAAATATAATGGTTAAGTTAAGTTTGTTATATTGAGAATACATGGGATGGTTGTGAAACATCTGTGATTTGAAGTAATAAAACTTTTATAAAATAAAAAAGGAAAAGAAAACAAATCAAGGCAACCCAACACCACCATGATGTGACTGGGAGCAAAGGCAGTAAAACAGAGGCAATAAAATGTGGCTCCTTTCTTACAAAGCAATGCGAAGCCTCAGGCCACTATGAGCGACCAGGATAGCAGGAAAATCCCAGTATTGTCAGGGCTGGAACCAAATCCAGACATTGGTACAGGCATAAACATGTCAAATGACGCCAACTGAGGCTATGCTATATTTTGGTTTTTTGGGACTACTGCTTGCAAAGGATGTAGTCAAAACATACAGGATGGTCCTGGTCGTGGCTGGTTTTGGGATGTTAAGAAACAAAACAAAGGCTACGGTGTGGGTGGGTGAAATGCAGGGACACAAATGATGTAAAATGCTTGTCTTTTAGGTCTAGATCTGTGTGAAGTCTGCAACAGAATGTGGCCCCAGAGGACTTAAATGGATGAAGGTGAAAAACAAAGAGGAGAGAGGGAGAGTATGGTACGTTCCCGTTTAACAGCCTATATCTGAGCACGGAGGATTGACACAAATTCAGTCTAGACAACGAGGAAACAGAAATATTAAAAGAGTTCTCACACCTGGGATCAAACATTGATAGAAATGGGGACTGCAGTCAAGAAATCATAAGAAGACTAAGAATGGGGAAGGCAGCTATGAATTAGATAAAAATCCTAAAATGTAAAGATATACAATTGAGCACAAAAGCCAGAATCATACAAGCCATTGTATTCCCTATTCCCATGGATGGATGTGAGAGCTGGACAGTTAAGAAAGAAGATAGGAAGAAAATCAATTCATTTGAGAGAATGTGGTGCTGGAGAAGAGTGCGGAGGATCCCATGGACAGCCAAAAGGACAAACAAGTGGGTCCTAGAGCAGATCAAGATGGACACCTCCTTGGAAGAAGCCAAGATGACCAAACTGAGACTGTTGTACTTTGGACACATCATGAGAAGGGAGGATCCTTTGGAAAAGACAATAATGCTAGGAAAGGTGGAGGGAAGTAGGAAGAGAAGAAGGCTGAATGTTAGATGGATGGACTCTATAAAAGAGGTCACAGTGATGAGTTTGCAGGAGTTGGGTAGAGCAGTGGAGGGCAGGGGAGATGTCTTATCTCAGGGTCACCATGGATTGAAATCAATGTGAATGCAGTTAACAACAACAACAAACTTAGTAGTCAGTTGCTAAAAGCTTGTTTATGTCAAGACATCTTTGCATGCAGACTGAAAGCCAACAGGGAGAGAGCCAGCCTGGCCTCCCTTGGGACTTCCACAGTTTGGCTTCCTCCCTGTTTTTCTTCAGCCTGTAGGCAATGGTGACTTGCAATTGCAAAAATAGCTATGTTTCCATTCTGTGCCCAAACGTATGAATTGTTGGAGTGTGTCTTTTACCCATACACCCAAACACAATGTGATTTCTATTTTGCAGATCATTTTACATAGGAATTTTCCTTTAGTATTTTCTGAAGTGGGTGTGAAAGAGGGATTATAGATTGCAGTATTTGTTACTACAGTGGGCCCTTAGTATCTACTGGGGGTTGGTTCCAGGATGCAATGTCATAATAAAGCAGTGTTCCTTTTATAAAATGTCAAAATCAAGGTTTGTTTTGTGGAATTTATATTTTTTTAATATTTTCAATCGTGGATGCTGGAATCCATGGATAAAAAATACGAGAGTATGAAGAGCAAACAGTATAGTTCTCTCTCATATATATGAGAGAGACCTATACTGTCTGCTCTTCATACTCTCGTATTTTTTATCCATGGATTCCAGCATCCACGATTGAAAATATTAAAAAAATATAAATTCCACAAAACAAACCTTATATAAATTCCACAAAACAGAACATATATATGAGAGAGACATTGTATTTCCCCACCCCTTGGGTTTCTTTTTAATTCTGAGAAATAAGCTGCATCTGCACTGCAGAAATAATTCAGTTTGACACCCCTTTAACTGCCATAGCTCAGTGCAATGAAATTTCTGAAACTATAGTTTTGTGAGACATTTAGCCTTCTCTACTTCCGACTTATGGCGACTCTAAAGCAAACCTATTATGGGGTTTTCTTGGCAAGTTTCTTCAGAAGCTGAGAGAGTGTGACTTGTCAAAGGTTACTCAAAGACACCTAAAGGAGATTATCGCACGGCTCTTCAATAGTGGGATAGAAGCAGGAAATGTAATCGACAGATCTCATTGCACCACATCGTGGCTAAGTATCCTGTAGTCGATCTGCAATTATACCACTGCTTTTAATGAATGGGAAAATCCCAAGAATAGCTGTCAATCCTGCAGTTAACCCATTCTTGAAGTATGTGCCATAGGTCATTCAGGGGTAATTCAGAGAGAAAGGGAATTTAAAGGGGTTTGACTGCACCCCTCTTTCCCAATGAAAGCAATACCTCTTAGGGGGGTAGCAGACTGCCGGAAATAGTGCAAATTGAGTCCACTTTTAGGGTTAGGGTTAGGGAATCATGGGAACTGTATTTTATTGTGGCATCAGAGCTCTCAGACAGAGAAGGCTCAATGTCTCAGAAAAAAACAATTCCCATGATTCCCTAGCACTAACCCTAACCCTAAAAGTGGACTCAATTTGCACTATTTCTGGTAGTCTGCAACCCCCCTTAGTGAGGAGGAAGCAACTTTTTCATCTGGGGCAGGAACAATAGGATTCAAAGGGATCTGACTTTTCATACGTGATCTCAGATAGCTAAAGAGTAAATAGAACAGTAGTGTGATAAGATCCATAGCCAACCTGTTATCAGTTCGTGATTGTATGGTAAAGTGATAAGAATTGTTGCTGTTTCGGGTGTTTGAAAAGCCGCAACATCAACGGGAGGGAAGCTTGTGTGATAATCTCCAAAGAGAATTTGAAGCAAAAGCAAACATACTTTTAAAAAGCTCCTTTCTACAGAATAACATAAATAAAGGCCTGTTTTCTACTCTGAGTGCAACCTCAGAACCTGCCTCCTAAAACAGGACCTCTCATGTTGCTTAATCATAATTTTGGTTCTGGAATAAATTCACATTCCCATGGAAGAATGTCATAAATTTATCTGAACATCTTAACAGCAGTTTATGTTTTGCTTCAAATACCATTGCTTGCCTGGGTGCCAGAAGCTAAAATAACTGAAACAATGAGGTGATCTTGTTTATTGGGCCGACCATGCTATATAATTGGTCTGAATTGGAAAGATGAGATCTTTCGTAGGGCCAGTGAAATATATTATCTGTCATGATCAACTACTCCTTATCGGTACTTACATGCTTAAGTGCACGTAGTTGTTCTTACCCACCCCCTTTCCTTTCTCTATAAAACAACTTTACACAACTTCCAATGTTGTAATGGCTATACAACTTCCCAGACATCCTGCCTCCTTCACTTCCAGCATAACACACCACCTAAGAAGCAGCAGCACTCTGTTTATTTTCAAATATTTTTATTCTTCCTTTCTACCCAGAGTTGCCGGATCAGTTTCCTAAAGTGTGGGGGAGACAGGCAATGTGGTTGTCAACTCTAACTGATTCTAACTGACGCAACTCCTCTATATCTTAGAAGTCCTTCTGAGCCGAATCCACATTTTGCAAAATGGAAACCAACTATTATAACAATGTGGACCAGAATTAAATACACAGCCTGGGAAAGTTACTTTTTTGGATCGCAACTCCCGGCACCCATGTTGGCTAGGTAATTCTGGCGTCTGAAATATTTTATATGTGAATACATTTTATCTGAAAAAACATTGGCCTACATTGAAGTTTCTGTGCAAGAGAGCAAAGTACTTGTCATCACCTCAGGCCTGAATTAGACATGATGCCATTCATGCAATTAGTCACAGCATGAACAGTTCTTTTTTTAAGAACATAAGAATAACCCTGCTGGGTCAGATCAAAAAGGCTATCTACTTCTGTGTTCTGTTCCCATTGTGGCCTACCAGGTATCGAACGGAAACATACAAACAGGATGTAAGTGCAATAGCCCTTTCTCACTGCTGTGCTCCAGCAACTAGTATATAGAGTCATGGTTGCTCTGATACTGGAGATAATATATAGACATCATGAGTGGAAGGCAACTAGCCACTGATAGCCCCATCCTCCATGAATGCTTTTAAAGCCATACAAATTGGTAGCCATCACTGCAGGTTGTGCTGGGGAATTTTACATCTTAGTTGTTCATTGCATGATCCCAAATACTAGAATCACGAGAGATGGGAGGAAAGCTGATATTTGTACCGTGGATAACTTTACACGCCACTGTCGGCGACTTTCCAGCACCTTGATCATTTTTGTTGCTCTTTTTTGAACCATCCTCACTTCTACAATATACTTTTTTAGTGTCTTATAGTGTCAATATACTTTTTTAGTGATTGGAACTACTCACAGTCTTCCAAATGATGTCAGAACATACATTTGCATAAAGTAGTTGTTGTTGTGGTTGTGGTGTGCCTCCAAGTCATTTTTTACTTATGGCGATGCTAAGGTGAACCTACCATATGGTTTTCTTGGCAAGTTTCTTCAGAGGGGGTTTGCCGTTGCCATTGACCATCCTCTGAGGCTGGGAGAGAGTGACTTTCCCAAAATCATCCATTGGGTTTTTATGCTAGAGCAGGGAATTGAATCCTAATCTCCAGAGTCATAATCCAACATTCAAACCACTACAACAAACTGGCTTTATGAGCCTATAAAGGCAGAGTGGTATGCCCACTAATGGCGCTACCTTCCTGTGGTGGTGGGACTGTCTGCTCCTGTGAAGCAAGAGGCTATGGTGATGGTAGATGTGCTTTTAGTAGGGTCTCCGATATCAGACAGACATTCTCCTGAGGAGCCATACTGAAACAGCTACTGGGCAGCAGCAGTAGTGGAGGATGATATTGGCAGAGGATCTCTCAGAGAAAATAGGAGTGGCACCATAGTTAACACTTGTTAGTACTGTGCAGAAAGAGGCATGGTAAACCCCTTTTAAATGTCTTTTACCAGCCAACAGTGTTCCCAGTCCAGATTGGGAAGCCTATGCCAGCTATTTACTTTTAAAAAAATAATCATTAGCGTAACTGGCATCATGGCTAAATTGCCCTTGAAGCAACCTCACTTTGAGCCCAGAGCAGAAAACAAGAAGTACTGGGTTCATAGTTATTACATAGGAATTTGGATCTTCTTGTTCTCTTTGTGATATCTAAAAAGGCCGGTTGAGTGTTTTTCAGAGAAGGAAGGTGACATTTGAATTCAGGAGTTAAGAGGTGCCATTTTCAAAAGCTGGGACCAACACATTGTGTCCATAGATTTAGATCTCTGCTGACCAAAACAAGCTAGATATCACACATTATGCTGTTAAGGAGTATGCGGCATCCAAGATCTTTTGAAAGTCAAATATTGAACAAATTACTTGGGAATGTATTTGTGAGCCCATTATAATGTCAGGTGATGTTTGCTCTCAGGGCACTTGTGATAAAAAGCAAGCCAATTTTAGAATATAGAAAAACACAGAGAAATACAGAAGGTCCTGTCTCCCCCTGCCTTTTTCACCAGAACTTTCAACCTTGTGTTAATTCAAGGTTATGGGAATGGAGTTTAAATACAACCCAAGTCGATAGTGTTATACGTGGGACAATGGAGCCATTGTTCAGAAATGATTCTTGTAAGATGATTGACCTCATTATTTTAAAAAAAGGAAATGGTATAGTTAAGAGACTGAGCTATGAATCACAACAATCCCCAATTCCTCCTGTCTTGAACTCACTAGCTGGGGGCCTGAACCCAGAAACATTGCTTTTTTGGAGTCCAGCTTCCAGAATCCCGAGGCTGGCATGGCTAGTGGTCTTGATTCTGAACCTGAGAGCTGTAGCAGGCCAAAAGGACATTTTCAAAAAAATCCCGATGGATCTTTCGCTTTCCACACCATAGAAGCTTGAGGTCTCTTTCATAGTCTTTTCAACTTGCATACTACTGTAATTACCATGGTGCCATGCCATCCTGGGATGTGTAGTTTCATGAGGTATTCAGAATTTTCTGCCAAGCAGCTCGAGTGCCCTCCAAACTACAGATCCCAGTTATCCATAGAATGGAGCCATGGCAGTTAAAACGCCATAAAGGTCCAACAGTTGTATTGTATCAAAGGCCTCCAGTCTTACCCCTCTGCAACGTAAGGGAATAACAATACTGAATTATCTTGTAGGGTTGATGTAATGACTGCACACATGAAGCATTTTGAATACTTGAAATGTCTGTTTTCACCCTTATTATTGCCAGACTTGTTGCTTTTGCATATCCTCACTTACCTCCCCTCAGACTTTGTTATCACTAAGAGGGCTTAGTGTGATAAGAGACTGTGAGATAATAGACAGTAACGCCATACAGATGAATGCAAGTGTACAGGCAGAGTTGCAGCTGATACTTTTCAAAAATAAGGCTTTCCATTACTTGTTGCTGCAGCTTAATGAGAAATTATTAATATTATAATTGCAAATGCTTTAAAAGCATCCTAACGGCATGATTCATCTCTAATGCCATTATGTCATTGCCAGTTCTTGATACAGAAGGTTTTACTGGGGTGAGGTTGAACTAAGGTCTTGTTCTGCTCCCCAGCCATTTCCTGCTCTGCTGCTCAGTGGATTCCCAGGAAACAGATGAGAAGTCAGGCTATGGCCTCTGCACAAAGTAACCAGATGTCCTAACCGCAAAGGAGGACAAGGCATCACAAAATGCAGGACATTTCAGAAAATAACAGCTAAAAACATTAACATAAATTCATTTCACATGGTTTATGCACATGCTGTTTTTTATTATGTACTCATCTATATTTTTCTGATGATCTTATCTTTGTTAAAAATGCCTTGTCGGCTTGCAATGTACTTGTAGAAGTCTAAGCAAACAAATGATTAAAATTGTACTTTACTAGCAACAAAGCCTTGACTGAGTCTCCGTTTAAATTATTCCTTTCATTTGTGCTGAAATTAAGGAGGAAAACCCTTTCAACATTTACATTGTGTCCTCAAGCAGCCCATGGCCTAACATGTTTGCTGTCCTTTTCCCCTCTGAGAAACAAACACTCCCTAAGCTCTGAGTGCGAGTCTTGTCTGCTGCTGCTCCTAGGAAAAAAAAAGAACTTTAGAAAGATCCAGCCTATGCTCCTACTTGCAACAAGGACAGGCTGCCAGGTAGACACATTCCTCAAAAAAAAAAATCAATAGGCCTTTTAGTCATGCTCAAAATGGAAGACATTTTGGAATTCTTCCTGGACAGAAGGCTGTTAAAGAAGTAATGCTCAGGAACACATCTATTTTGTTAACTGAGATATACATGCACTTTAGTAATGGGTTACTTTTTGGTAGTAAAAAGCTGGAGTAGAGTTCTTTCTCTTTCTTTCTTTCTTTCTTTCTTTGCCTGTAAAGGCTGTCATTGTAATTTATTACTTTTCAGTGGAACAGGAATGGCTGGTCTTCCATCTACTTCTTGTGTGGATATGTAGATTTTCTTTCATAGAATCAGAGTCTATGTTGGAGTTGGAAGGGATCCCATGGGCCAACGACTCCAATTCCCTGCTCAATGGAGGAGATTGAGCTAGGGCAATGGTTCCCAAACACTGGTCCTGCAGGTGTTTTGGACTTCAAGTTCCAAAAGTCCCAGCCAACATGGCCAACAGGAATACTGGGAGCTGAAGTCCAACACACCTGGTAGACCAATGTTTGGGAACCACTGAGCTAAAGCATCCCCAGCAGGGAGCTGTCCAGCCTGTTTTTGAAGACATCCAGAGAAGGAGACCCCACCATCTCTAGACAATTGGTTCCACTGCCAAACCACTCACAGTGTCAAGAAGTTCCTTCTAATGTTCAAGTGAAATCTACCTTCTTGGAACTTAAAACCATTAGATCTAGTTCTACCCTCTGAGGCAGGGGTAGGCAACCTTTCCCCTTTAAGGGCCGAGGGACTTCAGCTCCCAGAATCCCAGGAGCTATTGGCCAACATGGGACTATTGGCCAACATGGCTGAGGCTTCTGGGAGCTGAAGTCCCTCGGCCCTTAAAGGGGAAAGGTTGCCTACCCCTGCTCTGAGGCAACAGAGGATGAGCTTTTTGCCCTTCCTTTTTCTGTGACAGTCCAGTAAAGAATGTTATCATGTCACTCCTCAGTCTTCTCTTCACCAAGTTGAACATGCCCATCTCCTTCAACCTCTCCTCCCATGCTTTGTTCTCCATAGCTCTTGTCATCCTCATTGCCTTTCTCCTGAATTTGCTCCAACCCATCTATGTGCATCTTAACATTGTGTTACAGCTGGGAAGGATTGCTTTATATTGTTTGCATTTTCGCCAGACTATCCAAGATGTAATCCTTAACAGTCGGAAGAGCGTCCTGATGATAAGAGCTGTTTGAGAGTGGAAGAAGCTGCCTTGAAGTGTGGTGGAGTCTTCCTCTTTGGAGGTTTTTAAACAGATGGCCATCTGTCAAGAGTGCTTGGATTGTGTCTTCCTGCATGGGAAGGAGTTGGACTGGATGGCCCTTTGAGTCTCTTCCAACTCTGTTGTTCTATGATTCTATTCATGCATCTTTTATTTTCTGCCTCAGAAGTGCATAGTAGCCATTCACTTCTGCAACAGAAGAAATAGAATGGGACATTTAGGGGCAACATTGTAATGACAACCAGTCCACGGACAGTTTTCCCCATCTTTCTGCTATCATAACAATATATATATATATATATATATATATATATATATATTGCTCATTCCTAATAACCATTCATGAAAGTAGATGGATTGTCAATCTCAAGGTGACATTTCCCTGTAAATACCGATCATATAAGCTCAGCATTTATTGAGATATCCAATCTTTTAAATTTCCTGAATGAATGTAGCCTTTTCCAAATAATTTCACCTTTTTCCTTTGAGAGTCTATATTTCAATTGTGGTCAATTCTTTTTTTTTTTTTTTTTAAATACACATTTTTGTTCTAATCTCTCTGTATGGGTTGGGTTACGGGAATCTGCAAATTCCCTTAGGCTTGGTTGATAAAACACTCCATTTATTCTTTCCTGGGATGGTGTTTGGCAAACTTTACGGCGGAAAGAAACAGCTGGGAAAATGGGTTCATGAAAAGGTGAAGGTAATATAGACATGAAAAACAAGAGGATAATGATTTTAAAAGGGATAATAGTTGTAATAACACCATTAACCTCTTGCTTCAAATTATTGAGTGTGTAGTCTTTTAAGAAAACTAATCAAAGCTTCACAGTGAACAGCGATGGAGGAGAATGAGCCAATATTCAACACCGTCCTCCCTTTTAAGGTACTTATCTGAACAGAGAGTTGAAGGGAAATGTGGCCATCACATCCACAATTTAAAAGAGAATTCTTGCCTTAATGCTCAGACTCTTTTAGCTCTCTCTGATTTTGAAGGAGAGAATTAAATTTGTTCCAAAGCTTGACCAAGTTGGACCGGGAGTGTTGTACAAATTGTTTTTACAATGCAACTGCCAAAACCACCTGGGGTGTAGTTTGGAAAAAAAATTCAAGTAGATGTGTCCGTCTTTTTCTCTAGTATGCACACATATATGCATCCGTGTGTGTGTACTTTATATGCTTCTGCACATTCTAGGTGTGTGCATGTGTCCACACAGCGGAGAGTACTTACAAACATACAAAGAGAGAAAGAGGGAGAGAGTGAACACAAACAGATGTAAAACCAGCCAGACATATCTCTTCGATTCAGACCTCACCTATCTCCCAGATGTTTTATGTGTGTTAACACCTTGTGAACATTTTTTCTCTCTTTTAAAAAAAGATTGCCCAAATGAGTGAATGAATATAGATGGGCTAACTGATAGTGTGAATGCATAGGATCATTCCAGGTTCAAATAGACTGCCTGATGTAATCAAAATCCATTCCAATCTGGAAGCCAAACCTCATGACAAGCAACCATTAAGCTGAGCACATGGTAAACTACTGGGGAAAATAATGCTTTTCAGGATTTCAGGATAGGTTGGATAGGTGGTGGTGGTGGTTTATTTAAGGGCTGAGCAGATGGGCTGAGCTTGTTCTATTCTAGTCCTGGTGCTCTCTCAGGTTGGTCCCTGGATCAATGAGGGTATGGGCAGGTGTTTACACACCCATCCTAGAATGAATCCGGGACCCACTACCGGCACGTACTTCTTACTTTGCCACACTGTTGCTTACATTCGGGAGTCCCCCCCCCCCCCCCCCGTTGCCATGTCTGATGCAGAAATGGAGCGCCTGGCTGCACCCACATGGCAAGGCACCCTGTTTCTATGTCAGATGCAGCAATGGAGTTCTTCTGAGTATGAGCGATGGCACGGTAAGGTAAGGAGCATGGGGGGGGGGGCTGTCTAAACGGCCAAGGTTTACCACAGAGTTTCCAGAAAACTCCACAGCAAATTGGGTCAAATTACCCCGGGGTGAGAACCAGCATGGCATAGTGGTTTGAATCCTGGACTATGACTCTGGAGACCAGAGTTCAATGCCCACCTCAGCCATGAAACCCACTGGGCACCCTTGGGACAGTCACATGCCCTCAGCCTTAGGGGAAGGCAATGGCAAACCTCTTCTGAACACACCTTGCCAAGAAAACCCCATGAGGGGTTCACCTTATGGTCACCCTAAGTTAGAATCCATTGCTCCATGTCCTAGTTTCTGGAGCAGGAGAAAATAAGCTTGCTCCAGCCTCAATATGACACTCTTTCAAATATTTAAACAGGGCTATCATTGTCATCTCTTACCCTTTTCTTCTCCAGACTTCCTAAGTTGCTCCTCATAGGGCATGGCTTCCAGACCTTTCACCATTTTGGTAACCCCTTCAGACATGCTGCCCTGGCAGCCCAGCAGCTCCCTGTGAAAGCCTGGCCATCATTGTCACTTCTTCTGAGGTCCAGGTGTATCACTAGGGGATTTGGGGGATGCAGGCTGCACAAGGTGACACCCTAAGGTGCAATGACACCCCTGCTCCCCAAACATCTGCCTTTTGGTAGAAATGGACTGTGACATCCACCTGCATCCCTTTAAAACACTGAAGAGATGATGCAAATGGGTCGAGGAGCAATGGGAGGAGAAAGGAGAGGCCTCAGGGTTTTTTTAAAAAATAAAATTAAAATTTTAAATTTTAAAAAGTTTGTAAAAATTTAAATTGAATTTTTTTTTTACAATTTTCTTTAAAAACATCAGATCTTACCAAATTTTCACTTGTAACAGCATGAAACTATGAACATGTAAATACATTTAGGCTGTCCATATGATATTGTCATTTAAAGGTATACTTTTAATTTTGCTGTTTGTCACAACCCTTGCCATTACATTCAGTGATATGCAGGGATTACAATTTAGGAGTGACTCGAGTAAAACAAAAATTACTAAGGATTTTGTATGCTGTGGTATGGAAGGAGATCAATGGTGTGTGTGTGTGATGTTACTGCATTGAGTGACGCCAACCCTAGTGATGCCACCCCTGAGGTCGAAATGGGGCACTTGTGCGATCAGTGAGGAGGTGTAGACCAGCCCTGTCCTTGAAGTTCAAATGGCTAGGTGCCCCATTCTGACCTTAATAGAATTAATGGCTGACCCTGAAGTATTCTGGCCTATGCAGACAGAGTTTAAGTCATTCTGTTATCAACAGCCCAGCTCAGGTCTTGCCAAGTTTGTATCCCTGTATGGCAGAGTGGGGTGGGATTGGATGGCCCTTGAGGTCTGTTCTAACTCTATGATTCTATGGCCTCGACAAAACTCAGGGCCATGGCTTCCTTGATTTGAATCCATTAACTTGTAATAGCACTACTGTCTTTCCTAGTGAATCATATCTTCTTATGATCGGCCGAAATATGAGTTTCAGTCTTCTTGTCTTTTAGGGAAAGTTCAAGTTTGATTAGTGCTACTATCCCTACATCTATCTCCCCTCTCCCCCCCCCCCCCATTTAAATCTGTAAGAAGTTTTATTTTTATTTTATTATTTTATTTTAACTAATGGTGAAGAGAACAAAACGACACCCAGAAGTCCACACACAATTTTTGGTTTTGTGCATTTCTCTCACAAAACAGCCCCCCCTTTCCCTCCCTCAGCTCCTCTCTTTCTGAAAGCCACTTAAATAGTTACATCCTTTTTCATGCTCAGTAGTTTGAGTAAACTGCTGTAGCTCTTGCTTGGCAATCAACCCATTAAATCATCTTAAATACCATGTTTTAATGACAATTTGATGCTACCAGCTGCGTTATGGCAGATTTAAAAACAAAAATAAAATACATCCCCCTTCCCCACATTCCCCAAAGATATAGCCATGTGAATTTTAAACTTACTAACATGCTGGTGCAGCTGTTCAAATTGGAGAGCACTTCCGCTTTTCTGCCTGGCATCCATCAAACACCATGTTATGGGTACCCAGGCTGCGGCAGAAGAAGGAGGTTCTGCTTCATAGGAGGACTGTTGATGCAACTTTGTCAAAGAGGAAAGCTGGTACACGGTGGGCATCTATCACTGGAAACTTGTCCTGTGGTAGATTTGGAGGATGTGGGACAGATCTAGGAAAAGCAACTTTTCTTTGGATTACAACTCTGAGAATTGACTCAGAGATTGCTAAATTCTGTTCTGGAAGTCTAACCTGCATGTTTTCCTTTCCTACCCACTGTCTTGGGCTGTTGGATACTGTGGGAGCTGAACCACAAAGTCCTTGGCTTGAAGGTTCATAAAATATGACCAAGGGGGCATTCACACTCATTTTTTTGTCCCAAGGAGATGCGGATTGCCACACTGATGCATATCGAGTTTGTTGGTTCCATTTTGTTCATTCATTCATTCAACCTTTATTAGGCATACTGTTTCCATTTTCGTGAATCTCTTCAAGTAATTTTAACCCTAGTGTTATTCACACATGGCATGGTTTGGGGTTAAAATGGAGCCACCTCCCTTTGAAGGAATGAAGATGATTGCATTATGTTATAAAGCAGTTTACCTGAGCCGGCTTAAAATTAGAAGCGGGCGGCATCCGGATATTATCAGACGCATTTAGCCGCCAAAATCACTGCCTGGGTGCAGCCTGGCTCCATCATCATCGCTCAGAGGGGCTCTCCAGTGGCCATTTTTTGAACCCAAAAAACTCCTGGCTTCGAAAAGAGGCATGAGAAGCGCCCCTTCGAGTGACGACGGAGCCGGGCTGCACCTGGGCAGTGATTTTGGCATCTAAATGTATCTGATAATATCAGGATGCCACCTGCTTCTAATCTGAAGCCGGCTCAGGTAAGCCGCTTTGCATCACGATGTGATAATGGGTCTTTCCAGAATAGATTTCCTGGCCTTAGGAACCCCCCTAATTCCGCCTCTTCCCAGTTCGGATATTGCTGTCTCTCTGCTTGCTTTATTATATTATTGTTGTCTGTGATCTGATTTTATGGCTTGTCATCTTAACTAAGATGTTTTAACAGTCTTTGGTTTAATACTTTTTTAAGGGGTGGGTTCTGGGGCTTGTGGATTTATATTATATGTAATCTTAAATCTTGTTAGCTGCTTCGATTGTACTCAGAGGGGGAGATACTACTACTACTACTACTACTACTAATAATAATCTCCAATGATGAAGAAGAATCCAAATTAATTTGGAAGCTTATTCACACTGCCAATGATGTGGATTTCTCAGGAAAATTTGGAACACGCCCCCCCCCCCCCCCGGTATTGATTATTCCAGGTTAAGTGTTTTTTTTTTTTGCCAGCCCCTGAAAAAGTACATTGAGTGCATTTGGGATGGGTGTGAACAACAAGGATTCCACCTGGATTCCTCCTGGATTATTTTTGTAGTGTGAATGGGGCCTGAGACTGTCGACTTGGGCATGTAGATGCCAATGACATACAGCAGATGGAGCATCTGTGTAGGGATCAGGGGCTAATTTCCCCTCCAAACCCATCCTCTGCAGGTCAGGCATCCACCAGCAATTCCTCATGAACAGAAGTTTGACATGTAGGACGTGGCCTGGAAAAGTAAGATGCCTGGTCACCCTGAGATGACATCCCTCCTGATATTTAAAGATGGCTTTCATATCCCCTCTCAGCCCTCTTTTTTCCAAGTTAAACATATAGAGCTCCCTAAGCCATTCCCCCATAAGGGTTGATTTCCAGACCTTGATCATCTTGGTCACCCTTCTCTGGACACCTTCCAGTTTGTCAATATCTTTCTTAAACGGTGCTACCCAGAACTGGACCCTGCATTGCAGATGAAGTTTGACCAAAGGAGAACCAAATGTCATTTCTGCTGCCCTAGAATTGAATTGGCTTCTCTCCCACCCCCCCACCCCCCACTTTGGCAGCCACAGCACATCATTGAGTCATGTTTAACTTGTGCTCTGCTTATATTCACATATCCAAGGGTAGCCGTGTCGGTCATACAGTGAAGTACAATAACATTCAAAATCCATAAAGCACCAATATCATTTTTAGGCTAACCAAATTCAATGTTCTCTGCCTAACAAATTTTAATTTTATTTCCCAGACTTTATGATTCTGGAAGCTGCATGACCATAAGGTGGAGTGGCCTCCCTACATGAATATCCCTCCATACCATCTTAACTGTGAACAACAGCAACCTCTTTACAGAATATAGATCTGCGACTCTAAGACCATCATATATATATATATATATATATATATATATAATTTCTCCTGTATGATTTTTAAAACTTTCCCTAATGAAGAAGCCAGTGGAGCTTTGAAAGCTTGCAAAATATATTTTGTGCATTTTGGTCAGCCTAAAAAAGGTATCGCTGTTTTGTGGATTTTGGATGTTGTTATATTCACGTAGTTAAGAGTCACATGAATATGGCTGAACCCACCAAAAATGATGATCGCAATGGTACGAAATGTATAAAGTGAGTGAGAAAATTGGAGGAAACTCCAACACAATCCTATTTGACCTCAGAAGCAGAAGCATCTTCAAAATGGAGGAAGTGGAAAAGAGGAAGGGGAAAGTCAAAGGAGTCAAATGTTTCCAGGATGTTTGGCACATACTTAAAACCACATCAAGAGATGCAGAGCTAGAATGCATACCACAGGACAGAAAGGGAAGGATGAAATCCACATGTGGTTGCAGCCAACATTTATCTTGCACATGTGAGGGGTTAAAAGGGTAAGGGGGCCATGGCATGCAAGCAAGCCCCCCCCCATCCACCTTCATTGCATCTGATGATCTGGCCCTGATGCTCTGCCTCCAATTTTGCTGCACTGAGCTGCAGGATCTGAAGGAGAAATCATTAGGATCCCTTGGAGATTTTCAACTGCAGAAGTTGCATTACTTATGCAGCTGGAAATCACGGAGAGCCAGCATGGCATAGTGGTTTGACTGTTGAACGATGACTCTGGAGACCAGGGTTTGAATCCCAGCTCAGCCATGAAATCCACTGGGTGACCCTCAGCAAGTCACACTCTCTCAGCCTCAGAGGATTGCTAGGGCAAACCTCCTCTGAACAAATCTTGCCAAGAAAACCCTGTGATAAGTTCACTTTAGGGCTGCCATAAGTCAAAAACTACTTGAAGGCACACAACAACAGCAACAACACAGTAGCATTATGCACACCCTCATTTTACCCCTCTCATGTACAGTCAGAATGCTTCGAAATCAGTTTGATCTGGAATGTTGGAAAAAACAGGTTTTGCTCCAAGAGAAAACCTGAGCAATGTTGAGTTGTACATGCATGTGTTCCTTTTTAAGAGTATCATCTAAATGTGTGGAAGCATCAGATGAAGCCTTGCCTCCAATTTTCCTTGCCCGCCACATGTTCAACGAATGTCTGAAAGGAGCACTATTAGTTAAAGATTTGAAGGATTGGATTTGTTTTTTGACCTCGCTTCCTCCCTCTGCATGTACCTCTGTTATTGCCATAAGTAAAGAAAAAATATCTATGAATAAAAGAAGCATGGCAAGGGGTGTAAATGGGCCATTTTGTGAATTAGAGAGGGGGGTGGGAATATACCATCTGTGATTTAGCACAAATCCCAATTTCCCATCTGTGATCTAAGAGCCGCTTCTTGCAGAAGCCTCAATCGAGGCGTCATTTTGCATGATAAAGATTCTCCTCCAGGAGGAATTGCATGGGGATGTACTTCTGTCTTTGGGAAATTACATCTCCTCCATGAGGCAGAACGCCCCCAAGGCTCCATTCTGCTCTTACTTAAATGAGAAGTTCTGGAAGGTGGATCGGGCCAGAGTACCCAGCCCACATTTATTTATTCAAGATTGTGTAACACATTCCCAGAAGGATGGGGCTGCAGTGCCCAAAGGCAGATCTAGATAGATTAATGTTGTTTTGTGCAGCACCTCAGATTGGGTGCATATGTGTGCATCTGCGCATGTGTATGCCTGCATGTGTGTGTGTGTATGTGTTTTCTGGCTCTAATGCACTGGGACAGCAGGCCTTCTCTTTACTATGTCCTTCCCTCTAGTGTACTGGACTTCTTCAGTACATTTTATCAATTAGTTGCACTTCTGTCAGGGCTCAGTTACAATGAAGGTAACAGATTCCATCTGCATGGTATGAAGCGGTAT
This sequence comes from Phrynosoma blainvillii, assembly GCA_026167975.1. Lineage (NCBI taxonomy): Eukaryota > Metazoa > Chordata > Lepidosauria > Squamata > Phrynosomatidae > Phrynosoma > Phrynosoma blainvillii. The sequence continues at coordinate 4,660,033 of JANUYF010000010.1, read as the reverse complement.
ATAAATGAAGCTGTTATTGCTATTGCTATCCTAAATCAGCTGCTTCACTTTGCCTTGTGATAGGGCTGGCCCTGCTTCCTCAAAGCTTGTAGAGGAACACATTGGTTTCCCCAACCACAAAATTCTTTTCTGCATAAAAACTATGTTAGAGAACAGAATGAAAACTCTTAGAGTCTGCAATGTCAAATTTCTTGGTGTCAGACTAAGTGGTGGTTTAGCCATAGGATTGCACGCTTCCTGTTCTTGCCCTTGCAAATGGAAAAAAAAATACAGCTTCACAAATTGTCGCCAACAGGATTAATGAAAATTGGTGGCATTTTGCTGTTCCTCTGTTTTAATGGCCAAATTGTTCCACTTTCTTCCCTCTCTGGCATTTTAATCAACTCCCTGATCTGTTAGGAAGAGGAGGAGAGCACTGCTGTTCCATTAAGTAAAATAATAACATCCCTGCTTTTATTTTTAATAGAGTATGACCCGGCTTGTCCATTGCATGTGCGGCTTTGCTGACATGCAATCTTACTGAAAGCAATTTTTGGCGAGCCGGCATCCTTAGCATTTGATGGCACATTATGCCTCATCCATCTTTGCTGGGCGCTCTCTGTACCAGTGGATTCCTCTTCACTCTCCAGTGCTAAATGACTCCAGATCAGGAGGGTACTCTAAAAAGATTGAACTCACAGAAGGGAGCATCATAGCATGCTTTCCTCCAGATAGGATCAATAATCCTCGAGGCTGAGCACAGCTCAGAGAATCACAGAGTTGGAAGTTGGATCTCAAGGGCCATCTACGCAAACCCCTGCCATGAAGGAATTCACAGATAAACTCCTCTTGCAAGATGGCCATCCAGTGCTAAAACAGTTGTATTATCTCTAATTATTGTTGCTGTGAAGGGCCATTTTGCATATTTTCTAGCTCCAGTTGAATTGTCACCAGTTATACTTTTTGCACCACCATTTCACTTCAAATTGTACATTTTCTTCTTTTTATGCCTTGTATGCATATAGCTAAGAAATTGGCACACTCCAGTCTCTTCAGATTTGTTGCTATTGTTGTATACTTTTTGCATTACCATTTCACTTCAAATTGTACATTTTCTTCTCTTTATGCCTTGCATGCACATAGCTAAGAAATTGACACACTCCAATTTCTTCAGATCTGTTGCTGTTGTTGTCTACCTTCAAGTCATTTCTGACGTATGGCGACCCCAAGGCCATGGGATTTTCTTGGTAAGGTTTTTCCAGAGGGGGTTGCCATTGCTTTCTTCTGAGGCTGAGAGCGTGTGACTTGCCCAAGGCCACCCATTGGGTTTTCAATGGGGATTTGAACCCTGGTCTTAGTGGTTCAACACACAAACCACTAAGCCATGGGAATTTGTGCTGCATTTTCAATCCTTTGGCCTATTTTATGCCCAGGAGAAGAATTTTGTAATGTTTATTTCATTTTTAAAAATAGAACTAAAATGGCCCAGGCCCCCAGAGATGTGGCATAAATGCCGCCTTGTATCCACAAGAAGGAATTGAGAAGGGGATTGTGTGCATTTATTTTTTATTTTTATGACATTTTTTGGATTGGAGGGGGCACCAGAAGGGCCCCAGGGGCCACATGCTGCCATCAGCTGGCACCTTGCCCACCGTTGCAGTGCAGCAAGGAAGCCTGGGACAACCTTCACTGGTAAATCCATTTTTATACTTGGCCTGCTTCATTTTCTGTGATACAGAAAGGTGATGATGGTTCCTGTGTTTCTAAGGGTGACGGAAAGATTAAAATGAGGGAACACAACACACGTATGGCACATGAAATCTTTTTAAAATGTTTTTTTTCCCAAAAGAACTCTGGATTCCCTTCCTTTGATGTCTTTGCTTTCTTAAACTCCCTCTGCTTTGATCTGTATGCTCAGTTCCCACACACATCACTGAGGAAAATCTGTGCAGGGATTGAGGGCACCATATGGCATTTTTGAAATTATCCAAGTTGCACAGCCCTGTGTGAGAGGCAAAAAGGGTGGTGGTGGCAGCGGCGGGGAGAGCGCTATAAGCTTGACGTGTCATTCCTACTCTTGTTTTTTCCTCCTCTTGGTGCAGCAATTTGGCAAATGCAAAGAAAAAAGACTGCGGGTGGGGGGAGACTTTGCTTTGTTCGATTCCTCTCTTAAGCCTTTTGAATAGCGGAGAAATAATACTTTGATGAGCATCAGTTGCAAATCAGTCTGGAATACCAAAAATTGGTCCTTATCATGCTGTTTAGGGTATAACCATAATGTTGCATGGGTATGGGCATAAGATAGGGAGACAGAGAGACCCACTGACCAGCTGACCCACCTTGCACATACATTGTGCAACCAAGCCCAAGCGTGCTTTCCAAACACCAATGAACTCTGGTTGAATTCTCTTAGATAAGCTGGGCCAGTCTCCCTTGCAGTGAAGTGCCACCTAGCGTTTACACAGAGCTATAATGTGCTCAGGAAAACTCCCACTGATTTATCTCACACACATAAGAGAAACGTACAGTGAAATGAATACTGCACAAGTACTGCATATGTCTAGGGAGAAATGTAAGGTACTATACTTTGGCAGAAGAAATGAAATGCACAGATATATAATAGGGGATACCTGGCTTGACAACAGTACATGTGAAAGGATTCTGGGAGTTCTGGTAGACTACAAGTTGAACATGAGTCAATAGTCTGATGTGGCAGCTAAAAAGGTCAATGCAAATCTAGGCTACATCTATAGGAGTGTGATGTCTGGATTGTGGGAAGTAATAGTACCACTCTGTTCTGCTTTGGTCAGGCCTTTATTCCTGCTTGGAAACCCAGTGGCTGAGATTGGGCAAGCCACTTATTCTCAGCCTCAAGAGAAGGCAATAGCAAACCTCCTCTGAACCAATCTTGCCAAGAAAGCCCCATGATGGGTTCTCCTTAGGGTCGCGGAAATGACTTGAAGGCATATGACAACAACAGATGTACCCTCAATTGTTGAATACTGAGTTGACACATAGGTAAGCCCTATTCATTCAATGGGTCTGCATTAGTGAAGAGTAGTAATAGGATTCAGGCAGAAAAGTTGGACACACTTTCCCCACCCCTGCTCAAGTCACAGCAGTACAAGTGCCTCCCGACATTTCCCATTGCTTTCTCTTTCCCTTTTTGGTGAGCTGATGAAAGCTTCAGCAAGAAGCGGCATATGCCCGAGCAGTACAGCATGTGCTGGAAGAACTTGAGTCGGGCTTTGTTTATTGCCACGTACACAGCGCTGCAACAGTTGGGCAGCTTGGGGAGTGAGACTGGAGTGTGAATGCTGTCTGAGTAATGAGTTGCTGCAACCTGTTTCCCTTTGGGACCACCTGCTGGTCAGCAAATGGGAATGTTAGTCTAGATGAGAAGTAATGGGGACAATGCATGCTTGGTTCCACTGAAGAACCGGTCACGACTGTGTAGCAGATTTGGGAAAAGCAGTCTGTTCATGGTTTTGTTTGGATTACTCTTGATAAAGTCCTGTGAGCAGAGCATTGTTGGGTTAATGAAGGCTTCCAATTGCAAGTTGGCAAGCTCTTTACTGCATATTAAAGTAGGAAAGAAAATTGCCCATTGGCTGGGAGATTCTGGAAATTGTAGTCCAAGAGAGGAATTTTTCCAAGCTCCAAGATCTCGCCCAGCAATGGATTTTGTAAGAAGTTGAGGGGAAGCCCTCAACACTCCTAAAAGATCACCATCCAACCTCAATTCAAAGACCTCCAAAGAAGGAGATTTCACCCAGATTATGGAATGGCCTGCCGGATGGGATCCATCTGATTACATCTTTAGACAGCTTTAAGAAGGCTGTTAAGATGGATATCTTCCGGCAGGCCTTTCCAGAATAGTTGTCCTGGCCTCAGAAAATCCCCTTCAATCTCATCCCTCCTAATATGTAGGTCGCCACCTCCTTGTTATTAGTTGTCTAACTTCCCATGTCATTTGGTGTTTATTATTATGTTTTAACTATGATTTTTAATGTACTATTGATTTAATATTTTTAAGGGGTGGGCGGGTATTGGGGTGTGTGATGTATTTTGTATTTTAACTTTGTTAGCTGCCCCGATTATTCTCAGAGGGGTGGGGTATAAATAAATTATTATTATTATTATTATTATTACATCTGTTTTGCTGCTCCTGAGACAGGAGGAAGTGCATCTTGTCTTAAGAATCCATATATTTCTGGGGTTTGTTATGCATTTCAGCAGAGAATTTGCAGTTGCAAATTTGTTGCAAAACTTCTCAGTTCTATTTTCTGCAGATGTAAGTTCATGAACATAGGCATAAGTCCCATAATGAATTCCAATCTATATTTTCTGTGAGTAGAAATTAGAGCAACATTCACACCCATTTGATAACACAGTGACCATTTCTCATCCACCCATCTTTCAATAATGTGAAGAAAAGTTGGGAGAAGGATTGACAAACCTATATTAGATGAGTGATGACTAATGAGAAGCTGGGGAGGAATGAGATTTGCCATACAACAAAACAAAACAAAGCAAAGAATGGTTAACAGTGTTTTAACCTTCTGTTTGGCCTGTGAACTCGTCTTCATCAGGCACTCAAAAATAGCATCTCTGGCATGTCATTGGTACCTCTCAGGAGTCTGTTTCCATGGAATCTCTCAAGGCTGCACTATTGGAAAATAGGGACAAAACAGACCACAGCATGCTGTTTTGATCAGTGTCTCTGATGCAGAGTCAGATAGGGCAATGACTGTCAAAGAAAAATAGAATAAATGGGAATAGCAACAACACAGCTTTGCTTTCTCATAAGTATACAAACTGCAAACAAAGGGCTGTTTATTTTAAAAAATATATCTTTTCCCCCTTGTCATGGGACATTCCTTTGGTCCTCAGAATGGTATCTCAGGGGACACAGGAATGGCTTGGAAGATTTACTTTTTTGACTCCCAGTATCTCCTAACCATGGTGGCTGTGGATTTTCAGGAGTTTTGGTCTAGGGAAAAAAGAACACTTTTCTTATTTCAGACTTCTTTCTCCAAGGCTGGAGAGGGAAGTCTGTCTGTGGAGGTGCTCCTTGGATGATGGTAGAGCTTTCTGCCATGACAGATGCTCCACTGATAGTGCTCTGCTGGTGGAAAGAGCAAAAGATGACACACAAGGTGTGTGTCACACACTTGTATGTGTGCATTCAGGCATATTTCAGAGTGCTTTGGATCTATCAGATTCAAAGTTCTCCTCCAGGGCTGTCCAAAGCCCTCTTACTCAGGCAGAGCAACAAAGGAAATAACCAGACGAGATTTTTAAACCACAATTAAAGTTGGAGAATAGTGTCTCTGCAAATATGTATCACAGGGGTAGGCAACCTTTCCCCTTTAAGGGCCGAGGGACTTCAGCTCCCCGAATCCCAGGAGCTATTGGCCAACATGGGACTATTGGCCAACATGGCTGAGGCTTCTGGGGGCTGAAGTCCCTCGACCCTTAAAGGGGAAAGGTTGCCTACCCCTGATGTATCAGATGATGCTATTGCTTCTGTCCCTGTAAAGCACTGTTAGAGTGTCCCTTTTCATTGACAAGGAAAATAATCAATAAGCTCCCAACCATGCTGCTTTTCATTTTTCTGCAGGTGCGATACATTGCTTTTGCAGCAGTTCTAATATTGACAATCATATGGTGTCAGTGTCCCCTCTTCTTTCCTTTGCTATTCCAAGCAAGCTGTTTTCCTGCCCCCCCATTTATTTTATTTTATTTTATTTAAAAACTTAAATTGCATTAGCATAACTCTAGAATTAAAACTAAAATTTAAAATTTAAATGAAAGGCAGGAAGGCTGTGTTAAGGCGGAGTGCAGAAAAGAGTATGAGGGAACATCAATGGCAAAAAAAGCACCTTCAGCCTATTGCGGAGAAATGCAATAATTGAATGCTCCCAATCCAGTATGTTTCTGTTCTGTTTTACTAGAGCAATTGTGGCGAGACTGAGGCTCATGTGATGATGCCCAAAGAACATAACACAAGGCCCACCAGTCCATTCCAAGTTGCATGGTATCTATGTTGACACATGAGGTAGAAAATCTCTCACAAGTATCAAGAATGCCCATCAACCACCTCTGTTAGTCATAACAGTATGCTGAACATACAGCCACACCATCTATCAGACTATATCTCAAGGTCAGCCGGTTTGGGCAGGATCCATGGAGTTGAAAGATGGTGGCGCTTGAAAAAAAGCACACGCTTCATGGCAGAACTGTGTTGAGCACAGAAGAACATGGTTAATGTATCAGAGAGATTAGGAAGTTCTGTTCAACAAATTCATGTGTGTTCCAAATATAAGGGTCAACCAGGCCCAATGATGGGCTGGCCTCTCCCACATGGCCAAAAGAATGGGGCACATTACCTCCCTCCAGAAAGTTATAGGTTGCATATCAATTTTTGTGTTAATTTGTATGTATAGACGCAAAATTAGATGTGGAAATAGTCTGCATCTCGCTGTAATGGGGAGAACTATGCACTTGTTTAATCTGCTGTTGAAGTGCTAAATGGATGGACAACTTCAACATCATTCTGTTTTCTTATGAGTTTTTGTCCTTAAACTTTAGGATAGTAAGTGCCCTTTTGTGTCAAGGACTGTCTTCTTTAAAGCAGGGTAAATGGTCACCCCAAAAGATTAGGTGGCCATTTATATGGGCAAAACTCGCGTCTTTCAAGTTTGGATCAAAATCCTCAATGGATTCACCACCCCATTGACATATCTGTCACCAGTTGCCATTGTTGTAAATTTAATAACTAGATCTTGAAATGTTTCCAGAAATTAATTGGTAGCCAATGTGTTTGGATCAATAAAGAGTTCCATATTTCAGATGGCCATCCCAGTGACTACTTTCACTGTACTGTTCAGTTTCTGAAAACTCCAAGAAACTTTTCAAGGACAGATTAGCATAGAGCACACTGGCAGAATTATCGTTAGCATAATTGTGCCCTTTTGCACAAGCACCCTTTAATAAATGCGTCTTATCAATAAAAAGAGGGAACATTAGAAATGTAAAGAATACTCACAAAATTCAGGCTTGTTGCTGGCTTGTTCATCTTAATACCTTTTTGCTCTACATTTGAAGCAGAAGTGGCTATTTCAAGCATTGGAAAAAAGCTTCCTTTCCCAAACTCCTGAGAGGGAAAGAACGTTCTTATCAGAATAAGATGACAGCAATTTAGTCTTATGTTAAAAGGGGTGGTCTGGAGTGGAAATCCGCTCAATGCAGTAATAGGCTTGCTATTCTGCAAATCCATTTTTCCCTTCACTAGAATCCACTACGCTCAAATTGTGTGCCTGAGAAACTGCAAAGTCATAACTACAGAGTTAAGAGGGGTCTGTACATTATTTAAAGGAAGGCTGAGTTCACACTGACCCAAATCTTGACAAGGTTGAACTAATTTGGCGAGTGAAGCAGCTGGCTGTTCCTGCTCATCTAAAGCTTTCTCACCGGTACAAGAGTGCAGTCCACAATGCCATCCAGCGGCTACTTACATCCAGTACAAAAAGTGTCATCTTGTTCTTTTGGGGCTACATTGGGATGAACAGTATGGTCTTAGGCTATACCTGAACTGGATACGCACAGTAATTGATATGGAAAGCATCTAATATTTTCTGGATAAATTCAAATGAGGTGTTTCCTCTCTTTTATTGGAGTCTGTATCCCAAATAAGCTAAAACCTCTCTTGCAGCTCATAAAATACCAGCATCCTCATTCTCAACCCGATGTCAAAATACATGTTTGCAGCTTCATGCTTTTAACTGATGAGCTGCTGTTCAAATGGCCAAGATCAGTACTGAGAATATGGAGGAACAACATACCTTCCTCACAATCTAGATGGGATTGGACCAGTAGAAAAAAAAAGAATAAACCCAAATTGGACAGCTTTTTAACTTTTTGCTTAACAATTGGCGTTTAAGTGAAGCTTGGCCTGAGCCCTGAGGACTCTGGATCAAATCAGACATTAAAGGGAATATCTGCTCTTTAGGATTAACCAGTTTCTCCTCCCACATTGGGATTTCCTCAGAGGTACATGCCTGAGCAATCAGAGTTGCAAATTATATCTGTGTTTACCAATCATACACATGCAAATGTTCTGGGTTCAAGTCCAGACATCAAGGGAACCATCCAAAGTGCTGAAAGCTATTTCTAAAGCAGGTTCAAGCAACTAAGGAGTGAAACAAGATGGGCAAAATAAGCTGGTTTTGAGGTGAGCGTTTAGAAGAAACGCACCTCCAAACTGGCCAGAAACTGCACCTAAGCTACACTAGTTGGTTTTGAGGCGAGCGTTTAGAAGAAACGCACCTCCAAACTGGCCAGAAACTGCACCTAAGCCACACTACAACAAAAGCCACCAACTGCTGTTGTGGATAGAGCATGAGGATGGAGGCCAATGGGGCCCAATACAAAAGTTTGCTGTCACCCAAGCTGAACTCAAGACATTTGTTACCTGAAGTATAGCAGTCAACAGTGTCCCCCATCAAGCAAGTCAAGTCAGTCAAATGATTTTACAACATCAGGCAGAAAATCTCACAAACACTTTCTCCTATCATTTGTGGTAAAAATACAATTTGTTGTTGTGTGCCTTCAAGTCATTTCTGACTTATGGTGACCCTATCATGGGGTTTTCTTGGCAGAATTTGTTCAGAGGGGGTTTGTCCTTGCCTTCTGGGTTCCCATGGCTGAGCAGTGCTTTGAACCCTGGTCTCCTAGCGTCCAAGTCCAACACTCAGACCATTATACTACAGTGCTGGTGGTTGTTAGGGGCAATTGCCATTATCAAAAATAACATAACAGTTTGCTGGATCCAGTTAAGTAGACTGGAGTCTACAAAAGCTTTTGCATCAGATACCATGCATAAGACACCAACAGGATTCTGACCACTGTCTCATTTGCTTTCAGTATCAACTATGTACAACTGCTTTAATGAAGCTTGCTCTACAGGAAGGCAATTAATCTTGATTCAATAAACATGGTGTAAATGATAGCAAGTCCCTTCTTCTCCCCTCTGTGGTCTGTTCTCTGTGGTTAGTCACCACTGATGTTCAATCCAGTCTATTTCTCATTTGAATTCATCCATTGATTCTCATTATCAGCAGCTTTTCACCGCTGTTTGAAGAGTCCTTTAGTGGAGGTACTTATGCACCATAATCAAGTCACCTCTTATCCTTCTTTTTGATAAGCTAAGCAGCTTGACTTCCTTGAGTCCTTTTGCCAGGAAGGTTTGTTTCCAACTGCAAAATTATTCTTGCAGATTTCCTTTCCTAATTTCCTAGCATCTCCAAATTTCTGACATCTTTCCCCATTGGAGAGTGGACTTCCTTCCGTTGGTGCCAGCGACATGCTAATTTGTGCATCTGCATTTCTGGCAGCTTTTTGGAAATGTGTCTCCAGATTAATCAGGGGACTCATCTGTATGATCTCTTTATTGTGAGATGTCACCTGGCCATTCAGCACCATAATAACTGCACTTGACCTTGAATCATCACAGCATTCAGACTTGACATCAAATGCTTCTGGGAATGGAGGGAGGATAAGGGAGAAATCAATTAAACAACTTGATCAGATGTGAGAACAAATCAATTAAGTGGTTGTGTAGACCTTCCAGCATAGAGTCTGACTGTGGCTGGGCTGGCATTCTTTGCTTAAACGATGGGGGGTTGCAGACTGCCAGAAATAGTGCAAATTGAGTCCACTTATAGGGTTAGGGTTAGTGCCAGGGAGTCATGGGAATTGTTTTTTTTCTGAAACATTGAGCCTTCTCTGTCAGAGAGCTCTGGTGCAACAATAAAATACAGTTCCCATGATTCCCTAACCCTAACCCTAACCCTAAAAGTTAACTCAATTTTCACTATTTCTGGCAGTCTGCAACCCCCCTAAATTATTATTATTTTTTTGGAAGGGATAGAGGTGGTTTGTCCTGGATAAGATGGTGTAGTAGCACAGGCAAAAGAGTGCTAACCAAGAAGCCTCTAGGTCTAATTTCACCACCATCATATGCTACTTGGTGGCTTATGTCAATCCAAAGTTCTTTCAGCCCACTTCCATCTGCAGTATGGAATACTAATATCAGCTTACCCATCAGGGTTCTTCTAAGGATTATCAGTGGCATCACTAGGACTGGCATCACCTGATGCGGTAACTCATGGTGTCACCCCCCTATTGATCACCTTCTCCTATACCACACCATACAGAATCCTTAGTAAGTATGTAGAGAGATCTTGTAGCACCTTTGAGACTAACTGAAATAAAGAAGTTGGCAGCATGAGCTTTTGTAGACTTGTCTACTTCCCCCAAAGCACCAAATGCACCTGAGGAAGTAGACAAGTCTACAAAGGCTCATGTTGCCAACTTCTTTCTTTCAATTAGTCTAAAAGGTGCGACAAGATATCTCTACATACTGATTCTACAGACTAACATGGTTATATCTTTGAACCCTTAGTAATGTTTTTTTACTGATGTTACACTTAAAGTGTAATTCCCATACATCACTGAATGTAATGGAAATGGTTGTGACATAAACCACATATTAAAATTTTACCTTTAAATCACAATATCAAATGCACAGCCTAAATGTATTTATTCCCCGGACCTCTCTAGTGACACCCTGAGGATTATAGAAATGATATTCTGAGCCTTTGAAATTTACTTAATTAATGCTATGTTGATCCATCAAGAGATGCCTTGGCATGGCTGACTTCACCCTATGCCCTCTCTTGGTTATGTCCCAAATGCAAGGAAATTAAAGCCCAGATTAGCAAACAATCACCATGGCGTAAGCACTAAGAATGCCACCTGCCCTGTCCGGGGTGATAATGCTGCATCCCGTCTGAGATGTAGTGCCTTACATTTTAGATATATGTACCCGATTGCCCTGTGCTACGAATACCAATCAGCTGCAACAATGCCCAATGGGTGTGCCAGGCAACTGGCATCTTGCTAAACATCCCTTCTAGCTCACAGGCATTGCTCACTGACAAGAACCACAGTTGTGTTCAATTGCAGCTTAATCACAGCCAAACTAGATTAACAGCTCATACTAATTACCAACTTCTAACAGGTTTCTCGGGTTTGAAGGCGAAAAGCATTCTTTCTTTCTAGATAAAAAAAAAAAAAAAAAATCACAACAACCAACCACACCCCCCCCCCCTGCCATTTGCAATACCACGAAGCTGGCCACAATTAGGTCCTTTAGAACAGAACAATCCCAACTTTGTTGGTTCGGGCTTTTGTGGCAACGATGGGCCTTTAAAGTCCATCTATACAAGGAGATATTTGTTTGTTTCCCTTTTCTGATCGACTGTGTTGCCCACAAGGGCTTAATTAGTTAGTTACAGATGCTCATAGCGGTATTATCTTCTTGTCTAATTTTTTTTAATAAGTAGGGTAACTTGTAGCACAGATTGTTGGCCTGAAGGCATCCAAAGATCAACAACTAGCTGTCTGTGATACCAGCCTGCCTGTGAAACAGCCATTTCCCCCCCTTCCCAGAATTCCTAATGAAGAAGCAAAGGAAAAGGGGATTCGGGATTATTATAGAGCAATATGGCCTATATTTGGAATGGACGGATGGTGGAAGCAACACTATGGGAAGGGAATGGCTCTGTCTTATACATTGGCTGAGATCTTTCATCAGAATTGCATAGCAGACATATTGCATGTAGAGTTATGCATCAATTGTGCTATGCAATCTTGAGTTGAATGACAGCATTGCACACAACTGAAGACACAACCTAATGCATCACTCATTGAGCATCTGCATGCCCCAAATCACCACATGGGCAACCTTGCTTCCGCCATCTTGAACTGAGTGTGGGTATTCCTTGGTTGCATCCACACTGCATAAATAATCCAGTTTGACATCAGCTCTGGTGCCCCAACAAACTACAATCCCTAGAATTCCATAGCATTGAGCCATGGCAATTAAAGTGATGCCAAACCAATTTATTTCAGCAGTACAGATGCAGCTCTTATTACAGAAAAAATAAATAAATGCCCAGCTGCCTTCATAAGGGAATGCACACAGGTGTAAGACACTAGCAAGAATCCAGCCATAGTCGGCTTTGAATACAACCAGATATTTGAATCTGAAGAGATGTCAAAAGAGAAAACAAAAACCCTCTTACAGTGCTGAGCACTGAAATAAATATAATGGTCTCTATCTGTCTTTAGTCCTACAGTGTATCTTTTACAAATAACATGTATTTATTCGTTTATTTATTGTCCATATTCGTGTTCTTAAATTATTTATCTTAATACACTGTAATTCAAGAACATGAAAGAGGAAAAGAATGGATATCTGATCTGTGCATGTGATAATCCACATATCATGGGGTACATTCTGGTTTTCATCTGTGAAATTTTGGAGAGTACGATAAATGCTGAAGCTATGTCATTCCAGACCATACCAAGATCCAGAGCTTGTGAAAAAGAGACAGTCAGTCATCTTCAACCAGGTCTATTGTAATGTCTTCCCATTAATGGTATTCCCAGACAAGAGAAAATGACACCATCCTCCCCTCTGCTATATTTCAGTGTCTGCTGATTTTTGGATGAATTGATCAGCAGGTGTGGGATCTGGCATTGCAGAATTCCTCCAGTTACCATGTGCTTCCACTCTCTCTAAAATACTTTGCAATGAGACCCTTGTGGCTGGCTTATCGTTTCTCACTGATAGCAATGTGGAGAGAAGGGATTGAGATGAAGACCAGCCATTCTATCTGAGCCTGTGGCCTCTTTATGTTTTTGGCAGGTGGGGTGAGGGGATGTGGAGGAGGAGGAGAGATTTTAAGCGGGGATGTTGTGCATGTAGATGTGTATATATTGATTCTCCATAGATACCATTTTCACACCAAGCAATCCTTCCCAGTAAAATGATGAAATTGGGCACTGCATTATAACCAGCACTGAATTCTGTTAGGTAAACAGAAATAACCACCTTGTAAACTTCCCCCAACAGCTCTGTTTTTATACTTTAATTGAGGAACAGAACATTTTAGGTTACTTTTATAAGGTGGCGTGTGTGGAATGGCAGACATTGTCGGTGGAGGAAAACCGTGAATGCCCACTTCCATAAAAAGAGCTTGGCAGTCGCTTGAAAAGATTTACACTTAACAGACGCCAATGAATAGGAATGGTTTTTGTGCATGGGGCACATTCCTGCACTTCTCTGCACAATGGGAAGTGAGTGGGATCATCTGCCAGAACAGATATGAAGTGTGTGGAAAGTATTTTTTAATCTCTTGGTGCGTCATTGAATGAAGCCAAGTTTATGAATAGAAGGAGGCATTTGTAACTCACGTGAGTGATTAGGCATAGGAAATCAAGCTGGGTTCACTGAAATATTTGCATTATGCATGGAAATTATTATGCAGACTGGACAACTGGACTTCCTTCTCCTTGCGCAGCTGATGCCTGGTAAAGTAAGTTGGAGGGGAATTACAACTATGGCAATAGTTTCACAATTGTGACTAAGTAGCAATTGTGAATATGGAACAGTTGCTTAGATTTATGCATTGATTGGTTCTAATGGAGGGATTCAGTTCCTTCTGGTGCTATCTTCCTCTATACACTAGTATCAGGAAATGATTTTCATGTCAGTGAGGTAGCGAATTCAGAGTAGACTTTAGGATGAATGTTCAAGGTATTTTCCAAGGTGCTGAATTTTAGCGTGGATAGCATGAAGAACCTTGGACAGCACTGGTAAAGAATGGACTGATGTGGAATCCACCTGCCACCACCATGTTTAACCATGCAAAAATACTAGCAAGACTGGCTGCTCAACCTCTAAATATTCCTAATTATGGATCCCCTCCTCCCTGCCCCTGGCTGATATCAGTATTCTGTAGAGATTCTCTCTGATTTTCCCTGCCAGAGGCAAAGGAATACATTAACTGGGAGTGAAACTGGGGGCAAATGCATGGGCAAGCCTTGCAGATATTTGGATTCCACGCTTGTGCAAGGGTGTGAGCTTTCTTTAGAAGTCATTTCCACTGATGCTGACACATGAAATGTCCCCTGGCAATCCATCTATCAAACAGCAACATACTATGCAGGAAAATTAGATTACTCATGCTACAACTCAGAGGCAGGGCACATGGGAAGAGGTGGAATCGACAACCACAGATGCTGATAGCAGAACACTATGAAGTTTCAGTATCTGGGGGTGGGAAGGTAAGCTTGAAGATTATAGACAACAGTCCAGCCTTGCTACTACAAGACACTGGTAGCATAGTTATCTCATTGACTGCAAAGGTATCACATTGATCGTAAAGGTGAGGATGAATACACTGCAATTATTCTGTAAATTAGCCTGTAAATTGGGTTATCCATACAAAAGAACCTGGGATGATTAATCCTCCTGTAAAATTTGGATGAAAGCACAGAGTAGGCTTAGAGTTCCACAAATGTGGAAGATTCCAGCCATCTTTACTGGATTCCCAACAGGTATACTTGTACTAGGAGGTAAGAATACATTCTGCTTCTTTGCTGACAGTCTTATTGGTCTCATCTGATCTCAAAAATCTGATTAGCCATGCAGTTTTTAAAAGGTATGACAAACACTGTTATTTTATGTGCATATTACTTATTTTTTAAAAATGCAAAGCATGGTATAGTGGTTTGAGCACTGGGCTAGGACTCTGGAGACCAGGGTTCAAATTCTGGTTCTGCCATGTAAACTCACTGAGTGATCTTGGGTAACTCACACTCTATCACCCTCAGAAGGAGACAATGGCAAACCTTCTCTGAAGAAACTTGCCAAAAAAACCCTGTGATAGGTCCACCTTTGGGTTGCCATAAATTGGAAATGACTTGAAGGCACACAACAACAACGTGCAATGCCATTGTGTATGGATGCACATTGTTTATGGATGGATGTGCATTGTGCATTGTGTGTGTGCATGCACATTTGATTGGGCATTTGGTTGCACATTTAATGTCATGGTTCAGTCCTGCAATGCTGCTGTTCATCCCAAGGGTTGCATGCCACAATAAATACAGAAACTAATATGTGGAAGTTGACATCATGAAACCACAATGTAGCACCTCAGCTCATGTCTGTACATGGTGTATAAGCATCCACTACTTCAAATAGATCTCATTGCAGAGGTAAACCCTGTACCTCGCCTTGGCTTTTCTCTGTATTCTTCCAGTTTTCCTCTATCCACTGTTGAAGTGAGTTCTTTCCTTGCAGATTTATGGCCAACTCAATTGCTTTTGTCTTAGTAAATGGTAGGTAGGCAAAGTTGTTTTCAAAAATCATGATCAAAGTAATGCTACACAAGACAAAAGATGTTCCATCCTTTGAGTACTGATGTTTTATAAGCCTACAAGAAATGTGTGTGTGTGTGTGTTTGTGTGTTTTAAAGTGGTTTCCTAGCAGCTTGACATTTGTGTGATGATGTGTAGCCACCCTTTCAACAAGAGAATCCATTTCTTTTCCTTAACAATGCAGAGTACTAAAACAGGGCTTTACAAAAGGAAAGGAAAGAGGATTTGCATCTTAGCAAAGTCTCATAAATCAAAATGCAGTCCAGCTCCACAGAAGTGTGGGAGGAAGCATCTGACGGGGAGATGGAATGGGGTGTGAAAGGGTGAAGGGTTGGGGAGACATCCTTCTCTTGGAAAAAATAGCTGGACTATGGCCAGGCTAAGAGCATTGGCATCACTTAGTACAGGCACAACTTAGCAAAAACCAACTTTGGCAAAGGCTTCTCATTCAAGCAATTATTTTTTTACTTAGGACTCCTTTTTGAAGGTGTTTGGGAGTGCTAATTCAGAAACCAAACTCTGTTCCACTGAGGTTTATTATAGATACAACCCTGGTAACACTAGTCATGCTCCTCCTTACTAGAATATACATATTGAACCAACATGATTTACCTATGCTATAAATGTGTGGTGTGAAAAAGTTAAGTGAACTCTTACGTTCTCATTAGGAGAAGTGTTCATGCCCTATTTTTGTTTGGAGAGTCCCATTAAATGCAGAATAATGTATAATATAATGGAAAAGCAGGTACATGACATACATACTCAGCTTTGTCTTTGAGAAGGGTTTTAGTAAGAGTATATTTTTTTTAAAAAATGCAGATTAATCTGGAAAAGGAATACA
The DNA here is from genome assembly GCA_026167975.1 of Phrynosoma blainvillii. NCBI lineage: Eukaryota > Metazoa > Chordata > Lepidosauria > Squamata > Phrynosomatidae > Phrynosoma > Phrynosoma blainvillii. The sequence continues at coordinate 4,643,916 of JANUYF010000010.1, read as the reverse complement.
TATAACTACATCCTTAAATATATATTTAAATATATATGTTTGTGCACTTTGAGAATTTCATTTGAAAAATACGGATGAATGCAGAAATGAAACATGATGGAATTACAGAGGAATCTGTGACACAGATAGGAAACAGATATTAATATGTTCCTTGACAGTGAAGAAATTCAGATGTCCAGATTAATTTGACCATTTGAATATGGAAGGGCGGTTATGAAAGTTTGCTTCAGATTTTTCAGTTTGAATGCTTTAGACCTGCCGGTGTCTCTTGGTGCATGGCAGCTGTGATCAAGTTCCTATCAAATATTAACTCTTATTGAATGCTGACTAATTCATCCTGTCAAATCTGAAACAGCATTACATGCCTGCTGTCAAATATCATGATCAAATATCGAAATCAAATCTCATAAAGTGTGAGACACAGATATTAAATGTTCTGGAAAGATTCAGCAAATATATTTGAAAATCTCTTTGATTGTTTATGGGCTTTACTTTCAGATTAGAGTAATGTGCTCACTTTCTTGAGATTAAGGGTGCATATTCTAATTGTAGAAATAATGCAGTTGGTTACCACTTTAGCAGCCATGGCTCCATCCTGCAGAATCCTGGGATTTGTAGTTTGGCAACGCACCAGCACTCTTTGGCAGAGATGGCTAAAGATGTAAAACTACAACTCCTAGGATTCCAAAGGATGGAGCTATAACATTTAAAGTGGTGTCAAACTGCATTACATTGGGTCCTTTTTATCTGCTGGGGGTTGCTTCCAGGACACTCTGTGTACACCAAAATCTGTGGATGCTCAAGTCCCATTAAATACAAAGGTGATAAAATAATGTCCCTTATATAAAATGGCAAAATCAAGCTTTGCTATTTGGAATTTATCCTTTTTTTGGGGGAAAAATATTTTGAAGCCATTGATGCTTGAATCCATGGATAAAGAATCTGTGGATATGGAGGGCCAACTGTATTTCTACAGTAAATGCATCCTAAGAGTAAATCTGCATTATACGGCTAGAGCTGTTTGAATAGTTAGGGCCCTTTCACACTACTTAACCATTGCAGTTTGATACCAGTTTAACTGCCATGGCTGCATTGCATGGAACCCTGGGACCTGTAGTTTTGAGGACTAGAGCTCTATAGTAGAGAAGCCAAAGTAATTCACCAATTCATAGGACACAGCCATGGCAGTTAGAGTGGTATCAATTTGCTGTATAGTGTAGACACACTGCAATCAAGCTCAACCGGATTTGCTTCAAAGCTTAGAATGGCTGCATCCACACTGCAGAAATAATCCACTTTGACACCACTTGAACTGCCATGGCTTAGTGCTATGGAATTCTGAGATTTGTAGTTTTGTGAGGTATTGAGCCTCCCCTGTCAGAGACCTCTGGTGCAGCTACAAACTACAGTTCCCAGAATTCCATAGCATTGAGCCATGGCAGTTCAAGTGGTGTCAAAGCCATGGCAGTTCATGTGGATGGAGCCCAAGTGTGTGTGTGTTTTTTAATGCTATGAACAGCAACCTTAAACTCTGCAATTAGTTAAAACGATTGGAAATCGGAGCTGGTTCCCTCCCAGGTTAGTAGATAGGAGGCAGCGTTAACATGCTTGGTGACATATTAATTGTAACATTTTGCCCTCCAGATAATTATGAGAAAATATGGTTATGGTCTGGGAAAAGGTGGTATTTCTTTCTGTTTCTTGACAGAATGGGACTGGACGAGAATGGATCCAATAACTATGTCCGAGCGCTGCAAATATTTTTAAAGCTCTTTAAGTATTCCATTTCCTAAAGCCACCTGTCCCCATCCAATGCATTTAATCGGTCACAGATGGCAGAAACCAACCTGCTAACCTTTGGGCTTGGAGAGAAAATATTTCACTTTGTAAACCCATTCCTAGGTATTTCCTTAATTCTTCCTCGACGAAGCTTTCATCCTCTATTTTCCACTTAAACTTAATGAGTTAACTGGACTCTGGAATTCCTCCTCCCTGACCTCAGAGGTCTGTTTAGTTGCCTTTCCACCTGCTCCTTTAGAAGTTAGTTTTTTTCCCCAAAGAAAAAAAGAAACTTAAAGAATAAAGCAGGTTTTCTTTTCCTCCCTTCCCTCTCTGTGTTCATTTTCACTCCTATGGAGAAGTGAAATTAGAGCAAACTTTGAAGCTCAGTTTTGGAAACAAGGGGGAAAGTAAGTTTTTAAAGGATTTACTGTAGAGTAAATCTCACTCCCAATCAATTTCTATTGCTGTCGCTTGCTTTGCTAAATGTGTCATTGAGAGACGGTGCAGGAAAATGGCTCAGCATGTCTCGAACGCAGCCTAGACTTCAGGTCTCTCCATCAGAGATGGGCAATATGTGCATGCAGCCCTTGGGACCCCCAAGTACAGCATCTGAAGCCCCTCAAAGGCCCGAGATCCATTTCTTCTAAGAGGTATGCTTTTGGATATTCTTTCCCCAGTGCATGGAGATAAAGGGTTACAAATACAGTGGGCCCTTGTTATCCACTGGGGTTTGATTCCAGGATCCCCTGTGGATAACAAAATCCATGGATGCTCAAGTCCCATTAAATATAATGGCATAGCAATATAGTGTGCCTTATATAAAATGGAAAATCAAGGTTTGCTATTTGGAATTTATATTTTTTTTTGGAATATTTTCAAGCCATGGATGCTTGAATCCATGGATAAGGAGGGCTGACTGTAACAACAAGGACATGTTAACAAGTCGCTCTTCTTAGTAACCTAGTTTGCAAGAAAATTGCAATTGAAAAGTAACACAACAACTGGGAACAATGCTACTTTAGTGGCATGACAAGTAACATTAGAGCCAGAATCCTATTGTTACTCCCAATAAAGTACACTTATTGAATCAACAGGATTTACCTGTGTGATGATTTACTATTCACAATGGGTTCAGCAGTTCTTTTCTCTTTGGGACTAACCAATAGGATATGTGTCTTTCAGGTTACCTTTCAAGGGCATTTTAGGCATTTTTAGTTGGATGTGGACAGGATTTTTTAATCTTTTGTGCCACTATGTATCAATGAAGTGATACATTGGACCTGCCATATCAGTGGGCTAGTGATTGACAGATTTAACTACTCATGGATCACCACACCGTATATTATACAATGGTGGCGCATGCACACAGATGTGCTGATGTGCAGGCATGCATGCATTCCACCGCCCATTGAATAATATGGGGCATGTCTGCCCATGTCTTTTCTCATATGTGGGTTCCCCTGGAACCGAACCCCCCGTAGATAAGAAAAGGTTTACCGTTCCCACTTTTCTTTAATTTCCTGGTAATTTCCCCCAATTTAAAGTCTTTCATGCACACAATGTGCATATTTTTTGTGCACACAGCTCCCTACTGAACACATTTTTTATATGCAGACTTTCAGTCCTCCTATCATCACAATCTTGCTTAGTGAAGGGCCTTCTTAGTGGCTGCTCTCACCCTTTGGAACTCCCTTCCACAGGGAGGCTAGGCTGGCACACATACTAGGCATCCCAGTTGGCTAAAGGACAACAGAACAGCAACTCATGCTATACTTACTAATTGTTATTGTTCACCTTCAAGTTATTTCCGACTTATGGCAACTCTAAGGTGAACCTATCATGGGATTTTCTTGGCATGATTTGTTCATAGGAGGTTTGTCATTGCCTTCCCCTGAGACTGAGAGCATGTGTCCTGCACAAGGTCACCCAGTGGGTTTTATGGCTGAGTAGGGAATCAAAACCTGGTCTCCAGAGCTGGAGTCCAATGCTCAAACCACTTTGTCATGGTGGCTCCCTCATGCTTATGAAATACACACATTATATAGTGGGGTTTAAAATATGCAAAAAGTTTGGACATCAGTACTGTGAGCAGCTGCCATGGGTTTCATTCCAAACTTTAGAAATTTTAGAAGCCGCTATGGGTTTCAGTCCAAACTTTAGAAATGCTATCCATAGTGCTGATCCCTGTTCCCCAAATAGCTCCAGAAAATTTGAACTAAATTTGAACTAAAACCCAAAACAGTTGCACTGTCCCCACTGACCTGGGAATACCCAGACATGTAGTTTCCAATCCATCATGCTCTTACATTGGATGAAAAAAATGTTGCTGGTCTGAGACCAGGAAGCTGAAGGAGTCAATTAATTTTGGACAGGCATGACTATTCTCTCCAACCTGATGGAGAATGGTGTGCAAGTGAATCTAAGTGGCAGAAAAGGAGCGAGAGAGAGAAAGAAGGAACAAGGCTGGATTTTATTAGCTTTCCATCTTCTTTAAGAGACCTCCAAGCAGATCTAGTTTCAGTTTGCCCTCCAGCTCTTGTGGCAACCTTTGGTTTCTGTTTTTGCTGGAGGATAGGTTTCATTACATTAATAAAGCAGCACAAATGGTTCCAATTGTAGAGAGCCACAAGAAGCTTGTCAAAAGCAATCAGGCCGAGCTTCCAATGTTTTCACCCTAGAAATATCTGCGGCTTCCCCTACAATTCACTCCACTCTGCTCACTGCTTAGCAATTAACATTTAGCAATTTCACCAGTTCACTGTAGTTGAAGCTGCACTGAGAGGGAGGCAGCTGTAGCTTAGGGTGCATCTGCACTGTAGAAATAATGCAGTTTGACACCACTTTAAGTGCTGTAGCACCATCCTATGGAATCCTGGGATTTGTAGCTTTACAAGGTCTTTAGCCTTCTTTGCCAAAGAGGGTAGGTGGTTCACAAAACTACAAATCTCAGGGTTCTGTAGGATAAAGTCATGACAGTTAAAGTGGTGTCAAACTGCACTATTTCTGCAGTGTAGATGTGCTCCATATCAAACACTGGAACATGGTTTCTCCATCCCAAGTTTCCTGACTTGACCTGAATTGTTGGATTGGTGGTCTTTGGACCTCAGGTGTCCCCTTGAAGTACAGGAAGAAATGTGCTATTCCATTGAATGAATAAGGAAAGAAGGCCAGATGCCAAATATCTGTCCAAACCTAAGGCTACCAGTCACAAGGATTGACACTGAACAGTCTCAAGATCTTCCTTTTAAGGTGGCATCCAGGTGTGATTAGAATAATCCAATCCATTGTATTCCCTATCACCATGTATGGATGTGAGAACTAGACAGTGAAGAAAGCAGCTACAAAGAAAATCAGCTCATTTGAGATTGGTGCTGGAGAAGAGTGCTGAGGGTACCATGGATAGCCCAAGAGACAAACAAATGGGTTCTTGAACAGATCAAGCCTGAAATCTCCTTGGAAGCCAACATTAAGAAGTTGAGGCTATTGTACTTTTGCCACATCACAAGAGTGCATGACTCACTTGAAGAAACAATAATGCTAGGGAAGGTAGAAGGTAGCTGAAAGAGAGGAGGGCCATGTGCCAGATAGCCAGACTCAATCAGGGAGGTCATGGGCCTGAATCTACAAAACCTAGGAAAAGCAGTGGAGGATAGGAGGTCTTGGAGATGTCTCATTCACTGGGTCACCATGAGTGAATGGTGTGGGTGTCATGACAGCTAACAACAAACATCAACAACAATGGAGATATTGGGAGGAAGCAAGACAAAGACATTCCTCCCCATAATAATGCTCTCTCCAATGAAATTTCCCTTCACTCCCCAAATTTCTAGCATTGCAGTAACTTAACATGTTCAGTTGAGCATTTAGAAATACAAAGAAAAGGGCTAGGCAAAGTGATCCACAGACTGCAAACATAAGAAATCTAAGTATGAATGGCTTTCTATATTTCACTTTCTGTGACGCTTGGAATTTGAGGACTGAAGGAAAATTCAATTTTGGGGGACAGAATTCTTACTTGAGGGGCATTGCCTTCATTTTGCCCCTGCTCCCAGAGTTACCTCCCTTTGTGCCTCTGGACAGAACTCAATTTGCTTTACAGTTCCATGGAAAGTGCTTGCAAACTATACTTTCTTCCCAGTAGTCTAAAAAGAGTTGAATAGAATTTGCCTTCCTCTGCTTTTTTTTTTTTTTTAAACAACAGGGATAAAAAAAAAAAAATCCAGCTTCGATTCATCTGAAACTGGTGAGGGAAATGTCATTTGTAAGAGAAAAGCAAAGCGGATAAAGGAGAGGAAGGCAGACGAGGATCTTTGTAGCTACTAGTACCTAACTCTTGCCTCAGTAGGAGACTTGTGAATGGTGTTTTAAGTCCAGGAAAGGTAGTTAAAATGCAGACTGCCTGTCCTTGTTCTCCGACTTCGAGAGGTGTGGCTTGTTCCCGCGGAAAAGCAATCGCCCCCTTTCTTTGATCCATCACTTGATGTTCAATACAACTTTTATGCCTGCTTCGCATGTAATAGACAATTTAGCCCACACTATTAAGGAAAGATAGAATATTATGCATTGGGCCAACTCTACTATCAGGCAAAGGGAGGCAATTGTCTCGGGCAGCAGATTTGGGGTAAAAAGAAAGGGCAACAATTTATTTGGTTGATTATCGATGTATTTTTTACTGCCAGATAGAGAAAGGTACCTGTTTGATTTCATGTCCCATGTGCCAAAATAACTTGGTTGGGAAGTCGAAGGCTTTCAGATAGATGCTGGCGAAATATCAGCAATAAACTCTTCTAGAGCACGTCCACACAGCCTGAAAAAGCCACCAAAAATAACTTGGTTGGCTTTGCACGCAACACACCTTGACTTAAGTGAATGGTGTGGGTGTCATTTGCTGTTCTGTTTCAGGTAGCAAAATGGCTTGGATTGGCCCTGATTATGCTTTTAAAAAAAATATCTGCTTTAGTTGCTTTTAAAAAATGTAGGAATATACGTTGTTGTTTCCACAGGTGCCCATCATACACAAAATGCAATTCAATTTTTTAAAAAAAATTTGTTTAGAGAATTTTTTTTCAGGGAGGGACACTTGAAACAGAACATTATCTGCAGCAGGCTGCATTTATTTTGCTATATACATGCAGGTGTCCCCCCTCCCCACTCCAAATCTGTTTACCGCCTGATGAGTGTTAAAGTTAAAATAGAACTTTGACGGGGAATATATATAGTATTAAGAATGATATTAAAAGTCCAAGATGAGTTAAAGGGAAATGGACTAAACAGCTACCTTTGCCTCTGACCATATACAAAGTTTCAGTGGGGAGTATATAACCCCCTCTTTGTCCCCACATCAGAACAAATCCACATGTATTAACCTATTGATTGGTTAACCAATTAGCATAGAATTGAGTATTTTGGGAGCTTGTGGGCACATAAAGTGATTTTCCAAAGTATGGATTTTGGTGCAGAACATATGGAAGTCTGAAATGTAGTTGGTGAACATGTGGGGACATTAGGAAGATTGCATGTCCATCCCTTTCACTGTCGCAGCCTCACTTCAAATCTATTGTCATTATCTTACATGCCAGAAGATACATACATCTATTGATCCATCAGTCTGTCTGTCCCTCTATCTATATTTTGATCAATCAATTGGCTGGAATCCTGTTGGTGACTTATGCATGTGTGAACTCTCCGATGGAAGTGGTTTCACATTTTTGTCTGATGGGGAATGTCTACATTCAGCTTATGGTTGTGGTTGTTATACATGACACCATTGTAGAATCACATTCTGCTCCAGCACACATGTATATTATGTGCTGACGTGCCTCACTCATGGGTGCACATGTCGATGTCTTATGCATTTGACTGCACATGTCATGTCTTGATTCAGTTGTGCAATGCTGCCATTCCACACAGAGGTTGTATGGCACAATTAATGTGTAGCTCCACATGCAATCCTGGTGTAGGATTTCTGCAGCCCTATATAATTCTGATGTAGGATTTCTGCCATTGCCTTCACCAAGGATGGGAATCCTGTGGCCCTCCAGATATTTTGCAGTTCAATTCCAAGTTGTCTCACCCAGCATGGTCAATAACTAGAGATTACAAATGCTGCAGTTAAAAAGATCTGGAGCCCAACAGTTACCCACCATGGTCTGTGCTGATGGGTGGCAGATCTCCAAGAAGTCTTTCTCATCACTTGAGCTTCTCAACTTGAAGATGGGACCTGGTATTTTCTTCATACAAAACAGGTGCTCTACCATTATGTTGTGGTCTGACATCTACAACAGTGCTACTCAAAGTAATGTTCCCTGGATTGGTGCCATTCTGTGAGCCATTGACTGCTGACCTATGCAGAGTTTCTAGGAAAGAAAGGATACTTTTCACCTATAGTTTTGTAGGTTTATCTGTTAAAATCAATACATTTAAAACAATCTGCTGTTCATTGGGAAAGTCAAAAAAATTAAATTGATTAATTGAATTGACCAAGAGCATCACCCTAATCTAATCTAATCTAATCTAATCGCTCTTCACTTGTGAATGTCCAAATTGTGGGGAATATTCACAGGCGTATTATGGAGGTTCACAAGTGGATGTTGTTCAATTCATTGAAGCTACTTTTAAAAATCAGCAGTGTCCATCTGAGTTTGCAGATATGTCTGGCCTTTCTTTGAGTTTGTGAGAAATATGGTGAGTTGGAAAATGGTCCCAAATGTTATTCTTCCCTGCTGGTAAAAATATAACAATAAATTGATGTTACAAGCCTGGACATACATCTCTGCTAGTAAGTCCTGTTGAACTCAATTTCCCATTGATGTTTAAATTGGACTATAAATAAGTGGTAGCTGATTGCATTGTAATGGCACCCCAAGAGGTGCATCTCTTCATTTAGCTGAATGATAGGAATGCTTATGTGTGTATTTGTAGGTGTATATTGTCAACGGCCACATTTGGGACACTGATAACTATAGTGGATGGATAAATATAGAGCATTTTTTGCATTTAGTAAACAAAACTAAATTGCATCTTGAGAGTTTACAATTGCAAGGGTTACAGCAAGAAAATGCTTCATAGCTGAAGTACGGACTGTTTCCTTCAATCCCTGTAACTAACCATTCCTGAGGATTGGAGGAGGTTGACCGAAGTTTACTTCGGGAAGGATGCAGTCCAGTTTCTAGCAGTAGGTTAGAGGCATTTTACCGGCAGGGGGTGCTGGGGGAGAGATTTATTTCCCTCTGGGAAAGATTTATTTTGATGAATTGGTCTGTATTAATATGAAACATCGCATAAATATAACTCCCCAGGAAAGGGCTGTCCCAATCTCAAACATTTCGATGGACAGCTTTGGCAAAAAGTCAGGACATGCATTAGAACACACACTGTTGGAAGACTCCAATAAATAAAAGCGATGAAATATGGCCTCCTCATGAGAGAGTAATTCTAAATCATTTTGATATAGCACCTAAATTAGGCCCACACAATGGAGGCAAAGGAAGGACCCTGATAACTAATTATTTATAGATATTTTTTGGATACAAAGATATATGCAAGTTTTCCCAGTGACCCAGTCCATTTTGTTAAAATGTAAGATCAGTTCATGATATTCACTCATATTAAATGCCCATGTCAACCCATATTGCTTTCCTAGGCATCCCACAACAGGTATTTATAGCAAATGTGTGATATCATGTCATTATACACAATATTACCATTTGTGGCTCCTATTGCTCAGACATATATAGATATATATTTATTTAATATCCCACTTTTCTCACGTATGGGACCCAAAGTGGCAACTAGTTATGAATAATGGTTGGCATTGTTTATTGCCATTATGGAAACATAACTCTAGGGCTGCATCTGCACTGCAGAAATAATGCGGTTTGACACCGCTACAATGCCATGGCTCAATGTGATGGAATTCTGGGATTTGTAGTTTGGTGGGGCACCAGAGCTCTCTGACGGAGAAGACTGAATATCTTCCCAAACTACAAATCCCAGAAAGACCAGGACTTGTATGACAGGCTAGATTTTCTATTTGTTATTTTTGTTGTGCTGTTGTGCTTTTTATGACCTATATTTTAACTGGTTTTAATTTTTTTTGTAGTTTACTAACTCTTTAAGTTAAAAATTAACTAAACACCAAAGTTAAAGAGTTATAATATATATAGTGTAACTACCCTTGAGTTCTGAATTAGGAAACAGGCAGGATAATACTAATACATGATATGACTGTGGGATAGGCATAGAGATGCATGTAAACTCACCATATTATAATAATAAAATAAAATAAATTCCACACGCCTTCTTGCAGTTAATGTCTATAAAATATACATTTAAGTATAGCTAAAGCTGTAAGATTTCCTGGCCATTGAATAATAATAATAATAAAAAGGAAATGTTTATCTTCTCAACTTTGGAGTGTAAGTCTTTTAGCAAGAGGAAAAGTATGCAGGATCCAACCAGGGGTTAGTTTCACATAAATGTATTATGTGAATTGCTGTGGATTTTTACACATTCACATCAATGCTGATTTGCCTTCACTTTCCTGCACAAATTTGCAGCTATTCACCCTGTCTCTGCTGGCCTAGGCAGCCTGGCCAACAGTGAAGAAATACAGGAGCTGAAGTCCAAAATATCTGGAGGGCCAAAGTTTGAGAACCTCAGGATAGGGGTTAGTACCTTGGATAGTTCCTTGACTAAACTACACAGATACTCCTGTATGCAAAGGGATCTTGCAGCACCTTTGAGACTAATTGAAAGATAAAAGTTGAGAGCATGAGTTTTCATAGACTTGAGCCTACTTCCTTAGAATCTCAATAAGCCTACCTGGGTTTTCCCTTAAAAAGACCTAAAGGAACCTGCAACACCATCGAGACTACCTGGGAAGAAGGAATTTCTAGCATTAGCTTTCACAGACTGAGCCCCCCTTCCATCTGAAGAGGTGGATTGTGACCATGAAAGCTTATGCTAGCAATTTCCTCTCCCTGGTTAGTCTCAATGGTGCTATTGGATTCCTTTGTGTCTCTTACATGCTTAAAGAGACAGAAGGTGTATCCACACTGCAGAATTAAAGCAGTTTGATACTACTTTGACTGTTGGGACTCTAGCCTACAGAATCCTGGGATTTGTAGTTTGGGGAGGCACCAGAGCACTCTGGCAGACCAGGCTGCAATATCTCACTAAACTATAAATCCCTCAATTCTGTAGGATAGAGTCACAGCAGTTAAAGTGATGACAAACTGCTTTGATTCCGCAGTGTAGATATACTCTATCATGGCCCTCCCTTTGGATACTGCCGCAATAAGTTTCCTTTAGAGAATTTGCATTAGGGGATCTCTCACACCTCAGAGAGATGGCCATGTGGGTTCAACCTCTTTGTTGTGTTGATCTCTTTGGTGCTCCATTCTCTCCTGCTTTTCATATCCTCAACTATAGTCTGTTGGAGGAGGCTGCCTAGCTAACCTATGATAGCTTCCTTTTCATTCTTGAACCTGCTTCCAGTGGTCTGTGGTTCTGGGGCCATGCTCCCCTTATTCCCATCAAGAAAATGCAAGAAATATTCTCTTGTAGACCTACTAAGTGATGGTTCTCTATCAGCTTTGGTGGGGGAGAGGGGACTAGTGGTGAGTGAGGTGAAGTGTGGATTAATGGTCATATCCAATCGTGGAAGGTGGCTCCCATGTCAGGGTTGGTATCAATGGGATGATCCTCTTTTGGGGGAAACAGGCTTCAACCTTTAAAGGAAATTGTTGTTGCATTCCTTCAAGTAGTTTCCGACTTATGGTGACCCTAAGATGAAAGATGAACCATGTTGCAAGCTTTCAAAGCTCCACTGGCTTCTTCATCAGGCAAAGCTGTTAAAAATCATACAGGAGAAAGGATGGTTTTCTTTTCTTTTTTGGATGATGTTAGTCATATCCCTTGATCTTGTGGTTGTTGTCTTCAGTTTAAATGTTCTGGAAGGGTATTCCTTCAGGTGGACCGCTCCTCCTTCTGACCATGTGGATATTGGGAGATTCAGTCCAGGAAATAAACTTTAAATTCCACTTGCAAGACAAAAAGCGACTGCCTTTGAGATCCAGTTTATCTCGTATCCTTTGTGAGGCTTGGTTAGGAAGAGAACGCTGAATTTCCCACGAAGCTTCCATGCTTTTGCATCAGGAAAACATTTAGGTGTTGTTAAGGTAAAACATGCCAATGCAATCCCAGTTTAAAAGAAAAAAAAAGTTTTACCTTTATTCCTCCTGGTATGTATACCTCCCCAATCTTTAAATGAGGGAGGGAGAATTAAATGCCATGATTGGACAGTAGATGGCACTAAGGTATAATAATAAAAATCCCATTCTGCTGCAGATTTTCTTTTTTTGCTTTTGCTTTAACTTTATGAACAGAAATGAAGCAAGTAACCGATTTCTTTCTAATTTCAGTTAGTTGAGGTTGAGCTGGGATCTCTTGAGGTGGAGAGAAGTAAAGATCTCTTTTAACACAGGCCAGGAGAGCATTTTCTTGTTTAGCACAGGTAGTGAAATAAAAATACTTTTCTGGTTTATTTATTTATTTATTTTGGGGGGGGGGGAGAGAATCCATCAGTTCTATCAGAATGCTATTTCTTTATGTATTTTTTTTAAAAAAAAATAAAAATGTGTTTCAACTGTGTCTCAGAAAATATACACGGAAGGACCACATTAAAACCAATAACAACAACAACTCCTAAAACAACTTGCAGGAATTCCTACTAGGATAAATATAAATATGAATGAAAAAAAAAGTCTGGATTATCCAAACACAGTATCTTAGCACCAAATATTTATGTCCCATGTTTTAAATGCAGTTTATGTACAAATGAGTTTAGCCACTTAACAGAGAAGGCACAACTATTTATATTCTGTGTTTCTGTGTTTAAAATACTTATCCTTCTCATCCTCTTTGGAGGGTGGGAGGCTATTAAAATATGCAGTCTGCTGTTATATAGGAAAAGACAAATTAATCTGTGCCTGGTCTGTGTCAATCTTGCATGCATTCCATCATAATTCCTTTTCATCCCGTTTTCTGCCACAGTCTGCAATTTTGTGTATGTGTGTGTAAAAAATGCACAAAGATTTGCATTGATTTTCTATGCAAATTTCCTTCAGGATATGCATTATTGTCTGCAACTTTTGAGTTGACTAACAACAGTGCAAAATTCAGAGACATGTACTTTCTGAATGATGAGTTATTCCAACCCTCCTCTCTCTCCGGAAAATGTTAATTTGGTCAATCCATTTAGAAAAATGTGAACAAATCATATTTCTGTCCCATCCTTAGAGTTGTATTTATCAAATATACACCTCTGGGATTTTATAGGTTTTCTCCACAAAGAGGATCCAGATTTTGGGGACTGGAAACCAACATTTGTCCCAGGTTGCAGGATTTGATCTTTAATTGTAGGCAGAAGATTTTGGGATGCCCTTAAAGGGTGGCGAATTATCAATTATGGAATTTATTAGCTGATTTCTACCACCATGAGGAAGGTGTGTGCCATTATTATTTTCCACTACAGACATCTGAATGCCTCTCTTATGATAAACTATACTGACATAGACTAAGATCCAGATGTGTGCAAACTTTGAAGAACTAGAGGAGAATGCAAGTTTTTGAAAGCTCTTGTTTGCCTGCTTGTTTTGCCCCTTCAGAAAAAAAACAAACCCTAGTGGATAAAAGTTACATTTCAAGAGTGTTATTTCTAGATTTCCTTTCCTTTTCTTTAAAGAAAGCTGAACAAGGATTATCTGCTTGGGATTCTTTTACCCTCTCTATCTTTCCTTTGGGATCTAGACACAGGAGACTGAGAAGAAAAGCAGAATAACAATGACTAGCAAACCCACCGCTACATGCCAACTGAAATCAGAACTCTAAATACAGGATTAGATTCTTCTCAAAAAGGATATTTTTAAGTGAGCAACTTCCCCTCGTTAAAAAGCGAATTTTAATACAGAGGCAATGCAAAACGACATGTTTGAATTTAATATAGAAGAGATGCCTGTATCAATTCTTAGTGCTTGTGTATCGTACAAGAGTGTGGAATCTTGAATTGTGCTTCATATATACTAAAGACGTATATGCATGGATAAGCAGAGATGAGGGGGGAGAAAAATTGCTAAATGGAATATATATTCTTGTTTATTCTGTAAATGCACAGCCCCTATGGGAGCCTCGAGGAAGCTGACAGAATGCATCAAGTAAAAAATACAACCAACTTCTAGAACTATATCAAACGAGAACAGCATGCTTCCAAAATGTTTGTATGATAAGAAAGTGATAATATTCACCATTCCCATAAAACAGGGATCACAGCAATTAGTAAAGGCAAAATTCTAATCCATAATTTAGCTAAGAGGCATATATATATATATATATATATATGAGAATTCTGACCATTTTTCTCTGAATGATACTTGAATATGTGTGGCAATGAAGTTGTACAACTCTTCCAGGCACAATGTCTGAGCAGAGTATGTGTACTCATGAAATGGACACAGATTGACAGATCTAAGCTTGGGATCAGCCGGTGAATTAATTTCACAGCCCCAGTTTTGGTAAAAATTAATTCTCTTCTAAAGGGCTGACAAAGCAACTGAAATTTTTTAAAAAAAATTCAAATGCAAGACTATTGTATGAGAATGGAGGCATTCTCTCGGTGCAGATATTTCAGTTGGAACTGGTTTATAGCTACAACGATAGTGGCAGAGCTACATCGTTTTGCTACATTGAAATGTTCTATATAGAATTTTTCAAAAAGTTTGCTAGCTTGCCTCTTGCCTGCATACCAGACCTTTGCTGTTCATATTTGCTTGGGCTAGAATGGCTTTTGATGCTGAGATAGGATGAAACGTCCTGGGTATGGAGCATGCTGCGATTGTCTTCGACAGATGAGATAGCTGTGTCATGCTAGACACAGAGTGGTTTAAGCTCTGCTCCGTTGGGGCCAGAGGTCTAGGCATTCTTTTCAGGAAACCGTGGCAAAGGCGACGTCTTTCTAACACATCCAAAGGGAAGGCACATCTTACTTAGATTTTTTAAAAAGAAGAAGTTTAAAATCACAGCAAGAGCAGGTGACCGCCTCCCCGGGTGATCCATTTGGACCGAATAAATTTTGCAAAAGAGAGAGACAGAGAAACACAAAGCAAAGCAAACACAATTGCTCCAGACTCTTAAAACTTTCTCTGTTTCATTTTTCAGTCACCTCCTCTCTTTCTATACTCCTTGGCTGCGTAGGAGCCAAAAAATCCATTTGTAAATTTGATGGTCTGCTTCTATTTCAGGTGATGCATCTCACAGTTTATAGAAGCCTTGATATGGATGCAAGTTTTGGTATGGTATAGAACTTATTATTATTTTTTTTGGAAGAAACAAATTTGCAATGGATAATGGTTAGTTTTTTTTTTTTTTGAGGGGGAAGAAATATGAATAACAGGTGGGATTGTTAAAGGGCACAGAGTATCATTGCAATGAAATGTATACAGATTTCCCTTATCAAGAATTCCAAAACCCAAAATACTCCAAAATCCAAAACTGCCCACATAGGTGGCTGAGATTGTGACATCTTTGCTTTCTGATGGTTCAGTGTACACAAACTTTGTTTCATGCACAAAATTATTAAAAATATTATATATAATTACCACCAGTCTATGTGTATCAGGTCTAGATGAAACATAAATGAATTTTGTATTTAGATTTGGGTCCTATCTTCAAGATATTTCATTATGTTTGTTGTTGTTGTCAGCCACCCTTGAGTTGATCCCGATTCATGGCGACCCCGTGGATGAGACATCTCCAAGACGTATATGCAAATACAGCCATTCCAAAATCCAAATAAATAAGTAAATATGAAATCCAAAACACTTCTGGTCCTGAGCATTTCAGATAAGGGAGACCGAACCTGTATCATCCCTTTCCTCACTGCGATTCTTTTTGGAGAGCTGCCACATAGAGAAAGATTCGATATATTTAACAATAGCCTATATTACTTTAATGTGACTTGATATTTATAATCATTACTGTAGTTGCCTTAGGGCTCTGTATATCTCACTTGTTTGTCTGAACTAACCTGGTGGATGCATGATGTCTCCTGAATAAGACTGGTTAAAAGATGGGCACCATGATCAACGGACATTTCATGGCTTAGGGTTGGATGTGTAATTTTAACTCGACTGATGGGAAGAAGGTACAATAGGCGCCCAGAAATGAAAGGAGACGACTATCAAATGTTTGAAGGGATCACCTTTATCAAATAGTCTTTCTAACTTCTCTGTCTTTGGACAAAAAGGTATTGCCAGAGCTAGAGGCTGAAGAGATATTAGATTCCCTGCACCAGCCAGCTTTTTAGAAAAAAGTCCCTTTCAAGAGTGCTTTTGGGCTTTAAAGCAACTTCAAATATTCAAGGCTTTATGTGCCGAGAAAGTCACAGTTACAGGCGGTGTGAATTCAGAGACAACCAATTTGGATTTGTATATTTCTTCAAACTGTGTGCTCCCATAGTGGGTTTAAATATTTCCCCATACATTTAAAGGGCATTAACTATTTGAATCAATCTAAGTTAGGGCATGACTCTGATAGGTTTCAGATGTCTTTCTTCATAAACCTGTTTCTCGTTCTAGATTATTTTTAAAAACAACACAAAAACTGCAACATTTAACATTTAAATATTAATTTAGAATGGATTTTTCTCCCACAGACTACACATATGTGCGTACATTTTAGTTCAAGTCACCCATTTGTAAGTACATTTTATCATTACAAAATGCCTTAAAACACAACGGGGGATGTTTTGAGCTGCAAATTGCAACACAAGAATTGGAGACAATTGGTGAAAAGTGTGTCTTCGTTCTGGAGAAAAATAAAATGAAAGAAATGCTAAATCCATACTTATAATCTAATACACACATTCATTTGGAAGGTATTGATCAGGGTGATTTACATCAGAGTCTTTCAATCTTGAATTCCACCAATATTCTGGAACTTTTGTTCTGAATCCATTTACACTCAAATATATTCAGCTGATTTTAATCATAGTTATTTCTCAGGTCCATAGAATATTTAAAGTTGCAACCTTGCTGAAATTCTATCTATCATCTATCTATCTATCTATCTATCTATCTATCTATCTATCTATCTATCTATTCATGTGTAGGCTTGCATTTTCTGAAAACAGACCATTTTAAAATATCACCTTTAAAAAGATATAAATGTCTGTAGGTTCCTGGAGGATTACAGCATCCTGTTTCAAAATTAAGAATTTTTTTTCATGGGGTTTAGGCTTAAGAGAGACATTTCGTACTGGGTTAAGAGAGCGTTGGACATCTCAGTTGATGCCAACAAAGCACCGGCTATTCAGAGAGAAGAGGCAAAAGCGCCATCCCATTGTGATGGAGGGCTGCAGAGCATTTCACACTGTTTAGAAGGTCATCTTCTTTGTGGACCCCTCCAATGGTCTGCCACGTCAGGCTGGCTTCAGGACAGAGGCCCTGTCAGCCGTAACCCGGCATTCTTTAAACTTTTGACATGCTAAATCCATAAGCAGCACTTACAGTCTCACCGTCAGGAGCATTGGTGGGTTGCCCAGCCACCGAAAGAGCAAACCAGATTTTGCCATTCTTCCCTGTCTCACTCCAGACTAGCTAGCAGCACCATATTGAGATGATGCTTGTCTGTCAAAGCTACACTCTCCACGTTATCTACTTAGTTTCCTATTTGTTGATTGATCTATAGATTTAGTAATCCACGTCCTTGACAGATTATAGGAAATAATAAAATAGCTCTTGGCAGAGACTAAACAAAAAACCCTGAAGCAATCAGAATCCAATCTCTTTCTAAAGGCATGTCTGCACTAGAAGGTTAGATCACTTTTACTGTAGTTTAAATGTCTACCCCTAAATTCTCGGAGCTGTAATTCAGTGAGGGTGCTAAGAACTCTGTTTGGGGAACTGGGGCTGTATCCGCACTACAGATATAATCTGGGTGGATACTGCTTTAACTGCCATGGCTCAATGCTATAGAATCCTTGAGAAAGAGAGAGAAGGCAGCTGTATCTGCACTGCAGAAATAATGCAGTTTGACACCACTTTAACTGCCATGGCTCTACCCAATGGAATCCTGGGATTTGTAGTTTGTTGTGGTACCACAGCTCTCTCACAGAGAAGGCTAAACGTCTCACAAAACTACAGTTCCCAGAATTCCCTAGCTTTGAGCCATGGCAGTTAAAGTCATGTCAACCTGGATTATTTCTGCAGTGCGGATGCAGCTAGACATCCTCACTGCACTGAAAAGTGTCCTGTACATAAAGAATGGCTATTAGATGACATTAGGTATATATGCCTTAATCATCATCATCATCATCATCATCATCATCATCATCATCATCATTGCCATCATCCATTTAAAAATTCTCTCATGCGTCCATCTATCATTGCTCATGGATGGTGCAATAGAAGAGGTTTTTTGCAGCCTTTTGAAATACAGACATAAAGTACACTTCTCTAAGAAATTTGGAAAACCTATGACACATGGACAAAGGCACTTTACGTCACTTATTAAAATGTGGTGGTCCAGCAAAAAGGAGGCCTTGCTATCAGATGTTATCTCGCCCAAAGAGCATGGCTGGGTCTCTTGCTTCTTGTGCCATCTTTGCCTCACTCCTCATACATAAAGATTCATTCAGACTTTGAAAGATAAAACTTTAAGAGAGAGAAGAAGGCTGCATCTGCACTGCAGAAATAATGCAGTTTGACACCGCTTTAACTGCCATGGCTCTACTTTTTGGATTCCTGGGATTTATAGTTTGTTGTGGCACCAGAGCTCTCTGACAGCGAAGGCTAAATATCTCACAAAACTACAAACCCCAGAATCCCCTAGCATTGAGCAGTAGCAGTTCAAGCAATGCCAAACTGCATGATGTCTTCAGTGGAAATGCAGTCAAAAAGACAGATTTTCATCATACTTTCCGTTCTGATTACAAAGTCTTTAAGAGCTGGCAGGAACCCATCAGGCTTTTGTCTCTCTCTGCATGTTGAGATTGTTCTTGAAAGCACTGATGGGAAAATCTCAATGGACAGAAAGCACTGATGATATGCTACAATATAGACAATTGTGGGCAGCATTGCCTTGCCCAGTGTGCATGAATATGAAAATGGGCTGGATTCTATCCCAAAATAACTATAAAAAATCACCGTTGACACTCCAATTCTGGAATGTTAAACTCATCAACAGCAATAATTCAAACTATAGAAAGAAGGGATTCTACCTAAATATTGGGAAGAACCTGCTTGACAAGCACTGTTTGACAGTGGAAGACGCTACCTCAGAGAGTGGTGAAGTCTACTTCTTTGGAGATTGTTAAACAGAGGCTGGATGGCCATCTGTCAGGAGTATTTGGGTTTTGTATTCCTGCATGGCCGAGGGTTGAACTGGATGGCCTTTAGGGATCTCTTCCAACTCTATAATTCTATGAGTCTGCAAACAGCAATGGCAGCACCAACAATGGATTATCCCTTCTAATAGTGAACTCATTTGGCCAATGTCAACCAAATTGTAGTTACAAGCCGGATCAGGAAATCCAAAATAGATGTCACCATGCTTGAGGTTTGCAAAAGTAACCCTCTAATTCAGGGGTAGGCAACCTCTTCCCCTCCCCATGAAATTAGGCAGGGCTTCAAAAGTGATTTGTCTAGGTTTTCATTTTGGACAACAGGTGCCCTGGAAAGTGTTATAACAGCCAACAGTGCAAATGGCAAACAATGGGATTCCTGAATTGTGGCTCAGTGGCTACTTCCATGTATTTGCTAGCCAAATGCCATTCCTGTTAGTAATAGGCAACCGCCACTGTAAACAGGCAACCTTTGAGTTCAGAAGGGAAGAATATTGAGATAATGTTGCATTTAGCAATGCTTTCTGGTGAATTGTCAGGCTAATATTTCCCTGCTGTAAAGGGAAGGCCTCAGTGAAGTTTAGGATCAACTGGGAGAACAGAAAAAAATGCAAACACAGAGAGAGAGAGAGCAAAAGAGAAGGGAATGGAACAGTGTATTAGAGGAAAGATTGTTTGTTTCTGTAATTTTTTAAACAAAAGCGGCTGTGATGTGCCTAAAAAGGACAGGCGTGCATGGGGGTTCGTGGATGGGGTGAACGTATACTGCTTTGGCTTCCCGGATTACATCTGCTTTAAATATTTGTGGCCCTTTTAGGTCTTTGTGGCAGGGCGTTTGATGCTGCCTTTTGTTGTAGAAAGCCAAAGTCTCCTGTGATATGGGAGCGATGTGCCGGTTCAAAAGGAACGGGACTGTGTACCAGTGCCTTCCCTTTTCATGTCGGAGTCTTCGCTGGAGGCTTTTGTTTCAAGCTGCCATCCGGTTCATCCACTCGGTGCTGGAGGAGCATGCCGGAATCGGCACCACAACCTCAACTGTTGAGTGTGTGTGTGTGAGCACACGTGTGCACGCATGCATCTATATCTATAGATATTAATAATCCTAATTATACACAAGAAAAAAAAAAGGTCTAACATTATTACCTCCCCCCCCCCCCGCTTCCTTGTGAACACGCTAGGTAAATAAGGCTGAGTTTGGTGCAGGTGGGAGAGCTGATATTTACCCACCAGCTATATTAATTACACTTAAGCTAATTTAAAGTTTCTGTTATTAATTCCCTTTCTACTGTCACCGCCATGAGGATTATCTGCCACCACCTACGTAGGCAGTAGTCTTAATTACAGGCAATAGACGCTTGCTGGCAAAGGCTGGAGGTAGCTAGGACAGGTATCTTTTCGAGAGCTCCTCCATTCCCTCCCTTGTTCGCTTTGGTTATTTCAAATAAATAGAGGCCAAAGAGGGTAGATTAAGAGAAGGGCTTCATCTTCACAAACTAAAGGCAGGCTTTGGGGAGTTGGTGATTTGGGCGAGTATTTAATTTCTTGGTGGCTGGAAGAAGACTGGATTGGGTATCGACAAGTTCCTATCAATAGCGGGACCCCGGAGACCTGACTATTTGCATGTGGGCTGATTGACTTGCCCTTAATAGACACATAATTGTTGACAAATACCTTGCAATAGACTGTGGCAGGCATAGCAAAGCAGACAAAGGAGCTCTTCAGTCACCGAGATTGGAGCAATTCAAAAGATGCTGGGAGAAAGCATTCTTTTCCCATATATATATATATATATATATTGGTTTGAATGAATCTCAAAAGTCATCTCCCCCCCTCCCAACCCACATACCCTGACTATTTATTTCCTCCACTTCTAGGGATGGGTTTGGTTTGAACACTATTGTGAGATTACCCAGTTTGCAACTCCAGGAACTGAACACAAGCCTGAATAAAATGGTTTGAAAGCTATACATTTGCAAATTTGTGGTGGTGTAATAATGATGATTATGATGATGATCATCATCATCATCATCATTTTGAAAACATGAGTACACTTGAAAAATGTATATGGAAAGAGATATGTCTTTCCAGGAATGTCCACAAATACTCTGGAATCAGTAGGGGCATTTGAAAAAAAAAATGCATGTATGAGAATTATGGGGTTTGGAGGAAAAGAACATAGTTTCCAAACAGTCACGTGTTTTTGTGCAAGAAGGTTGCTGTTTTCCATGCAAAGGCAACAGTTTTACACAACAAAGATCTGAACAAAAACCAGCCATCTTGCTATATACAGGCACATGATTTTGTTGTGTAAGATTGCTGTTGTCTGTGCAAGATTTTTGTTTTTGATGCTGTTTTTTTTTTTTGCTTAGAAAACAGCAGTCTTGCACAGAAAAATTATGTAGTTGCCCTGTGACACACACTATAGGGTATTGTTGCATCTGTGGTATTTCTCCCCTAATATTCTTGAGAAAAAATATGCATGTGTATTTCTGCATAGAATAATTTCCTGGAACGCTTTGGAATGTGTGAATATTGGGCAAGAAATCTGCAGAAATATTCTATTTCTCTGCAAACTCTGCACAAAACTGTGGAAATTATTTGTTCTTTTTGTGAGAATGAAGTAGTCTAGTAGTAATATCCCTAGTATGACATCTAGTACATTGATGGTGATGGCAATGCCAAGGACAATGGCCACATCTGCATTGCAAAAATAATGCTGTTTGATGACACTTTAACTCCATTCTATGGAATCCTGGGATTTGTAGTTTGTTGTGGCACCAGAGAAGGTGATATATCACAAAATGCAACCACTATCAGAGCCTTTCAGGGGTTGAGAGCTTCTGAAGAACTGTATGTCTTAAGGGTGAGAATCTGGGCTATTTCACACATAAATATCCATTCTTAACTTGAATGAGGTTTGGGCTTTTACCAAATTATAGACTTTTAACTAAACCTTAGCACACGCAATTGAAGCTTTCTCCATTTATTGGTGCTTCACTCTCTTTCCCCCTCTTTTCTGTCATTTCTTGTATGTCAAATTCTAGATTGCAAGCAATGTGGAACAGGCACATGACCTCATGTACTCCATGAAGTCCTATGCATCATTATCTTCAGCCTCACCATCATCACCAGTATGGCGTAGTGGTCTGAGTATTGGACTATTACTCTGGAGACCAGGGTTCGAATCCCTACTCAGCCATGGAAAACCACTGGATGACCTTGAGCAAACCATATTCTCTCAGCCTTGAGGGAAGGCAATGACAAACTCTCTCTGAACAAACCTTGCCAAGAAAACCTCGTGATAGGTTCACCTTAAGTTAGATGTGACTTGAAGGTACGCAGCATCAATAACAAATAATGTCCCATAGATACCCTCCAGGTTACCTTCAATGCTTGTTCTGAAGGGTAGGTAGATATGGGGAAATCTACCACTTTCCATATTTTTGAAGTTCTCAGTTTTCTACAATTGCCCTTATTCTTTCCCATATCTTCATCAGTTTGAGAGTTCTTCCTCTTTCCATCCTACCAAAGTCATTCTAATTGTTTAAGGGGCAGTTTCACCAAGCTTAGCCTCCCAGTCCATTTCAGGCTCCAGAGAGGCCTTTTTTCAACAAGAAGCAATCCACCCATCAACCAGGATTCCAGAATTTGAATGCAGCCATGGCATTTAAAGTGGAATCATACTGCTATGACCATATAGTATGAAAAGGCCCTTAGTCTTGGTGTGTTTGCTCAGGATCAGAGTAGGATCAAAAGAAAAACAAGTTTGCCACACTGCTAAAGCAGGTTTAATGGGTGGTCACCTAAGCAGCTACATTTATACCATTTTATATATATATATATATATATATATATATATAGTATATGTGCATTTTCATTGTATGTTCATAGAGATGCATGAGCTGTTTGGCATGACTCAAGTATATCCAAGGTTCCCAGAGCTAATCTTGCTTGGGATCATTTTGCAAACATCTCTAGTTGTATGCTATTGCCAACCCATTCAGAAATATAAAAATCAGCAGAGACTAATGTATTTCCCAGGCTGCCAAGATCCATTTCCTTTGATTAGCAAAGGTGAAAATTTGATATAGCAACGTAATAAACAGAGAGTAACCAGATGCCTGGAACTCCTTTTGAAAACATGTGTATGATGATCTTAGTCCTGCGTTCTTTTTCTGCAAAGTGACAGCTTCCCTGAATTTTTCATTTGCCATTCCCAAGGTCAGTTCTACCATGAGGGGGAGTGAGAGAGCTGCTTCGGGTATCAGATTTGGGGTGCTATGAGATGACAGCAATGTTAGGTTTTTCAAAGTTTTGTTGTTGTTGCTGTTTCGTTTCTATCTGGTTGGAGTGAGGCACACAATTTTGTTGTGTATGATTGCTGTTGTCTGTGCAAGATTTTTGTTCTTTAAGATTACAGGTTTTTGCTTAGGAAATAGCAGTCTCGCACAGAAAACACATGTGGCTGCCTCGTGACCATAACAATACCAATAGCAATAGCATGTACATTTCTATACCGCTTATCAGTGAACTCAGTACTCTCTAAGCCAGGGGTAGGTAACCTTTCCTCTTTAAGGGCCGAGGGACTTCAGCTCCCAGAAGCCTCAGCCATATTGGCCAATAGTCCCATGTTGGCCAATAGCTCCTGGGATTCTGGGAGCTGAAGTCCCTCGGCCCTTAAAGGGGAAAGGTTGCCTACCCCTGCTCTAAGCAGTTTACAATCTATAAGCCAATTGCTCCCAACAAGCCAGATACTCATTTTCCTGACCTATGACAGGATGGAAGGCTGAGTCAACCTTGGAGTCCTGCCTGGGACAACTGTTGAGTCAACACTTGCATTCCATTGATTTAGGGCCTTTGCAGACTGACAGAAATAGTGCAAATTGAGTCCACTTTAACTGCCCTGACTCAGTGCTAGGGAATCATGGGAACTGTAGTTTATTGTGGCACCAGAGCTCTCTGACAGAGAAGGCTCAATATCTCAGAAAAAATATAATTCCCATGATTTCCTAGCACTGAGCCAGGCAGTTAAAGTGGACTCAATTTGCACTATTTCTAGCAGTCTGCAAAGGCCCCAAGTGTACCTACTTTGACAGCATTACCAATAGGATTCAGAGCTAGCGTGATGTAGTGGTTTGAGTATTGACTTATGACTCTGGAGGCCAGGGTTTGAGTCCCCACTTGGCCATAGAACCCCACTGGGTGACCTCGGGTGAGCCACAATCTCTCAGCCTCAAGAGTTTGGCAATGGCAACCCTCCACCTCTGAAGAAACTTGCCAAGAAAATCCCATTATAGGTTCGACTTAAGGTCACCATAATACTTCAAGGCACAACAACAACAGCAAACCAATAGAGTTCAGGCCACTGTGTTACTTTTGAAAGTGTGAAGTGACAATGAAAGAAACTCAAATAAAAGAGAAGAAAGGATACGCATAGTTTTGTATATAGAAGTATGTATAAGTGGCTTTGTATTCATCATGTGCCTTGTAGATAAAGCTGTAGAGCCAATGTGGTGTAGTAGTTTGAGCATTGGACTAGGACTCTGGAGACCAGAGATCGAATCCCTGCTCAGCCGTGGAAAACCACTGGGTGACCTTGAGCAAGTCACACACTCTCAGCCTCAGGGAAAGACAATGGCAAACCTCCTCTGAGCAAATCTTGCTGAGAAAACTCTGCAATAGGTTTGGTTTGGTTTACAATTATAATAAGTTGGGAATGACTTGGAAGCATTTACCCAGGGAATGCAAACACAACAAATATCAAACAGGTGTGAACAACTGTTCCTTTTTTTTGCTCACTGCAAAATTTTGGGGAATGAAGGAAAATTTCATTTGATGGGGTAGAATTTTTTATTTGGGGGATGCAATGTCCTCATTTTGCTCCCCCCACTATGCATAGTTACACCCTTAAATTGCCTGTATATGTCACCAACAAGATTTTTGCCTTTGTTTGATTCATACACTACAACTCTGGATCTGTGTACAGGATGTCCTGACCCTGGCAGATGGAAATTGCCTCTCTATGCTTGTGTACCATGCCACAATGTCCTAGGTATTGTGGGAGGTTTCTATGCTTTTGCTTCTACTAGGAATGCCACCCATCTGCTGCTCCTAACAGAAGGTGAGTCAGGAGATGGAATAATTGCATCAGCCTCCAGCCCCCAAATGCTCTATGCATTTCTGTGAGAATAATTGTAGAAAGACCCCACACCTTTAGCTGCATATGTGCAAGTGCTTTAAAATGTTCTAATGAACATGTATTGGTTGCTAATGCAATGATTTTCCTTTACACTGTTTACACCCTCTTTGCATTTACCCTTGCTGAATGTTGCTAAGGAGCTTATGAATGGGGTACTGATAAAGCAACTGTCACAACTGCTGTCTATTTTTAAAAATCTCCTTTTTCTCACCCAGCGTTCTTTGATGCAACTGCTTGGTTCATCAAATGTGTGTATATATATCCTTTAATGATATAGATGAATATATACCTCCTCTTGGCCAAGATCCAAACCTGAGGAAATGGATTATAACTTTATGCTCACAGGTTTACATGACAGTTGCATAAAACCACCTTGTTAGTGCTTTGTGATGTTGCACAACAAATGTGCCACAAGGAACACAAATTGGCATTTGCATGCACAGTACCCCACCTCTGCAACTCTGCTTCTGCAACCTTCAACTGAATATGACTGTTTCACAGCAGATAATAAAGTCCAAGCATTTTCATAGGTGAACTTATGCATGGATAAGGTGTCAAAGAATTCTAACTCTCTGTGTTTTTAGTATGTTTGTAGATTGTATGAGAGCCAGCCTGGTGTAGTGGTTTGAGCATTGGACTATGACCCTACTTGGCCATGGAAACCCACTGGGTGACCTTGGATGAGTCACACACTCTCAGCCCCAGAAAACTACATGATAGGTTGCCCTTAGGGTGGCCATGTTATAAATGACTCAAAAGTATACAACAACAACAACAACAACAATAACAACAACAGATTGTGCAGATTGTATAGAAAATGCATACATCTAATATATTCGCTCAAAGTGAAACAGACAGTACTGAACAGGCTTATGGTATTTCTTATGAGCCAATGTGCAATTGCATAATTCTTACCAGAGATTTTTGAAAGAGAGAAAATGAGGGAAGAACTACAAGGCCAATGGAAACAAAACACTTCAATGAATCTCTGAGGAGAGTCCAGGTGCCTCAGGCAAAGTCAGATGTGTGTAGACACAGATAGGAGAACAGATCAGGGAGCAAAGAAAGCAGGTACAAATTAACTTGAAGCAATGCTGCTTCATCAAAGAGAAACATTGTTGGGAACACCGATCTCTTTTTCAAGGGGTCAAGGCTGCTTTTCCTATAACTTCAGCACATTAAAAAAAAAATCCTTCCAACCATCTTGTAAAAAAGATTAGACTAAGAGCCAGGGTAGAATTCTCCATTAAGGAAAATAATCTCTTGCGAGTGTCATGGACTATGCAAAGAGAAGCAATTCTCACCCCATTCATTTGCCTGTTCCAAATATCTTCCTATTGTTCTTGATAAGTTAGACTCGTGCAAGTACAAAGAAGAATAAGAAGCAGGGCAGGGTATTGGACCACTCACTGACCAAGATAGCTGTTGTTGTTGTGTGCCTTCAAGTCGTTTCTGACTTGGCAAACCTATCACAGGGTTTTCTTGGGGTTGAGAGTGTGTGACTCACCTAAGGTTACCCAGTGGGATTCCATGGCTGAATCGAGCCCTTGCCCCAAGGGTCATGGTCCAATGGCTACACCACGCTGGCTCTAACCAAATAGTTGTAGCAGCTGTGTTTCTTTCTCTCCTCCTCCTTCTCTTCCTCCTCCTTTTCCTCCCCTCTGCCACTCCTACTATAATTCTGTAGCCATAAGGGATAGAAACTTTTTTTTTTAAAAAAAAGTAAGATCCAAATGAATGAGTCAAAGATCAAATCAAGTCTGAACTCTGCCTAGAAGCCAAAATTACTAAATTGAAGCTATCATTGTTGTTAACTGCCCCCGAGTTGATCTTGACCCACGGCGACCCCGTGAATGAGACATCCAAGACCCCCCTTTCTTCCACTGCTCTGCATAGTTCCTGCAAAATACCTGTAATGTCCTTAATAAAATCCATCCATCTAGCATGCAGCCTTTCTCTGTTTCTACTTCCCTCCACCTTTCATAGCATTATTGTTTTCTCCAATGAGTCATGCCTTCTCATGATGTGTCCGAAGTACGACAGCCTTAGTTTTGTCATCTTGACTTCCATGGAGGTTTCTGGCTTGATCTGCTCTAGGACCCATCTATTTGTCTTTTTAGCTGTCCGTAGGATTCTCAGCACTCTTCTCCAGCACATCATACTTGATCCATATCAGGAGAAGACACAACTCATTAGAACAGACAATAATGCTTTGTAAGGTGGGAGCCAGTTGGAAAGGGGGAAGACCACGTTACAGTTGGGTAGACTTGATCAAGGAAGCCACGGCCTTGAGTCTACAAGATCTGAGCAGGGTAGTTGATAACAGAGTGACTTGGTGGCTTCTTGTTCATAGGGTCACCATGTCAAAGTTGACTTGATGGCAAATAACAATAAGATGATGTTGAGAATTCTGAAATCTAGGCTGCAAACCAAATGCTCTGCTCCAGTGGAATCACAGCATGCCCAGTTGTACACAGGCTGTCCTAGGTGACCTGAAGTCCTAATCACAAAGGAGGACAAGGCACGTCAAAATGTAGGACATTCGAGAAAAATGTAGGATGTACAAAATAAAAATCTAAAAACATAAATATGAATTCACGCTTCTTAGTCAAGCTCAAAATGGAGGACATTTTGGAATTCCTCCTGGCCAGAAGTTTTGAAATGTAGGACATGTCCTGGGAAAGGAGGACATCTGTTCACCCTGAACCTGATGGGATTTATACGTGAACTAGGATTTGAATCCAGGCTTTTCATGTCCCTACTAACACTGCAGCACACCAACTCTTTGTTTGACAAATGGACATAGAAAGTGATTGAGGAATAACATGTTTGTATTGATGCTCCAAGGTGCACACAGTGGTTCTGCACCAAGAGTGTGTGTGTGAGTCTTTTACATCTTCCAGTCAATACACACATTCCTATATCCATGCTGGTTCCCCTGCATGAGAAGGATGGAGAATTTACTGAGCAATGGTGTTCCTTAAGTAGAACAACACTCATATATATATGTTCCACAGTGAGGATGTAATTGATCTTAATGACTGCCCTCACCAACTTGTGCATGTCCCGGGGTCTCTGCTCTTTCCTCTGCCCTCTCTCATCTTGCCCTTCCTCCCCTCTCCACATCCTGTCACATTTCCTTTTGAAATACAACACAGCAGACAGAATGCAAAATTGCATCATGCATTTTTCTGAGTGTGCAATGTGGGGAGAAGAGAGGTGTGCAGAAAATGTGTGTCATTCTCACAGCAAATGACTGCGCCTTGCCAATGCTTGTTGCCAACAATAATGTCCAAATCACAACACAGATAGTTCATTAGAAATAAAGGACAATTTGCATCTATTTGTTTAAGCCTCATCACGCCAGTCCCTAAGCATTCCTAAACACAGAGAAGCCGACAGCCAGCTGCCTCATACTGGTGTGTGTGTGTGTGTGTGTGTGTCCATTAATTCAGAATTACTTCAATTATGAGCTTTTGATGCTCTGAAAACCTGTCTCTAACCCAGAAGAAATGGAGAACCCTCGGCCCATCCAATCAGATCATTTTCCTGGCTGCTGGCAGCAGATGTAAGCAATTTGCTTTTATAGTTATTTATTTTTAAAAAAAATTATTTTTGCATATTCAGTATGAACGGGGCTGCTGGCGACCTTTCATCCCCAAGCCTGCAGGATTCTAACCCTATCAAATTAAACCATTTTGCTCACTTATTCCCAAACGCTCGGCCAGAGCTAAGCAGGCCTCCCGCTGCATAGCAATGGCGGGCGATCGTGTCCGCTCATACCCCAAGCCTAATCAGAGATTATTAAGGAAAATATACAGTGCGTTAATTTGATGAGATTGGTTATAGGTACCACAGTTAAAGGTCACCCTCTTACGTGTATCTCCCTCGGTCACTGCAATATTTCCCGCTTGCTCAACAATCCTCTGCTTCCAAACAATAGGGCAAGAAGACACGTTTATTTTTGTCACGCTGGGGACAAGCTCAACAGGGATAAAGAAATGAATTATTTAAAGTTCGCATAAACAAACCAGCCCCATGTGAGTCTCTTGCCCACACACTTACTTTCTCCTAAGTCTTTCAGTCCCACTTCTGCATTTATTGATTGTGTTTTGGTCCTGGCCTTAAGAGAACATGCTAAGAAATGGGCTTTATTTGGAAAGGAGGAAAAAAAAAAAGATAAATAGATAGATAGCACAGAGATGTCACAGTTTGGGACCAGATTGCTGGGTTTACTTTGCAGAAACTCAGGTTGGATTGCTAGTATTAGACTGCTTTTGGCTGCTCCTGGGCAGAAAGGTGTTTTAAAAAGATGTTAACTGCTGGATTGTCAGGTTTTCCCTTGTTAGCAGGCAACTGAGGATTTTGTTGTTTCTGGAGCCTAAGGTTATTTCTGCATCATTCAGTTTTCTACAATTAATTCCCACTTGTTTTTTTTCTGGGCTTTCTGAAATAGCTGCATCCTGGTGGGGTGGGGAATGGCATATTATTTGCTCAGTTCTGGAGGGATGTAATTCTTAAGTTTCTTCTCAGAAGAATCAACAAATAAACTTATTCATTGTCCTCCTGCCGAGAGAAAGTCTATGAAAACCCATGCAATTTTTGAAACCCATTTGCAATTCTTTTGATATTCTTTAGTGCATTATCCAATGTGTGTTTGCAACAGGATCCCTAGTGCCTCTTGCTTTCCTGAATCCAATTTGGACATCTAGCATTTCTTGCTCCAAATATGGTAAAAGTCTTTGTTACTGAATTTTGAGCAGCACTTTGCTTACAAGGGAAATTAATGTAATGGTCCTGTGGTTATTGAAATCCTTGGTGTCATGTTTCTTGGGGACTGGAATGCATCTTGAGTGTTTCCAGTCTGTGGACCATTCTTTAGTTTTCCTCATTTGTTCACAGATTTTAGTTGAAACCAGAATAGATTCTGAGGAATATGACCAGAGCCCAAGAGGGGACACAGGAACAAGCAGAGATCAGGAAGGTGGGCCAGAGGCAGTATACAGGCAGATGGAAGGTATAAGCAATGGATATATCCAAAGAGGAACAGCCAGGTAGCCTTGTGGCCACAGTTATAGAGGGAACAGAAAAGCTGAGAGAGAAGTTCTGAGAAAGTGGCGCCATAGGAATCAATAGGATTCCAGCATATGTGTTTTCCCCATATGCGGGTGTGTGTGTAGGGTCTGGGATGGATCCCTTGTGTATAGGAAGGGCCCACTGTATCTGACTCAAAATGTCCCATTCCTGTCCACTTTTGCTCATTCACTCCAAGTATTGCAATAAGTCTGTTTCTTGTTTTACTACATCCAGTTTCCCTTGACTCATGCTTCTCCCATTGCATGTTCCTATTTCATTAAAAATAAAAAATAAAAAGTCTAGTCCTTGGTTTAGTAACAGAGATGAGCACCTCCCCCCACAGTTGGTTACGACTAGACATTCATGTCAAGGGACTACCTTTACCCTTTATGTTAAGAAAAAGTTGCTCTGTTGCTACTGACAAGAACAGGATGGTCTACCCCATATGCCTCACTGCAGGCCAAGTCAATGGCTTGCTTGAAAATCTCTCCCTTCTTATCCAGCCCTTTTATGCAGGAAATGAACTGCAAGGAGGATAAATGCAACACAGAGATGTAACAGCCTGGTGCAGTGTTGGTGTCACCGTTTCTTTCTTTTTTATTACCAGGGGTGTAATCACCCTTCAGGGGGAGAATCATTACTCCTTCCAGGTACAAGAGCTCACCAGGCCACCAGACTCTGTAGAAATAGTGAGGGATAATTCCACCCCTTCCTCATTCAGGTCTTTACTTTGTCAATAAGAAGGAAGGGATTACATATATATATATATATATATATATATAAAAGGTAGCTTTGGGAAAGGATTTTTTTTCTTCTTTACGAAAAGAAAAGAACATTTCATTCGCTCCACCTGGTGGGAATGAGAGCAATTTTGATTTTAAAATACCAGCTCTGTGGCAAAATGCCTTCAGTCACTATGGCCTGCTGGGCCTTTTCACAGAGGCAGTTTTCAATGCAAAGGCCTTCTTTTTTCTTTCCTTGACAGCCCCCATGGTATTTTCTCTGGTTTGCCTTTTTATGAACATGCCCTTGCCTTTGCCTGTCGGTGGGCCAAACAGCAGCCTGTTAATTCAAGGGGAAAGGTAGCTGCAAAGTTTGTTGCCACTGCTACTCTACCATGTCAACGTAAAAGGCATTGCAGAATCAGACTAGGCTTGGAGCCTTTTTCCTTTTCCTTTTTAAACAGCAGGCCTGTTCTGTAAACTCATCCTCACTTCACCTCGGAATGGTAGCTAATATACTTTCCATCACTAGACAGATGGAAAAGGGAAAAATAAAATGAAAATAAAAGGACATCCCCCCCCCCTCCACCGAAATTGTAACATCTCTATTCTACAGTCTCATATGTCAATGGTGAACTTGTTCTTGGAGTGTGGATTTGCAAATGTATTTAAATGGCACATGACTAACTAATGCAAATCTGGTTAGTGATTGCTGTATCTCTGATCTCTTCACTTTGACAGGTGGTGCATTTGCGCAAGCGTGGTTGCAAATTTTAGCACTAATC
Organism: Phrynosoma blainvillii; assembly: GCA_026167975.1. Classification (NCBI taxonomy): domain Eukaryota; kingdom Metazoa; phylum Chordata; class Lepidosauria; order Squamata; family Phrynosomatidae; genus Phrynosoma; species Phrynosoma blainvillii. The sequence continues at coordinate 4,611,954 of JANUYF010000010.1, read as the reverse complement.
TAGAATAAAACCCACCACCCAGCAAGTGGATGTGCATTTGTTTGGGCAACCATTCCTGTGTTGTTGTTGTTGTTGTTGTTGTTGTTGTTGTTGTGTGCTTCCAAGTTATTTGTGACTTATGGTGACCATACAGCAAACCTGTTACAGAGATTTCTTCACAAGATTTGTTCAGTGGAGATTTGCCTTTACCTCCCTCTGAGGATGAGAGTTCAACTTGCCCAAGGTCACCCAGTTGGTTTCCATGGCTGAGCAGGGATTTGAACCTTGGCCTCCTGGAGTCCTCTTACAATACTGAAGCCATGATGCTACACCAGCTATTCCATTTCTACCTACTGGATTGGTAATCATAACTTCTACTGCACTGGACCCCCTGTGAAAAACATCACTAACTAAACATTCACTTCCATGTTCTGACTATGAAAGCTGAAATCAGTGTCCTATGTTACCAGGTAACAAGTGTCAGCCCTTGTGCTCCAGAATATCTATCCCTCCTCTCAACAGAGGTTTTATCTGGAGATACTAGGAACTGGTCTTGGGGCCTATTGTATGCAAAACACAAGATCTGACAACGATAAGTGAACCTGTCTTTTTGTGTGTGAGTGTGGGAGCATACAGATTGTTAAGTTTTGGGTTGGTGCGTGGATGGGGAGAAGCTTTGGGACTGTTGCAACTCTGTCAGGTGTCCCACATCCTACAAGGATACCATCCCATAGGTACAGAACTAGTGACTTAATAGTATGGGAGGACAATTATAGGCACCATTATTACTGCCAAGGGGAAGGAAGAAGCATCCAAAACTTCCAAAGAATCTATGCAAGTGCTTTCAGTGTGAAAAGACTGTAACTGACCAAAGTTGGACAGTATGACCTTCAACTTTTTTAAAATGGACAAGCTGCCCTTTCTGCACACCGATTGTTGATTTGTTTCTTTATTGCCCCAGACAAGACTCTTATAAATATGTAAGCAAACCAGCAAAACTGAATAACATATCTTCCATGCAAGGAAGGCAGCAATGCCGAGGCGGTGGAGGCAAAGAACAACCAATCAAGCTGATGCCAAGGAAGAAGAGGGAATGAAGAGAAACAAGAGAGAAAAGCTGGAGAAAGAGAATAATTAAAAAGCAGCATCTGCTGTGCGAATTGCTGGACTTCGGCTCGTGAAAAGGAAGCAAGCTGCAGGCTTTTTTAATCTCCTTTTTCAGAAAAATTGAGATGCAGCTACCTCCCTTCCAAGTTCCTGGGCCTTCTTTTGATATTTTTTGCCCAAAAGCACTGAGCACAGAGGTGAAGATCTACCTTGTAAGATATAGGTTTAAACTTTAATTTTGCCTCCATTTTATGAATACCTTTCCTGTTCCCTTCAACCAGACCAGAAAGAAGTTCAGCTAATGGTATCTCCTATCTTCCCGGCTTTATTGCTACAGGGCTTAATGTATAACCTGCTTGTATCTTTTTGGTGGTCTTATGAACCTTGAGAAATCTCAGTTTGAAGAGTTTGAAATTAGGGATACCAGCTTTGAAATAGCAGAGAATATACTTTGAATGGAGAAAGTCACCAATTCCCACTCCGGAAGTGGCCATATTTTGCTCTAGTAACTGTAATTACTTATTTACTTATTGTTGTTGTTGTTGAGTTCCTTCAAGTAATTTCTCATTTATGGTGACATCAAAGTAAACCTATCACAGGGTTTTCTTGGCAAGATATGTTCAGAGGGTGCGTATGACTTACCCAAGGTCATCCCAGTGAGATTTGAACTCTGGTCTCCAGAGTCATAATCCAACACTCAAATCACTACACCATGCTGGCTTTTATTCACCTATATTGCCTCCTATTTATTAAGAAGCATTTTAGATTGTTGCTCTGGACTGTTGTCCTATGTTTTATACCTTTCTTGGAGTGAGGAGAAAACAGACCAGGCTGTAGGGAATTGAATGGAGCAATAGCAGTGGGACAATAGAAATGCAAGAATGTCTTTTGCTCTAGACCCCTGGGAACAGTGTCATCTGCTCCAGATTTTAGTTTAAAGGAACTATCCAAAGTGCTGAATTCTATCTCCAAAATTCAGGCTAGTGTCACTATTCCACTAACATAGAAACCACCAGCTGCCACTGCTGCAAGGCTGTCAGGTCTGATGTCTTCTTAGGGGTGCAAGAATTGAGCCAAATGTCATTATGTTTCCTACCCTGCAAGGGAAGAGGTTGCTCTCCAGGTGTGAGATAGGAAGTGTATTTGCACTACAGTTACAGTAGTTTGATGTCACTTTAGCAACCATGGCTCTACCCTATGGAATCCTGGGATTTGTAGTTTGGTGAATTACTTAGCATTTCTGGCTAGAGAGCTTTAATGTTAATAATGTTCAAAAAAGCATAGTAGAATATTCTAGTTCCCTCTCCAAACTACCAATCCCTGGATTCCATGGGATGGAGCCATGCCAGTTAAAGGGCTATCACACTGCTACAACTCATATACCTGGGATGAGCTGGATGAGTGTACTTTGCTTCTAATTCTGCACTGGAATGACTGGCCAGTAAGATGGAATGTGGTGGGTTTATAATCCCTCTCCAGAGAAAGGTGAGATTGAAAAGAGGCCCTAGGAAGAGCTGGGCTGTTCTGAGTCCCCAATGATTGCTTTTCCTAAACCTAAAGTCTTGCTATACTTTATCTGTTTCTTTGACTTTGCTGCATTTTTATGTGTGTTCATCCAGGGCCTTTGGGCTTTAAAATTAAAGGTAAAGGTGTTCCCAGTTGACAAGCTTATCAATTATACTGGTTTAAACTGACCTCCTTTTGCTCCCTGCCTAGACATTGGGCATAGGTCTGAACTCAGGATATGCCTTGGAAGAGGGAAAGGAAATACCAGATGCTTTCATTGGGAGAGTGATTGGTAGGGAGGGAAATGGAAACAGGGGAAACAGGCATCATAATAGGGAGGGGGATGCAGGCAATTATTGACCGTACTCCTTTCTAGTCAGCAATGAAACATTCTGGGCATCAGATAGCACACAGGTGGGGCCCAGTTTGCAAATACCCCATTCCAAAGTAACAAGATTGAGAGGGGATATGTTTGACCAGCAGCATGCATTCCTGGATGAAGTTTGACTGCAGACCTGGGATGTAGCATAGAAATAAATGATTGATGATCTTCGGGGATGTGGGGAATGCAACTCTGTTGATTCACCTTGACAACTTTTGATACTATTGACCATGACATCTTTCTGAAGCACCTCAGTGTGTTGAGTGTCAGGGGAACTGTATTACAGTGGTTTCAAACCTACTTTCAGCTTCATTATTAGAGAGTAACACTGGAAGATTTCTGCATGGTTCCACGGCAGTTTCAAAAGGTTCCTTTTTGTCTCCGGTGCTGTCTAACATCTGTATACAGCCACTATAATGTATCTTTTGGGGATATAGAGGACAATAACATCAATACACAAGTGATATCCAGTTCTACTTCTTTATTCCAACTGAAACAGGAGAAACTGTGCAAATGCTGGACTGGTGTGTGGAGTTGGTGGTGAGCTAGATGAGGACCAATAAAATGAAGTTAAAACCTGAAAAGGTGGAGGATCGGTGGATAGATGGTTTTCACATTTGGGAATTAGACTGCCAGTCTGTTTTGGGTGGCATAACAACAACAACAATTATTATTATTTCTTACCCGCTTTCCCTAAGGCTTGAGACATGGTACAACATAGACTGAAACATAAAACCATTTAACATTATAAGGGCAATATTATACTACACTGTTATAGCACTATTATTCCACTTTTAACTGATATTGTCCAGGAAAGCCACCAAGAGTGCTGATATCAGCTTCTTGTGAGGGTTGAAGGCAAACAAAAGTCTTTTACTAATGCAAAGCACGAAAGCAAAGGTCCATATTACCAATCTAAAGGTCTAGCCAGAGAATAGTCAAGCAGTCCGAAGATCTAGGATTCCAGAGATGCAGAGCAACAAGGCAATCTGAAGGTCAAGGGTTCCAGAAGTTCAAGATAAGTCAGCATTCTGAGAGTCAAGGTTTCAGGCCAAGGAACAAGGAGAGCCAGAGGCTTTCACTAGGAAACTCAGATAATCTCTGGCACCGAGGCAGACCCTCTGCACCTGCTTAAATTACCAAACTGCAGGAGCTTAGCTGAGGCTGATTGCTCTGGCATTTTTCATAAAGTCATCTGAATGCCAAAGGCCCTCCCCTTCTGCTCAATGCTGGCTGAAGGTAGGCACAGTCCCTTGATCCTCCTCTATGTCCAGAGACTCTGCCACCGGGAGATTTGGCTGCTGAGCCTCCTGAGAGGCCACAGGCTCTGCTGGAGCAGGCACAGCAGAGGAGGTTCTGGCTCATCCCCCTCATCCTCCAAGTCCTCCTCCAGGCAGGGCATGACTGCTATAGCTGCCTCTTGTGGAATTCTATGTTTTGTAGTTTAATGAAGCCTAAGAGCTCTCAGGCTGAGAATTCTAAATGCCCCTCCCTAAACTGCAAATCCCAGGATTCCACAGGTGGCAGCCAGAGCAGTTAAAGTGGAATACCTGCACTATAACAGTATAATGCAATATTGTCCTATGTTAATACACATAAGCATAGGACACATTAAAATCATCCAACATAAAACAAAAAATAAAATCAAATACAATAAAAATATACCAACTTCAATTTTAAAGTTTAAAATACACTGTGTAGGCCTGCCAGAAGAATTAGGTCTTTAATGCAGTTTTAGATTCGGACAGCATGTTTAGCTGTCATCTTTCTACTGGCAGGTCATTCCACAGTGTAGGGAATAGCTGAAGAAAAATTCCCATGGGTGACAGTTTCCAGTATATTTCTGGATGGTTGAAATAAATGACCTCCAGAGGACCTGACTGTATGCGGTGGGTTATAGAGGAGGAGGCAATCCCATAGGTAACCTGGCCCCTAACCTTGTAGGACTTTAAAGATAATAACCAACACTCTCCTTGACAGACCATTCTGGGAGTACACCTTGACTCAAAGCTGTCAGTGGAAAGAAAGGCTCTGTTAATGAGGAATGAGCATTAATGGTGCAGAGCAATGGTCATTCCTAGGTTGGGATATCCTGGTCACAGCCTATGCTCTGATAACTTCCCAGTTGATTTATTGCAGTGAATTCTGCATGAGGCTTCCTTTTTAATAGTCCTGATGCTGTTGGTGGATGCTGCTTCCTAGCGCTGCTCTCCTTTATTGGTGTTTTTCTCACTTGGAAAGTGTCCCACTGAAAACGGAAACGTTCATCTTTGATTCTAGAGGATGTTACCTTGGGGAAATCCTGGGTTAGTTTATAGCCAAGGACAAAATGGTAGAAGGACAGTGAAAGTAAAGAATGCAGTCTTGATGCACAGGATTTAAGCAGGGGACTTCTGTGATCCTAGCAATAGCAGGAAATGAGGAATGAAGTTAATTAATTACTGTGTCATGTGTCTTGGAATAATTTCATATCTCCCCCCCCCCCTTCTCACTATCATAAGATATTCAAGCAGATAGAAAGAGCAGTGAGTTGGAATGGGAATTCAGAAACCTGCAGGGGGATGTCTGTGTCAACCTTTGTTCTCAGAATGCCCCTCCCTCCCTTATTAGAGACAGAATGACATTTTCAAAACAAACCCAGTATTTTCAAAAGGTGATACTGAAAAACAGAGGACAAGGGGTTGGATAAATAGTATGCTAAACAAACAATAACACCACCCATTTGAGTGTTTTATCAAGGTCAACCAGTTTGGGCAAGGATCCATGGAACTGAAAGATGGTGGCGCTTGTAAAACAGCACACTCCTCTACTGAGGGATTGTGTTGAGCACAGAAGAACATGGTGAATGTGTCAGAGAGAAACAAGCAGCACATTGCTGCATTAGGAAGATCTGTCCAACAAATTCATGGGTATCCCAAATACAAGAATCCAGCCAGGTCAAACAACAGGTTGGCCACTTCTACATGGCCAAAAGAATGGAGAGACATCACCCAGTGTAAGTCACACACCCCTGTGACACCTATGACATCATCTCTCCAAAGGGGACACAGCTTTACCTAAATTTTCCATCACTGACCATCCTTTAATGAAAGCTATAGAAAATCAATGGTCTTGTTCGACTCTAATTCCATCATCTCCAGTCTGCATGGTAAATGGACTGGGGTGGGGGCAGTTATAATCCAAAAACTTCTGAGGGCTATGGGTTTCCCCTCCTTTTCTTAGACCACAGACATCCCCTAATTTTTCAAAATTCTGTATGTCATTCAGGAGCAGTCTCTCCCCCTAGTGTTGTGGTTCATATGATTCAATCATAAAGAATCTATACCTTTGAATTTCTGCAAGTATATTTACAGTAGGGGAATCGTTTTCCCCTCCCTGCTTGTCTCTGTCTAGGTTCTCAGCCCTTTCCTATTCCAACAATTTATTTCAGTTGCTTATCTTAGGACGTTTTCACATTGTCCTCCTAAAGCCGGCTGGAGCCATTCCGGAATGGGTCGTGCCGCCGATTCCGGAATGGCTCCGCCGCCGAAAGGCTAATTCCGGTTGGACAGCCGGAATTACCTTTATGCCGCTTCAGCCGGAGTTATCTTTGGTTCGTCCGGAGTGACACCGGACTTAGGGCTCCGTGTGTTTGAACACACGGAGCCAAAAGCCGGCCGGACGCAGGGATGACACCGGAAGGGGCGGGGTTTGCCGCCGCGTGTGTGTGAACACACGGGAAATGGCGCCGGAGCGAGGCCGGCGGGAGGCCGGCTAGCGTCCTCCTTTTGCCCAGTGTGAAAAAGGACTTAGTTTTGTAGTCTTGGTTTTATGGCTGGCTAGTTGAGGATCCTTTCTAATCTCCAGCAGCAGTTTAGGACAGCATTCAACATGCAAAAAGGAAACTTTTCATTTCTTTCAACCATGCTACGTCTTAATTCTCTAAGGTTAAAGGAAGACTTTGTGTAGAACTAGCTTTAGTGTCCTACCATTTTGCCGAATGCATCAGTATATGAGGATTAATTGACAGGCCTGATTCAGTTGCACCGTACAGAGCTTTAAAAAACAACTCATAATGCTAATTTCTTTCCACTTTAAAGTGTTCCAAGAAATTTGTGCAATCCACAGGGTGGGGTTATCACAGTTCTGATTTCAGGTGGGAAACATCATTGTTCTTCCTTGGTTTGCTTAACCATCTGCTCCTTTGTGTGCTCTTGACATACGAAGAAACCAAACAAACAGCTATTTCGAGAAATACCTCTATTTTAAAAAGGAAAAGAAAGAAGACACTGATTTGGGCGTCTATCTTGTACAAAAATCCTAGTTACCGTATATTATCCATCTTAGTTTGACTGGCAATGGATCTCTTGCACTAGTCTGCTGGGAACCTTAAAATGAGCATCAGCAATTACAGACCCAAAGTCTGCTGCAATTTGAAGGCATTATCTCAGGATAATTGTTCTGAAACATTCATGTTGCAAAGGCAAAGGTAGATAATTTAAAAATCCATCTTTCTTTGTCTGCATTACAGTTTGGACAGCAAACCCTCCCCTGTTGTGGGCATTGTAGCAAGATAATAAGGCTCAAAATTGCTCCTTTGCAAATATCTGGCGCAGTTCATCAGAAAGGTATGTGGGTATTCCCCCCCCTCTGTAATTTCTTTAGTTGTTTTCCTTTACTGGTATTTTTTTTGAAAAACCAACTAACTAACTAGCTCCTGTAGGCTAAACCAGGAGGACTGACCTAACCCACAAATGCATCCCATTGGTGACTAACCTTTTTGGCAAATGTTTAAGGCTGACCCAACCATTAGGCAGAGCGGGGAAGATACCTCAGGCAGTACGTTTTGGATACTATGAAAGGGCAGCAAATGGTTCATTATTCCATTTATCCTTTTCCCTTTCTAGGGGAGGCCAGTTCTTTCACTGGAATAACTTAGCTGGCATTGATACAGTACCCTTTCATTTGAGTGGGTAAAGATGTGTCATCTGCTGTTCATTCTCAGGCAGCAGAATATCTTGGGTCAGCCCTGCAATTGCGCCACACTTGTCAGCTCAATTTGGAAGTAGGAAAGAGAACCAGGGGACAGTTTTTCTTCTCATCTAGATTTAAGGGAGAATATCCTCCTATCAAGGGCTCCTCCTTACTCTACAATTGTAGCACTTTGATACCACTTTGAGTAACTCAACTCCATCCTTTGGAATCCTGGGAAGTGCAGATTAGTGAGATATTTAAAATTCTCAGAGAGCAATAGTGCCTCACCAAACTACAAATCCCGAGATTCCATAGGATGCAGGGGACCCTAAACCTGGCACAGGCACCCAAGCTTATTTTAGACAATAGAATATTAAGCTTACAGCCCCGCTGATCAGATGGTAGGGATATCAGCAGGCAATATACCCCCTAATACTTGAGAATGGGGACAAATGGGGGTGAGGGTGTTTATCATCTTCGTGGTCTTTATTTTATTCTCTTTGCTTAAAATATTGATATGCTGCTCAGTAGCAAAGTTCTCTTGGTTATTTATCTACAATAAAAATTTAATAGTACTACAAATCACGCAGAAAGAAGCAGGGAACATAATCAGTGCAACCAAAAGCAACCAAGCAAACAAAGAAACTCTCAAGGGGTTTTAGATATAAGAATTCAGAGTTCAAAAGGTGTAAGAAAACAAATCCAAGTCTTCATCCAGTGCCAAGTGAGCTTCTCTGAGGAGAGCATTTCAACATCTGGAGAGCCACCACCAAACAGACCCCTTCTCCAATAACTACTCTACCTTTTGTTGGAAAAACAGAGGTGTTTGATTACTTTTATGTCAGTCTGGTGCTGAGTTTAGGGAGCTATCCAAGGTGCTAATGTTGTTGTGCTTTCAAGTCATTTCATACTTATAGTGACCCTAAGGAGAACCTTTCATGGGTTATTCTTGGCAAGAATGGTTCAGAGGGAGTTTGCTATTGCCTTCCTTTAAGGCGAAGAGTGTGTGATTTGCCCAAGTTTGCCTAGTGGGCTTCTGAAGTTCAAATCTGGGTCTCCTGGAATTCTAGTCCAACACTCAAATGGCTACATAACAGTGGCTCTGAAATACTGGTCCCTGTAACCATAGTAAGTTCAGCCTTTAGGAAAAGAAATTCCACCTCAACATTAGGAAGAACATCCTGACAGTAAGAGCTGTTCAACAATGGAATACGTTGCCTTGGATTGTGGACAAAGGCTGGATGACCATCAGTCAGGTGTGCTATGACTGTGTATTCCTGCATGGCAGGGGGTTGGATTGGGTGGCCCTTGTGGTCTCTTACAAATCTATGATTTTAATGTTCTGAAGTTTAAATGTATGCATTGGATTCATCAGCTCTGTCAAAGTCATTATCATCCACATTAGGACCAAAATCTATGTTGAGGAGAGACCTTTGCCAAACCCATTACTGGTCTTATGTGGGAGGAGAACAGCAGGCAGTCGATTCTGCTGGCCAAGAAACCCTTGAGACCCTAGACATAGGCCATGCTCCAGCCACTGTTAACATCCAAGGCTGAATCACTTGCTCAGCACCTACGGTTCCCATGCATATTACAGGAAAGTATCTGCATTCTTTGCCCGCTCCTTTCCCCAGGCTTGATTTAAATTTTACAAAGTCATTGCTGGAACAATTATTTAATTCTTCATGAATGGAAGGCTTTCAGTGGTCATTTCAGAACTTTCATTGGTTTGTGACCTCTGTAATCAGAAGACTCAGGGTTGTTGGTGTTGTATTTTTTCCTAGTGTGGTTCCCCCTCCCCCTTTGTCTTTAAAAAACCTAAGCGAACAGGCCGAATTTGTTCATATTATCCCCTTCCAAGCTGTCTGAAGCTTTCATCCTCTCCTCTCCCACACATGCCCTCATTGCTCTACCACTCACCCACCAATGCGGGTCTGTCAGTGGTACGAAGAGGTCAACATCAAAGCACTTTTACAGCTAGCAGCTTGCAGCTAATGCTGGCATTATGGGAAGAAAGATTGAGAGAGAGAGAGAGAGAGAGAGAGAGAGAGAGAGAGAGATTGGGAGAAGCAAAGAGAGTGAATGAATGGCCCTCTCATCTAGAAAGACCTCGAAGAATAGAACAAAAACTTCCATTCTCTCACACTTTATAATACTCCTGGGCTGAGTGTGCGCTATATGGAAATGCAGCTGAGTTTGAACGGCATTAGTGCTCTTTCAGTTTACAAACAAGAGGACTAATTTAGAAGTGGGGGTGGGGGGGAAGAAATCTCCTATCTGATTATTTCTTTGTGTTCACCCATGTGGCAAAATGGGTGGGGGTGGGTGGGAAGATCTTGGTGAAGAAGGGTGTCTGCATGGGTACACCAAGGTAGCTTATGAAGTTCAAAAAACGGTGAGAAGGGCAATTGAAAATTATTTATACACCAGTCATTTTTAGAAGAGAGAGCAAGAGAGAAGAAAGAAAGGAGGGTGGGAGCGATATAGCTAGCTAGAGAGAGAGAGAGAGAGAGAGAGAGAGACAGACAGACAGACAGATTTGTCTCATGTTAGTATGTAAAGGTAAACCCAAGTCTCTTTCTCGATGGCATATTTTGGGTTCCTCTCACACCTGGGGTGTTTCCACATTGCACAGTTGCAGAAGTTTGTTGACACTTTAACTGGCATTCATCATCCTTGAAGTTTAGTATGAGAGATGGAAATCTTTGCTAGATAGCTTTGATTCCTTAACCTACAATTCTATGATTCTGTGAATCAGATGGATTTACCTAAGTGTTGGTTCACCATTCAATAATCAATTAAATGGGTCCACTGCAGCTAGAAAAAAGCAACAAGTCTGCAGTCATGCAGTTGTGTATTTTTCAAGGATGTGTATTGATTCATCAATGTCTTTAATGTACCACTTGATCCACTTGGACTGCAGAAACAGCTGCTGTGCATTCTTCACTGCACAATAAGACAATAAGCAGAAAAATGGAGAGATATACAACCCATGTATTTTTTTTTCAGGGTGGCGAGCACCCTGGAGAGTGTACCTATGGTTCAAGAGAACAAGAGATGGAGAAACCAAGCCAGGCCAAAGTCAAATAGACAGGGTCCATAGGAGCAGAGGTGTCATCAGTTCAATCCTTGACGTGATCATAAAAAAGCAGACTGAAAATGATTTAAAGCCAGGTAAGAAGTCCCTGAAGAGAACAGTGCAAGGAGCAAGAAGAAGGCTAGGATGCAATAGAGCAAGGAATATAGCATAATACTAAAGGGAGAAGCAGGTTGTGCCTCACTTATTTATAATCCATAAATTTCAGAATGCAAACTATTCCAAAAGCCAAAACCTTTTTTTCATGAGTGGTTGAAACAGTGACACCTTTGCTTTCTGATGGTTCATTATACATAAACTTTGTTTATTAAAAATATTGTATAAAATTACCTTCGGGCTACGTGTATGAGGTGTATATGAAACATAAATGCATTCGGTGTTGAAACTTGGATCCTGTCTCTAAGATAATTCATTATGTACATATATATACAAACACAAATATTCTAAAATCCAATCCAAAATATTTCTGGTCCCAAGCATTTTGGATAAGGGATACTCAACCTGTAATGGGCCCAATGACATCACTAGGGGAGTGCAGTGGGTACAGACCGCACCAGGTGACACTATTCACATTACATTCAGTGGTATAAGGAATTATGATTTACCAGTAACATCAGTGCCAAAAAGCATTCCTAAAGATTCTGTACAGTGTGAAATGGGAGAAGGTCAATGGTGTGTGTGTGTGTGTGTGACACCATGAGTTACCGCAGCAGGTGACACCAACCCTAGGGACTCCACTGAGTGGACCTATGGTCTTACAGCAAAGAGGTGGCCTTGGCTGTGTCCGTTTATAACTAGTAAATCAGCTTAGCTGGCCTAATTATCCCATTGTTTTCTTTTTAAAGCATGCTAGAGTGTGTCCTGCTCTTCTGATACTGCTACTTTAATCTCTGTCACTCAAAAGAATACAGTATCTCTGACTTCACCTCTTCAAAATCCACATGCCACTTAAGAAAACGTATTCCAGTTGAAGGCTGAAGGACATTCAAGCTGCTGGCAGTGGTATAAGCTTCCACCAACTACTTAGTAGCCTCTTCGGGATAGGAGTTTTTATTAGTTCCCACAGGACAGGAGTTTGTCCACTTTTTCAAAATAATGGAGGATTGTAAATCAGCTGAAACAATGGGCAGATGAGTATAGTAGCCATTTACAAAGGGCAGTTCTCTTTGAAAGTCTGACAGAGGACAATCCTATACTTGAAAGTGTCCTCTCTTTCAGGGGCTGGCAAGACCAAGTCTCATTTAATGATAAAGAACCTGATGAAACTAGAAGAGCAATGGCTTTGAATTTGGCTACTCATCAAACAGTTAGCACCTGGATAGAAGGCTCAGCAAAAGGTATACAGGTCACCTAGCTATTGAAGGCATACAACAACAGCAACAACAAGCTCCAGTAGAGAGCTGGATGGTTTAAGTCACATTTCTGTGAATCCAGAGTTTATCTGTGATATATTTTCAATACCTACTTGTTGGAGTGGAGCTGGAGAATAGTGCCTTGTAAATCAAAGCTATTCATCCACCACACCTCCAAAAATCTGAACTTGGAAGGCATTCCAAGGTACGATTACAAAACACAGCAGAAAGGGATATCTTCCTTGGGAGAGAAAACAATATGTTTTTTCTATGATTTGCAGATGTAGCTTCCGAGAGACACTGGAAATGGAGATCTAGTTGGCCAAACAATAAATGGAACTAAAATAAATGGGAAATCAATTTCAGGAATATTCTTCTTTGAGATATGAAACTGATAGCTCAGATGTTCCTTGCTAGTTTTATATTGTCCACCAATTCTCCCTGTCCCCTGCCCATGACTTCAGTCTTGGAATTTAATCCATTCCACTATTCTCTCTTGGACTAATGGAGATAGTGGATCTTGTTCACTGCTTCATATACTATAGCATGGGAGAGATGATGATGATGATGATGATGATGATGATGATGATTTGTAGTTTTGCAAGGTCTTTAGCTTTCTCTGCCAAAAACTGCTGGTGCCTCACAAAATTACAAATCCCAGGATTCCATAGGATGAGGGCATGGCAGTGAAAGTTATATCAAACTGCATTATTTCTACAGTGTAGAGGCACCCTTTGTTTCTTCCTGAAGGAAGCAACTAGTAATTTTAACAATTTTCTTCCCACTGTGAGAAAGTCTTTGGAAACCATACCCTTTCTGAAGCTTATTCACCATTTTCAACTTATTCTGTGCAAAATTTGTACATGTTTCTTTTGCACAGCGCATATTCTGTGCTGGAAGCAGCCTTTTCTGCACAGAAAATAATATTTCTTGCATGTAACATGTTGTTTTCTGTGCAAAACAACAATGTGTGAATTTTGTGTGGAGTAAGTCCCAAACTGCGAATTTCTTAACACTCAAAACTGGGTTTTTCAACACACACACAAAAGGTTTTTCAACAGTAAAAATATAATAATCAAACATGCTTTCTATCCCTGCTTCAAAGCTGTTTCTCCCCTTTCCATGGCCATCTCCATGATTTGGAGCCCACAGGTAAGATCTTTCAAGGGTCCAGAGAAGGCGAATGAACCTTCAACATACATTAAGGCATAGCTTGGTCTCCATGCATTCTCAACCACCACGGTGAAAAACTCAAACTACAGACTTAACCACAGACCCATGGTACTTTTAACCTTCCTGGGAGTCCAGCACAAATGGCAAATGGCACAAATGGCTTGGGAAGACATTCAGAGGGTCCATCAGTTCTCACCGTGGCTGACCTCTGATCCTTCTTCCATTTTCTCCCTTTGGATCAAGCATGGCTTTCATTTTCTAACATTGGGGTTTTTTTTTTTTTTTGGTCTTCTCAGCTTCTTTTCAAAGTAGCTTTCAGTGACTGTGTCAGATTCTGTAATTAAATAGCATTTCCCCTCCTGTTCCTTCAGTCACTTTTACTTCTGAAGCTGACACATTGGCCTAAATACAACTTTCTGCTTTCTGCTTAGGGCTACCTCTTTCCTCATTCCATCTGCCAGTCCTAAAATTATCACAAGCTCCCCTCCCTTGTGCACACAAATATGTGGATATCCTCTGAAATCTGCTTAGTTACATTAGATGCTTCTTGCTTTCTTCTCAAAGGGCAGTTTCAGTAATCTTCCTACTCCTTTGTAACCCCATTAGATCTTAGAACTGTCAGTTTACTGCATTTCATCCTGTAGCTTGATTATTTTCATTTGAAAACAAAACAAAATGCCATATCCAAGGGCTTCAGCTGAGGTCTTCCCAAAGCGAAACAAGAGTATGGCCATGCCATCTGGCTATGAGGTTATGATTAGTTGCAAGTATTTTTCCCTTTCAATTTCTGTAATAGATCCTAATAGGACCTGAACCAGCATCCCTGCAGTTAAGATGTAGATTTATGCATCTGCACTGCAGGAATAATGCAGTTTGACATGGCTCTGTGCTATGGAATTTTGGGAATTTTAGTTTGGTGAGACATTTAGCCTTCTCTGTCAGAGAGCTCTGCTACCACAGCAAACTGCAAATCCTAGACTTCCATAGCATTGAGCCACACCACTTAAAGGGTTGTCAAACTGCATTATTTTTGCAGCGCAGATGCAGCCAATGTTGGACCTGCAAGCTAGCAGGTTAGAATTGCCTTGGCATTGGGAGTCAGATGTTCGAAAGGAACCAATAATTTGCCATTTCTTGTTATATAAACCTCTGGGGCTTTCTCTTCCTCTTCCATTTGAGCGGCAGATAATGCAAGGAAGCCACCTGGCTCTTCCTCAGTGCCTGTCAGGCTTGTACATCCTGCCAGCCAAGGATGGGTGAAACTGTCAGTTTCCCATCTGTGGCATTTGTGTGCAAGTATTTACCCATAATTCCGTCCAGTTTCCATGCTGTTCCCTCATTAAACTAGATGTTTAAAGAATCTGTCTCATAATGAGTGTTTCAGAAATATATTTAAAGGTGCATTCTCCTTCAAACTCCATATTTAACTGTTTTTTCCTCTTTCAAATATATAAAGAGGTGTATTTTCTCTTTAAAGACATCAATGCTATAAAGTATTTCCCGTATGTTATGAGATAGAGCACTACATGCTTGACCAAAGAGTCATCAAATGTGCATCTGCACAGTAGAAATAATCCATAGAATAATGAACACCACTCCAACTGTCATGGCTCAGTGCTATGGAATTCAGGGAATTGTAGTTTCTTGTAATAATAATATAATGAAATAATAATAATTTATTTATACCCCATCCCTCTGTCAACTAATTGGGGTGGCACTAGATAGAGAGGGTTAAATGTCTCACAAAACTACAATTTCCATAATTCCATGGCAGTTAAAGTGGTGTCAAACTGGATTATTTCTGCAGTGTGGATGCAGCTAGGGAGGGGGACAAAATGGAGCAATCAAAGCTTTGTTTAAGATGTGTTAGCTTGACAAAAGACCTGTTCCTGTTGTATATGAAAAGTGACAAGACTGGTTTACTGATATGGATCAACTCTGTTGTCGGAGAGTTTAGCTTCTCCTTGTAGGCATGATTTCCACTGCAATACTCTTCTGGACCAGAGGTGTCAGGCAGTAGGTTACCTTGGAAGGCCTGGTAACTGTTGACCTATCCTTTCGATGTGGTGCCAGGCAATAATTAGCTAGGAACCATTCACAAACACTACCAGGTCAGATCAACCCCAGCCTTGGGCATACCGTTCTTGACCCATGGCCAGGAAATCAGCAGTGAGCTGTAACTTGCCAAGGGGCTGGGAGCCAGGGCCTCTTGAGGTTCAGCTTTTTGGTGACCAGTGAGCTTGAGTCAAGTCCGATGCCAATGAGCACCACAGGTCTTAATTATCTGCAAGGCAACTGGCATCGACAACAGAGCTTCAGCTGTCAAATTAGCAGAACTCATCGAGAGACGAAAGGTTCATGGATAAATATATTTCTTGCACTGATCAGAACAAACAAGTGCCAAGCGGAGCATTTATTGCAACGCCAGTGTCATTTTCAGCCCCTACTCTGTAATTTGGGATAGTTACTAACGCGCTCATCACCTTCATAATATGCATATTTAGGAAAATAAACATTTGCTTTGTGCTAATTCTATGGTAATCAGGGTGATTGTACTGTACTTAGCGACTGTTTGTTGCCATGGTTATTTCTAGTGGTTCTTGGTTATTAATGTCCTGGAAGATTCAACTGTCTTCAGTCTTATTTTAACTCCCTCCCTTTCCTCCCTCCCAATCTAAATTCAAGGAATCGATTTGGAGTCTTTTAATGATCTGTCACATGCTCACGTAACCCAAAATAGACTTGCATCTCTATCACTTGAACACCAAGGGACCTCTTCATAATGCCTCTTCATGCCAAGGCTCTGAAGAAAATAAGAAAAAAACCAAGGGGTGTGTGTGTGAAAAGCCATTAATATACCTAGAAATTGTAATGCTCACTTCAGAGCTTTTGTTCATGGTCAAAGCACCGTGGTGAAGGGCCATGTAATCTGACTGCAAAACAGACCCTTCCCCTTTGTGTGAGCTATAATTTGGAAATCTTTAGCAGCAGAAGCAAAAGTCCACATGTTTTTTGGAACTTGTAGACTTTTTTTTTTAAATGGTGCTTAGTTTAAGGGAGCAAGAAGCTGTAATGGGTGACACTTGGCTTGACAACAGTTCATGCAAAAGGAATCTAGGAGTCTTGTGGACCACAGGTTGAACATGAGTAGGCAATGTGATGCGGCAGCTAAGAAAGCCAATGCAATCCTAGGCTTCATCAATACTAGTATTTCAATCGGTGGAAGTAATAGCACCACTCCATTCTGCTTTGGTCAGACTCATCTGGAATATTGTATGCAGTTTTGGGCACTGCAATTCAAGAAGGATGCGCACAAGATGGAGTGTGTCCAGAGGATGGCAATGAAAATGGTAAAAGGTCTGGAAACCATAAAGCCCTATGAGGAGTGTCTCAGGGAGCTGGGCATGTTTAGCCTGGGGAAGAGAAGGTTAAAGGGTGACATGATAGCCATGTTGAAATAGCTGAAGGGATGTCATACTGAGGATGGAGTAAGCTTGTTTTTCCACAAATGAAAAATTCACAAACAAATCTAGAAGAGGCTATCTATACATACAATGCAATATATGCAATAAAGAGATCCAGCATTTCTTAGTGGTTTGAGTGTTGGGCTATGACTCTGGAGATCAGGGTTCGATTCCCAGCTTAACCCACTGGGTGTCCTTGGGCAGGTCACATGCTCTCAGCCTCAGGGGAGGAGATGGCAAACCCCCTCTGAACAAAGCTTGCCAAGAAAACCCCGTGATAGGTTCACCTTAGGCTCACCATAAGTCAGAAACAACTTGAAGGCACACAATAACAACAACAAATCTATCTATCTATCTATCTATCTATCTTGAACCAGTTGATCAGGTTCTTATTGATACTCATCTTTCTCTTTGGAGGTGAGAAAATCTATGAGTATCCCATCTCTCCCTATTTTCTGAGGACCAAGTAGGGCAATTGGGGTATACTCACAGATTTTCTCATCTTCAAAGAGAAGGAAAGATATCAATAAGAAACTGATCAACTGGTTCAGGATAGATAGATAGATAGATAGATAGATAGAGTTGTTGTTGTTGTTGTTGTTCTATGCCTTCAAATCATTTCTGACACTCTCCCCCTCTCCCTCCTCTTTCTTTTTTGCAATGCTTTGGCATTTCAGTCTTCCTTCCCACCTTTTCATTTTTCCATCCTCTCATCTACCCTTCCAAAAATACAGCCTCCTTGCCCTGAGACTGCAAAGTTAAAACCTAGTCACATTGCTTCTTTGGCTGCCATCAGTATGAGGCATCCTGACAGCTGGCATTCAGCTGTTTTCAAAATCTCCCAGCCCACCTCCTTTTTTTACAGTATCCAGCATCATGCTCCGACACGCGGTAGAAGTAATTAGCTGCCGAGTGGCTGAGCATATCCCGCAGAGTGCCAGTGTCTTGCCTGACACATCTGGGCACAGAAAGTAATTGAAACAGCTGCTTCGGCCCATATGGCAATGAAAGCTGGTGGTGGAAGATGCCTGCTGCTTGGGCTTCACCAACCTCAGGCAAATTAGCCATCATTAATCCCAGAATCTGACCAGCATACACACAGCCATAATCAAGACATCTGGGGTGCAGAGAGGCAGGCAGTGTGCAAATGAAGGGAGGGAATGGCAACATTCATTTGCCCAGTTAAAAGGCAAACAGCACCTTGGCCCTCTATTCTGCACCTCCTTCTCCCTTGTTTCATCTTGCGCTCTTCTATATATATATATATATATATATATATATATATATATAGTCTTAGGTGGATCTGGCTGTTCAACAAGCAGCTTTGCTCTTTTTCAAAAGTGCTATACTGATAACAGGCACACAACTGGCATTGCAAAAGGACAGTTTATAAATAGAGGGACAGAGAGCAAAGGACCTAGCAATAGCATTAGCAATAGCAATAACATGTACATTTCTATACCACTTATCAGTGAACTTAGCACTCAGTCTAAGCAGTTTACAATCTGTAAACCAATTGCCCCCAACAAACTGGGTACTCATTTTACTGACCTATGAAAGGAAGGAAGGCTGAATCAACCTTGGAGCCCTGGGATCGAACTCACAATCTTGTGGCTGCAGGACCGGCATTTAACCACTGTGCCACCAGGGCTCTGTAAGACCTAGAAGGCCTTCCTATGCTTTCCAATATTTCACATCTGAAAACTAGAACTTGTGGGGCCAAGCAACATCAGAGTATGGTCATGATGGCAGTCATTAATAGCGAGTGGGAAAGGTTGCAGCAGATTGCTTTTGCCTGAGCCTACTGGGAAGGGAGATATTTTATCCCTTCCACAACTACCCCCATGCTGAGTCAATTGAGTGCAAACTAATTTTGCCCTGTAAATGCAGTTTGCAGCAATTGAAGTGAACATAGCATAAAGGGGAAAGTGGGAGAAGAAGAAAGGAAATGGACATTTTAAAAGTAGCTGAAAAAGTGGGGCAACGGGGGATTTATCTGGACTGTCCTTGGCAACTTCAGAAACTTTCTCAGCTCACCTCAATGCCCTGTGCATGTACATGTCTGAGGAGGGAACAGTCTATGGTGTCTAGCCAGTTTAGGAACATTCTGTCTGGTGAGAAATGTCTTCTCAGAAGCAAGAGGAGAAGGAGTGAAGTCTGGAGACTATGTTGCTTCATCGGTCTACATGTGTAAACGGGGAATGGAGACAGCATTAATGCATCTTTCCACAGACGTATCAGGTAACATCATCAGGGTATACCCTTTTTCTTCAGTGGCTCCACCACTGCTGGATTATAAAGGCAGATGGAAACTCTATATTCAGACACAGATGGCCTCCGCTTTAGTTTCATCATGTGCAGGGATTTGTTACTTTGTGTTCTTTGGCTGGCTTTTGGTTTTCCTAAAGGGACCGAGAGAGGTAGAGAGTGTCTGTTTCTCTTCCAAATGCTTCTATGTGCTTCATCAAGGTATCACCGTATGAGTCTCTTGGGTTGGTAGGTCTCTTGAGATTCAGACGGTAGATCTGCAGAGAGAAGGCCATGGAGCTAAGGCCATGGAGCAGGATGGGGACTGTATTCATGTAAATTTTAATGCTGTAAGCCGCCCCGATTGCTCCGCAGAGGAATGGGGTACTACTACTACTACTACTACTAATAATAATAATAATAATTATGGAAGTGATTCCTGCTGATTGAAAAGAGGGAGGCTGATGGAAGAGGCTGGGGAGACATTTTGGGGACAGGGAATGGCATCTGGCAGGGAAGGGGAAGAGCCTGAAACCACCTTGGGAGAGACATTGGATGAACAAGAGGGTCAGAGTGAACTACAAAGAATCCAAGTGGGAAAGACAGTTTGCTCACTTCAGCTTGGGTCTTTGGCCTTGAGACTCTACATGAAGGATAATCCTAATATTTCAGATCTAAACACCAAGATTAAAGTCTAAATTCAATGTATAGTGCCAACTAGAGTAGACCCATTGAACAAATAGGACGCTAAATCAGCACTTCTGGACATCCCATTCATGCAAGGGGTTTACTCTACTGACAGATATTTGGGTTTCTCTCCTTGTGGATAGTATGGCTCCATCCTATGGAATCTTGGGATATTTTGTTTGCTAAGGCACTACAGCTCTCTGGAAGTGTAGGTGAGAAGGTACTAAAGACTTTGTTGTTGTTGTGTCTTCAAGTTGTTCCTGATTTATGGCAATCCTAAAGTGTACCTATTATGGAATTTTCTTGGCAATATTTGTTCAGAGGGGGTTTGTCATTGAGCCCTGAGGCTGAGAGGATATGACTTGCCCAAGGTCACCCAGTGGGTTTCATGGCCAAGTTGGGAATTGAATTCTAGTCCCCAGAGCTGTTGTCCAACACTCAAACCACCATGCCATGCTGGCTACCAAAAGACTACCAAGCTACAAATCCCAAGCTTCCATAGGATGGAACCATAGCAGTTAAAGTGGTATTATATTGTTATAATTGTGAAGTGTGACTACAACCTAAGTCTTCCTCTCTAAGATGGGAATAGCTATGTCTTTTGAGACTAGATTTTTTGCCAAAAGAGAGAGAATTTTATTTCAGGTTGTTTAACTAATGTTTATTGCTGTTGTTGCTGCATGCCTACAAGTAATTTCTGACGTATGGAGACCCTAAGGTTACCCTATTATGGCATTTTCTTTGCAAGATTTGTTCAGACAGGGTTTTGCCTTTGTCTTCCTCTGAGGCTGAGAGTGTGTGACTTGTCAAAGGTCACCCAACAGGTTTTTATGGCCAAGCAGATATCAGAACCCCAGTTTCCACAGTTGTAGTCCAATGCTCAACCCACTATACCACACTGGCTGTTTTTTTTTTTAAACTAACATTTCCAAATTGCAAATTTCTGCATTATGGGATAGAAAGAATTTTTTTTTTTTAATTAATGAATGACGGAGCCAGGTAGATGTATTTTTCCCACTTCTAGTTTATACTTCAGCAAACATGACAGAGTTGAGGAACACTTTTGGGCTGACTCACTAATTTAAATTTGGGTTAGTCTGTAAAATAAAAAGAAGAAAGAAAGAAAGAAAGAAAGAAAGAAAGAAAGAAAGAAAAGGGAGAAAATGAAAGCAAGATTTGTCCTAAGGGAGAAAGAACTTCATTTTAAAGAGAGGATTACACCTACCAGAGTGCATTATTAGACTGTGTAACAGTTTCCCAAAGGAATAGCTGAAGAGTAATTCCTTCATGGCTATGTTGGAAAGCCAAAAATAAACTCTAAGTGAAGGACAGAGACAGTTCATTCCTGGCTCAGTGTGAACTAAACAGTCTGATTCAAGAGTTTCTTGGAAGGCCAGTCTGGTATGTAATAGACAGAGCTGGGGAAAAAGACCCATTTTTTTACTAGTCCCAGAATCCCTTTCACTGAGACCAACGTGTTGTGGTGATTTGAGTGTTGGACTCTAGGAGTTGTTGTGTGCTTCTGATGCACACACATCCCACTGTGTAGCCAGTCTGTGCTATTTGTATAGTGTGGGGAGGATCAGATAAGCATCTGGCTATGTCCTTGTAGTTAGGTTAAAATCGTACAAGCCATTGTATTCCCTATTCCCATGGATGGATGTGAGAGCTGGATAGTTAAGAAAGAAGATAGGAGGAAAAATCAATGCATTTGAGAGAATGTGGGACTGGAGAAGAGTGCTGAGGATCCCATGGACAGCCAAATGGGTCTTAGAACAGATCAAGCTAGAATCTCCTTAGAAGCCAAGATGACCAAACTGAGGCTGTTGTCATGCCATGAGAAAGAATTACTCATTGGAAAAAGCAATAATGCTAGGAAAGGTGGAGGAAAGCAGAAAGAGAGGAAGACCACTCTCTTAGGTGGATGGACTCTATTGGGGAGGTCATGGGTATGAGTTTGTAGGACCGAAGTGGAGGACAGGGAGTCTTGGCGATGTCTCATCCACAGGGTCATCATGGGTCGAGATTGACTTGAAGGTGGTTAACAACAACAAATGGCCTTTTAGCTAGACATGAAATGGTTACAACAACATCCATATCCATTAATGTCTTGCAGGGGTCTCAGAGTTGGTGTGATCATTTTGCATCTGGTTACAGGGACATAGCCAGATGCGTCTCTGATCCTGCCCAGTCTCCATGAGGCACAGAATGGTGGTGGTGGTGGGGCTCCAGACTACCAAGGGATGGAAGATGGCCTAGTGTAGGTCTGCATGTGGAACTTCACCTTGTTACAAGTCCTTTTTCAGCTGACCTGCAGTTTTATATGGTTACTGTGTATTCTTAACTCACAGGAAGGCTATTTTATTTTTTTGTGGTAGGGAAGACGCCTGCTTCTTAGGAATTTTTTTTACATCTGCAAAATCTGAGGTTTCCCAAGCTAGTGACCACTTTCATTTTTACTTTTTCCACCTCCCCAGTTTGGCTCTATATCAGAAAATGCCCCGAGCTCACAGGGAGCAACACCCAACCGATAATCCATGAACAAAAGTCAGCAAAGTTGGAAAACACCGTTGTTTCTTCCTCCTCACAGGAGGCTGATAAGACTTTTCATAGTCAATGACAACAGGGAAATGGAGCCAAAAGTAGATGCGGGGGGTGTGGGTGGATGAGAGGGAGACAAAAACCTTGAAATTTAACTTTTAGTGATATTGACTGCATGTACTGCCTGGAGCAGTCTCCCTCATCCGCTTGACTTTGCACTGTGAACTAGTGATGACCTCCCTAGAAAACAGCATGGATCTTCCTCCTCTCTCTCTCTTTCTTTTTGTGTTGTTGTTGCTCTGGGCTTTCTTTTGATTGTGTGTGTAGCTTTGAGTTCCTGGAATTGCTCTTTTCCAGTGTGGTGGTGATGGTGGGGAATGAAATAGAGAGAGAGAGAGAGGAGGTAGAAACACTTAGCCAAAGACCCCAAGGCCCGCAGGCCTGTTGTTTCTGATTTCCACCCATCACTCTATTAATAACGGACAACGTTTTCATTAAAGGATGCGTTTTCCCGCTCTAGGATATACAGTCGTGTTTTCAGCACTGATGGTTAGACGGGTCCCAAGGGAAGCTCCTCCGACCGCACTGTCTTTGCAAGGCAGACAGAAGTGATCTGTTCTTACACATGCCATACGCTTCTACAGGTCCCAAGAGGTGCAAAGAGCAAGCTGGACCTAATAGCCCACAAGTGCAAGAGGCACAGGGCTTGGTTATCAAATTTGGTCTTCTAGGAGAAAAGCTCCTTTCCCCCCTTTCCCTGACTTTCCCATTCAAAGTTTGAGTTTTCAGAATTTGGTGGATAAAAAGGTTTTTCCCCTCCCAGCTTATTGCAGGGAGTAACATGACAATCAGCTTTGTGCATTTGTGTGCATGCTTGCATGCCTTCTGACTGTCTGGATTTGGTGTAGCTCAACCACCATGTAACTGTGTGAGTGTTGGTGTATACAACACAAGCACAATGTAGGAGCCCATCCACTGTTTCTATGGCTAGCAGTTCTACCTGTTTCCTCCATAGCTCTGATAAACAGCAGTCAATGCATCTAATATTTATGTTGTTGTTGTTGTTGCTGTGTGCCTCCAACTCATTTTTGACTTATGCTCATGAGCATCCCAGTTTTCATACTTGAAAAGGACGTGGCACTCCTTTGATATTCTAAGGGTGCATCTTGTTGTCGTGTGACTTCAAAGCAGTTTCCAAATTATGGTGACCCTTAGGCCACATCACAGGGCCTCTCATAGGGTTTTCTTGGTAAATTTCTTCAGAGGGGGTTTGCCATTGCCGTCCTCTGAGGCTGAGAGTGTGTGACTTCCCAAGGTCACCCAGTGGGTTTTTATGCTTGAGCAGGGAACCAAACACTGATCTCCAGAGTTGTAGTCTTATGATCAAGCCACTACACAATGCTGGCTCCCTTTATAGCATCCCACAAAACTTGCCAAGAGGTGAGCTTGAGAATAATTCTCCCATACCCTCCAACTGTCCTGGTATTGGGAACAATCTGTATTAATCTTCTGCTGTCCCACTTGTTCAGCTGTTTCTCTCTCCTCCTCCCATCTTCCTCCTTATCATCTTAGGGCCTCTGCAGATGGGCCCTTTGCGGTGTCTTGGAGGCAGGAAAGGGGAGGGGCAGCTGCACACCAACCGCCCCAACCCCTCCCCAAGATGTCCTGACGCCATGTGCCGTTACGCATGGGGCATGGCATCAGGACGTCCTCCCGGCGCAGCATCTTCACGCGCTGCACCGGAAGAGGCAGAGAAGAGCTGTGCACGACTCTTGGAGTGGCCTTTTGCCACCTCTAATAGAAGTGGCATTTTGCCTCTCTTTTAGAGGCAGCAAACGGGAGAATTGGGGCCGCCCGTCTGCATCCCCCCTTAGTTTCATTGCTGCAAACTGAGTTCAAAGTGCAAAAGTAGTTTTCATTGCATTTACTCAGCAACAGGGAGAGGACATAAGAGGACAGAATCTTTTCCTTCCCAATAGGCTGAGGGAAAAACAATCTGCAACAACCTCTCCTAGCTTGCATGTTCTTCCTCTTTGTTAGCTTTTGCCATCTTGACCACACCCTGCACTGCAGAAATAATCTAGTTTGGCACCACTTTAACTGCCTCGGTTCAATATGATGGAATTGTAGTTTTGTGACCCATTGAGCTTTCTATGTCAGAGGGCTTTGGTGCCACTACAAACTTCAAATCCCAGGATTCCATAGCATTGAGCCATGGCAATTAAAGTGGCATCAAATTGGATTATTTCTGCATTGCAGATGCATCCTCCCATGTTGCATATCGAGATGTGTTCTGGATTCATCTGTGGAATGTTGAAGGGTGTGATGTATATGGCTTTCAAGTTAGAAAGAAATGGCTAATTATGTTACATTATGTTGAGAAGAGTGTGGGATGTGTGAGGGAGAGATGCTTTGTAGGATGGAAAGCCATGGCAGGTAAAGTGGTGTCAAACCGCATTATTTCTTCAGTGTAGAAGCACTCTTGGGATGCCAAAGAAGTGCCAAGCCCTTACCAAGTAGGAAGAGTGGGATGATCACATGCCCTTCAAACAGCCACCCTACTGCACACCTCTGCTTATAGATTTGGATTTAGTATGGCTTTTGTTTTCAAGGGGACAAAGGATGCCCAAATTAATAGCTGCTCCATATGATACCAGGAGGTTGCTGAAACATTCTCAGCTCATGACAACCTTTGATTTAACCCTTGGGCATGGAAAACTCATCCAAGGCTGACGTTAGCCTAGCGATGCTTCTCTTCCAAATAACAGACCCTTTGGAGAGACCCATGTAGTCCTGTCAAGATGCAAACTCTTTTAATAACAGTCTTTCCGGAAGCTGTGTCTTAGACTTCAGCCAAACCGTCAAGTCAGCTAAATAAACAAATTCAAGTTGTCTGCACAATTAATGGATTCTGTTGCTTTCTCTCCCTCTGTCTCTCTGTCTTTTTCTTTTTCTTCTTTCTCTTTTGGCAAAGCTTCACAGTTGCATCAGAAATGCGGTGTGGAGTCATCACCTTTCCCGTTCAGAGTTGATGCCATTTTCTCAAGATGACCTCTTGGCAGGATAAAATCAATATGAGTTCTGTCTCCAAAAACGTCCAGCTATATTCTTTATCCATTAAGCCCTGCAATTCCTTTTATGAAATGGTTGAGAAGGGAGATGGAAACCATAATTTAACATTACAGTATGAAAAATGGGGGTGACCGTTGCCAGTAGATGTGTCTTCAGAGGAGACTCCCTTCTGTCAAAAAAGAGGGGGGGACCCCCAAGAGGTTATGGATTGAAGAAGGGAAGAGTGTCTGATGGGAAGTCTTGGGTTCAAGTTATGCCAGAGCCACCAACTCAGAAGATGTCCTTAGGGTTGCCATTATCTTCTTCATCACCATCACCTGACTGAGCTAAAATCAGGGATGAGTGAGAATTTCACTTTTGCTAAGAACATAGAAAATTTGTCAATATCTTCATAAAAGAGATGGAAAGATCTTTATTTTAAAGGAATAAACCTTCAGCGTAGATGGAAGTAAAATTTAAAGATTGTTCCTGGACATAGTCCTTAACTGTTAAAATCCTGGGGCATGTCCACACCATATTATTAAGCCACTTTGATACTACTTTAATTGCTGTAGCTACAACCTATGGAATCCTGAAATTTGTAGTTTCGTGAGACACTTAGAATTCCCTGCTAGAGAATTCAAGGGCAGTGAAGACATATACAACAGTGAAGAAACTTCTAAGCATCCCCAAACTAAAAATCCCAGGATTCTGTAGGATGCAACCATAGCAATTAAATGCATCATCATGCTGTTATAATCAAGAAGTGGGGATAAATCCCTTGGTTGTTGGGGGCAAAAGATGGAAGTGGGAAAATTGAGAATTTCTACCCCTAATATTCTGGCCATAATAAAAAAAAATTGTGTGATTTTTTTAGGGTAAAGTCAATACGCTTCAGAATTTGGAATTTTTGCTTTTTAAAAAAACCCAAACTCCCAGAACTTCCAGTTATCATGGACAGTGAGCATGCAACTGCCACATTTTTCAAGTTTTGCTATATATCTTGCATGAGGGATCTCACCCTTTCTCCTCAAGTTACTTCAGTTGCTGCAAACTGAGTTCAAATGTCAAAGTAGATTGCATTCAGCAGGAGAAGAAAAAAGGAGGAGGAGGTGGAATCTTGGCCTTCCCAGGGTGAGTCTACACTGTAGAAATAATGCAGTTTGACACCACTTTAACTGCCATGGCTCCATCCTATGGAATCCTGCGGTTTGTAGTTCGTGGTGGCACCATAGCTCTCTGACAGAGAAGGCTTAATATCCCACAAAAATACAAATTCCATGTTTTGTAGATCATGGGATTGAGCCAAGACAGCTAAAGCAGTGACAAATTACATTATTTCTGCAGTATGGATACAGCCATAGTTCTCAATGATAAAAAATCCTGGAGCTTCGACTCTGTGACCCTTGGCTCTGTTGCACCAATCCTAGAATCTGGGATGAAAAAATTCTTCAGCTACTTAGGATTTAGTCTCACTGTACTTGGAAGATCCTTCAGGCAAAATGTCATCAGAGTGAGCTCTTCTTCTCACCTTTTTGAACCCAGGAAGCTGCCTCATGCAAAGTCAGGCAATAGTGCATCTAATTCTATATTATTGACACCGAATGACATCTCTCCAGAGGTTTAGGTAGGAATTGCTCCTGTCCTATGCTAGATATCGAGCTTTAAGCCTTTTGGATACAGTGATATACCAGTGAATTATGGTCCTTCCCTCATTATTATGTCTGCCTCTATCTTCACCTCCTTCCTAGTTCATCTTCTGGTTCATCTTAATAGAATACGAACAGGATGGTCCAACAAAATAAACATTTCTCTTTTTCTGGCAACAATCTTCCAAAAGAAGAAGAAAAAAGAGGGGGAAGGGGAAAGCCACCCAGCAAAAAAAGATATTTTTTGACTTTTAAATGTCGAAAGAGCTTGGAAATCCATGACATAAACTTTTGACTAAGAAAATCAATCCCGCGGTACGATTTGATTAGCAGACAATTGCGATCCCATTTGTTTCTACGTTGGTCTGCCTCATGTCCTTTTCATTCATAGGCTGGCCGATGTAAAGCTTTCACTAAAGACTCCCCAAGAAAGTCAGTGACATTAAAATGTCCTTTGATGCTCTTTCACTAAGCAGTGAATATTAACAGTTATGGTGACCTTGCTCCCTAATGTGTTTTCCCTGAATCAATAGCAGTTAAGTGGCACTGTTTTACAATTAAAAAGGGGATCGTTTTAAATTTAAAAGCTCATAGCTAATTTTCTTCTTGGCACTTAATGGCATAATTCATTTTTGAAAAACCACATTGGGAGAGCATATACTTTATTCTTTCCTTGGCGGCCTTTAGAGAGGATAGTTCCTTTTTGTAGTTATTGGAGAACCAGCTGGAGAGAGCCTGGGTCTCTCAAGATTTGAAGTATTTCCCAGTTTCAGCTTAAACAATTTCACTTGAAATATAGGCCCTGCAGGTTTTCTGGAAGACTAATGGTCATGCACATTGATACACACAAGGCGTGTGTGTTTGTGTGTGTGTGTGTGTGTGTGTGTGTGTGGTTAGGTGATGCCTCTGATTCCTCTCCTTCCCAGGGTTTAGAAGTAACTGGTTACAAATAACTAGTCATTTGCAATTTGTTCCTTTCCCCACTAATTTCCCCACTACTTTACAGTGCAACAGTAACATGACAAAAGAAAATCTTTGCATTTTTAGCTGTGTAACAATGGCTGTATGCAGTGATGCAGACTCAAGTCGATTGACTCGGACTCAAGTTAGACTTCAGTGACTTGACTTAGACTTGACGTGGCAATAAATGATATTTTGACTTGACTCGACTAAATTTGACTCACAAATTGTATATTTTTAGCTACCAACTTCAAGCAGCAAGCAAGACTTGCCTCCAGAGCACAGGGCATATTGCTTGGAGGAGAATAGCAAATGTGTTGGGCAATAGGCTTGAGGTGGAAGGATTCCTCTAAAGCTTTGGATAAGCTTTAAAAAGCCCCTCTGATCTGCAGTGGGGACCGACTGCTGAGCAAACCTCAAGCCCATTGCCTAATGTGTTTGCTGCTCCCCTCCAAGAGATGTGCTCTATCTCTTTTTTTCCCCTGTTAAAAATAGGGTCCCAGACTTAACCTGAGATTTGACTTTAAAGTATCTTGTAAGGACTTGAGACTCAATTTAAGACTTGAAGATGAGACTTGGAGTAAAAGACTTGAATGCATCACTGGCTGTAGGGCACAGGTTAGCACAGTAGTTTCTTGAGCCTAACAAAGGCTGCGTCTGCACTGCTGAAATAATGCAGTTTGACACCACTTTAACTGTTATGGCTCAATGCGATGGAATTCTTTGATTTGTAGTTAGTTTTGGTACCAGAGCTCTCTGACAGAGAAGGCTGAATGTCTCACAAATCTACCATTCCTAGAATTCCATAGGACTGAGACGTGGTAGTTAAAGTGATGTCAATCTGGATTATTTCTGCAGTGTGAATGCAGCCATGGTCTCCTCTTCTGCAAGCTAAACATACCCAACTGCCTCAGTGGTTCCTCTCAACACTTGGCTTCCAGAGCTTTGGTCATTTTGATTGCTTTTCTCTACACTCCAGCTTTTCTCAATCTTCTTGAACTCTGGTGTCCAGAACTGGACACACACATTTTAAAATCATGTTAAACTGAGAAGATTCTCAAGCTAAGTGGCACTGGATTCCTGGAGGACACTTTCCTCTCCCCACCCCTGTGATTATTTCTGTAATACAAGTTAGTGGCAGAAAAGGAAGGCATCAAGTGGTGGCAACCTCATATTTTAACTGCACGACACAGACATGTAACACATTGCTGTGTAACTGAATTAATGGCTTGCACCAGGTGTTGGCTTGTTTGAGCCACATCTCATATTTTACATTTCACATAATGCTGTTTGCAAAATGTTCCCAATTTGCAATTAGAGTGGAGACAGATGTAACATTTTGAGAGCTGAGAGGGAATCTGTAAGGGCCTCTAGGGCATTGAAGAGAAACATACCTCCCCAAGACTATGGTGGGATAGTTCTGCAAACCTACAGCAAATATTGGCAACAAATTTGGCAGGGGGTGTTGGCTATGAAACAAAATCCAAAATCTCTGCTGTAGTGATACCTCTATTAGGACACCTGAAAATCAAATACATTACACCAGCTTTTGGATCTTGCAGCAATTTTCAACTGGTGATGGTGGTATAAAAGTTTGCAAGGGAAAGAAAGTAATGGTGGTCAGATTTTTAAGGAAAGAGGGTGTTTTTAAATTAAATGGAGAAGCAAGACTGAATTGCCTGTCTTTTTCCTACCTTAGCCCCCAGTCAGCTCGTGCTCTAGCTGTGTGTGACCTAAATTTTCATCCCTTTCCCAAATTTCATCTTAAAAGAAATATGCAGACATTATAACTCTACCACCACCACGTTTGTCTGATGGGGGCCACATTGCCTGTTATTTTTAAATTTAAAACAAGACATGTTAAATGTATCAGTGCATTTGCTGTTGTGGAAAAAAAGCTGATGATCCATCTGATCCATGGGGGAGGAGGTTCTAATGTGTTCCCTGAGGTTGATTTCCATGCATTTAATATATAATCTAATTAATCAGATGCAAACTTCTTTTTCCTCCTACTCCTCCTCTTGTTCCTGTTCCCATCTCCTCTTCTTCCTCCAACCCATCCTGTTGGCTTGCATCTTTCTTGAATATGGGTTGCCATACCTCCTTCCCATGACCCTTATGTATTTCTGAATCTGTTCTTCATCTTCTAGGTTTCTTTGAAATCAACCGGAGCAGCTGCGATACAGGTAATTTAATTTTTATATTTTTTTCTACAGAAAAAAAGCAGAAAAAATGAAAGAAGTGAGCCCTCTCCCTCCCCACTCCATCCCAATAAGTAACCCAATCTCCATTTTCTCTTTCTTTTGTAATTATCCTTTTACACCTGTGTGAATGCCCTCCTGGTTCAGAGGATAAATGGCCACAGCCATTAAGGATAGTGGCTTGTCCGTCCAGCTTTTATTAGCTGCCAGTTACTCATTGGGCCCCTTAGAAGACCAAGACATCACAGTTAAAAGAATCTTATGCAATTGAAACCTGCACTCTGTTATAATAACCACGTTACCAAAACAACATAGGCAGTGAAAAGAGACACAATATTTGGATCTGGATCAAACCCCTCAGTATCATGAGAGTAAGGCTGATCAAAAACAGAGATTCTGCCAAAACTCTACGGAACTGATCCAGAAATTCAGGAAAGATGGTTTTGTGAAAAGCATGCTTCTCTCCTAGTTTGTCTTGTTTGAATGGTTTTGCTGACTATCCAACAGGTTAGCATGAATTTAAATTCAATTGAAACCAAGTACACTTATTTCTGTTTAGACACAAATATGATCGCTGAACCATGCTCTCGTCCTGCCACTAAAAAGCACTGCGGGGCACTTTTTAAACCTTTGAGTTTGATTTAGAGATTCTGGCATAAATCAGTGTCGCTGCTTATTTGCTTATGAGTCATTCTTAAACGTATGTAAAGCAAAGCAACTTCATTTATATAATGCTTCATACTGCACTATGCAGTGTCTAAGCGGTTTACAACTGTAAACTAATTGCTCCCAACAAGCTGGGTACTCAATTTAGCAACCTCAGAAGGATGCAAGCAGAAATGATACAGTTTAATGCCACTTTAACTGCCATGGTTCAATGCAATGGAATTCTGGGATTTGTAGTTTTGACAGATATTTAGTTGCTTCTTCAGACAACTCTGGTGCCACAACAAATCTCAAATCCCAGGATTAACTGGATTATACATGATGACTACTTGAAAACTCTCTCTCTCTCTCTCTCTTCTCCCTGCTATAGCTATTCAATAGTTAGAATAACAGAATCATATAATTTTAATGCTGGAAGTGACCACAGAATCTAACCTAGTCCAACTCCTGCTCAGTAAAGGATCTGCAAGTCAGGATGAAACATCAGTGTCCCTACATTTGGATACCAACTTTCTGTTTAAATACTTTCTACGAAAATCCATCCATTTGATGGAGTCCATTGAAATCTGAGGTAGTCTGTTCCACAGTTGCATGGCTCTTACTATTAGAAGCTTTATCTAGATATTTAGCCAAAATGTGTTTTCTTGTAATTCTGATCTATTTCTATCTATCCGGTGTTCTGGATCAATGGCATCCCTTTTGATATTTGATATTTGAAGCAAAAGCCTCTCTGATATGGAAGATCCTACCAGCACACTGCTGCTGTCGGCATAGTGTCTTGTTTCACAGGAGCACACAATCCCACCATCGGAGAAAGGTAGTGGCATTGGTAGGAAGCTATTTTGATAGTTACAAGCTTTGTAGATGAGGGGAATGCTGTAGATGTAGTGTATCTTGATTTCAGTAAAACCTTTTACAAGGTCCCCCATGATAGCCTTAGAAAAAAGCTGGTAAAATGTGGGCTAGACAACATGACTGTCAGTTTTGTAGATTAAACAGATATTAAACAGAGACTGGATGGCCATCTGATGGGATTACCTTGATTGTGTCTTCCTGCTTGGCAGGGTTAGACTGGGAGACCTTTATGGTCTCTTCCAGCTCTGTGATTCTATGAGACATTAAAAAGAATAAATTTTAGGAAATTCCAGGTTGAATGTTAATTTGCTTGTTTACATTCTTGAAGTATATATTGGCATCTGACTATTTGGGGGAAAAAATCTGTCTCTCTATCTATTTTGGGGGTAAGGATTGCTTATGTTGGTGTTGAGTAGCATAACTCCCCAAATACAGATCTTTGCTATGGTAAAAATTGCTTCACATTTTACATAAAATGAAATGGAATGACAATCAAATAATACTTACTCTCTTTAAGCCACTTAATGGGTGCAATAGTGATTCACCCTTTTGAAGACTGAGCTCCAGTGACACATTAATACAAACATAAATGGAACAAATATTTGTGTGTTTCATGGGAATAACAAAGGCCCGATTAACATGATACATGGAGAAAAAGACATTTTTGAACCTCATTAATACATGAGTAGAAGTCAATGGAGGAAAATAGATCTTGTTAACTCGCTTCTTAGATACCAATAAGCATCTCATTTGCCTTAAACATATCAACCTAGCAACACTATTTATTCAATATAGCATAATCAGGGGCATTAGAGAAGCACTGCCATGCACACAGTGGAATGATTAATCTGTTATTCATTCCCTCGTATGGCAAAGGAAAGCGTCCTGCTAGGATGACAGACTGGCCAGGAAGGGAAACAATGTCCTTCCAGGCTCAAAGAGGAAAGAGGTTGCTGCCCTGAAGATAACGCTAAATTATTTTACCCTGAATCCCTGTAGTAAGCTCATTCTCTAGCTATAGCTGAACAGCACCAACTGCACACAAGGAGGAGATATCAGGAGGTTTGGAAAAACCTGAAGTTTGGAAAACTACAGAAATTTTTCAAAACAGCCCAATGAATGCAGAACATGCTCAGTGGTCATGAAATATGGGCTCCTTTGGGTGAGGAGGTGAAAAAAGAGGGAGGGATGTTTGTTGTTATTGCTGTTGTGTGTCTTCAAGTCATTTCCGACTTATCACAACCCTAAGGCAAACCTATCATGGAATTTTCTTGGCAAGTTTCCTCTAAGGCTCAGAGAGTGTGACTCATCTAAAATTACCCAATGGGTTCCCATGGCCAAACTGGGATTTGAATCCTGGTCTCCAAAGTTATATTCCAACACTCAAACCACTGGTACTGTTAAAATGTTCAATTTGTTGTATGTGAATTTATCAGTATATTTTAAAATAAGTTGCCCAGAATTGTCTTGGTATCTTATATTGGCCAACTGTCTTGGTTTGTCAGGGACAGTCCCAATCAATCCTCCATTGTCCCACTTTTCCATCCACTTTCCCCTTTTGTCCTCAGCTTAAGTCAATTACTGCAATTTGATATCAAAGTGCAAAAATGCACTCAGCTAACTCAGCAGAGGGAGAGCAGAGCCCTGAAGGAGGAATCTTACCCTTTCCTCTAAGCTCAAGCAAAAGCAAACTGCTGTAGTTTCTCTGTTCTGTTCTGTCTGTTCTTCCTTTTTAATAATTTTTGCTATCTTGACCTGTTGCTCACAAGACACATCCCTGTTTTTAGCTGCGAAATGTATAATAATCACATTTTTTAATTGTAGATATTGCAATAGGTTGTGGAAGTAGAGACACTCTTAGAGAAGAGAGTCTTGCCAGAAGGTTGTTTTCCATGAACATGCAGTTGGAGAAGTTTGGATCCCCCCAAAATTGAAGTTGTCAGTAATTTTTGTCCCCCCCCCCCCGATTTTGCCTAATGTGTTCTTCTCTTGTTTTGGGTTAAAGTTTTAGGGAGGCAATAGTGACCCTGATGGCCAAAAATGAATCCTCTAAATTATATGGAAATAATATGCTATTCATTAGTAAAGCAGAAGACTAAAACAGAGGGTGGTAGCAAATTAAGTCTTCTTTATCATAACATAAGGGTTATGTTGGAAATCTTGGACAGCATTCTGTGGAATACAGCAGAGGTGCAGACTTTGGAAATAAAGGACATCAAGTCTGCTCAACAGTGCTTTGATATTCTAGAATAAAGGACAACCCATTCAAACACAGGGTTGTTTCTTAAAAAAAAAAAAAGGACATCTGCTAAACCAACAGGGAGCTCTGCCAAAGGCACAGATAATGAGTTGTGCTCAAAGTAGCACATTAGCACAAATTGGGGTTGCCATTCTTTTGAAGATATGGCAAACTTTGTGCATGATGAAAGGAGATGAATGACATCCTCCAGCTGTACCCAAATTATGGGGTATACAATAGGATCAATAATGTATATACATTGTTATTATTAATACATTTATTAATATTAATAAATTTATTATTATTGTATACAATAGGATCAATAATGTAGCTATTAATTGTTATTGTTATTATTATTATTATTATTATTGGTAATAGTAGTAATAGCAGCATACACAATAGGATCAATAATGTAGCTATTGGTTTATGAGGTATTTTGTGAGGTATCCTGATTTGGTCCTTTTAGGAAAGAATAGAACCTGTCTAACAGACCCAGTAACCAGTGATGCATCAGTATGGTATAATCCATTGGTAATCTTAACTAGAACAGACCGTTGAATTGAGTCTAACCTAGTGATGTAATTCTCCACTAAGTTTCTTTGCAAAGGTAGCAACGAATAATTTCAGCACTTTTCTTCCTGATGCAAGAAAGTCTTCATCAGCCATGCAGTTTTCTAAGTCTATTAGCAATTTGGGACTTATTCTGTACAAAATTTACACATTCTGTATAAAATTTACATGGCTATTTTGCAGCGAGAGCAGCATTTTCTGCATAGAAAACAGCATCCACTGCTGAAAATGCTGTTTTCTGTGCAAATCAACCATGTGTGAATTTGACATAGGATAAATCTCCAATTACAGCATTTTCTTCACAGTAAACAGTATGCAGAAATATTAACTCTGGCACCAAAAATGCTGCTTTCTATGTAGAACATATTGTTCTCTATGCAAATCATATATGTACAAATTTTATGCAGAATAACTCCCCAAATAGAGCATTTTCTGCACAGGAATTAACATTCTGTGCTGAAATATTCTTTGTCACATAGGAAATGCTGTTTTCTGCACAAAACAACTGCATGTGAATTTTGTGCAGAATAAATCCTGGACTGCAAAGATTCTCATCAGTCCAGGATTCCTCTTGTCAGGGTTTCTCAACACTAGGAAAACATTTTTTAAAACCATTCTGCCAATATTTTCAAAAAAATCTTTCCATCCGTAGTCTAATCATGGTTCAATGGGCCTATTTCTTTTTAAAACTAACAATGATATTCAGACCTATGGTCATCCTCTAGAGGGTGTGAAAAATGACTTTCTTAGTGGCTGATTCCAAGGCTGTAAAACTCCCTTCCAAGGAAATATATCCAGGGGTAGCCAAGTTGGCCATATAGCAAAGTCCAGTATCATCCAAAATCCACAAGACCTTACAAAAAGAGAGGCAAGATACATGACTGTCATACCAAACAGATCATTCCTCTGCTTCTTTCCAGATTAGGAACTCATATTGTCAACTCTGCTTGAATTTTAATAACAACGTTGTTTTAGTAATTTTGTATGAGGCATGGAGCAGAAATGCTGACCAGACAAATACTTAATGTGTGTTCTTTCTTTCTTTCTTTCTTTCTTTCTTTCTTTCTTTCTCTCTCTTTCTCCCTCTCCCTTTCCCTTTTTAATCAGGCAGACATCTGACCCTCCTTACCAATCTCCATAGGCATGTCTTGTGAGATGACCCACCGCCCTGCCTAACATTTCTCCAAGAGAAAGCTAGCTTTTCTCCACACTGACAGCCTGATTGGGTTACACTTCTTGTTTAGATTATGCAAGGCTGGACAGTGTTCAGGCACAAAGGAGAGAAGAACAAGGCCTCTAATTGAATTCATCATCCATTTCAATAGAATTGCTGAAAACCGACAACAGACAATCAGCTTTGTATTCTGCTAACATAATCCACCTCCATTTACATTCTAGATATCTTCAAGCAACATAGGCCTGTGTGCAATGTACCACCAAGTATCCACATTCATAGGACCAGAGCTGGAGAGAGCAGCATTCTGTCTCCTTAGCTAATTAAATCACAGTCTCTTGTCCTGTACTTTTCATGTGACAGTACAAATGGAGGCAGGCAGAAGCATACTTTGGTTGATTCCCTATGCAGGACCATGTACAGTGGTTCTGCCACATTTGCTGGGGTTAGGCAACATCTGCCAGAAGTTGATCATAGAATCATACTGGAGGACCTACAAATGCCTAGAGAAGTATCTTCTCTAAGAACTTCTAAATTTTCCAGCTCAATTCTATGATCACCTTCTGGGAGATTTGTGCTAGATGACCTAACTGAGATTCCCAGAGAGAACGTATTAATCAAAACCTCAAATAATCACAAAAGTCAAAGTCACAAATGAGGACAAATTGTAGTTGCTTTTCTGTTCTGTTCCAGTCGTGAGTTATCGTCAATGTTCAAGCTTTCTTTTTAGTGGCATCCATAAGGACTGCACACTTTCTTTCTAAATTCTTCCCTGTGAAATTCTAATGTTCACTTTGTGAAACTGGCTATTTTTTAAAGTGCAGGCATTTGAGTGAGCTAGTCCTTATACACTGGTGGAGAATATGTGGCATTATGGTTCTTATTGGACTCTAATTCCCAGCTGCCACAGATAGCCTAACTAATGGTGAGGGATGATGGAGGGGCATAGGTCTCCCACCCTTATATGGCTGAGAGTAAAACTCATGAGACTTGGGGCTTGTCTACACTGGCCCGAATACTGGAGTTGGAGTATTTTGGTCTCAGACCTGTCCCGGATTCCCCCTATTACTCAAAAGTGACTTTGGGTGGCTGTCTACATATATGTCCCTGCTATGTCACCTGGTGCCACTGTTTCTGGCATGCGTTGCTCCCTCTGAGGTTAGAAATGAAATGCCCAGTATCAATCACATGGCTGGGCATCTTGTTGTGACCCTGAGGGAATGACTTGTATTGTCGTCATTGGACGACAAAGAGGGGATGCATGTGTAGACAGCTGCCCAGTATCATTATAGAGTGTTCCATGTTTTACTGTAATATCTGGAGCAAAAAATAAGTTTAAAAATAACTGGTTTAAGGGAGGGATATGGCAGATTCAGCAAGGAACTGGCCTTAGGTCATGAAGATAGTCCACACTTGAATGAAGGATTTGGCCCTGCATGGTATTCTGTCCTCATGGTAGACTGGTCACCATGAGGACAGAATAAGACCATTTTATTTGCCCTGTGTAGATGAGTTTTTTTATTTTAAACACATGGTTTCTTTTTAAATGATCAATTACTGTATACTTATTGCATCATTTTCTAAATGAGTAATGTGCTTTAATCAAGTAATATAGTTTAATCATTATTCAAATGAAGACCAATACAATATAGATGTCACCAGACTTGATCATTGTCACCAAGCAATCTTAAGGAAATCCATAAATTAATTATGGTTCCACCACCATTGCAGGTATGTTGGTGAGGACACAGGAGAGGGCTTCCTAGTTGGAGGCTTCTCCCAAGTTGTGGATTTTCCTTCCTTGGATGGTTTGGTTGGCCCCATCCTTACTCTCTTTTCATGCTGGAGATTGCTCGCAAGTGCAGTTGGAAATGCCAGGCAGCCCTTCTTGGTTTACAGGGGAATGGATTCCCATGGATCTCAGCACCTGCTTACTGGTAAATGGGATTGGGGGGAACTGGCTAGGATCCACTATGTACCACTATAATTATAGCACTATGTAGTACATAATGACTGCACAAGATTCCAGTGACTATATATATGATTGCCCCATCTTTTGACCTGCTTATGTGTGAGCCAAGTCTTTGGCTTAGAGGTGTTTATTCCAATCTCCATCACAGATTGGGGGAGTTGGGTGTGAGCCTATGAGCCTCTCCTCCCCCAAAGAGTCTGTATCAAGCACCTCTGAGTCACGAGGATGGGTGTGCATATGTTCTTCATTGCAGTAATGAGATAAAAAGAGTCTAATCACCTTGTTCCCACACAATAATGATCAATATGAATGTAATTACCCCTGTTCCTATTTGGCATAGCTAAAAAGGGTAAAGCTGCGCCAGAGCCTGTTCCTCGGCTGCTTTGCCGAATGGTCCCCTTTACCCTCCTTTGCATATTTATTACAATTCTTTACACTGATCCATGCAAACACAGCCCAGTGGGCCAATGGGAAGAGGACAGCCTGCACCAGCAATCCCTGGACTGTCAAGCGATCAGTGGAGATTGGACAGGTCCTGATGAAATAAATGTTGGCTGCTGACTCTTCCAATTTTGCAACACTCCTCCATGTCACTAGAGCAGCCATGTCCAAGATTGAGATATTTGAAAACTGTCATCTTTCATAAATATCCACTTTGAGTGACAGGTCTCTCCCCCCCACCTGCTCCTTTTCTCCCCCTTTGATAGGTACCTGCTTGGCACCCTGCCGGTGGAATTTCATTGCTGGTGAGAAGTGATTAGCAAAAGAGATGGCTTCCTTCATCCGTCCTCCACCTTTCCTACAATGGGGCTGAGAGTGACAGGCCCCCAAGAGAAGAAAATTGGAGAGAGGCAGAAGCGGGGAGACTTTAAAAAAAAAAGGCACCTAAGTTCACCTTGCCAAAATGCATCCTTGGCTCAACTAGATGGGAAACTGCCAATCTCAAATGCAAGAAAGAAAAAAAAAAGAATAAGGTGGGGGAAAATTGGCAGTCAAGTGTTCCATGCATCTTGGCTTCCTAAACAGAGGGACAATTTGGATGAAAAGAGTCTCCCTCAGAGCAGCACCTGCACAAAACTCTTCCTTGTAGCAGCAGCTTGCATGGTTATTTTGCTGTCTTGATATGAGAGAAACAGGAATAATGGCGTTGCAACCTCTTGATCTTTTCTGCACACATAACTTCCATCATGCACATGGTTGTACTTTGGGGGCCATGGTGTAACATTCATATTACAATTACAAGCCAAGTTCTGCAAGTGTAAGTGTTGTACATGTAGTAGTACATTATTGGATGCTTAGTCTTCAAAATCTACAATAAACAGCTTGAGTTTTCCTTACCTGAAATGCTTGGGTTAAGGGGTGTTTTGGATTTTGGATTTTTTTTTTTTGGATTTTAGAATACGTATATTTGCATATACAGTGGGC
Organism: Phrynosoma blainvillii; assembly: GCA_026167975.1. NCBI lineage: Eukaryota > Metazoa > Chordata > Lepidosauria > Squamata > Phrynosomatidae > Phrynosoma > Phrynosoma blainvillii. The sequence continues at coordinate 4,572,704 of JANUYF010000010.1, read as the reverse complement.
CCTTCCTATCTGCTAGGGTTTGGTTTTAGGACCTTATCACTTGAATTGCAGCATTAGTATTTTCTGGAGGATAATTCTAAGTACCTCTCTAAACTGTGGATCACAAAATTGCATTAGATGAAGTCCCGATCCTTAAAATGGAATAAAACTATTATTCCTATGTGTTGTGAGCAGATGCCATATGTCGTATGTTGTATGGTACTTCTATTCACTTGTTGCTTGCCACTAGATCCTAGCTCTCAAATAGGAATGAGTGAGAGTTTAATTTCAGCCAATTTTTTGGAAAATAATTAACTAAAATTAGCAGATTTCTTTGTATTTAGAATAGGGAGATTACCCATGAATGTGCAAGAAACTGAAATGGACAGATTTGGCCTTCCATGTCCAGGACTTTGAATCTATTAGACTGAGAAATCTGGATTTGAACTCCTGTGTATTAATCAATCCCAACTTTTAAAAAAGAAGCTCATCATCTTTAATATCTATATGACACAGTTCTCTACATAATATGAATCATTGTTACTGTGTGTCCTCAAGGCATTTCCCATCTATAGTGGTCCTATAGTGAACCTATCACAGGGTTTTCCAAGGGCTGAGAGTGTGTGACTTGTTCAAGGTCACCCAGTAGGCCAGGGATAGGCAACCTTTCCCCTTTAAGGGCTGAAGGACTTCAGCTCCCAGAATCCCAGGAGCTATTGGCCAACATGGGACTATTGGCCAACATGGCTGAGGCTTCTGGGAGATGAAGTCCCTCAGCCTTAAAGGGGAAAGGTTGCCTGCCCCTGCAGTAGGCTTTCATGGCCCAGTGAGGATTCGAACCCTGATCCCCAGAGTCATAGTCTAGCACTCAGACCACTACACCACACTGGGCTCCAATAATAATAATAATTTATTTATATCCCGCCCTTTGGAAACCCAATAATAATAATAATTGTTATCCCGGCCCCCTGCGGACGCAACCGGGGCGGCCTACAACATTAAAAATACAATACAAATGCAATACAAATCCCACAAACCCACACACCCCTTATAATAGGAATAATTTTATCTATTGACTTAGGGGGAGAATTTCATTTCATAAAAAAAACCAAAAAACAATTTGCCAGCATTTGCAAATTTATTCATATTTTAATTGGAGAGAGCGTGATAATTTTAATTGTAGGACAAAGTGAAATAGACAGATTTCCTACTCTGTAAGAACCAGATCCATTACAAGCCAGAGGAACAAAACAAAAACACCTTTCATTCTTATTAGGGATCCATTCTCATGTAATCAGTTTTGGCAAAAGAGGTTCATGCTGCAATTTCTCCCTTTTTATTGGAAAGGTGACAGTTTAGCAAAGGAAAATGGCTAACAATCCACAACAGCTTGCTTGGGTTGATATAAAGCACTCTTCATTTGCTAAAAGAAATATAGAGACTGGATGGGAATAGATTTTTGGAGTGACATTAGTTATTCTAGAATAATTCACTTTATTAAATGATACTAATGTAGCAATGGCCATCACAGTATAAGCAATAAAGCTAAATTAGAAGGTAACTTGCATTAACTCCTTGACATTATATCCTGACTAATGTACAATTAATGTGTCACCTAATGCTAGAGATATGTTTGTAGATGGAGAGATGGGTGAAATTGTATTGCGCACACGCGTATACTCCCATTTATCACTCTCATTATATCTTGAGACACAGACATACAGGGATGGGATACCATCAGTGAATATCAGGTGCTGTATATTTCAGAGGAAGGAACTGGCAAAACCACCTCTGAGTATTCCTTCCCTATGAAAACCCTATAAAATTCATGGGGTCAACAGTCAACAAGTGACTTGAAGGCAAACCCCTGTACACCTATGAAATATGTACATTTCCTTCTATATCCACTTTGAAAATGAATGTTTTTTGGGGAACACTTCCCACAGTCATCCATCAACTTGCAAATTTCCAAGTGTGATCAAGATCAAGGTTGCATAGCATAACTCTCCACTTGTGCATTGATTGCATAAGGCAACCTTTGTGTTGAATGGCAATGTTGAACAACCAAATGCACAACTCAAAGTATACACAAATGTGCAATTAAATGCATATCAGCATGCACACCCCAATGTCCTTTTGCATAGATGTTGGTATCACATAAAGGAGTTGCTTGGTCAGCCTTGAGGTGAATGTGGATGTTCTGTCTTGGACAAAAATGTCCAAGTGCTTCTATAGGGGGACTTTCACATGCATAAGACCACCACAAATTTTCAGCATTTGGACCATGGACAGTGTAGGAAGTGCAGACAGGGTAAAATCTATTCTTCTCATGGTCATCTAGCTACAGCTCTATTTCCAATTAATTTCCACATGATTGCTTGTGGTGGTCACTCTAGTCAAATGGCCCTTTTAATATGATCAGCTTCCATGTGGCTAGGGAAGAACTTAGGCCAACCATGAATACAGGAGAGAGAACAGAGAGAGTTGACTATGAGCCATTTCTTGCTCTTCATTCTGGTCCATCAACAAGATGTCTTCTTCCTTCTTAACTTCTCTTTAGAAGGTGATTCCATTCATAGGAATTCATAGCTTTGTAGGTGCCAGTTCACTGGGTTGGGAGGGGCAGTGCTATTTTTTTCAACGGGACTTCATTGTGCGGCATTTCATGTTCCATTTTCAGCATCCGTTGAAAGACTGGGATTGGCAGGTGAAGCTAGAGAGGGTTAGCTATGCGAGTGCAAACATGGGATCTATATATCTTCTACTGCTGTCTAGGCTCATGCAAATCTGAAATACAGATATATCAGTTGAATAGAGGAGCAAAGGATTCATCTCTTTTGCTAGGAAGCAGCTTGAGCTTAGGGGGTGAAGAAATATGCCAGTTTTACTTTCTATCACAGTCAGATTTTTAAAAACGACATGCTTTTTCCATTCTGAATACAAAGAAATTTGTGACTATTGTTAACTTTTTTTTCTTTAAAAAATGAACTGAAGTGAAATTCTGACTCCTTCCTAGGTGAGTCCTAATTGGAAGTGGATAACTGCATCCTTCTTACTCCATTCTGAGATCTTGGCTGGTATCCACACACAATCTAGCCAGTTTCATCCCAGTTCTAATCCTGATGGCTGATTCTCTGTTTCTGGGTAGAGTTGAAGGCCTTGCTATATGGTCAATGGATGAGCATATGTTGGGAGCGGTGCTATAGTCACAATCCTGTGAATGTGTCAGAACCTCTCACTTCTAAGAGCTCAGTCAATCAGTCCTCTGCATTACAACCACAAAACTTTATTTCAGTAACCAAAGAAGTTAACAGTATAACTTCTTGAGAGAGAACTAACATATTTTTTTTAATGCACACATAGAATAAGCAATGCCCTGCTCTGTAACTTTGCCGGCTTGTTCATAAGCCAAAATACTATTGCCCCCTTCTAATTTGCCCACCTCTCTCACATACTTTTGCTTTAAGCCTTTTCAATTTTCCCATGAGACTGATCTAGATAGGATTTGTCCCAGGTTCCTTGCACAGACATCTGTGCAATCTTTAGCCAAGCAATTATTTTCCCCCAGTACAAACACTATGGCTTCCATCCAGGTGAACTACCAAGCTTCTATTATATGCCAGCCCCATGTGCCCTTATCTTGAATATATCTAAATGTGGTTTGAGTGTTGGACAGGGTTTGGTTCCCATCTTGGCCATGGAACCTACTGGGTGACTTTAGGCAAGTCCCAGTCTCACCCAATGTGTTTCCATGGCTGAGTAGAGATTTGAACCCTGATCTCCCAGTGTCCTACTCCAACACTCAGGCTATTATACCTTGCAGGGCCATTTCAGCTGATACTCTGGTAAAAACCGCAAAGCCTTTTCCCATGAAGTTTTGTGGTTTTCCCCTACAAAATCCTGATCCTGTGGCTGGATTGTAGTCTATTCAATTGGAATGAAGAGTATTTTAAACCTGCAGAGAGAAAGGATCTCCTTTCCTCCAACCCAAAGGAGGATTCAACCCCTGCACTCCCAAAGTGATCTCTTTGTTTTCTTATGCATTCTTTTTGTGTTCGTTGGAACTATTCAAAATTGATAACAGCTTCTCTAAAAGGATAACAGCACTTCCAGAAGTGCTCACTAGGTCCTTTCTAGGAGGGCTAGAGCATCCTAGAGCCACAGTACCAGAGTGCCCTTCTGTTCTAGTACTAAGGCTCTCTAGAGCCTTATTGAACATAACAGAATTGGTGCTTTTGGGACTGCTATTGGCCTTTTGGAGGAGCTGTGCATCTTCAGCAGTTTTGATTTGGAACAGTTTACAGAAAAAAAATTACAACAGTAAAAGAGGCCAATTTGGGGGATCCTCCACTCTTATAGTGTCTGTGGGAAACATTGTGGAGCCCATTCTATTACTTGGTTTGAATAACAGCATTGAGTGATGACTGCTGCTAATAGGAATTTGTGAAGTGTTTGCATGACACTTTGCTGACAAAATCACTCAGATCCGCTCTGACCAGGGGTTCATCTACACTGTAGAAATAATGCAGTTTGACACCGCTTTACCTGTCATGGCTCCATGCTATAGAATCCTGCAATTTGTAATTTGTTGTGGCACCAGAGCTCTCTGACAGAGAAGGCTAACTATCTTACAAAACTACACATCCCAGAATTCCATCACATTCAGCTATGGTAGTTAAAGCAGTGTCAAACTACTTTAATCCTGCAATGTGGATGCAGCCCGGGTTGCTTTGTTTCCTTACACACATTGGTAGTATTAAATAAAAATTTGCTGAAACATGTTGAACCGGTCTTCTTTTTTGTGGTTTAGGAATCTATCACTCTTCTTCTCATATAATTTCTGTTCTGATACCAAAATTTCTGTTAAGGGGGTAATGTGCAGGAACACACCTACTTTGTTAGATGAGGTCTATTTGTATTGCTCTTAGCAAGCAGTTAATGCATGTGGCTCCAGAATAGATTAGCTTATAGCTATGTCCCCCTCTGCCCTGCTCCAAGTTAAGAGCAGTTGCTCTTACCAAGCTGTCATCTTTGTTGCTAGGGAGACTCGGTGCACATGCCAGAACATGATTAGTTCATTCAGCACCTTTCTGGGTTAGCGCATGGACTGTGATGAACCCAGAAGGAGGAGCTGTTCTCTTGCAAGGCTATGCTCTGTGGAGAGAAGGATTTGATCAGTGGACATTTCTCAACAGAAGACGCTGGAGTTGCAACAGGAGAGGATATTTCCAGCTTTCTCATGGTGAAAACTAAAGCAGAGGTGTAGCTATGTAGGGGTGCAAAATGAGGGCATCGCTGCATTGGTTTATTATTTTTTATTTGTTTTCTATTACTGATGGATCTTCATATCCATGAGTGATCCATTCCGGACCTCCAGCGGATACAAAAATATGTGGGACCTCAAGTCCTGTTGTTCTTAATAACGGTGTGCCATGAATGCGGCTGCTAGCATGGCCATGTGCATGCACTACCATTAGGGCCAATGGGGATTGCTGTCCTCAGATGCTGAAATCCACAAATGGCAAGCTCATGAATGACAAGGTCCCACTGTAGTGGCATTTTGCTCTCTCTCTTCCTCCATTCAGCTCATCACTGCTCTCATGGCTCTTCTCTTCTTCACTATCCCTACTCTGCAATAACTCTGTGACATAATTTAGATTGTGTGCGTGACTGTCGGGAATTACACAGGCAACTTGCCTGCTATACAATTTTAGGAAGTAGGTGTGATACAGTAGAAATGGTACTGTTAAATTGTGGTGATCTCAGACGCAGGGGCTGAGCTAATATTGGAAGAGAGGAAGGCATGAACCAAGCCTGCTCAAGGCAATTTCCATGAAAGAGCTTGGTTGTAACAACAAAGTAGGAGGCAGTATGAGAAATAGAGAAGAAGTGTATTTATAAATAATAATGGATAAGAATAAAGCCTGAATTAAAATTGAAATTATGTAGTTTAATTAGGTCATTTAAGATTTGCTGGTCAGTTCTGGCAATGCACACCACTGGACTGGATCTATAGTTTCTTAATAAAGGTATTCTGAGTTTTAATTACTGAACTGAGATTTCTGAACTATATATCCTAGTGGACATAACAGTCACTCAAGATGTATCCATACTGCAGAAATAAAGCAGTTAGACACCATGACTCTGTCCTACAGAATCCTGGGATTTGAACTTTGGTAGGGTACCACACATCTCTGACAGACCAGGCTGAATACTCCACCAAACTACAAATCCAAAGATTCCACAGGATGGAGCCATGACCGTTAAAATTGTGTCAAAGTAGAAGAGCTGAGTTTCATGACTTAGGGCCAATGCAGACCAGCCAAAAAGGGCTGGCCTGGAGGTGGAGTTGCGCCAAAGGGTGCAAAAGAGCCACAGCGGCAGCGCTAAGGGTGGCTTTTTGCCACCCTCAAAAGGAACAGCATTTGCCAGCTCTTTTTGAAGCAGCAAAAAGGCGGATTGGGGCTGTGGCATGTGGTTGCCACAGAGCTGCCTCTTATGGGTCATCTGAATCGGCCCAAACTGAGGACTAGAACCTGCATCTTCCAAATTCCACTCCATTACTAGAACCACTATACCACAGTGTCTCTTGTATGATGCATGTGGTGGTCATGTCACCCCAAATCTTCAGAACAGGGTGAAGCAGTTTGTGATGCATGTTGCACTATTGATTGAGTTCCTACATCAATGAGAGAGAGAGTGACTTTATGCTCACACAGGGTTAATCCCATTTTATTCGAGAGTTGCAAAGCAGTCATGGCATATGGTTTGAGTGTTGGACTACAACCCTGGAGACCAGGCTTTGATTCCCAGCTCAGCCATGAAACCTACTGGGTGACCTTGGGCAAGTCACATGCTCTCAGACTCAGGTGAAGGCAATGGCAAACCTCCTCTGAACAAATCTTGCCAAGAAAAACCCATGATATGTTAATCTTAGAGTCTCCATAAGTTGGAAATGACTTGAAGGCACACACTACCACCATGACCAGAACCAAATATGCACCAATACACATGAATGAAAAGCAATATGCATCACTGTGTGATTGTGCAGAATAGCACCAACATGTGTAACTCCAGTTCTGCAACCTTGAACTGAAAATGGTTGTTCTGTATCAGATAAAAATGGCCAACTTCTTCCATAGAGGCACAATATGTGTCACCAACAGGATGCCACTCAGATATATCCCTTAGCATTGTCTGGAGTGCACTGTTGTATGTGCCTGTAACAATAACTGGATGAAGTCATTGTCATTTATCTTTGCGTTAACAGTGAAAATGAGTTTAAGGCATCTCTCAAGCATGTTCTTCTCCCTCAAGTGTTAAATAAAATTGAGTCACTGGTCTGCGTGTGTGTGTGTTAATGAGAAATAACATGATAATAGACTGAGATCTGGTCAGCTACTGTAATAACTAGATTCAGTACTTTGGAGGTAAGTGTTTAAGGTTTCTGTGATAAAATTGTAACATTATATCCCTAAAGCACGTTAATGACATCAAATGATGTAACTGTGGAAGGGAATGGACAGAATGCAATGCCCATAGGACTGGTCTAATAGAAATAATTTTTAAAAATGTAATGGCAATTGTATCACTAATGTTTTCCCAGCCCAGCACTGTCCCCATGTCAAGGGGTTTTAGATTACACATAAATTCCCACCCCTATATACGCCGACTTAAGTGTTAAGCTAAAAGAATTAAGGCAATGGCTTTCCGAGTGAAGCAGACTGTGCTTCAATCATTTTAACTCTCACCAGTCCATGAGAATTCTATGCAGTTGGTAGTGTCTTCTTCTTCTGGTGTGTTTGAATTTGCCAGTATATAGAAAGCTACTTTAAAATAATTACAGTTGGCCTTCCACATTTGCAACTTTGACTTTTGCAGATTTGATTATTCATGGATCTGATTAACATGTTTTCTCTAGGAATCTCTAGGTTCTCTAGCATGACTCTGCAACAAGCTGATCATAGAGTCACATTGGAGGACCTAGAGATTCCTAGAAAAAAATACTTCCCCAGACATTTGTAGGTCCTCCGGTGCAACATCCACTGGGTATTGACCATAAACTTGTGCCGGACAGTCTAGAGATTGCTAAAGATTTACCTAGAGATTTTTTCCGGTTAAAAAACAACAACATTTTTTATTATTTGTGGTTTTCTCACTTTCATGGGGATCCCCTAACTCCAGCAAATGTGGAGGGCCCACTTTACTTACAGGCTAGAATCCTATTGCAGTCTTATACATGTAAAAGTTCCCCTGCAGAAGCAGTTGGACATTTTTGTCTAATGAGGAATGTCTGCATTCAAAGCAAGGTTATGGAAATGGGGTTGCACATGTGGGAACATTGCATGGGGACAGCAAATGAGGTGCCAGCATCAATGACATGGCTAGGCACCTTGTTCTGATCTCAGAGGAAGCATATCTTGCCAATGGGATGAATTGTAAACAACTGCCCAGCATCACTCTGGAGGGCTCCAGATTTTCTTGGAAGAATCAGAGCAAAAAGTGAGTACAATCCATATCCTTCTTCTGCTAATTTCTTGATATGATGGAAGAAAACATTAAGAAAATGTTAAGAAATGTTAAGAAAATAGTTTAAAAAATGGAAAAAATGAGATGTGGTGCTGGAGATGAGTATTGACGATATTGTGGACAGCAAAAAGAACAAATAAATAGGACCTAGAACAGGTCCTAGAAGCCTGAAATTTCTCTGGAGGCAAAGATAACTGAGGCTGTCCTACTTTGGCCACATCATAAGAAGGCACAACTCATTAGAAAAGACAACAATGTTAGGAAAGGTGGAGGGAAATAGAAAGAGAAGAAGACCACATGCTAGATGGATGGACTCAAGGAGGCCACAGGTATGAATCTGCAGGAAATTAGGAGAATACTGGAGGACAAGGAGTCTGATAGAGATGTCTCATCTGCAGGAGTTGAGATCGACTTGAGAGCGGTTAACGACAACAACAACAACCAAGAAACAATACTCTCCAACATTTCACAGATGAATACCTGGACACATCTGGCCAAGCAACACCAGAGGGTGGTCAAGATGGCAAATGTTATTCCAGTCCTTCGTTTCCTCTCCCCCTCCTGTGTTGTGTGCAAACTACTTTTGTACTTTGCACTCATTTTGCAGCAATGGAGGTAAGCTGAGGGCAGAGGGGGAGAGTGGCAGGAGGAGGGAGGAACTGGGAGATTTTCTGCATTTTGGTTGGCCAATGAAGGTGTTGTTCTGTTGTGTATTTTGTATTTTGTTGTATTGTGTTGCATGGTCATTGTGGCTACCCCTGAATATGTTTCCTGGGTTATTTTAAGAGCAGCTGAGAAAGTGGGATGATGGAAGATTAATTGGGACTGTCTTTGCCAATTTGGGATAGTTGGATGCCATGGGAAAACCTAGAACCAGTATTGTTTCCAGCATTGGGAAAAGTGGCACCAATGATAATCCAGCCTAAGATAATGGAAGCAATCAAAAGAGGATATGGCTTCCTTAAATCAAATGAAAAAAGGAAGTTGAAAGGTGTTTCAAACATTCTTTTGTCTGTTCTGCCCAGGCAATGGCTCTGCACTTCATATTTCCTCTCCTCTATTCAGATTGTCATTTTTTTAACTAGGAAAAAATTCCCAACCTTTCACATGGTAGGAATTTGCCTGGGGCTGCAGCTGGCCGATGCTCAAGCACATTTCTGTGGCCAAATATTTGCAGATTGCTGCCTTGTGTGTGTGAGCCCTGGATCTGAACCTCGAGCCTAAGAAAGTCAACAACAGCTTTTTGTCTTGGATCTAACAACACCTCATCTGTTGGAAGCCAAGAAGGCAGGAGAATGGTGCTTTCCTGCTTGATAGCACACTTCTTACAAAGTAATATATGTATTTTTTTTTTGGCAGAATATTAAGTTTCATTTCACACAGAGAACAGGAAGTTTTCATCATGAAGCTGATCTTTCCAGATCTGTATTTCTTCATGACATGCTCAAGGAGATGGGTCATTGCTTGCAATTTCCCTGGCTATGTTCCAGAGGTGAATAATTCTAAGGAGGTGTTGGCATTTTTAAAAAAAAGCAAAACATGCAACCTTTGATATCTTAGAATCTGATGTTTTAAGCTTACCTGATGCTAAAGGCTTGGAAACACGATCTCATGTGGCTCACATACACCCCTTGTAGGGTCAAAGCTTGTCAATATACAAAATGACTCATCCTAAATTATCTGCTACTGAGCAAGAATCCAGTATATCTTGGACTGCATCTTCTTTACTACTACTACTACTACTACTACTACTAGCTGAGATCCTGCATCAGAGTTAGACCTCAGATAACCAAGTGGATGGGTTCCTGGGCAGAAAAATGGGTATCAGAGGCAGAAATGACATTGCAACTCAAAGGTGAATATATCATAGGGTTTTCTGTGGCTGAGAGTGTGTGACTCACTCAAGATCACCCAGTGGGATTCCGTGGCTGATCAGGGAATCGAACACTGGTCTCTCAGAGCTGTAGTCCAACACTCAAACCACTGCACTGTAGAAATACTGCAGTCTGATACTACTTTAACTGCCATGGCTCCATCGTGCAGAATCCTGGGATTTGTAGTTTTGTGAGGCACCAGCACTCTTTGGAAGAGAGGGCTAAAAACCTTGTAAAACTACAAATCCCAGGATTCTATAGGATGGAGCTACAGCACTTAAAGTGGTGTGAAACTGCATTGTTTCTGTAATGTAGATGCATCTTGAGAGAGAGAGAGAGAGAGAGAGAGAGAGAGAGAGAGAGAAATCCAGTGAGATTCTCAGTTGAAAGATCCCACTCCCATATTCAGTGAGCTCTCTGCATTTGGCATCTAAGCAGTCCTGAATTCTTCCACCAAAAATATTCAAAGCATTCCTTTTCGGTGTCTTGTTATTATTGTTGTTATGTGCCTGCAAGTCATTCCTGACTCATGGTAACCCTAAGTTGACTCTATCATGTTTTTTTTCCTGGCAAGATTTATTCAGTGGAGGTTTGCCATTGCCTTCTCCTGTGGTTGAGAGAGTGTGACTTGCTCAAGGTCGCCAGGTGGGTTTCATGGCCAAGCTAGGAACTGAACCCTTGTCTCCTGAGTCACTGTCCAACTCTGAAACCACTACACCACACCACCTCTCTTTCTGTTTCTTATTTGGCTTCAAAGGTGAGTCATGCCCAGCCAAATCTCTCTCTCTCTCTCTCTCTCTCTCTCTCTCTCTCAAAGAAGCCAAAATTTCACTCCCCCCCTCTCCCCCCTCTGGCCATGTCTGGTGAGCAAAGTGTTAAATGGATTGTAACTGGATCCTATGGAGAGACCATTGGCAACCTGGTTATCAGTGGCAGTAAATGGAAGATAATAGCCCCACTAGAGAGTTATGAAATGGCTTGTCTTTGAGCTGCCAACGTGTTTAGTCTCCCTTTTATTATATTCACAGCAGTAATCCAATATGTCCTGACTTCTGTCATCTGTATGTAATGCTTATCAACCCTCCACCATTGATTCACCCTCTTGTCAGGGACAATTATACCACAAAGTGCCGAGGTTATGGCTGAAGCAATATTATGACTAGAAAGGGAACACAAAAAAGCCACACAGCACATCACAGCAAGCAATTTCAAAGCTGACGTCAAAGGCAAGGCGAGTGGTGCAGATGGGAGGGGAGAAAGGGGGGAGGGAGAGGGATTGTCTGTGGTCACACTCCCAGGGCACTCCGAAACATTGTCAAGGTGAAGTGCTTCCCTGGCTGTGACAACGGAAGGGTTTTTCTATATGCTTCACATTGGGATGATACCACTGCGGCTATGATAAGCCCTCATTTGCAAGCACTTGGAACGAGACAGATGAACGCTGCCGGTGGCATTGGACATTGGCGGGCAGATGTTCATCCTGGGAGCAATTTACTGTGTGTTTCATATGGATACACAACGATTTGTATGTACAAGCCCTGAGCTCCAGCATGCATCTGTCTTAGACCTCTGAAATCAGAAGTTGGTGGCACACAGGGCTGAGGTTGGAAAGCAGAAATTAGTAGGACCAGCGAGGCTATACCGCATACTCACCAGATTCCATTTTTCAATCCATATTGCACCTTGGGCAGGCTGAGAAAAAAACACCCTACATGGCAGGATTAAAATGTGTGACTATTCTTTTCTTTTATAGAGTGGGGGTGTGCGTATGCCATTCTTTCCACAGTTTGCTGCTTCAGTTCCATTTATGCATAGGAGGCATTAATAGGAATAGTCACACAAACCATCTTAGCCAACAAGAGAGCCTGTACTAGAAATGTAAATCTTTCACCGGATTTCATTTTCCAATGCATGTTGCATTTTCAGGACACTGGAAGAAAAATACTTTTTAAAAGGTGATTGGTGGGATTAAGCTGTGGAAATATCTTTTTCTATTTTTCAACTGTGTGTATGTGTGCATTACTATTTTCCCCAACTGTTGCTTCAATTTGATGCTTCCCTCTTATACATAGTAAGGAATCCTATGTATATGGGCAGTCCTAGCCAACAGGGGATCCTGTACTAGATATATGAATCTTTGCTTATTTTGTTCTTGTCTGCAACAATGAAACAAGTCTAAAATTTTCTCCATGTTGAGCAAGATTATGAGAGTTGTGAATTTTCAATACGGATCAAAAGAATATTCAAACATATTCAATGAATCATTTAAAAAACCTTGTTTCTCATGTGTTGGGAAAGCTTGACAAGGAAAATTCTGGACTGAACAGAATCCAGTTATTCTGCACAACCTTTGGATGTGGTATTTATGTACAGAAATATTTCTGTTCATAAAATTCTATTTCCTGTGCATAAAACAATCTTTTCTGTGCAACTTTCCCAAAAAACATGTACAAATTTTGTATAAAATTAAGTCCTGAACTGCAGAAAGTCTTGAAAAAACTGTGCAGTTTCCGGAAATTGTTCTCACAGGGGTAAAACATTGTTTCCTTTGAGAAAGAAATTAATCAGAATTGCACCCCTTATTATCAATGATCCTTTAAAAAAACATTTTGAGGTTTTGTAACTGAAAATTGTACAATGAATTAAAAAAAAGCAAAAATGATGGGTCTACACAAAACTAGTGAGGTTTTGTTCACAAAAAAGTTTTCTGTAAATAAATTATGATTCTTCCCCTAAAAAGGTCCTCAGAAATGAGATGGTGGAGGATAACTCCACACTCCAACTTTACACTCTTGCAAAAAATATCATGGCATTTGGACTTTTCCCAGTGGAGTGTCTGGACATGCCAAGACACATGAGAGATAGATAATTTGACCAGCCCTCTGATTTATGGTGATCTTATCAGAATGAGTCTTGGCAAGATTTATTCAAAAGAGGTTTGTTTTGCCTTCTTACATCACAGTTGTGTAGCTTTCCCAAGACCACCCACTAGGTTTCCAGGGCTGAGTGTGGATTTGAACCCCACTCTCTCTATGGTCCAAAACACTCTGCAGAAATAATCCACTTTGAGACTGCTGTAACTGTCCTGGCTCAGTGCTTGGGAATTCTGAGTAGTTTATTGTGGCTTTTGCCAGAGAAGCCTAAATGTCTCACAAAACTACAGTTCCCAGAATCACATAGCATTGAACCATGGCAGTTAAAGTGGTCTCAAACTCGGTTGTTTCTGCAATGTGTTTTGGACCTTAGTCTTAACCCAACATAGAAATAAATAAGTTGCTGCTTATTCCTATGGTGGACATTTTGGCACCATGATTGGACAACCAGTGCCAGAGATCCCAGAAGGGTCGTAGGTGGGCATCCATTGAGGGGTTGGTGTGTGTGTGTGGTCTTCTCTGGGTCTTCATAATTGACAAGCCTTGCTTTACACACACACTCTCACACACCATGATGGACCTTGTGCTAGCATATTAATATTCCTCACCTCCTCAGAGAGAAAAGCAAATACTCTCAATGGAGTTTTGTGCTGCCAGACTCCTGCAGGAAAAATACCTATTCAGGCTAGGTTGGGGTGGATTGGGGGGAAGGAAGAGAGATGATAAAGGATGCAATTTCTATGGTAATCATTGTAGAGCACTCCCCTGTACCCTTCATTCTTTTGGTTCCCTCTCTGCTTTCCCTTCTCTGTGTTTCAAGGCTACTGCTGTATTCATTTCTCTCCTCTCCCCACTCCCCATTTGTCACTCCATGCAATCCCAGGTTTACAACATAATCTCCAGAAGCAGTTCTGATAATAACCCACAATTCCTCTGTCCCTATTGTGTTTTTCAGAGCCAGTAATCTGGGTACCTCTGCATCACAGCACTGAAAAGCAATGGTGTATTTCCATGGCAACCGGCTAATCCGCAGGTGGAAGGTGATTGGGCACCTTTGGCACCAGAACAATAATTTGAAAGGTCTTCCTCCCCCCGTTCTATCGTCGTCGTCGTCATCTTCTTCCTTTCCACTTCACTGTTCTGCAGCATCATGGATTTCATTGTATTGCAATTCACTGTGAGGATCATTATGAGCCATGAAGATCAGGAGGGGGAGGATACCAGAAAAATCCTGCCTTGGCTCTATAAATTATAAGAGAGAAAGGCCTCTTCCTTAAGAAACCCGTAGAAATCATGTGTGTGTGTGTGTGTGTGGCAATGTTATTAAACGGTCAAGTTGTATTATTGCTCAAAGTACCAAGTTGGGGAGGTCATGAGCAGTGGCGTCACTAAGTTTGGCATCTCCTGGTGTGGTCACTCATGTTGTCACAACCCCATTGACCTCCTCCAATACCACATGCTACAGACTCCTCAGTAATGTTTTCTGCACTAACGTTACTAGTGAATTGTAATTCCCCAATATCACTGAATGTAAAGGTTATAGTTGGGACATAACCTTTTGTGACAACTCACAAAATTAAAATTTTACCTTCAAATTACAGTATCATGTGCACAACCTAAACATATTTACATATACATAGTCAAGATCTGGCAAAATGTGATGTTTTTAAAGAAAAAATAAACAATCATTTAAAAATAATAATTAATAAAATATATAATTTAAAATAATAATAAAATATTTTTAAATTAAAAAATCAAATTAATTTTTTTTAAAAAATTAAAAATTGAAATTTTATTTTTTTTAAAAAAATCCTGTGGGCTCTCATTTTTCCTCCCACTGAGCTTAGACCCACTCCCACCATATCTGAATGGATTTTAAAGGGAAGCAGGTGAATGCTGCAGCCCGTTTCTGCCAAAACACAGATATCTGAGAGAAGTGGTGTCATCCCCTTTTGGGTGATACCTGGTGTGGTCTGAACTCCCTGCACTCCCCTAGTGATGCCGCTGGCCACAAGAGCTCTCCAGGTGATGAAAAAGGGATCATGATGTCTGAAGATGTATTGTGATCTAGACCTTGTCTGTATGGGCCAAAAGGCCTGTTGGCCCCTGTTCTGGTGGTGTCCTGTTTGGATAACACATGGCTCAAACCACGGTTCTAGTCCAGACAACAACCACCACATTCAGCACCAGAACCAGGGTATAACACTCTTCACACAAATATTAAAAAACTGACTCCAGATCTTACTCTGAGAATATCTGGAGCCATCTGTTCTCACTTTGGTGTGGCTGTCTGCACAAGCATGCCACTGGCCACAGTTTCTTTCCAAGAAGACTGAAGGATATATAAGTGCCTTCGCTTTCACAGAGCATGTACTTGGTAAATTCATGGAAACCTTCAGTTAATGCAAAATTTCTGATTCATCCCTAATATAGGATTAGAACCTCAGTGTCCTTCCACAGCAATGGAATGGAAAAATGAAATATTAAATTGCTGAATTATCCTGTTGGTGGCATAGGTGGAGATGTCTGAAGGCAAAGAAAAAGAAGAAGGAATTGACTTTTTCAAAACTCATGCTAAAAGGGTGAATGGAAGAGTGAAAATGTGTTTTTCTTTTCCATCTGTCCCTTCCTTTAGATCTTCTTTTATGACCTCACTTTCATTAGTTGCGATGGGAGAAATTTGGCCCAAGTGAAACAATTTTAGGTCTTCTTTATTTCAGCAGGAGCGATTTCATGATGTGCTGAATTCCTCTACTAAAAATCAATGGGACTTTAAAAAAGCAACAACAATGCGTGTGCGCGCGCACACACAGACACAGACACACAGAGAGAGTTTCCCTCAGCCTGGATTGTACTCTATAAAGCAAAGTAAACAAACTTGGGGAAATAGCTTTAATTATTTTCTATGTGACAAAAGAAACATCCAACAATTTAAAGCTTCCAAGAATTCTCATATATCTAAGCTGAACCCACAACACTCTAGGTTTCCAGCTTGGTACATTAAATAACAGCCAATGACCTGTATTTTATTATGACACACAGCTGTTTTATCGCCTAAGTAAATAAATTGCCACTGAGCCAAACTTTGGGAATGGAGATTTTGAATAATAACACAATTAACTTTTCCCACAAAGTTTTCCCCCAACCTCCCCAACTCAGAGGCGCAGCAAGCTGTGATTCCCACGTGAAGGATATCAACTGATTTCCTTTTCCTGTCAATCATCTGTACCATGTGGTCCTCTGGTATGTCAGGTTGTGACCTTTCACTCTAGGCCTGAGCCTGAAAGCCACCAAAAAAACCCCATTGCGTTTAATTATTTAGGCTGTTTCCAATAAATATAAAAAATGTGTGGCCTTAACATATTTCACATGGTCTGTTCGGATCTGGCTTTCAACTTCCTTTTTGGAAAAAAGGAAAAGAAATGAAAAGCCCTGCAAGCTCTGAAGGTTGCATTTGCCATGGGGAAGGGGATAGAAAGATCTATTGGCCGGACTGAATCAAATTTTCGGAGTGTTACTAGGATATTTGTGAATTGCTTTGCTTAATTGTTTTAGTAGCTATTTGTGGAGCTCTGAGAAGAGTGATTTTCTTTGCTCTTGGCTTTAGCTGTGGACAGACGTAGTCTGAGATTCTGCATTGTGAACATGGAGCATAATGCTGTATGCATGCAAGGTTCACACCTACCCATTGGCAAATGTCAAGCCCTCAGTAGAGGTCCTGTCATGGCTATGAAATGGCTATGGAAGGGAAGAAGGTGATGAAACAGAAGGGATTGCCCCAGCTGCAGTCATCCAGGGAGAGAGGAAGAAGAATGAGGTCTTTCTTCCTTTTCTTCTTTCTTTAGTGAACTTCACTGAGGATGGAAGGCAGTCCCTGCTATTTGGTAACCTCTCTTCTTGGCCATTTTATAGCTCTGGTGGTGTCTCCCAGGGCTTTGGCAGCTGCTGGGGTGAAGATGAATAGCAAAAGGGCTAGCAAATAGCCCCTTGTGCCCTGCCCCATACAAGACATATGAATTTATAATCTTGAGTTACATGCTTGATTGTCACTACCAGGATTCTGTCTAGAAAATATTGGAAGGTGGAATGATGGGACACATTGTGTCCATGACATGTAGAGATACACATTCCACTGCTGGTTTATTTTCAAGAAAACTTGATTGATCAAAGCAGCTATCGGGGCTGAGCCTACAGTTATAGAGGACTTGTCTGAACTGGCTAGGATACTCTGGGGAAAAAACAGGGTATCCTGGCCCTGATGTTCTGTTACCTTGGTTTCTGCTTCTGTGCCATGGCAGTTGTCTGTGTGGGTATCCTGCTGAGCTGCCCAATGTGTTCATTGCAGGTCACTTGCTTCAGAGGTCAGACCTCAGAACAAGTGACTCATGGTGGCAGATGTGCTAGGCAGTTTGGTGGTACACCTGTGTAGACAGCTGTGACAGCATAGGAAAGGAGGCCTTCAGATCTTCCTGGAAGATCTGGAGTAATAGCTAAGTTTTTAAAAAAAATCATTTTAAGAATGTTAAACTCTAGTTCTTGTGCATCTCATCCAGACTTCTTGCACCAGAACCAAGGTTTGAGATGTGTGTTGTCCAAACAGGACAATGCCAAAATGGGAGGTCGGATGGGCCTTACTGTCAAGGCGTGAGTGAGGCGCACTTGGGGAGAACTGTTTGTGAGATTTTCCACCTCATGTGCAAAAATAATTCACCCAGTTTTCACAATTCACTATGCCCTCTAGAATTTTGAGGTTGTGTACACATCTCCTGCTGTGCATTGGAGAGCCAAAATGGGCTGGATAGAGAATCAAATGATGCTTGACAAAAGTGTGTTGATCCTTGGAATAGAATTGATGTTAGAACATGATTCTGAGGAATCAGAAGCTGACTATAGTTGCAAGTGCAGCCTTCAAGTTAGGCTTGGTTTTAAACCTGCGGCACTATGACCCTACTTTAATTGCTATGGCTGCATCTCATGGAATGAAGTGGAATGCTGGGGCATGTAGTTTTGTGAGGCACTAGAGCTCTCTGGCTGAAAACTGTCAAAATCACTCCCTAAACTGCAAATCCAAGGATTCCATATAGACTGCAATCCAACATCCCCTTAGCATAGTGTAAATATCTGCATTGTGGAGATATGTTACGTAAGCACTACATACCCCTCATGCAAAATAGTGACATTGTGCAACACATTTCAGCAACTGGGAGCTACTGTGCATAATACATGATGCACAACTGCCATGCATAATTTGTTGTGTGCTTTCAAGTAATTTCTGATTTATGGTGACTCTAAGGAGAACCTATCATATTTTTTTGTGTGGCATAATTTCTTCAGAGGGCTTTTGCCCTTTCTGTGCTCAGAGGTTGAGAAATTGTGACGTACCCAAGGCCACCCAATGAATTTCTATAGCCAAGTGGGTATTTGAACCCTCAGAGTTGTAGTCCAACACTCAAATCATCTCATCACACTGGCTCTGACTATAGGGCATGAAACTGAAATGCACAGTATAGGATGCACAAATACAATGCACAATGTTGAGCCACAACATAACAAATGCAATGCACAATTGCAAAGAGAAGGCACAGGGGAACATGCTGTCTGTGTAGCTCTGCTCCTACTGCTATCACCAGAATACATCTCTTATGCAATGGGGACTTTTTGGCTCCACATGCACAGTGTGATTTATGCATAGGTATGTCCCTAACCAGATGATAGCCACAGTGGAATACAGTACTATAATTGTGTAGTGTGAAAGGGCCTCAGGAGACAAGAAGCAAACTAGAAATCAGCAAATAGTCAAGAGGACAAGAACATACCAGATCTAAAGGTAATCTCCTTGCTCAGGCAAGGCCCAGCTGGAATAAGAAACTCTCTTATATATCTTATCCAGGAGAAACCTAAAGAACATGAAACTCAAATCAGTTAAATCTGAATTGATAAAATTAGCAGGAAATCTAAATTTCAGGGATTGAAATGTTGCAGTCGTTGTGACAGATGGCACTGTTGTTGCAATGAAAAAAGAAGATGCAAAAGGGGCATTGCAAAGGTTGGGAGTATTCAGGGAATGTTTCTCTGTTGACTGTGTCAATCTTGCAGGGGGAAACTGAGTGATTTCATTACACTTTTTTTTTAAAATTTTTCATCAAGTTCAGTGGTAATGGATTGCCCTTTCCTCACTCAAACAGTAGATGTTCCTGCCTGATCCCCATACAGCTTCCCTGGAACTTCAGCCAAGCAAAGACACCAACTCAGACTTCCTCTGACCCATTCCCAATGAAGTGAATCCTAGTATCTTCATCTGACTTTAAACTTTTCGGTCCTTGGATCAGTGCCAAGCAGGACCCTTGATGCTAGGAAACTATTAATAAGTAATGAGTTATTAGCAACTTTACACATCATTCAGGTGGAAGACTGGCAGTCAAGAGTGCCCTGGATGAAGAATTCATTACAACTGTTGATTTTTATTGATGTGTTTTTTTTTTAATAAAGGGAACTTGGGTATTGAAAATATTTATGATTGTATCACAACAAGCTTACCAGCTGGCACTGAGAGGGTAGAATTAAACATGAGCAATTAGTTGATGCTTCTTTGTGGAAGAATAAATCCTAAAATCAGGAGTGCTTGAGCCAAACATAACTTTGGTGCATGCTTCAAAGAGACAGCCCTCTTCCAAATTTCTGAACTGTTTCCTCCCCTTTTGGTTCACCCTCTGCACTCACTAAATGCTCCTTCCCCAACTTCACAGGTTATATATTTTTTGGAGGAAAGCCAGCAATCTGCCCACCAATTTCTGGGGCTGCATGAATGTTAAAAACTGGGATGTTGCATTTCATAGCTGCTCCCTTTTTTTATTTTGCACCCATTCCCATCCTCCTTGGCTTGTTTCTGAATTAACCACATGAGTACTGTAAGCCCATGAAAGCAGAATGTACCAACATCCCACTTGATATGCCAAGAATGCCTCAGAGCAAGCAGTAGTAATAAGGCTAGATAGTTTGAAGGACCCAAAGTCTCCTTCCTCCTTGTCTACTTATCCTCGCCCCTCTGTGATATAAACTGATACTCTTAGGGATGTTTCCTCCTCTTCTCTTCTCACATGTCCTCTCTCAACAATTCCCTAGAATGAAGCTAGCTTAGATTAGCACCTTAAGACTGCATCAGCACTGCTGAAATGACCCAGTTTGACACCACTTTAACCACATGGCCCAATGCTATGGAATTCTGGGAATTGTAGTTTTGTGAGACATTTAGCCTTAGAGAGCTCTGATTGGTGCCATAACAATTACATTTCTCAGAATTCCATAGCATTGGGCCATGTGGTTAAAGTGGTGTCAAACTGGGTCATTTCTGCAGTGTGGCTGAAATCTGAGTACCTTTCCTATCTTAGATTGGAGCTCTTATGATAAAGCCTTTAGTTTGTTCCTCTAAGCCATTGATGCCTTTACTTCTTAATCAGGATCTCTAACCACTGCATGCATTCTCTTTCAAAATGCATATGTTCTTGTTGACTTCAGAACTGTATTAATTCTGCAGTGTGATAGCAGCCTGAGACAAGAGCAGTTCTGTTCTTGGTGTCACAAAACCCAGAATGCACTGAAAAGAAATATGTACATCATTATAATCATCATCATCATCACCACCACCACCACCACCATCACCACCACCACCATCATCACCACCACCATCATCACCACTACCACCATCATCGTCATCATCATGGGACTGAATCTAACTAGGACATCCAGGATGGTACTTATTCAAGTGCAGTAACCTGGTGCTGTCTGTATTTTTTAAAGCTTTTTAAAATAATGTGATAAAGCTCATTTAAATGTAAAAAAGAGAGAGTGGGAGGGATGGAGAGAGAAAGAGAACCTAGTAGGGGAAAAAAACCAACCCAGGAAATTGGCATAATAAGTTGTATAAATAGACCCATCCAGAGCATTTTCCTCTTCTTTGTTTTTATAGCTTTGAATCCTCTGGGCAATGCTTTGCCCTAAAGCAGATAGCTGAGAAATATGGAGAAAAGCAAAACAACAAATCTCCTTCTCCCTCCCTTTAAAAAAATATAAAATGAAATGAAAAATCCACATCTGAGGGAAATGAAATGTTCTTTTTTAGAAGGCACCAGCCTTACTCCAGAGTCAAGAGGTCAGAGGCTGAGTTTCTACTGAAGCAAAACGTTCAGGATAGATATTACTCATCTGTCAGTCCCATTAAATACAGTTTCTTATGGACTCTGAGCTGAAGCAAAGCTCGCTTTCCACCTCTCTTTCTCCCCCCTTCCAGCTTTTGAGTGTGCACTTCAAGTTAGCAGGATAATAAAGATTCCGTTGCCTTTTGCAGATGTTTAAAGACATGATGCAGAAGACAAATTCTCCAGCTAAAACCCTCAAGAAATGTCACTTCTGTGTCTAGCGAGAGAAATCCAGCACATTCTCAGCATAAACATCTGCTAAGAACATTTGAGGGAAGGGAGGAAACTTAGTGGAGGCACTTTAAATAATGACTTTGGTGTGGTTGTGGTTGTTTGTGGAGTTCTCTCCCCCTCCTGCCTTTAAAAGTAGACAAATGATAGAAACAAACAAGACGCCCCAAACAATGGATTTTTCTGGAGAAGTTTTGTCTTCCCAAAGAAAACTTTACATTGCACAACGCTTGGGGTGGAGTGGGCTGATGTTTGGAAACAGCAACCCTAAGAAGAGACTATGGAAGGAAAAAGGAACAGAATGGGGACTAAAAAAAGAAATGCATAGTCCTCTTTCAGGACAGCCTTTATCAATCATATTTGAAAGACAGTCATTAATCAGAGCTGGCTTTTACTTTGGGAAGTCCCTATCCGCCATTGTTATGCTAACTTGTTTTCTGACAATTATAACCGGGCTTTGTATTTACATAATAATTGGATTTTTGGTATTAAATGAAACCCTTGAGGGGGCGGGGAGGATATTACCCGCGGATGTCAAAGAAGAGTAAATTGGTGACAGGGAATGAGAAGCAGCAAAAGGGAATATCAAGTCAAAGTCCCTGTCCATAATTCTCTGGAAGACTTACTGTCAGCACCCGTGACCCACAACAAACCACCAAAGACCCATAGCTAATTCAATGGGGACCATCCACCTACCTACCTCTCTGTTTCTTCTGCCTCAGTTTTATTTTCCTCCTCAAGCATTTCTTGCAATGCTTTGGAGCACTGTAGGAATGGAAGGTATTGTGGACAACCTAAAATGTTTGGGCGCGTCCTGGAGATGATGATGCTTTTGCTGTTGATAAGCCCTCTATTGAGGAGGATCCAATGGCAGGGAGTCACATACATGTTGGACAGTGCCATTCAATATTGGAGAAATGCCAGGTGGGACTTTGATAGGGCAGGCCCTCCCAGGTTCGATGTTGACCATGCCCAGAAGCCTACGTCTGCACATGCAACAGATCAAGATGGTTGTCATGATCCAGCACAACCTGCCAGCAACTAGATCTCACAGTTAGAGGGCTCACATTTTGGAATCTTTTTGCAATTCCCATAATTTTTTTTCAGTCTTTCATAGTTATTCAGACAAACACAAGAAGAGGAGACTGTCAACATAAAACAAAACAACGAACAAGAAAACAGCAGCAAGAACAACTAGCTGCAGACTTTGGTTCTATAGATAAATGTGGGGAAAAGATTTCTAGGTTAGGGTCCAAGAATATTTTATTTCTACATTTATTGGAAAAGCTGTCTAAAATTCACTTGAAATTGTTGGTGTATATAGTTTACACAGTTGAAGAGGGGGAGAAAATCTCTCACACATACACCAACATATACAAACACACAATATCCTTTTCAAATGAGAAGAAAGGTGAGAAATGTTTTGTACTGCATTGATCAATTTACACAAGTTGTCTTTTGACAGATTGTATTAATGGAACTTCATTTTCTTGTATTCAGTCACTGGCCAATTTCTTCTCATCTCTGGGAAAAAAAGGGGGGAATCAATGAACACGTTTTACCGTCTTTGCACAAAATCAGCCTCTGTTTTCCCCTTAGACATTAAAAAGACATTGTTATTTTCATTTTTAATAGATTTCTTTCACCCTCTTTTTTCTTGCATTCGTCCCCCCCGTTGCGAACGTTCTAATACTGGTCTATTCTGCCGTATAGATTCTTTCTAAACAGCTCATGATTTCCTTTCTCCGATGCTTTGAGTACTACAAGTAAATGACAATTGGAGAGGGAAAAAAATCTTTCTTTAGATTCAGGCTAACTGAGGGTGCCATTACTAGAAATGTTCAAAGTATTTCTCACAAACCCCTGTAACTCTTGAATACTGCCAAATACCCTTCAGTTCTTTTAAAGCCAGTTCAATGAACTGAATAGGATTTCTTATTTTATTAATTACATTTCTATCTTGCCTTTCCTTCAAGGAGGTAAGGGGGAGGTTGTTGTTGTGTGTGTTTCCCTCCAATCCCCCACCTCATATTTTTCCTTGCAAAATTCCTATGAAGCAGTTTGCAACTTTTGTCGGTTGGGGTGGAACTGCTCTGGATTTTAGACAGAACATTAAAGGTGCTATCAAAAGTAATTCAGCACCATGGTTAGCTCCAATGGAGGAGCTGTTATTTGTTTTAAGCCAAATTATAGAACTACAGAAACTACAGAAGCAGTAGACATTTTTACCTGGTTCAGAATATCTGCATTCATTCCCAAGATTCAGAACTGGAGTTCTGAAGGCAGTATTGCTGTGCATATAGATGTATGTGCAGTATGCATGTATGCACATGTGGATGGACGCATGTGAGATGCATACAGATGCAAATAGGAAGCATGTGCATTCATATACATGTTCACACATTCACATTCAACTGCACATTTGGTTGATGTTTGGATGTGTAATAAGTTGTATGATTAGGCCATTCAGCATAAGGGTGAAACGTCAAACCCCACTTGCTGAGTTTTAGGCTACACAAGTCTGATGCAGAATCTCTGTTCAAAGTGTTGTTGGTTTAGTAAAATAAATACCTTAAAATATTAAAAATTATTGAAAAAAATCCAAAACTCTTTGTTTTCTTACCCAGTGGGGAGGAAATCATTTGGACTTACTTGTTCTTGTGTGCAAGGATGAAATAAGCAATGATTTGCATCCCCAGTAAGGTTATGTTTTGGAACCAAAGAGCAACCACCATCAATCTACCACTCAATTTTAGAAATCCTTTTCCCTCCGCTCTCCCTCCTCTCCCATCTCCTGCTTTGACTACAATCAATAGCAGGTTGTGCTGTCTGTCTGTCAGCTGCAGTCAATAATTTGAACAGGGCAAAAGACATTCTGGTTTCTCCCAATTCTTCATGGATGGCACACATGTGCTTGCTTCTCCAGTGCTGTTGTCTGTAACTGTTTGGGTCTAATCAGGTCTAGATTTTGATGTAAATATCTCCCTCATGTAACATCTTGAAAAGTATATCTGCTGAAGTAATGATATTTGCATCAGAGTAAGATCAGGGTTTGAATCCTGGCTCAGCCATGGAAACCTACTGGGTGATCTTGGGCAAGTCACACACTCTCAGCATCAGCGGATGGCAATGGCAAACTCTCTCTGAAGAAACCTCCCAAGAAAACCCTATGATAGGTTTGCCTTTGGGTTGCCATAAGTTGGAAATGTCTTGAAGGCAACAAGGCTGCATCTGCACAGCAGTAATAATGCAGAAATAACTGCCATGACTTAATGCTATAGAATCCCAAGATTTGTAGTTTGATATGGTACCAGAGCTCTCTGGCAGAGAAGGCTAAACATCTCCCCAGAAGTCCATAGCAATGAATCATTGCAATTACAGTGATGTCAAACTGCATTATTTCTGCAGTGCAGATTCAACCTAAGGCACCCACAGGATTTTGGTCAATGTCAACAGGATGTGGGTCATATTTGGATCTCACTTCCTTTCCTTGTGCTGGTCATTCAAACATCTGGCATTCTGCTCTTTTCTGCCTGTTCAGATTCCCTCTTATGTTTGCTTCTTTTTCTTTTCAATGCCTTGCTGCAAAGATCGATGAGGAGGTCTTTGCTGTTTTGGCATAAAATAAGAGTCAATTTTATTTTACACAAGGGAAAAGAAAATACTTCATTATTCTGCCTATTACTTGGATCGTTCACAAGAAGAATGTTTATTTTGCCTTATGTCCTCTTGTAGCCCAACTTTCTTAGATGACATTTTCACATTTCAAAGGAAATTAAGTGCAAAAATGAACAATTTCATCAGGGAGGGGAAGGAGGAGAGACACAACATATTGATACAGTCAAAATGAAGAGCTATTTGAGATTTTCCTGCCCCCATTGAAGTGCCAGTGTCAAGAACAGTAGGGGTTACAAGCAACACAGAGAAAATGGTATCATAATAGCAAACTCTGTTGTGTTTAGAGCTTTGTACTTTCTTCAGTAATAGGCATTTTTAAGGGAGAGTCATCTTTTTTATAGTGCAGCTTTCTTGCAAAGAGACAATATGGAGGCTCATGGAGTTTCATAAAATCCCTCTATTTGCAAATATACAAGCTTAACCTGGGAAAGCAGGCAAACACCCAGACAGGAAAGTCTAGCTTGTAAAGTAGAAGGAATTCCTCCCATGCAAAACAGCAGTATTTGAACTGGTAGAGTATTTCTGAGTAGTTGTGAGCCCATCCAATTATTTAGTAGCCACCAGTCATTAGAGACTAGCATTATTTATTTTAAATGCTTTATACCACATTTCAAGGGGAAGCATCCTCAAACAGAAAGACATAAATTGACAGAAATGTATGGTTGCTTTTGTTGTTGTTGTGTGTCTTCAAGTTGTTTCTGACTTATGGTGACTCTAAGGTGACCATATCACAGGGTTTTCTTGGCAATATTTGTTCAGAACGGGTTTGCCTTTGCCTCTTTGCCTCTGAGGCTGAGAGAGTGTGACTCACCCACTGTAGGTATCTGAGTAAGTGGACCAAGTCTATGAAAGCTTATGCTACAACTTCTTTCTCACAGTTAGTCTCAAAGGTGCTACGAGATGCCTTTGCATACTGCTGATCCATTACTAATGACAGATACTGGTTTAGGACCAGACAGCTTCCTTGGATTGGGGTGGAAAGGAGTAGTAGAGTTAGGTGTTATCTGCATATTGGTAGTAATGCACCCCAAATTTCCAGATGACCACTCCCAGCGATTTCATGCATATGTTAAATAGCATGGGGCACAAAGAAGAACCCTGAGGGACTCACAGGTCAATGGCAAGGTGGTCACCAAGGAGTCTTCCCAGTACAACCTTCTGGGCTTGCCCCTCCAGGAAGGAGCAGAGCCACTGTAAAACATTGTCCCATTCAGCAACCTGGTCCAGAAGGTTACCATGGCCAATGGTACTGAAAGCCACTGAGACATCCAGCAGAACCAACAGAGACATACTCCCCTGTTCAGTTCCCTGCATAGGTCATCCACCAAGGCAACCAAAGCTGTTTCCAGCCCACAACCAGGCCTGAAGACTGATTGAAATGTCTCTAGATAATCTGTTTCATCTAGAAACCTCTGGAGTTGGGAGGCCATCATACGCTCCAATACCTTGCACAAAAATGTAGAGACTGATTGATAAGCAAGATGCTCATAAAGGCTACTGCAGACTTCTGTCTCTGCCCCTCACAAGGAAGCTTCCCTTCTCTTGTTCTTTGCTAGTTGGGAAAATGTCATTCTTTGCAGCTCACACCTCTCCCAATCCATTTTGAAGAGGTATGGAGTTTTCAAGACAGACCTTGCCTGAGATATCTTCACATTGGCATTGTCTAGTTTGACAGGCTTAAACTGGCCTGTAGGCCACAAGTTCCAAAACAGTATTACAAGTGTGTTTTTCAAAATACTTATGTATACAGCTGTCCCTCCATTTTTGTGGGGGATCTGCTCTGGACCCCCCACGAAAATGGAAAATCACCAATATTCAAGCCCCACTGGCTTGAATGGTGGTAAGTGCCTGCGGGCACTCACAGGCATGCACCATGGGCGTGCCCCCCATCTTGTCCCCCTCCATTTTACACCCATGAATGGGTGAGGAATGTGGACTCCAAGTCCGCAAAAATGGAGGGGAGAATGTACATGTAAATATTCTCAAAGTGTGGTACCATAATAGAAAGCAATGACCACAACTTTTAAAGGAAGGCTGGACAAATTCATGGAGAAGGAAGCTATTAATGGCAGGCCTGAATTATATTGGTAGATCCAAATGGATTAGACCCATTGAATCAACTACTGAATGATGAGACCACACTTATGTAAATCCCATTGATTTACTGTGTCTGCTGTTGCTGGGACTACCAATTGTTGTTGTTATGTGCCTTCAAGACATTTCCAACTTGTGGTGACCCTAAGGTGGAGTTTTCTAAGGCTGAAAAGGTGTGAATCACTCAAGGTTACCTGGCATATTTCCATGGTTAAGTGGGGAATTGAATCCCAAACACCAAGGCCCCAGTCCTATGCTCAAACCTCACTGGTTCTTGACTACCAATAGGATTCATTATATTTATCTATTGCATCTCATATCAGAGGCAATGTGGACCTAAATATTCAGCAACATGAATAAAAGAATCCTAATGCTATCGTTGGCTGCCTAGAGATATCTATTATTACTGTGTCAACAGGATACTAAATTAGATACAATTTTGGTTAGATTCAGCATGAGTCTTCTCTCATTCTTACTATCCCATTACAAAAGGCAATTCATCCTAAAATACATATTTTAAATTTCAGTTTGGTATCTATTTTTTTTCTTAGATGAGGTTTCAGTAACCATGCATTGCAAAATTCTGACAGGTGCAACATTCAATGAATAAGTATGTTCCAACTCACTTATTAGTTTCAGAATTGCAGATAAAGTCAGTTTGCATTGGGATTCAAGAAGGATGCAATTCTCCAGTCATGCTTAATTGCATTTTCTCCATACAGGATTTCATAAACCAGAACATCAGTGTGATTTTTATCTAGGTATTATAAAGCAAATAACAGCATATCTGCCCATTCCTCTCTCTGTCTATCTATCTAACTATCTATCTATATAATCTCTCTCCATGTCTTTAGTTTTCATTTCATGTAGAATATATGTCTACACATCATAAATGCCTTTGTCCATTGGAAATGATTATAGATGAAAACCAGCAAAGTTGCAAAAAAGAGAGATTGAAATGTTGCATGTGTGTGTGTATGTTTCAAAACTGATATGTGCCACTGCAAGGTTTTCTTCTTAATATAGAGACATGCTGATTACAAGATTTTATTTTCTTACTTTGGAAATGTTTTATCAATAAAGACACAAGAAGAGGAAATACTAAAAAAGAAGAATGGAAAGTGATTGGCTAGCCCTTGCATCAATGAGATATGGATTGGGACAGAAGTAACTGTAAAGCTAGAAATTCAGTGTACGAGAATCTATACAGCAAGACCAATGTATGTAAAGAAACAGCTTGATTGAATCTGGTTCAAGAGGTGCATTTACCATGAAGAGGTACTTGGCCAGTTTTTTCCTACTTCATATGAGAAATTAGAAGCTTAGAAATGGATTGTTGAAACCAGTTTCCGACACTGGGGGCTTGTCGACTTGGGGAGAAGACAAATGTGGGAGATGCAAAAGATATTTCAGTTGTAGGGCTAGATAGTTCAAACATATTTTAACGATAGGTGTTGCATATTTTAACTAATGATTTCTTATCTATATCTGCTTTTATTTTTTAAAGCTATTTGGTATTTAAATAAGGATTATTTAAATACCTCAAGGGCTGCAACAAAGAGGAGAGTGCAGGTATGTTCTCTGATGTCTCAGAGGGTGGAATTGGGTCTAATAGATTTAAGTTACTGGAGGATACATCTCAGTTTAACTTTAGAAAGAACTTTTTGATGTGAGAGCTATTCAACCATGGAATTGATTACTTAGAGAGGTGCTGAGTCTCCTTCTATGGATGTCTTCAAAAAAGAGGCTGCTGGGGATTTCCTCCACTGAACGGGGGGTGGATTGGATGGACTTATGGAGACCCCTTCAGCTTTATTATTCTATGCATTATAAAAATGTATGCTTCTATTTAGTATAGTCGTGCCCCCTCCTGTTTTATCTTGTTAAAATTCGACACCTGCACGCCTTCTAGAAAGCTTAAGGAAATCTAAACAAAAGTTCCTTTCTGTTTCTAGCTGAATATGATAGGGACTGCCATGATGGTACGTTTCCCAGAAATGCTTCAGGAAATCTAAATCGAAGTTCCTTTTTCTACTGAGTGGTCATGGGAAGCAGAAGTTTTCTCTTCTAGCAGTTGGAAGAATGTTTGAAACTGTTCCGATTCATACTCTTGGAAGTAACTAATGCTGTTTACCTGAAATGTTTCTATAATTCCTATTAACATACTGTGTCTTTATTTTTTCTTTCTTTCAAAGAGCCTTCCACGTTGGGTTTGATTTGCAAGCAACAGATTGGATTCCGCTGAACGAAAAACCGACAAACGGGTGCATTTTCGGAAAGTGTGGGAGGGGGAGGGGAAGGATCTGGAAGGACTTGAAGTAAAATGTTTTTCTAAATCACTTCAAGAAATCTAAGTAGGAAAGGTCCCCCTCCCATCCCCAAACCTCCCATCTCCCTCCCTCTTTAAGCAGAAAAGTGAATTCCCAACACATTTTCCTCGTCTCCTTGCACAGCGTCTGTACTGGTGACAACTGATTCATGTGTGCATTTGCATTTTCCCTCTCTGCCAGCAGCAAAATTCCAAACGGGGCCCTCCTGTGCTGGCAGATGACAGAGAGCTGGCAAATCAGAGGGACCTGTCAAAAACAGCTGTCCATTAAAAGGAGTTTGCCACGACAACTGAGAAAACGTTTGAAAATGCTAGGTGGTAGAATTTAATTGGAGTAGCAACTGTTCGAAATTAAGATTAAAAGGACCAGTCAGGACACAGGAGCTGCAGGTTGGGGATGGCGGGCAAGCAACTGGGAAGAGAGGGTTTGCTTGCATTCTGTTATTATATTTTTGTCACCTTGCAAGGGAGCTGAGCACCTTCAGGCTTACCATCACTTCTGTTTACCTTGTGGTTCCCGGCAGGGTAAAGCGGATGGGACACTGTTTCCAATTTCTTCCATTTTTTAACGTGGATGAAATGTGGCATTTTCAAAGGTTAGTTTAATTGCCCACACCCTCCAGGCCAACAAGGTGTCTGTTTATTAAATTCATTAAATTGATTTTATGGGATATGTTTGTCAAGCTTACATATTTTTCAGCAGTTTCTGTACTTATAATGTATGGAATCTACTGAAGACCAATGATTTGAGATAGGAAATATTACTGTTCCAGTTCTGTTGACAAGTGGCTGAGAGTCACAGATGGAATTTTTGGTGAAGGGGAGAAGACTTGCTATATAAGGTGAATACTTTATTTATTTATTTATTTATTGTGTGTAATATCTTGCCTTTCAGTTCCTGGGGATCCCCAAAGTAGCAAGACAGTTTCTGAAGGAAGCCATTTAAAAAAAAAAATCTCTAACAGCATTCACCACTATACTTATTTGGCATGTTAGTCACCTCTTAAAGCGAGGTCTCTGCTTGTTCTCCCTTTTTATTTTTTTTAATATTTAGTCTCATTTTCAAAGAGAGGGCCATCTTTAGACAACCCTTCGAACAGAAGAGTGCCCTCTGTAAAGCCACCCTATGACAGATGGCAATAAGAAGTCTTATGAGCAATCTGTATAGCCCCGATTATAGTTCAGCACAAGGTCTCCACATCTTTGTATTGAATGACAGCATCAAGGATTGAGACATGTTCCTTATTAGCAGTCTAGGGTTTTATCCACATGGGTGTGAAATATCAGCTATGATTATGCATCATGACACCTCTGGATTGGCCAGACCTGGTTTTCTGTCTCTAGCTGTGAAACAGAAATGTACCTTCTGGCTGTTTAACTTGAAGCTCCAGAGTTCAGGATCCTGGCCACAGAGTGACTCTGTGCATCCCTGGTCTATCAGAAAAGTAGGGAATACATATTGTACTGATGATTCCATTGACCTTTCCAATTTTTCCTCTCAAAACAAACAAAAAACAAAACAAAAAAACAACAAAACAAAAAACACATTAAAACCCCTTTTCATTTTGAGTATTATGGTTGGAATCCTAATAGTGTCTTGCACATGTGTAATCTTCACCCAAAAGTGATTGTACATTTTCTGTCAAATGGAAGTATCCACATTCAATTCACAACTGTGGAAATGGAGTTGCATATATGATGCCATTATAATGAATCCACATTGAACCTGCATCCACATTGTACATGGATATGCATGAGTGTTTGGTTGTGCATTTGGTGCTTTGGATCAGTTGTACAACACTGCCATTCAGCACAAAGGTCTGTAGCACAATTAATGTGTAAGCTCACATGCAGATATTTGCACTACACAATACCAGCGAAGGCTTTTGATCCATATGTTCAGATTTTTTGAACTTACAAAGAGATCAACCATCTAACTATGTTGAACCTCTTCAGCAAAACCCCTGACCAAACATCACAAAGATAACCACTTAGAGTATGCCATCAACAACTTTGCAAATATTTTTGTTTAAATTGGACCAGGTAAACTGAGGAACAGCAAGATTGGGTGCTTTCTTGGACATTAGCATTGATCAAAGGAGCCAGAATCTTTACCTTTACACTATAAAGCAAAGTGCGTTATCTTGGGGAAAATGGCATTGCTTCTTTGAGATCTTTTCCTCCTCTTAGATGTAATTACTTCTTCCACTGAAAATGATTCCCTTCAATAACCTTCAATTTTTTTTGTCTTCTCAAAATGAAAAGAGTTCTGCATAAGAAAGAAAGAAAGAAAGAAAGAAAGAAAGAAAGAAAGACATTTCTTTAGATTTGGTGTCCTTGAATCAGCTCAAATGTAAACTAGTCCCTTCCATCTTTCCTTTGAACAGAAATGGGTTTCAATCTTCGTCAGCGAACATGGCCCATTTAAATAAGTAGATGGAGTCCCATCTTTTCGATCAGCCCTCTCTTTGTTTGACTTGTCAGTAATAACACTTGAGCTGAAATTGTACAGGCGTCCTGCTAATTTAGTAATTATTGACACGGTGCCATGCTAGAGATGATAGCAAACAGAAGGAACTGTTAACAGGAAATGAAGGGGGGAAAAAGATCTTCATATCATTGTTGAATAATGGCCGAGATCATTTTGTGCTCTGAACAGGCCCTAGGCTCCATTTTCCATTTTCCTGACACATTTATAATTTATGCTTTGTAATAGTTCCAAATATTTTTTAGGACTCGGCACTTTGTTTGAGAATCCAGGAGAACTGAATGAGAATCACGGAATGCACACACACGGATGAGTGAGCAACATGACCTACCACATCTTTTCAAGATTTAGAAATCCATCATTCATTACTTTTTTTTTGGTTCCCCTTTCCCAATGTACACTTGCATTTAAATTTCAGCAGCGATGGGTGCAGAGTTGAGCCCAACATGCATTAAAGGCAGATGGACTTTGTTAAAATGGATGCTTTGCATGTGATAAGGAAGAGTTTTTAAAATCATGTCATGATGTGAATTAGCTAAAGAATTGCCATTCGATATATGATGATATATTGTTTTATAAATCAGAAAAAGAAAACTGTTTTCAGTTTGTAAAAGCTCATGTTATCACTCTCTTTGGCCTTGATATTGTTGTAAACATGGGGTGTTCTTGCTAAAGCTGGAGAAATAAACTGTTCAGATGTGACCAGGACCAAGAAAGGCGATTCCAGCTAAGCATTCAGAATGCATCTACACTGTAGAAGTAATGCAGTTTGACACCGCTTTAATGGTCATGTCTCCATCCTACAGAATCCTGGGATTTGTATTTTGTGAGGCACCAGCTCCAGTCAGAATAACCTCAACTTTGTCACCAGCTGCAGAATACTCTTCACTTTTGCACAACTTTCCCAGTAGTGTGCAACACTTTTGTGTGTGTGTACACCATTAACCCCTCAAAGAAGAATGTTGGATGAGGAGAGAGATCAATAAATCTACTTTTGGCTCTGCAGAAAAATATTTCAGCAACTTTAGTTGTCAATGTACCAAGAAAGAAAAAAGAAGGAAAGAAGGAAGGAAGGAAGGATCAGAACACAACCTGTTGCAAGGACTCTTGACAGCTATTGTCAAACTTGAGTCTTTCAAAAATATAGAATCTATATTATGTCTTTGAAAGGAGAAAAAGGCATTTTAGCAAGCTAGCTGAAAAGAAACTCATCTGTGAGAAAAGCTGAACAGATTTCCTCCACTTGGAGGTCAAGGGAACAACATTATTAGCACCTGGATGATGGAAGAATAGCTCCTGTATTGCTTCAGGAGGATCATATCCATATGGGTAAAAGTCACCAAATCAACTCTCCATCCTGATCTATGGTGAGAATTCAGGGATCAAAGAGAGAAAGAGAGAAAGAGAGATCTGTATAAGACAAATTGTTAATCTGCTATGCTTTGTTCAGACAGCTGTTTATCAGCTAGTAAGGGAGAGCTGTGTGTGGGGTAGAACTGGTTCACATCTACATCAGCTTCACTTATATCAGCCAGCCTGAGCTTTAAGATACCTATGTAAGGGGTTTCTCTTAGTCCCACCATCACTGGCTCATTTGAGAGGACTTGTGAGAGGACTTGCTTGGTGACTGTTCCCAGGCTGTGGAACTCTCCCCACAGGAGGCTGGGCCCCCAACCCCCATGCAGTTGTCCAGTTACCATAGACCTGTCAAAAATAGTCTTTGCTTGAAGGACTTGGAAGGAGCTAGACAAACCTTCCTGGGAAGGGAGTGCCGAAGCCCCTATTCCATTTTCTCCCCTTCAGATGTATCTTTGAGAGTGATGGGAAGAAGGCCCTCACCTGAAGCATATGGAATTTTTTTCAGTTAGGCTAAACTATTGTTTAGTCTAAACTGTAGGGGCTTTGGTAGATTAACTGGAAGTTAAGACCCATTTGTTCTGAAGAGCATGGCTCCTGATGGGCATGAAAACTTCCAGAATTGATTTACTTGTTGGTTCTGCACTGTTATCTGTAGTACTGGATTCCACTTGGGGACTGCCATGATAAACACTTGCATGTTCAACTGTCCTATTAGTGCACCAGGCTTGGTAGTTCTGAATCAATAAAATAACAGAGAACCACAGAGTGATTTGTTCACGCTAGTGTGGATCTTAGAGCTAACACAACAGATAATTAATTCTGTTCACATTCCAACTGTGAAGGCCTTGAGAATCCTAGTCACCAGCATCTGAAAATGCCTGGGAGATAGAAGAATAGAGCCAGGGGACTAACAGGCTGCATCTGCATTGCAGAAATAATGCAATTTGACACCACTTTAACTGCCATGACTATGTTATTGAATTCTGGGATTTGTAGTTTTGTGAGATATTTAGCCTTCCCTGTCAGAGAGCTCTGATAATCTCAGGATTCTATAGCACTGAGCCATGGCAGTTAAAGTGGTGTCAAACTGCATTTATTTCTGCAGTGCAGATGCAGCCTAAGGCTAAGATCCTACATAAGGGTTGTGTGGTGTAAATTTCTGCATGTAAAATTACAAATCGACCGTGCTAAGCCATGCTTGTGTTGAACAGCACATTGAACAAATGAAAACTCACAAAATGAACAATCAAAAACACACCAAAATGTTCATGCACATCCATGCACAGTTGTATGCACATCCCATGTGCATGCATGCATATGCATACCTGCATGTGCATGGAGAATACATGTGCAGCTCTGCTTCTACAGCTTTGAATTGAATGTAGATATTATGCATTGGACAGAAATATCCAGATACTTCTGCATGTAAGCTCATTCATGTTGGTGACACAATGGTAAGATTCTGGTTCTTGTGTGTGGTCCATTAAAACTCACTGCTATATAGCCTATTGTTACACCATCTAGAATAAACCCACTGATTTATTGGGACCATTCAATACTTGATTCAGTGGGCCTACTCTAGTTAGGACTAACTGATAGGATTTTGGACATAGGATTTTGGGTACCACAAACTTCTCATGCCAGGGGGACACAAAAATGCAGTACATGCTTTTGACAAAACAAAGTTCAATTCTTTTCACCTTTGGATGAGAAGTCATTGAGAATAAGTTGCTTCTTGAGATGATATTTATGTTTGCTCTCACACCTCCACTCCCTCCCTCAACAGATTCACTTCTGATAATTGCACTGGAAGCAATTCACAAAATCGCAAAAGTATTTTTATGATGGTAACATCACCTTGTAGAGTGAACCATTACTGTTCAGCTTCAAGAATGCTTGAAGTTTTCAATGCGCTTCAAGAAAACCTCTCTTAGATGGCTTTGACAAAAGCTTTGAGGGCCAATATTCCGTGTAATTAGGCCATCTCTGCCAAATGGGGCAATTCAAAGAGTACGTTTTTGAAGCACAATGTTCCTCCCCCACAATGTTCAAAAGAAGGAAGAGATGGGTCTTTCATGTTTATCTAATATGGAGTGAAAAGCAGATGGACATTGATGGGTGACCTACAGAAATCCCACTTCTGTCTTCTGCAGAAGGCATCTTGTGGACATTTCTCTCTTTCTCTTTCTCTCTTTTTGCCTTGATGGAAAACTTCACTTATCAATGGTGGCAACTTGAATCACAAAGTGTGCTTTTTTTTGTCAAGGGACATGGGTTGGAAGAACTTTAAAAAGGAGTCAGACATCTAACATGATCTTCCTTTTGTGACATTTCCTTTAAAACCTATAGGTTTCAAGCTTACTTAAAAAAATAAATCAAAGGTCTTTGCCACCTGAAACTAAATTGAATATAATTGGATACTTGTATGTCAAAGCACTTGGGCACATAAAGGCAAGTATCTGCACATCAATAGGATGACAACTGGGTCAGAAGATAACCTATAGTGTGCGTGCATGTGTGTGTGTGTGTGTGTAAGAGACATCTTCTCAAGCCTCTTTGGAAAATCCAAGAAAACCTCTTGTAAATGGGTACAAGCAACATGGTTATGTCTTATTAAGGTTCTATTTATAATGATGGACTCTGAAGTTGACCAGTTAACCTTGAGTGGTCTTCCATCAAAGACAGACCAAAGGACAGGAAACAAATATTCTGAAAATTCAACAACACGAGATGTTCAGAATGTTTTTATTGGCCACTGGCATACACTGAAAAGTCACTAAGACCTTTCCCAACCTGTACATCACTTAAATACTGCTTAGTTAAAAGGCAAATATATCTGTTTTAGACATTTGTAACTTCTCCCAAAACTTCAATGAATGAGTTCCTCCTCTCCTTCATTATGGCCATCATCTTACTTCCTGAGGTGAGCAGTTCTTTGGCCTGAATCCTCCAGGGGCCACACAAACTAGAAAACCCACAAAATTGGCAAGGGGACCCATCCATTTAGAATAGTACAATCAAAGAATCTTAGTGTTGTAAGGGAAGACGAGGGACATCTAGTCTACCTCTCTATTCAGGAATATAAAACTAGAGTGTGCCTGAAAGGTGCTCCTCTCACCTCTTTTTAGGGACCTCCAAAGAAGGAGACTTCACCATGCTTCAGAGCAGTCCACTGTTGAACAGCTCTTATAGTCAGGATGTTCTTCCTAATGTTTAAGTACACTCTCTTTTCTTGTAATTGGAATCCACTGGTTTGTATTCTAGTCTTTGAAGTAGCAGAAAACAAACTTCTATATGACATCCCTTTAGATAACACCACCCCTTTGGATGTCACCCCTTTTATATGCCCATCTTCTATATGACATCCCTTTGGATAGTTAAAGATGTGACTTTTTTAAAAAATGGGTTTTAAAATTTTGAACAGTGCTGGGGTGGGTGACAGGTGCAAAGGCTGCCACTTTTTTTTTGCAGATGAATTTCCACTTCAATTCACTTTTGGGAGAGGGCAGAAAGAGGACAATCTATGGAGTCCATAGAGACAGACGTATGCAAAAACAGCCTTGGATGGCAACATCTGGCCCTGGGACTGCATTTTGACCCTCCTGAACCTATTCCATTTCTGAACCTCTGAGGAAAGGGTCTGCCATGTTGCAGCCAAAACAGCAGCACCTGTCCACGACAAAGGGCCATTTCATGCTACATTATTATAGCACTGTAGTCCACTTCTGCATAGCAGAAATAATGCTGTTGGATACCATTTTAATTGCTATGCCTGCACCCTATGAAATATTGAACAGTGCTGGGGTGGGTGACAGAGTTTGTAGTTTGAGAAGCCACCGGAGCTCTCTGGATGAGCAATCTAAATATCCCTCCCTAAATTGCCAATCCCAGGATTTCAAAGGCTGAAAACATGGCAGTTAAAATGGAATCATAGTGCTTTAATGGTGTAGTATGTAAGGGTTCAAGAAGATAATAGTGGGTGAACCTCAAGATGGGATTGCCAGAGTGAAATCTGGAAAAGGCTTCTATACCCTTTCATAGTTGCGTAGACAAGAAAATTTTATCAGGAGTCACTTGTCACACAACTGGGTGGCAAGCAACATCTGCTGGAATTCCCTCATCTACATGACCATTACAAATACAGAAGCCCTCTCCTATTTACATCCTGGCAACACTAGTTTGGACATGTATTCCCCCACCTTCATACCAAAGGAAAGAACCATAAACATTTCATTTATAGAATAGGATATTGAGAGAGTGAGAAGCAGGGGACTGAAAGAGAGGGGGCATGAAATTAAGTGGGTGGACTGGAGTGGTTGCAAAGGGAGGACGAAGAAGGTGAAATAGAAAAATAAAAATTACAGAGATAAAGAGCTCATTGTCTGGATAGGTCACTACCTGTTCTTTTATACTGAGAAGCTGTTTAAAATGTCACCAGAGATGAAAGTGAAAGCTGTCCATAAAAATCAATGGAGACATCCTAACATTTCATTTCACAGCGTTTGTTCACCTGTTTGCCCACTACAACTCCCCCATGCCCAGAAGAGAGCAGCAAAGAGAAGAATTTGCACCTTTTCTCACGTAATTCTTATTTAATGGGAGGCATGCTCACACACGTCTTATAAAGTTCATTCTTCTCATTTGGAGGATGGCATGGTCTGTGGGGTTAATGCCACGCTTCAGAAATAAAGCAGTTTGAGATATCATTTTAACTTCTATGACTCAATGCTATGGAATTATGGGACTTGTAATTTCAAGATAAATATCTCACAAGCTACAAATCCCAGAATGTTATAGCAGTGACCCATGGAAGTTATAGTCCAATGCTCAAACTATTTTGCCACGCTGGCTTTCCTATAGCACTTGATATTTATTGGTGGCTTCTTATCCAAGTACTGACCAGGGCTGACCCTGCTTAGCTTCCAAGACCAGGTTGGACCTGGTGCCCTTAGGATATTTAGGTCCTTCTTTTTATTTTTAGACACTCTGAATTTGGCAGTCTAGTCCTTTTGGTTGATTGTTTCTGGGCAGTTTTCCTCCCCCCCCCCTCCTGACAGTCTGCTATATAGATTTCCTAAATGCATGCAAATTTATCCAAGATGTCTCATTTTGTTATCAATTCCCCCAAGTGCTCCCATTCTAATCATCAACTAATTGTCTTGGTGCTCTATTGACAACTTGCCCACCTCTTTGCTAATTTCTGCTGACATGATGGGGGGCCTGGAAGAATGAGGTTAACCTTTCAGCATCCATTGAAGATCCACAGGTTTGATGACGATTGATTGACCTGGCCTCTTGTGTTGGAATAAAACCTCATCAGCTTTCTGGTGACTTGTGTAATGAGGCGTTGTTAATTGACGGCAGGTAGGTGAATGGCAAAGAAGTTGTCTTCTTTCTCATCCTTATGAAAGCGAGTGGTAAATTAGAGGATCTGTCACACAGGTCAAAAGATGCAAGACGTTCGCAGTGGCCATCTAACCCCTAAGTGAGTCTTCAACTCTGACAATGTCTTGTGGCATGGAAAGCATTGTTAGACAGAGCAGTGCTAGGGAAATAATCTCATGTTCAGGGCTTTACTTATACTGTGATCTCACTGTAGCCAAGAAGAGTAGCAGCATGTGGTGCAGAGCTGCAGGATTCAGCTCCCTGAGAGCCCTAACATTCATTAAACACAACCTTCTAGGCCTCATGATTTCAAAGAGGAACAAAGTTTAAGTTCAACCTAGTTGGATTCTTGAGTCCTCTTGGGATAGTTACTATAATCTAGACATTGCAGCTATTTTGCTGGGTTGAATAACCTTTCCCATTTTCTCCCATGGGCCAACCACCACCACACCAAGTCCAAATACCTCTGTAGCCATTCTCAAAACAATGGCTGGAAGAGATAAATCTTCATTTCCTGCCACCATTTTGAGAGGTACTACAGAGGAAAATGGAGGTATTTGGGATTCTGTGGGGATCTGGGATACTTATAGGATTGCCTGCTTTCATGGTGAATTTCTGTGTGATTCTCTGTGGGAGCTTTGGGGGACTAGTGGGACTTTCAGAGGCTACAAGATTGGGGCACAGAAGCTGTATGCAGCTCACAATTTTCCCACTATTTACTGTCATCTAGGCTCTTCACTTTGACTAACAGTCTCTTTAGAGGGTTTCAGATGGGGTGGTCCTTCCTAGCCCTTCTGACACCTACAGAAATGCTAAGGATTGAACATGGGACAGTATACATGGAAATGCAAAGCATGCATTCTGCCACTCAGGTCTAGCTCTTACCCTGCAATGTGTTTGTAGCAGTCTGATAGAATCACAAAAGCAACAGCTGAATAAACTTTTTGGTTGGAGGATGCTTTCTGTAAGGATGGACATCTCGTGAAGCATCAGGTCAATTCCAACATATTGACCATTTAGAACCTGCAGGGTATTACTGCAGGGCAATAATGAGAGAAGGGGAAATCTGAACAATTTCTTGAAAGTGGTGATGGAGGCAAAGGGGATCGACAATAATAGAATCATAGAGTTGGAAGAGACCATAAGGGCCATCCAGTCCAATCCCCTGTCATGCAGAAATGCACAATCAAAGCACCCCCAACAGATGGCCATCCAGTCTCTGTTTAAAAACTTCCAAAGAAGGAGACTCCATCACACTCAGAAGTGTCAAACAGCTTTTACCTCCAGGAAGTTCTTCCTAATGCTTAGATGGAATCTCCTATCCTGTAGTTTGAATCCGTTGCTCTGTGTCTTGTTCTCTGGAGCAGCAGAAAACAAGCTTGCTCCATCTTCAACATGACATACCATCAAATATTTAAACAGGGCTATCATATCACCTCCTAACTTTCTCTTCTCCAGGCTAAACATACCCAGCTCCTTAAATCTCTATTCTTAGGATGTGGTTTGCAGACCCTTCACCATATTGGTTGCCTTCCTCTGGTCATGCACCATCTTCTCAACATCCTTTTTAAAATTTTGGTGCCCAGAACTGGACACAATATTCTAGGTGATGCCTGACCAAACCAGAATAGAGAGGCACTTTTACTCCCCTCAGTCTTGACTCTATACTTCTGTTGATGCAGCCTAGAATTGCATTGGCTTTTTTAGCTGCTGCATCACACCTTTGACTCGTGTTCAACTTATGGTCTGCTAGGACACCTAGATCCCTTTCATATGTACCTTTCACATCAGTACCGAGCAAGTGGTGGATTGCTGATTGCTAGCAGCATTTTAAAAATCTCAGCAGTACATGACCATGGTGATGACTCTCAACTGGGCTATGAGAAGCATTTACTGTGGCATCCTCTGTCTCTGCTGCTATCTCTCTGCTGTTTTTGCTGGTACCCACACCTTGGATTGTCCCATAGGAGGAGCTAGTAGATGTCATCAGAAAGCTGTCTCCCTGACTGCCATTCCATTTATGGATTTATTTGATAGGATTCTGCATTTTTGCCTATCTGGGAGTGAAAAATAATGGACTATTGGCAGTCTATTTTCCTTTGCTTAGCAGATCATAAGCTGTGTAGTCCAAATGCTCTGGGCAGGTCCTTGAGTGTCACCTCAGTAGCAGCCTCAAAATTAATGAAACTACATCATAAAAACTTCAGAATAAGGTATGAAAAGGCCATACATTTTTGCACAATTTTCTTATTTTGCACAAACAATGAAGGATGCAGGACTTAGCTTTCCTAGCTGAGGCAAGAAGTTTCCTTTTCTGCAGAAATTTGATTTGAAAACATAAAAAAATGCATACCAATTACATCCTTTTCAAGTGACAAGTTTTTAATAAAATTAATATACAAGAGGAGCTGTTCCTTTTGTTGCAGAAGATTCAGACATCTCCCTCAAGGAAGTACAGTACTTCTGTTTTGACCATTCAACATTTTCCCCATGATGCTGCAATCTGCAACTGCAATAAGTTCTCATTTGGCAAATGCTATTCCTTCCCCAGTGATGTGAGCCACTGGGATTTGCAGTGAGGTCTAGGGCAGGGTTCATACATGTATTTACTTGTGATATTTCTATACTGCTTAACAATGAAAGTTTTCTGGTTGGTTTACAATAAAAGTTAAAAGCAATTAGATACAAATGTGGAGCATTTTTTAAAAAAGCCTCATACAGTGTAAAAACAGCAATGATAGATAAGATTCTTTCAATTGAGCTTATACTACTTCATGTGGCAGCCTTTCTCTTGTCCAACGGAGGAAGAAGAAGAAGGCCAAGGCACCAGGAGGTGGACAGTGGGGCAGAAATGGGGCTTATGCCACCTTGCCTTGGGCCTAATTTGGAAGACATTCTACAGAATTTATTTAATTATTAAAATATCTCTATTTCTATTTTTTATCATGCAATCTCAGGGCAGCATGCAATTAAAATAATATAAACAATTTAAAACAATCCTAAACAATCAAACAATCAAACAAAAAGAATGAATTAATTCAAATAAGATAACATTGTATTAAACTGATCTCAGAGCTGAAATGGATAAAATAGTTAAAATCTCTCTCTCGAAATTCCATCGCATTGGGCCGTGGCAGTTAAAGTGGTGTCAAACTGCATTATTTTTGCAATGCAGATTAGAACAAAGAACTACTTTTAAATGCCCCCCACACTATGGTGTATTGTGACACATACGCCCATACATTGCACTGGCTTTTTTATTTTATATTTTTTAGCTTCCCTAGAAATTTTTCAGATTTCTCTCCCCCCCCCCCCTTAAGCAAGGAAATTCTGGTTTTGCCTCTGGCAAAACATCTGTAGGAATCCTGAGGGAAGCCAAAATAATTTGATAAAATTTGCAGATTTGTTTGGAATAAGGGAAAGATTCATGCCCATGTCAGCTGAGAGATGAAGCGAAATATGTATGTTCTTTTTGGGTGGGAGGGAAGAGAGGAAAACCTCTCAGCAGAAAACCAGAAAGACTGGGAGAGAAGCCTACATGAATTAGCACCACAAAATAAATTGATAAAGAAATAGGCACATCCTTTGAAATCTTCACTCAGCTGAATGTTGTGAGTCTTTCATGAAAAGATTCAAAATGAATCCTTTATGCATGTAAATTTGGTCTTTTTCCTAACTGTACTTGATGCCGTCTTGATTTATAACTTCTCCACCTAAATAATTAATAGTTTCCTGTCTTGAAACGGCTGCCAATTTGATGTTCAGCTGTATGCTGTTTAACTTTGTAATTAATCTTTCCAACAAGTGAGCTTCATTTTTCCATATCAAAGTATATCTGGTACATATATTAGCAGCCGTAGAAGAAAACCTTTCTTCTCTAAGCTGCCCGGAGCATTCAAGACAAGGGGGAGTCAGAAACCATGAATGAAAGGAGACCTGAATGGTTTCTCTCCCTCTTCTGACACTTTGCTTCTGCAACATCTTCTCCCTCGGTGCGCCATGTGCCAGACTCATGTCTTGCTAACCCCAAGGGAGAAGTTGGGGACGAATGTCTTGGGCTCTGTCTTCATGGACCAAATAAAATGGTGTCCCTCTAGCCTTTCAGCAGAGAGACCAGATGATACACAGCCATTTATGGCTTTTGTGCAAACAGACTGGACCATGTCTGATCCAGTCTGCACCAGAACTGGGTATATCCCTCTTCAAATGGAATAAAATATACCACCCTTTGCTCTGGATCTTCCCAGAAGACCCGGAGCCCTCGGTACCAATGAAGGGGGGCTGTTTGAAATGCATCCCTTTGAGCCAGCTGGCACATCCTCTGCAGCCAACAGTTGCTTGCTCTGAGGTCAGAACAAGGTGCCCAGCCATGTGCAGGGTGACCAGATGTCCACCTTTGACAGGACACAGCCTCCATTTCAACCTTCTGTCCAGAAGGAATTCTAAAATGTCCTCCATTTTGAGCATGACTAAGAAGCAGTGGTTAGTGATACTGCAGCCAAGACATTGTGAGTTCCATCCTCCAGGGCTCCAGCTTGACTTAGCCTTCCATCCTTTCATAGGTCAGTAAAATGAGTACCCAGCTGGTTGGGGGCAATTGGCTAACACATTGTAAATCACTTAGAGAGTGCTTAGCACTATAAAGGGGTATCAAAATGTAAGTCAATTGCTATTACTATATTAGCATTTTCAGCATTTATTTGGTAATGTTCTCAATTTTTCTTGAATGTCCTACATTGGAGGCACCTTGTCCTCCATTGGGATTCTGATATCTGGTCATCCTGATCCATGTGAGCATTACTGAGTGCCGCGTTCTGACCTCAGAGTGAACTGACGCATGTTGGCGGTGGACATGCCACATGGTTCAGCAGGATGCATGGGTGAACAGTTGCTCAACATTGGTACAGAGGGCCTTTGTAATGGAATAGGGTCAGATCATCTCCAAGGCCAGGATACTCTGGGCTACTGCAGGTACATCCAGTTTTTAAAACTTAAGGTGTAAATCAGGGGTGAGAATCACGAGACACTGCAGAGTTTGTTGGACTGTAAGTCCCATGTGGTCTAGCCACCTTCACCTATGGTAAAAACAACAACACAGTGCTGGATGCTGCAGGCCAACAGCATTGGAGATCATAGACCCATTAGAAATTGTAGAAAAAATGAAAACATTCCATTTTTTGTCTTCTTCACCCTACCAGCATGGGTTCAGCATGGGTTTGGCTAACATCCCATCTCCATTTCCTCTCTCCCCCACCCACCAAGGCTGCATTTACACTGCAGAAATAATACAGTTTAATACTGCTTTTTCTATTTTTTATCTTCCCCTACATTTTGGAATAAGCATCATTCTTGGGATTTGAGCATGTTGGAGTGAGACAAACTGCAGTTGTTCCATCAACGGAGGGTCAAAATTCAGCAAATTTGTTAAAAGTGGAAAAATTAGGATTTTTTTTTTAAAACTACAGGAAGAATAAGACCCTCAGAAATCTTGTGAGAAAGAAATTGGTTTAACTTTTGTTTTAAAAAAATGTGCCTTTAAATATGCATTTTGATAGTCAATGCATGTTTAAATGGCATTAAAAGCATTAAAGATCATTTAAATACTTTGTTTGAATACTTTATTTATTTTAGGAGGATAATTTTTTGGTTGCAGTTCAATGTGGAAATGGCATGGGATTATGAACATACACAAGTTACATGGATGGAAAATAAGCAGATTTCCTCATTGCTTTGCCGAAGGCCATTTATTCTTTGCTGAAAGAACAAAAAGGGAAGGGGTTTGGCAGGATATATCAGGCACTGATTAATGTAATGACTTGTTTTGAATTAATTTTCTTTTTTCTCTTTCTTTGGCTTGTTAGG
The DNA here is from genome assembly GCA_026167975.1 of Phrynosoma blainvillii. Classification (NCBI taxonomy): domain Eukaryota; kingdom Metazoa; phylum Chordata; class Lepidosauria; order Squamata; family Phrynosomatidae; genus Phrynosoma; species Phrynosoma blainvillii. Next base: position 4,527,828 of record JANUYF010000010.1, on the reverse strand, counting down.
TTCCTAATATCTTGTTAGGTTCCTAGGTTCTCTTTTCTTTATCATCTGCACATATATTTTTAAGTGTAAATGGAGAACAACACTATCAAAAATTTACGGGATATCTACCTTTTCCCCCCTTCTTAGTATTGACAGTTAATGATCATTGCAGCCAACATACTTACCTGTTCTCCCATGTTGATGTGATTTGTTGTTAGCTTTTCCCACAGAATTTTCCCTGAGTTACCATGGCAATAGTTTATTAAAATTGTCAAGGATGGACTGTCCAAAAACTAGACAATGCTGTTGATGCTTTCTAAAATGTACTTGTGGTTGTCAATTTATCCTGCCTAACAAATGTTGATAAAAGTAGCCTCAGACTAGGATCTAAACTAATATAGAGGAGCTGGAGAGTTATACGATGATGTGTTTGTTGGGAAGCATCATACCATACTCACTTTGCCTTCAAAAGTTGGATTTTGAGCCTTGAAGTCTTTAATGAAGATAACTGGCTATAAAAACAAAATTTTTGATGCAGGTTGTGCTGGTTGTCAGAATGTAATTCTTCACTAATTTCCTTTTGGAGGAAGGAACAAATAATTTTAGGAATTCTCCCCACCCCCTTTCCAAGGAATCCTTTGAAATCTACAGAGTTTTCAAACACTTTTTGCAGTTTGGGACTTCCTGTGCAGTTTTGGACATTTTTGAGTATGTAGGAAATAGCATTAATGTAAAAGTATCATTTCACTTATGTCTTTATGTTTATAAGTCTAAATAAAAATGGGGGAAATAAATAAGGAGAAGAGAGGGGAACATATTTTTCCAATGTGTCTTACAATTAAAGGAAATCTGCCTGAAGTGGGAATAAAATGCTGCAGTTGGTGCTAGGACTTGCTAAAAATTAATCTTGGACAAGAGAAACATTGTGTATATGTGTCTCACAAATCTGATCAGGAGGACTTTAAACTGAGTTATGTGGGAGGATGGAGCCACTATTCCTGAGGACAAGAGCTCATCCTATGCTGGAGGTCATAATCCAAATGTTATAGAGAAAATTGGGTGAATAGTACAAGAACCCAAAGGTAAGAGGGGGAAACACTTCATAAATCAGCTAGGGGGATTGACCCATGGTCTTTGGTGTCTCTACATTAATGCACAGTGCATGGAAAATAAACAAGATAAACTTGAACTCTTAACACCACAAAGCAAATATACAGTCGGACTTCTATATCCATCGGGATCTGTTCTGGACCCTCCCCCCCCTGCCCGCAGATACCAAAATCTGTGTGTGCTCAAATCCCATTTCTTATAATGGTGGCATGGCACATGTGTGCCCAATAGCACGGCCATGTGCATGCACTGCCATGAAGAAAAATGGGGGCTTGCCATCTGCGGATGGTTAAATCCATGGATGGCAAGTCCGCTGATACAGAGGGCAGACTGCAATCGGCATCACTGAAAACTGATGAGATGAGTCTCATGATTAGAATGTAGTAATAGAGGGGTATAACCTATTTCACAGAAAAGGAGGAGGAATAGCAGTATATGTCAAGGATGTTTACACACGTGAAGAGATTCATGATTTAAATCCTGGAAGCCAGGTGGAGAGCATCTGGGTAAAAATTAAGGAAGATAGAAACAACAGTGATGACACTGTGGGATCTATTACACATTCACAAGCTAGGCTGAGGACTTGGGTGAAGTCTTCCTGGAACAGATGACCAAAGATTCAGAAGAGTGAGGTGCTGTAGTAGCAGGAGATTTCAACTATCCTGATATTTGATATTTGTTGGAAGTAAAACTCTGCCAAAAATACAAGATCTAACAAATTCTTCACATGCCTTGTAGACAATTTCATTGTTCAGAAGGCAGAAGAGGCAACAAGGGGACCAGCTATTTTATATCTGATCTTAACCAATGGTGATAACCTGGTTAATGGGATGGAAGTGGTAGGAACCTTAGGTGGGCAAGCCAATGTTCCCTTAGAATTTGTTATATATCAAAACGTATTAAGACTTGCATTCTACACTTTAAGAAAATTGATTTCAGTAAGCTTAGTGAAACATTGAGTGTGATCCCATGGTCAGGAATACTAAGCACATTATCACACTGGCCTTATGGGCCTAAGCAGACAGTGCAAAGTGCCGTTTTCGAGGCCAGGAAGGGGAGGGGCAGCCTCATGCTGGGCGCCCCAGCCCCTTCCCGAAAAAGTCATCGGAGCAGCTGGCCCTCCGCATGGCTGGCGCTCCGACGGCGCACTTCCGCTGCAGCGTCTGCACACGCTGCAGCGGAAGAGGTGCTGAAGGTGCACCAGAGGCCTTTTGGGGCACACCTTTGGTGTCTTGCAATCTTCCTGGGCCTGGGATGCGGCGCATTGGGGCCGAGGAGTGCGGATACCTCGGCCCCAATCTGCAGCTTCCCAGGGCGGCCCCATGCCGCCCATCTGCTTCCCCCCTATGTCTCATTGCAATCACATTATGAAAGCAAAAAGGGAAATTGTTGTTATTGTGTACCTTCAAGTTGTTTCTGACTTATGGTGACCCTAAGGTAAAACTATCATGGGGTGTTTCTTGGCATGATCTGTTCAGAGGATGTTTCCATGGAACATACTGCTTTGAAAGTGTTTCTCCTCACACACCTTTTCTTTTGTATGACTACTCTGCTTTGAAAATCTTACCCCAAGGTGTGATAATCTCTTTGCTGCAGTTTCAGAATTACAACAATCAGTGCCATGAAGGGGCATGATCCTCTTCCCTCCCTCTCCAACTCATGATTTCAAAGCAGAGTAACTCCATGCCTGCTGGTTTATTTATTTTTAATTTTGTTGTATTGCGTAATTATGGCAAAATTTCATAACAGTTAAAATTTATTTTACTTTATCATTTTGACATAAGTACACAAACACAGCATGGAGTTAGTCTGTTTTGGAATAGTGAGTAAGAGGGGGAGAAAAGGTAATGCCAAAATTAAAGTGAAGAGGCTTTTTGTACTTGTGCAGCTGCACTATAATAGTGACACTGAGAGCAAAACACTGATGGTTTTTGCCTGTTAATGAAAAGACGCACTACAGTAACTAATGGAATGTAGGTTTTAACAAGAGAGTCATCTTTGTGCATGCGGAAATGATGTCTATGGATCAATGGGAAAGCTGGATGATGAAAAACAGAATAATAATAAAAATGCTGACAGGACAAAAATCAACACATTTGAAATGTCATGTTGGAGAAGAAATTCTATGAATATCATAGATTACTAAAAGGACATCTGAATGGGTCCTAGAGAAAATCAGGCTTGATGACAAGATGACTAAACTGAGGCTTTCATATTTTGGACATATCATGAAAAGACAAGATTCATTGAAAAAGATGATAATACTCTGGGAGGTGGTAGTAGAAAAAGAGGAAGACTGCATTATAAGAGGATTCAGTGAAAGAAGCCATGGCTCATCTAGGTTTGCAAGAACTGAGTAGTGCAGTGGATGCTCAGAGATCTTGGAGGTTTCACATTCACAGGGTTGCCGTAAGTCAAAGTCAACTTGATGGCAAATTACTATATTTAGTTATGTATAAGTCTAGAAATTTTAGTCGAAAAATTGATCCAAAAAACTTACATTGACTTATCCATGGGTCAATGTAAGTACTACTGTGCTTTAACTCTTATTTTAAAAAAAGAGCTACCTCCTGCTGAAAGGCAAGAGCATAATATGTGTATGTTCTTAGGTACTGTTTTCTTTTGCTTCATCCTTTAGATCCTTTGTTACATGCCCCTAAGTTTTACCTTAAACTTATCATTGGGTCATATCAAAATCCATAAATTTCATCCAAAAATGGGCCCTTGATTTATACATGAGGTTGACTTATAGTTGAGTATGTACAGTAAAAACAACAGCAAGAATGCCTAAACTAACATAAGGTACTTATGACAATCACATAGTTCCTGCCAGGTATATCCAATCTTGCATCATTTACAGGATACCTTAGTTCACATATACGTGTGTATGAGAAAGAAGATACATAGGTTTGTTTAACATTTATTGCACCCTTGTGCTGCCTTTGGCACTTGGCAGAATTTTTTGACATATGAAAAACCCGATCCTTCTCTATGAATCACACTGATCCTTTTGGAAATGGGAGTGCGGCCTTGTTATTATTTCAGAAAATATTACTCTGTGTCATTGGCCTTGTTGAAAAACACAGCTGAAATGACTCCTTTCCTGGAATTTTTCCCTTTCCACAATCAAATTGCATTTGGGAACCAAGTGAAGCAGGGGAAATTTGTTCTTAAATTGCAAAATAAACTTCCTGCCCATTTGAGAATTTCACTAGAAGGGACTGAATGAAGACTGACAAATGTGCAGTTCTGAAAATGCTTAGTGGGTTTCTTCACTCCCACCATCTACCCCTTGGAAGAGGCTGTTAATGCCAACCCCATTAGAAACCTCAGTTTTTTAAAGAGCTGTTAGCCTGGTTTATATTTTTCTGCTAATTTGTACTGTTTGATGAATGTTATGCATTCAACACTTGTGGTTTCCTTAAGTCGACCCAGAACAGCAGTAGGATATGCAATGTTATTTTTCAAAACTCCTCTGCTTCGTTTCCACCTCCTTTTTAAAGAATTGGGCTCAACACGTGGGGTGAAGGGATTTTTAAAAAATATTTGCTGAACATGTTCTTCTTGGAACAAGAGCAAAAAACTCGGAAGTTTGAACATGGGGGAAGATTGTTCTTAGGGCGAAAAAAAAATGCAAGAAAATATTTCTTTCTCATCTCTCAACCCCTGTAGATGGAGCCCTGAACTAAGGACTAGCTGCATCTTGAACACAAATTGACTTTCCTTTAGGTTGATGATGATTGATTGTGTTGTTTTCTTCATTACTTTAAACCTAATCAGTGCTTGGTGTAATTTGAGTAATGATAGCTCATTATTGGCAATTGTGAAGTTTAAGGCTTTCCTTGTTTTACCTCCGAAGGCAGTCAGTTGGGATAAGAGGTTACCCATTTCTACAGGAATGGTGCCTGTGCATTTGCAGAAGTGGGGGAGCTGTTTCTTGTTGATGTTCGGGAAACATTAATCGCTTTGTGGTGCCTTTTTTTTTTCCTGGCAAAGGGTCTGCTCCTCTCCTCATAAGATCAGATCTGGTTCCATATGAGAGTCCCTCCCCCCTTCCATCAGACATTCTCTTTTTCCACTCTTGCTAGGCTTTCTTAACTCCAATAAATCACTCTTGTTTCTTAATGCATATAGCCTGATGAAGTGAGATGAATAGGCATCCGTGATGAAAAAAAGAGAGAGTGAGAGAGAGAAAGTCTTGTAGAAAAGATAATGAGCAAAGACCGCAGAGGTGCAAATTTTATTTATTTATTTGTCTATTGGTCTGCGTCTCCATCCAGATCTATATCCAGCTATGTATAGTATCTCATTAAGAAATGGTGCAGTTATTTTTGCTTTCTTTATAAAAAAAGAAGCCTACGCTTCCTTCCCACTTATAAATAAATCAGTTTGTGATCTGAATCGATGGATCGGTTCAACAGCGGAGCATGGTTCACACTACATTTGCCCCGATCGCATTTTCTTTTAACATAACCCACTTGTCATTCACATTGACTAATGAATCAATTCAAAATGGACCCTCTTCAGCCAGCTGGCAAATGTAAAAGGCAAATTTAAATTGATTCTGATCCACATCCCGTTTACACTTGCGCTGAATTAATTTATTGCAAAAGATGCAGAAAAAAGAGCGTCAAAAAGACGCATGTAAAATGGATCTAGCGCAGGCCCCCCTCACCAAACCGCTTCAGCAATTCAGCTCAAGTGTGAACAAGGGTCATTTGAACCACTTCAAATGGGTTAGCAAATCAGATTATAACGTGTTGGGAATGAGGCTCTAAAGGACATTTTGGGGCTTTAAAGGAGAGTTTATTTTTGAGCTCCAAACTTGGTGAAATAGATGCAAACTTTGTGGCAGGGCAAGGAAATCTTCCATTCAAAATGAGAAGCATGAAATGAAGACCTCCCTTTCCCTTGACTGTCTTAGGTTGCTGCCACACTGAGAATTAATGTAGTTTGACACCATTGTAACTGTCATTGCTCTGTGCTATGGAGTCCTGGGATTTGTAGTTTGTTGTGGCACCAGAGCTCCCTGACAGAGAAGGCTAAAGATCTCACCAAACTACATATCCCATAATTCCATAGCATTGAGCCATGGCAGTCAAAGTGGTGTCAACTACATCAATTCAGCAGTGTAGATGCAGTCTTAGCCATATTTGTCACCAATTTCTTTCTGTTAATTCAACTTTTAGACAGTGTTTTCCATGATGTTTCAAGATTATTTCCACCCTCATTTTTTCTTCTTGAAAAACAACAACCCAGCCCTGGATTGATATTTCCTTGCCAGTGGTTTACAGATGTTCATCACAACTATCCCCTCTACATCCACCAAGCTATTCTTTTTCTCCAGCCCTTGGAATGAAATGGCTGTCTCTTATTTTGGAACAAATTGGTTCCATGCCTACTGCAGCTAAAATTGCATACCTTTTAAATGACAAGGACCCCAGGGATTGGCAGATGTGTACCCTCTTTCACCCTGACCATGAGGGGGGGAAAAAAAGGAAATCAGAAACAAATTTATTTTAGGGCTATGAATCAGTGAATTTATTGGTATTGGTTATTTTATTATGCATCGTCTTTGTATTTTATGGCATAGGTATCATGTGCGGTGTTCTCTACTTGCTTTTTCAGATACCATGGCCCTTGGCTTGTGTGTTAATAAATCTGACAGAGAGTAAAAATGTGGTCTTTGTTTATTGATGGGGATTACAATGAAATTGAGTCACAGGGTTTTGTTTGGGTTTTTTTTTTTCCCCGTCCCTGAAAATATTGCTAACACTGGCCTAAATCCCATTGTCATTCCCAACTACAGTAGACCCATTAAATCAATGGGAACTTGATATGTCAAGATATAAGTACATTTTATTGGATTAATGCATCCTTCTTAGTTCGGACAAATAATTGGATTTTCAGTCCTGTAACTACAAGCCCAGTTTTCACTTTATATACCAGCACTGGGAATTGTTTATCTCTCTCTGTATTGTTTGAGCTGCAGCTTTTATAACAAGGGCACCATCTTACTGTGCCATTGTATTTAATGAGACTTGAGTATCCATGGATTTTGGTATCTATGGGGATCCTGGAACAAAACCCCAGGAGATACCAAGGTCTCACTGTACCACATCAGTCAGACTTATAAATCAAGCCTGAATTCATTTTCCTAATGTCATTCACAAGACAAGGCACACTACATGCAAGCTACATAAATGAGGGAAAGCACGTGCTATGCCAAACAGATGTCTTTTTTGCCACTTGAGGAATCATCTGTTTTAAGCTAATAGTCTCAACTAGTTTAATCCCTAGTTGCATATTGTCAATACAGGATCAAGGAAGGAAGTAGGTTGTGTAAAAAACAGTCTGGCCTAAAGAGTCTCTTCCAGTATTGTGGAGAAGCTTAAAAATGGGATCTGAGTAGGACCAATGGATAACATTTTGAGGTGGAATGAATTTGCCTAATGGATCTTGCTTTCAAAGTCATTCTGCAAAATAATACTGGCCAAATCTACACCATTCGATCTGAATGAGCATAATGTGTTTGGCAAATTAAATAAGAAAACACACACATATAATAAAACCATAGAATCATAGAACTGGAAAGAGGCCTGATAGGCCATTGAGTTCAATCCCTGCTCAATGCAGGATCTCCAGCTAGAACATCCCCAGCAGGTAGCTGTCCAGCATCTTTTTGAAGACATCCAGAGAAGAAGACTCCACCACCAAGTTGCAACGTTCCTGCTACTTCAGACTCCAAATCTCTATTTCCTTCCCCCCTAAATTATTTCACCAAACATGGTTGCTTAGAAAAAAGCCCTGCCTTTTCCTTGCTTTCTCCTGCATATGTTGTTGATATCTATAATTGAAACTTAAAAGCTATGAGCGTGAATAATTTAATCAGAAAGCATATTGTTTTTACTGTTCACAGTATGAATCCAAATGATCACATTATTGTGATGTTAGAAAATCAGAATGTGTTTAGCTTTACTTGCTCAGTCATCCTAGGTACCGCATCTTTCCAGTGATTTATAGAAGGAAAAACAAATCAAAACAAAAAGAGCAGGGAAAATACAAGAGGGCTATGGTTTAGTCTAACTTAAGCAAATGAGATCTCATGCCCCCTCTAATAAGTTGTTAAGGCACTTTTCATTAACTGATATGGCAGTCATGGAGTCTGGAAACTCCACCACGACAACTGGCAGACTGTGTGGGTGTGTGCCCCCTTACATGCTGTAGCCACATTCGCTCTGAAGATCCCAGTCATGGCCCACTGGCCAAGTTGGGAAGGGGCACCTGGCAACATGGGTGAAGTCAGGCACCCCATTCCTGCCTTTATGGCCCACAACAGAGGGCTTCAGAACAAACATGGTGGCAGTGGCAGGTAAGGGGGCACACAGTGGCAGAGGCTCCATGGCACAACGGCAGGCAGGCATGTTGGTGAACACCATGCTGACTCAGAGGCAGCAACAGGTTGGAACCATGGGTGGGATACCACATAGTTGGCCCATGGTATCCTGCCTATCTGTACAGGTCTCAGCTGTCCTCCATCCTATCAATCTCTGACTGGCCTCATCTAACTCTTTTATAGATAAGCCTCTAGGTCAGTGATTCCCAAATGTTGGTCCTCCAAGTGTTTTGGACTTCAACTTCCAGAAGCCCTTGCCAGCATGGCCAACAGTCAGGAATTCTGGGAACTGAAGTCCAAAACATCTAGAGGACCAATGTTTGGAATCACTGCTCTAGGTTGTATCCTTTACTCCATAACTTCCCTCCCTTGCAATATTCTGGAACAGTGTTTGGCTGGTTCTACCCAGACTTGTCTAGCTTCTTGCTTCATACAGGGTTATCCAATGAAGACTCCAGATAGATAAAGGGACATATTTATTTTACAGAGCACATAGTTAAAAGTGTGGAATTCACTACCACATAGTTTCATAATGGCCACTAGTTGGTATTAAATGAAGAATTACTTGAATTCCAAGAGGATAAATTTAATCATGAGGAATATATATTACCTTCAATATGGGAGGCTGTCTTTGTATATCATTTTAATAGAGCACATTTTCAAATGTACCTGGAGTCTAAAAGAGTTACTTCTTTGGAGCAAGACTTTCAGAATACTTGTGACAATGGCTATCCTGGCTGGGTACCTGTGGTACAAAAAAAACCCATAATTTTTCAAAGCGTTGAGCACTTTCTTCCAAGCTCTGGTTGTCCCACATCTGAGTGTAATACACAGGAAGATTTAAAACTAGGTCTAGAGTGGATTGTAGACCATGGTTCATCTGTCTATCCTCTCTGAGTACCAGTCAAGCTTCATTTACATCACGTCAGCATGGTGCAAATACCTATTGGCCAAGTTATTTTATCCCCAACCCCTATATTTTATACCAGCATAGCATAACATGTGTGGATAAATGGTCAGTGAACATGGCTGACCACCCATTGTCTAACTGCAATGCACAATGCACAAAGGCAATGCATAGAGGGACTATCATTTCTGCAATGGTCCCACATGTGGAACTTTGTTCATACCCCCATCAAGTTAGATATGATGGTTACAAATTGTCCTCACAACAATCACTTCAAATGCACAGTGCAATTTACACCCATGTGTATCACTAATAGGATGCTGGCTGTGGTGTCCTTTACTTATGACGAGTCATCTGTGGGTTTGGAAGATGGCTTAGCCTCTTTCTCTGAGGCTAAAGAGTTGTTTTCTGATTGCACTTCACAACCTCACCCTCTTCCTTGGGGGTCTTCTGGGATGATCAGACAGATCTATTCCTCCATGCTGTCTATCAGGCAGCTCCAAGTCAGGGAAAAGTTGAGCAATCACATTTCCTTCCAAGGTTCCTAGACTGTGCATAGACCAGGCATGATTTTCACTCCAGGATCTTTACACTGACAGATGGCTGGGGATGTGTCCAAAACTAATATAAATATTGCACACATCTGAAAAGGAAGCAAAGAAAAGTGTGTTCAGTTGAAATGTGTACAAAATGCAGCTTAACTACCCACTAGTCAACAGAAAGAATGTGTTCAGGTATTATGTGCAATTCAAAACATGGTCACAAACGTGCTCCGGAGGGGGGGGGGGGAGAACACAAGAAGATGGATCTTCTTCTTCTTCTTCTTCTTCTTCTTCTTCTTCTTTTAAAAGAGAAACCCACCCCATAACCAGGTGCAGACTGGAAAGAAAGGAACTCTCTAGATGCAGGTGTTCTGGATATCAACATCCTTACTCCACATCATCCCCTAAAGAGTGTTTCCCAAGTGTAGACATGGCCTGGCACAATTTGGAAGCATGAAATTAGGTGAACATTGGAAACAGCACTAGACTAAAGCAGTAAAATGGAGAATGAACCCATAAATTTACGCCTACATTATATTTTCATATCTTTCATACAAGCACTGTACAGACACCTGTACATTTTGTCCCATGAGAAAAGACCTGATTTGGAAAAGGGAAGTTAGACTGGGATTTTAAAACAAAAAACACCCCTATGTATGAGTGCCATTTTTCCTGATCAAATTTAGACTCCCTTTGGAGCAAGGAAACTTCCCATAGCATATCCAATCACAGACTTTCCAGCTGTCATGTTTATTAGGCCCTGAGGGTTGCTAAACCAGTATGACTTCATGCAGCAAATTGCATGTATCCTATGATATACGATGATGGGCTTCTTCTGGCGTGTTTCCTTGACCTCTATGGGGTCAGCTGTGGAGACACACAGAAGCCACAGGCAGAAGTGACTGCCCAGAACTTTAGGATGTGTGACAGAGACGCAGAGCAGCTGTCAGCCAGATAAAAAGAGGACAGGAGTTGCAGCATTAATCTATTTTTCATGAGACCCAAGCCTCTAAAGATTGCCTCAGGCTTCACTTCCTCAGTGAGGACTAGACATAGCTTGGAAATGCTACTATTTGGACTGCAAAAATTCCCTAGGCTACCTGGCCACTGTGACATTTCCAGGGTATGGGTCTGGATCTCCTAAAGAGGGCATGCTTTAGCTTTGGTTTCTTAGCAGTCTCCATCTGCTCCTGTCTGGCCTGTTAGCATTTTACTCAGGTGATGGAGCAAGGGTGCAACTAAAGGGGGGGGGGCAGAATGAGGGCATTACCTCCTCTCTGATAGAAAAAAACCTAGACTACTTTGGGCTAAATCAGGGATGGAAATTGTGTCCCCTTCCAGATGTCATTGGACTGCAATTCTCAGCAGCCCTTGCCAACACAGCCCCATTTGACAGATGAAATCTATATGGTCAAGATGGCAGAAGTTATTAATGAGGAAGAACATACATGTTAAGAGAGGCTGCAGCAGTTTGCAGTTTTACCTGAGCCTACTGGGAAGGGCTGGAGCCAGTTTGGTGTAATGGTTTGAGTAGATGCCTGAGGGGGCTGATCCACTGATCAAAGTGGCAAAATGGGCATTGCCTATGACTCTGGAGATCAGGGTTCAGATCCCCGCTCGAGCAGAAAAACCTATTGGGTGACCTTGGGCAAGTCACATTCTCTGTCTCAGAGGATGGCAATGGAGCCCCCCTCAAGAAACTTGCCAAAAAAACCCTGATAGGTTTGCCTTAAGGTCACTTAACACACAACAACTGGGAAGGACAAGATTCTGCCCCCTGATGCATTAATTGAGGGGAAACTACTTTTGCAATTTTAAATTTGGTTTCCAGCAATTGAAGCAAGATGAGGACAAAGGAAGAAAGTGGGAAGAAGAGAAAGAAACTGGTAGATTTTAAAAGCAGCTGAAAAATTGGAATAGTAAAGGATGTCTGTCCCTGCCAAACCCTGCCAAGTTGAAGGGTCTGCAGCCAAGGTAAAGAATGTTGAGACTGATAGGACCATATGAAGGGTCTCACACCTCCTACCCAAAGTACCCTAGGCTAGTCAAAGTATCAGTCCAATCTTGGGAGAAAGGTGGGGCATACATTGAATGAGTGAATGATTTTGAAACCTGATGCAGAAAAGTTTACATGCCTCTACTTCTGGGCAAGAAAAATAAATACTGTCATGATTAAGTCAATAATGAATAATTTGCTGCCCTTTCCTGACATGCAACAGTAGATGCCTGAGGGGGCAGACCCACTGATCCAAGCGGCAAAATGGGCATTGCCTAGTTGGCTCCAGAACAGCATGTATGGGTGTATGTGTGAGTGCATCCATCTAGAGGAAATCCTTCCATGTGAGGTAACTCTTCTTTCAAGAGAGGTGGGATGAAAGTGTAGGTGTGATGGAAAGGAGGTGGGGAAACCATGCGGCACACCACAATTAAGGTATAATAAGCTGCCACAAAACCAACGCTTGGCTAATGACACATTTGTCAGCTCAGTTTGTTTAAGAGGTGAGGTCCCCCCTACCCCCCTTGTGACTCAGCAAGCAGTAATTGTTGCACAGATATTTTGTCAGCTTTGCCGGTGTTTCCCTGGGAAGACATCTCTGTCAAGGATAATTAAAGCCTTTCCCTACATCTATCGAAAAGTCAAGGAGGTCTGTTCAAAAACATCCTTCAAATCAAGGGGGAAAGAAGTCTTCAGGAGTCTTTGCATTGGCAGTCACCATTTATACTCCTCTCCCGCCATCCTCTTTTCCTGGGTGTTTTCTTCTTCACTTGCTCTTTCTCCTGACACATGAACTTTTAATTGTTGCTTTGGCACATGAAATAGAATTGGCTATTGAAATATTTTTTTTCCCCAACAAACGTTCAATGCAGTCTGGTTGATTCAAGGAATATGCCTGGATAAAATGATGCCACTGTTGAAATAATGGAAAAGTCTCAGGCATTCAGTGTGGCTCTATAGCAGCGGTAGGCTACTATGTGGGGACCAGGGACTATTTCTGCCAAGCCTCACCTCATGGACTGTACCTCCTCTCACAGCAAGCCCAACTACCTCTATTTCCCCCTACAGTCTTCAAAATGGCACCAGGAAGCTATTTTGTGAAGAACAGCAAAGGAAAACAGAGGTATCTGGGAATAGGACAGGGTTTTAGTTGGGATGATGTAGGGTTATTTTTATATGTTTTAACCTATAGGAGGGGCTTTTTGCCTAAGCTTCAGAAAAAATTGTCCAAAATTTTCACCACAATATTTTTTTTTAAAAAATCAGGTGTTTAAGGTCCTTTGGGGGACTAGTCAGGAACTTCAAGGACTACAACAAGACTGTATGAAGCCCATGAACCACAATTTGCCCATCCTTGCCCTGCAAGACGAAAGCAGTGATCAGAACAAAACTAGACCCTCTAGTCTAGCTAGATACCTTACTGTATTAAAGGGAAATTATTATGAGCCAAAATCAGGGCCATTTGTGTTCAGAATGTGGAAAAGAAATAAAATGAATGAATGAAAATCTCCTGATGTTACTGACCAAGGCCTGAGTGGGAACCTCAAGCTTCTACCAGGTTTCTCAATGGATTGTGATCTGGAAATTCCAAGATATTCTGTCTATTTCTTTAAAATAAAAATCTGGCTGCTTCCCAGAGGTCTCTTATCAGTTTAATCAACAGTGAGGCTAATGTCATTAAATGTTAAATCGAACAAACAAAATGTTAAGCTCATTCTGGTAGTAAGGAACAATTCTCTGTCCTGTGTCCAACCCCCAGTAATTATGTTCCCAGGATCTCCATCTGAACTTTTTGACGGGAGGGAGGGAAATGTATGGAACCCTGTAAAGTTCCCAAAATTGTTTTGATTAGCAAAACTGTTAGCTAGTCTTCTCGCCTGATCCCTGGCTGATTGACTTCAGAGATAAAGTTGAAGCCCAGAAACACTCAGCAACCACCAAGGTGTACAATGTGACTGTCCCTGGAGGATTCAAGCATCTCCACTAATGATTTCCAAATGGTGCTCTGCAGTTAACCCCCCTGAAAATGCAAGCCGCTCCAACAGGTGGAAGCACTTTAGTGCCACATATCTTCTTTGTCAGGTTAGGGAAAGAGGTTCTTGAATCATGAGTGCCATGAAATGTAGTAAACGTTACTTACCAAAATTGCAAAATATTGCATTCACTGATAGGCTTTGTTGGGGGACTATTGTGTTCCAGTGACGCATACCACTGAACAAACTTCTCATACTTTTGACAGTTCCAAGACTCAGTTTGCTAGGGAAGCAAAGCAAATCAAGCTGGAAGGGATCTAACTGCAAATTAAAATCCCTTCAGATGGACTTTAGTTCCCATTATCAGTAGACAGTAGAAACAGTGGTGACAAATGATGGGAGTTATGTTCTCAAAACATTTGGAGGTCCATGCATTCCTTAGCTCTGGTCTAACACATAGAGCTGGCCCTTACCCCTTGCTCCTTATCAAACCTAAGATAGTATGTACAGAACAGGGATGGAGTGAATATTGTTGTTCTGTGCCTTCAAGATGTTTCCAACATATAGTGATCCTAAGTTGAACCTATCATGGATTCATGGTGCCCCAAATCTGACGTGACATTGGTAGTAGTGCGTACAAATGACAAAAATTTGGTGAAATGCCAATGACAAAAATGCCAATGACAAAAATTTGGTGAAAATTTCATTTAGTTTTTTTGGGGAGATGAACTGTGCACCTGAATCTGAAAATGCTGCTTGAAATAAATTTGCAACTCTTTTAATGTATTGCAAAATTTCTGATAGAAATTTAATAAATTCAGAGAGGGACAAAAGGATCAATGTCTCAGTCTGTTTGGGTCCTTAAGCTTCATTATCAGCACCTTGCATTTAGCCTGGAAACATATTGGCAGTCAGCGCAATTCCTTTAAAACCTGTGTTCTAAAGATGTTTTTATCTACTTTCCTCCAACCATGTCAATAAATTTAAGGGGGGGGGGAGTATCAAGGTCCTAAACTGTTTAGGGCCTTAAGCATCATTACCACAATCTTGCATCTGGCCTGGAAACATATTGGCAGCCAGTGTAATTCCTTTAAAACCAGTGTTCTAAAGATGTTTTTATCTAGTTCACTGCAACCATGCTAATAGCTTCCCCATCACCTTCAGGCTCCCAGCCTCTCTGCCACACTACCACCCTTTGGATGTATTCTCACCTCTTGGGGCTCAGCAACATCAGTGTCCTCCTCATTAGTCTAAATTATGTTTGATATGCTCCTAAAGACCTCTGTTTTAGATCTCTAACCATGTAGAAGAAGGAATTGCTACTCCTCCTGTGTCTTACTCTTCCAGTAGCAGCAGCGCAAGTCCATATTAAACAGGATTTACCTGAAAGAATGTGATTAGATAACCCATTTTATGCTGAACATTAATTTATGGGCATGAGGCATGTTCTTAAAGAGCCTTTTTTTTTTTTTTTAAAGAACCCATTTATTGTAGCTGAGCTAATCATTTATATCGGTCCTTGTACTCTGGTAGTAAAATTCCATAATTCACTTCTCTTTAGTAGATAACTCTTTTTCTTGCTGCACGAGGTTTTGGTAGCACATCATATATTATCATCAATACTAAAAGATACTATTATTTTACACTAACGGCATTATTCATCACAAATAAAAGACAGCCCAAGCCTGTGGCTGCCACTAGTGATTCTTAATACTGTGTCTCCATACGCATAAAGGAGCTTTCCTTGTTCAGATTAAGTGACACACAAGTGATAACCAAATGGCATGGATTAGCAGGGTTCAGAATTATCTATCTTACCTTCACTCTGAAGTTAAAGGAAGTACCTCCATATATCACCATGTGCATAAAGGAGTTCTATGCCATCCATAGACGTTGGTTTGTTTGAGGGACCCAAACAGAAGGTCAGGCTTCTGTGGGTGACATTTTTATTGCTTATTGATAGGGTTGGGGGAGAAATCAATTATTATTGGCTGAAATCCTTTGTAACAGTCTATGCTATGTAACATTATGCATACTTAGGGATCATTTATACTGTAGAAATAATACAGTTGGACACAACTTTAACTGTCATGGCTCCATCCTAGAAAATCCTGGGATTTTAGTTTGGTGAGGCACCAGCGCTCTTTGACAGAGAAAGCTAAAGACCTTGTAAAATACAAAAATTCTATTCAGTAACATAACAGAAACCCATTAGTGGATATGGACATTATGAAACTGCCCAATTCTAATTGTTATAGATGTAAGTCTACCTGCAAAGGCATAAGACCCCAACAGGATTCTAGTCCCCCCCTCTCTTTTCTCCCCTCTCTCATTTTTCCTAGTTCAGGACTCAATGTGGTTTACAAAACGTTAAAACAAAAACAAAAGACCCATATAGTTTTTTTTAAAAATCACAAAATACAAAATTTAAAAAGTGATTAAACTATCAAAAATTATAACGCATAAACATATAAAGCATTAAGAAAACCTCAGCATGCAAACACACACATGCACACACAAATAGATAAAAAAATCCATCTCATTATTTATGTGGTATGGGCCTTGTACACTCAATCTTCAAGCCCCATTGAAACAGAAAGGTCTTCATCTGTTCCTTTTGAAGCAAGGAGATCCAGGTTGACTTGTTCCTCAGCCAGACATGGGAGAGCCATCATGCCCTGGCTTTGGGCCATATGAAATACTATGCAGTCAACCAGCCAACTGTTATTCATTGAAGGCTTTCTCATGATTCCTGGAACCCTCAACCTATGATGTTCTGTCTTAGGTGTCTATTGCAAAATACCTTGTTGCCAGTTCAGGGCACAGTGCTCTCCAATGCTTCGGTAATCCCTATAATGGTGGAGTTGTCTGGCTTCTAAGGTAGGCATTTGGGAGTCACATTAGGATATGCTGCCATGACGATGAAACTCTCATAGCTACATCTACTGGTATAGGGTCTTAGCCAGCATGTTTTGTGTAGAAAATATGATTTCTGTGCCAATAGTGCAGAAAATTCTGCTTTCTGAACACACACATACACACACCATGTATGAATTCAGTACATAATAAATCCAGGACTGCAAAGATTCCCATCACTCCAGGATTCTCATCAAGAGAGTTTCCTGATAAGAAAAATGTTTTTGACACTTTTTGAATATTTTTTCCATCCCAACTGAAAAGGTAGCTACACGGTCTCAAGCGGGCTCAGTGCAGGTCCAGCTGAAATTCTTCCATAGTAAGTGGGTTGAGGAGGGAGAAAGACCAAGACAGCAAAGCAGCAGGTAGGAATTGCCTGTCCCTGGTTATATTTCTTTGTTTCTTCTCCATCCCCTATGGCTAAGATAGCATCGGCATCTGGGCCTGTTTCTGTCTTTGTGACATTTTAAATGTGAACAAGTAATTTAGCTGAACATTTTCAGTTATTTCCCCCCACCCGCACGACTTCCCAATGCCTCATGTGCTGAGTTTAAAAATCC
Organism: Phrynosoma blainvillii; assembly: GCA_026167975.1. Taxonomy (NCBI): domain Eukaryota; kingdom Metazoa; phylum Chordata; class Lepidosauria; order Squamata; family Phrynosomatidae; genus Phrynosoma; species Phrynosoma blainvillii. The sequence goes on along the minus strand of JANUYF010000010.1, from coordinate 4,510,449 downwards.
ATTAGCATAGAAGGGGGGAGAACTGAGCAGATGCAGTGCAAGTAATTCCTTAAGGGAGTCCATATTTTTACATATTTTGTAAGAAGGGAACTGCTGTTCCCAGATGGTATCAAGCTAATACTGGTGGTTTGCTTTCTGATAACAGCATTCCCCCCCCCCCCCAATTATTTATATTCTGTTTAGTGACAACGGAGGCTTTGCTGTATCTATACTGCACTGTAAGGAAGGCATGTGCCCAGAAAAGGACAGTTCTGAATTGCTGGATTGAGTGAATATGTGAAGCTCTATCCCTTCAGATTTTCATTTGCAAACCCCACCATGCTGCTTGGATTTTGGAACAGAAGCCTTCAGTAGCAATAAGATAAAATAAAATAAAATAAAATAAAATACCGGTAGTGATTTATCATTAATATTGGTCAGGACGTGGAATCACATGATGAATAAGCTATATGTGGCCTCCCAAGGTCATTTTTTGTGGTCATCATAGTTGTTGCTGTTAACTGCCTCCAGCTGATTTCGACTCATGGTGACCCAATGAGTGAGATCCTTCCAATTCCTCTTGTCCTCAACTGCTCTACTCAGGTCATACAGGCCCAGGGCCACAGTTATCCATCTAGTATATGGCCTTCTTCGCTCTCTGCTACCCTCCACCTTCCTAGTATTATTTTCTTTCCCAGTGAGTCCTGTCTTTTCATTATGTGACTGAAGTACAACAGCCTCAGTTTAGCCATAGTTTCCAGGGAGAGCTAGGCCTGATCTGCTCTAGTTCCCATTTGTTTGTCTTTTTGCAATCCACAGTATTCTCAGCACTCTTCTTCAGCAGCACATCTCAGAAGAATTGCTTTTTTTCCCTGTCTGCTTTCATCATTGTCCAGCTCTCACACCCATTCGTAGTGATGGAGAATACAATGGCTTGGATTATGCTTTCTTTGGTGTTCAGCTTTATAACTTTGCTCTTTACCATTTTGTCATCATAGCTTGCCAGACATTACATTTGCAAAATCCAGGATAATCATAATTCTGGAAATTTCCAGGATTTGGGCCACCAGTTAATCACTTAGGGGGGGTTGCAGACTGCCAGAAATAGTGCAAATTGAGTCCACTTTAAGGGTTAAGGTTAGTGCTAGGGAATCATGGGAATTGTTTTTTTTTCCTGAGACATTGAGCCTTCTCTGTCAGAGAGCCCTGGTGCCACAATAAAATACAGTTCCCATGATTCCCTGGCACTAACCCTAACCCTAAAAGTGGACTCAATTTGCACTATTTCTGGCAGTCTGCAACCCCCCTTAGCCCCTGAAAATTGTCCATCTCTGTTCTACTACATTAGCCATCAGTTACAGTGCCTACAATTCCAGTGGGGATATCTCCTCTTTTGCAAATATTCAAAAGAGATAGATAGATGATAGATAGATGTTTGTATGCTCTTTCCATCCTCTATCTATCTATTTATCTATATGCAAGGGTGTTTGAACAAACAGGAAAGTTTGTTAATGGTTAAATGCTCACTAGAATTCCTTCCATCATGGAGCTGTATTTCCCATTTGGCCCTTTGCTAAAGCTCCATGGTTGACTCCACAGTGAAACTCCCTTGTTTCCCCAGATGGAGGAGGTTAAATGCAATACATTTGGACACAGGAAGCAGCGGTCTAAGATAAACTTTACTGCCTAGACATTCCTGCTTTCCAAAGAGAGGGTGAATGTCATTTTCATGTAGAGAAAGTGCAGCTGGTTTGATGGCGAAAGATGGATTCCATCTGGAATGGGAGCAAGAGAAGCTGGAGGAGGAGGAGAAGAAGGAGGAGGAGAAGGCAGCCAAGTCCAGATTGTGGGCATTGCCAGTCTGACTGGTAGCAAGTGTGTGATGTTATTTATAGCAGCTTCTTGGAGCCATATTAACAGACTGGAGGAAGCTCAACCCAATCAAAGAAGCCACAGCCCTGAGTTTGCAAGACCTGAGCAGTACTGTTGGTGACAGGATGACTTGGAGGTCTCTCATTCATAGGGTCCCCATAAGTCAAAGTCAACTTGATGGAAGTTAACAACAACCAGTGAAATTTTGCCTGACATGAAGGGTCCAAGGTAATGGGGGGACACTGGAGCAGCTTTCAGAATACTTTCAGAATACTTTCAGAATGACATTCAGAATACTTTAGGCTGCTCCTTGACTGTTCTGGCCCATGTGGACCCAAGCCTCATAACTGCTTAACATGATGCCAGCCATTACATTTATATTCTGCTTTTTTCCCAACTGGGAAAGAAACCTAATGAGTCTTACACCAATGTTAAAAACCAGATTTACTTAAAAACCTGATGATATAAAAGTTTTTTTTAAAAAAAACTCACAAGTAAATTAATCTTTAATGAATTAATGTGTATGCATTCACATGCACATGTGCAATCACATGCACAATGACATGGCTTGTGCATTTCAACTTCAACATCAAGCAAAAATGTCTAGCTGCTTCCATGGGGAAATGTATACATGCATAAGAGCCAGCAGGATTTCAGCTCTAAAGAGTAATGCTGAAGGCCAAAGCCAAGCCAAGCTAAAGGCGGATAGCTAACAGCATTTTAGAATAATATTCCAAACTCCACAATAGACTGATCCATGACACATCTGATGTTAGAATTGATCAAATAGCCGATGAGCATGTACAGAGTCCTTTTCTCTCATACTGAAAAACTCACCAAGGTGCGAGGCCTTAGGAGGTAACATTTCTGAAAAGGCCCAACATCTCATTATTTATGAAGAGTTCTCTTTAAGCTGTCCTTGCCACTGTGGTCACACCAGTTTCATGGTATGTTGGGTTTGCATGGTTGAGGCAATGCTGGGAAATGGGGAATTAGTTTTCAACCTGGCCAAGTGGGGGTTTCTTTTCTGTGATGGCCAGGTACGTGTTAGGAAAGGCAAAGGAGGGATTTATCACAGATCTCAATGAAGTCAGCGTCAGAGTATCATTCCAGTATATTTCTAACAAGACATTCAAGAAGAGATTTAAGTGGCACTTAATGGCTCTCCACCTACAGGCCTCGCTGTCAGGAGGCACTAAATAAAAATGACGTATGCTGTCGCTTTGAACTTGGGGAGCTGCCCTCGAGCTTTTACTAACATCCCGAGAAAGTCATCTCAAGTTCACGGAGACTCAAGTAGAACGCAAGGAGGTGGATGCTTGGTAAACTCCATTCTTTCCCTCAATGTCTCCAGCCTCCCTGATCTTACTACCTAAACCACTGAAGCATGCAAGATCTTGATTTCACTGCAGGATGAGACCAATCATCTATCCAGTTCAACATTGTGATTGGACTCCTGTTCATGAATACCAGTTTTGAAAGTCTGACCCATACCATTGCAGTAGAACTTGGTCTACTTCCTCAGATTCACCATTACAATTCACTTTTATGATTGTTGCAATGATAAAAAAGCCCTTCCCAAGTCTACCCTTTAAGCAGTAAAGCCTCCCATCCCAACATGGCCACTTCTGTGTTGCCAGAAAGTGGGAAGATGAGTAGGGACAGGGGTTGCCACCCTGTTCAGCAGTTATGATATTATAAGCTGGACCTACAGTACCCTAACTGACTAGACTCATGTTTATGGCCATGGATAAGTAAATATGATCCCCAAAAACTACCTTCACAGCCTAGCAGCACCCTGACTGAAGCATTTCTGGGGTGCTGGAGATCAGAATACTGGGGGATTACATGTGCAGTGTACTCCCCAGTCCTCCAATTTTTTGCTTTGTCCCACATTCTTACTTTGCAAATCCTGGTCAATTCCGATACAAATAAACTGACAAGACATTCCCACCCATATCCTGAACCTCCCTGTTGCAAAGGCCCTCCATTCAGACACTGGGTGGCTGAACAAATGTGCTTCCACTGAGCTGCCTGGTGCATCCGCTGCCGCCATGGCTCCCTTGCTCTGAGGTTAGATCAAGGTGCCCAGTTTTGGATGTGTGCCTTGTTTTGACCTCAAAGTGAGTGACTGGGGAGCAATGGCTGATGTGTTGGGTGGCTCAGTGGGACGCATTTCAAACAGCCACCTGGCATAAGAACAGAGGGCTCCACAACTTTCAGGAAGATACAGAGCAACTGTAGAGGTATTTTAATTCACTTTAAAAAGGGGGTGGTATATCCCAGTGCTGGTGCTGAATAGGCCAGCTATCAACTTGTCTGTTCACACCAGAATTGGGATTTGGGTTGCGTGTTGTCCATTCTCTCCACCAACAAGATGGGGGGAATTTTATTTTCCCCATGTAGACAAGACCTCTGGGTGCTTCTGGCAGCAGCCAAAGATCTCTCTAGGTTTTTGGCAAGTAAGCTGATATACCGTACTTGGGGAGGGGTGGGCATCTCAGTTTGAATGCTAACTATGCCTTCTATTGTTCCCTTTTAAATTTGTTTGTTTTAATGTTATGTTTTAACCCAGATTTTGTTTTTAATCTGTATTTCATTCTTACCAACTGCCTTGAGTGCCTTTTTTGACAGAAAAGCGGGGCATAGTTGTAAAATAAATAAATATTTTATTATTTTATGCCATTTTGATGGAGAAGCCAATCTGTTGGGTTTTCTTTTTAAAACTTAACCACAAGAAGGTAATGAAGCATGCATCTGTTGGCACAGCCTTTGAAAAGTATCCAAGGCAAGCCAATCCCAGTTTCCCTATCAACTTACATATTCTCTCTTTTCTGGTCCTTGGCATATATATGTATGTGTAATACCTAATCACTCTATCACTCAGGAAATATTAGAAAACAGTGGTGAAGATCCTGCGTTGACCTCTAAGTGTTTTTAAGGAGACACAAGAGGGGGAAACTGTTAGAAAAAAATGAAAAAAAAAGAATCTGTCAGTGGAAGAGCAAGTGGTCTGTTTTATGTCAATGTTTCCAATTACTCCAAAACTAAAGAAAGGAACAGACATGCTTTTTTTGCTCCTGGGAAGCTGATTTTGGAAGGTGGGCATGAAACAATGGACAACATCGTCTGGGACATCAGTACCACATCAAAGAGAGTCATCAAATAAGCCTAGGAAGGAATAAAGAAATCTGGATTGTGGGTTTCCCCCCCCCCCCCAAACATTTTCTTCTTGCTCAGGCTTCTCATGAGTTTTGGAAAGTAAGCAATGTGCAACACTCAGTTCTTTTGGTGGTCCAACAGATTTGGGTGGTAGATATTGACCAAGCTCCTGCAGAAAGCGAATGTAGCATACTATGTTGATATATCTTAGTGGCTTTGAGAAGGAATCAAGCACATCAGGGGTGAAGTGAGACATTTTTAATTGGGGAGCAGAGACAAAAGGGGGCTGGAGGCAGAAGATTTCAACACTGGTTGCTATAAAAGAGATTTATGCAGAGGAAAATTCCCAAAGGTCATGACTTGATTTGGGTCCAGGTTATTTGAAGGCTTGTATCTACTGTATGGGTTTTAAGATCATCTGAAGAGGACCTCCTCTCTCTCCCACCACCTTCTCAGGCTTCTTTGGCGGGGACTAGGGAGGCCCTAAGGCTACCCTATCATGAGGGGTTTTTTTTTGGCAAGATTTGTTCAGAGGAGGTTTGCCATAGCCTTCCCTTGGGGCTGAGAGCATGTGACTTGCCAAGGTCACCCAGTGGGTTTCATGGCCAAGCTGAGAATCGAACCCTGGTCTCCAGAGTCATAGTCCAACACTCAAATCACTATGCCATGCTGACTCTCTACAGACAGCCTTTATTTCCACTCAGGGACTGACAATTCTGCTGTTCTGTCTTCCTTTTGTAACACACAAACCTGCAAAACAAATAAACTAAAGGGCAAATCTCTACCAAGCAATCAGAGCACACTTCTTTTCATCTTTGTCTCTCTCGGGTAATTCTTCCAGAACAAAGTTTGCATCCAAAGGGCTTGATTTCATCTGTCTCCCCCTCCATTCCCTTTCATTCAGCTGCATCTCCTTCAAAGAGAAAGGAGGATAAAAGTCAGAGCCTGAAACCACAAACAAACACTTTTACTGATGCTCTTCAGCTGTTGTTTGAAGTCCCAGGCTCACCTTCTGATGCCAGTCAGAAGGACCTTTGTCATCATTATCCGGTCCCATTTCACAGCCTTTCTCTATGGTCAGTTCTCTGCCCCCCACCCCACAACCTTGCACCAGGCTCCACAACATCACGGTAGTGTTTGAAGGATGAAAAGTCTCTCCGGCTCATTCTCTGGGTGAGATATGTTTGCCTTAAGAAGCCGAGGAGAAAATGGTTGTTGACTTTGTGACTTGGCCTCAATCCCACTCGATACAGATGGAAGAAATCTTGAAAAAGCAGTAATTTCAAAAACTGCAGAAACTCATTTCTGCCTCAAGCCCCAATTAAAAGGCCTGACAGACCAAGGCTGTATCCACACATACCTTAATTTGGATTCACTTATTTACTGAAATATATGGTTGGAGAGGGCATATTTTGTTGTTCTCTCATCATAGTTTTAAAAAAACATATATCTATGGTTCTTTTCATAGCCTATGATATAGTAGACAAAGTATTGGACTTGGAACTGCCATTATCAGTGTTCAAATTCCCACTGAAGTTCACCGAGGTCTCCTCGGCACTGTAAAAATAATGCAGTTTGATACCGCTGTAACTGTCCTGGCTCCTTCCTATGGAATCCTGGGATTTGCAGTTTGTTGTGGCACCAGAGCTCTCTGACAGGGAAGGCTATTTATCACATAAAGTTACAAATTTCTGAATTACATAGCATGGAGCCATGGCAGTTAAAGCGCTGTCAAACTGCATTATTTCTTCTGTGCAGATGCAGCCATAGTCAGGTTCCTCTTTGATTTTCCCTCCCAGTCTATGTAGAGCCACCATGGTGTAGTGGTTTAAACATTTGACTATGACTCTGGAGACCAGGATCCAAATCCATGCTTGGCCTTAGAAACCCATTGGGTGACTTTGGGCAAGTCACATTCTCTCAATCTCAGAAGATGTCATTGGCAAACCTCCTCTGAAGAAACCTACAAGAAAAATCTATGGTAGGTTGGGCTTAGGATCACCATAAGGAAAAAAAATGATTTGGAGGCACACAACAAGAACAGCAACCCCCCTATGATTCATCAGTCATGGAACTGCAAGGGAGGTAGGGCAGGAACTAAGTGGGAAGGGATCTGTTGAGAGCCATTTTGTAGAGTGGATCCACATGTAGAATTACTGTCCTATGTTGTGCTCTGTACAATGTCCCTCTTAGGTTGCACTCTTCCATCCTTCTTCTGAATACTGAAGTAGTTCAACCCATTGCATATCTGCTAATGTATTTGCTTATAGTCCCATTGTGCAGTGAGGAATGGTTTTTTCTACAATCTCAGTAAATCAAGGGTGCCTTGAAGACACTGATGTTTTGCACCATCCATGAATGTGAAAATGCATGTCAAATGGTGACATCTACAGAACTCTGCCCAGAAATGCAGCCATGAACTAAGTATGTCTGTTGAACAATAGTCACAAAAAGAGAACTGCCTGTGTAATCCTACCAGTGTGTCTGAATATCAGCCAATGAACTGTATGCTGACAAACATGCACAAGATAATAATGACTTTGTTGAATTATTGACTGAGTATGAAAAGCCAGAAAACTTTGTTTGTTCCTTGTCAGCTCGTGTGTGGGCTAGGGCTAGTTGCAGTGGAGAGAAGAAGATGCAGCCTTGCCACCATGGGGACTTTCAGCAGTGACCAAATCCTTGCAAGGGATCTGTCTGAGATAAAAAGAATCTAAAGACAGTCAGCAAAGGAATGAGCGAAAGCGGAAGTTCTTATTTTGATTTCTCATTAGTCATGATACCCAGTCTCCTTTATCCCAGCAGCGTTCACATCCTCTCTGCAACCGAAATCCGGGGCTATGACAATAACAATGTGATATGAAGGATATTGGGAGCATGGAACGGGTGGTCAAAGGCAGCCCTGGGACCAGCTGTGTTTAGTTTGCTGATACCCATGTGTTCCTTGTTAGGCTGCCTTCCAGCCTTCCTCCACCTCTTTTTTCTATTCTTCACAGTCCAAAAGTATGAACCAATTAGAGACCACAGAGTGAGCTGTTTATCCTCCCCTTGCCTTGACACAGCTATTTCCTGCCTGCTATCAGCAAAAAGCAGAACAGTATGAGAATAAACCCAAGGTTGTATGTTTCCTCCTCCTCCTCTTTGTCTTCACCTCCACCTTAATCATTGTTTTCTATTTTTCCAAAGATGAAATCAATCCTGAAAAAGGGAAGTGAGAAAAATAAATGCCCTCAAGTTGTCAAGTTATGTACAGTGGGGGAAATAACACTGGAAAAGGGTTAGCAAAGCTGGACTGGTTCAGTTCTGGATTGAGCCTTCACTCTTGATGTTTGCATGATTCATATCATTGGTTTCTGTCATGGACAAAATATGAACTGGATGTCATGGAGAAAATCACTGCTTGTGGGGCTGGAAGGACAGAGATGCCTCTACGCTATAGAAACAATGCCATTTGACACAATTTGAGTACTGTAACTCCATCTGATGCAATCCTGGGCTTTGGAGTTTTACAAGTTTTTTGGCCTTCTGTGCCAAAGAGTGCTGGTGCTCACAAAACTACAAATTACAGGATCCTGTTGAAGGGAGCTATGGCAGTTATTGTTGTGTCAAATTGCATTATTTCTAGTGTGGATGCACCCAGTCTGCTTAGTGTGTTGTAGTGGCCCCTTGGTATCTGCTGAGGTTTGGTTCCAGGAAACGCCCCCCCCCCCTTGGATATCAAAATCCATGGATGCTCAAGTTCCATTAAATACAACGGCATAGTGAAATTATACCCCTTAAATAAAATGTCAAAAACAAGGTTTGCCTTTGGAATTTATATTATTTTAAAATTATTTTCAAGTCGTGGATGGTTGAATCCACAGATAAAAAATCTGCGGATACAAAGGACCAACTGTACAAGTTACTGTCCATCACATCTCAAGGGCACCAGGCTGGGTGAGCCTGCACTAGATGTTGCCACATGTCAATTCTGAAGAATCTTTCCTTCCTTCCTTCCTTCCTTCCTTCCTTCCTTCCAATCTTCTATCCCCCATCCAAACAAAAAGCAACAAGTTTGTAATATGGCATTTCTTTCCCAGAGGCTGTTTATTCTGTTTAATGGCCACCTATCACCTCCTCACTCATTCTTTTTCAGATTTACTAGACAAGTGCTGAGCAAATTAGCACAAAATGCTTTCACTCAATTGTCAGGTGGAATCAGGTTGACGAATACAATACTGCTGGGCTTCCCCACTGGAAGAGACGATCGGCTGACAACATTGTCTCCTTCAATTAAAGCGACATTGCCTGCCTTTCCAGAGCCTGGTCTGAGCCCCGAGTCAAACCTATAACTTTTTAATGTCTTATTTTCATAAAGACATTTTGACACGCACTGCTGGGATAGAGCAAAATAAAATAAAAAGGGAGCGGGGAGGCTAGGAAAAAGTAAGTGAATGGAAAGATAAGAACTGACCCTAATGCAGGAATTTTTATGATGTGTTTTAATTTTAAAAACATGCTTGCTTCAAAGGAAATATTTAAGTGACATGCTGATATGAGGCAAAGTGTGGATATGTTCAAAAATAGCACCACAGTTGAACCTTGTAATATAATATTTATAGCGTAAATCTTGTTAACATGACATAAAAATAACTTTTCATTCTTGCAAAGGCATAAGTACATAAGGCAACAATAATGTGCATGCCCACATGTGTACGCATGCCTGTGTGTACTATGTTGTGTCCCTGTGTTCATCTAGGAACAGGCAAGGCAACAATGGAAACTTGCAGCTGGTTCAGAGGGCAAAACAAACAACAAAACAACAACATGCTAAACTCAGAAAAATGAAAATCAAAACGGGATGGGATTCTACTTCTCAATTTGAAAAATGAGGAACCTATTTAAAAGGTTTATTGCCACTCCCACAGTTTTTACATGTCGCCCCAAGACCACTTGTGACCTTAGGCAAATCTTGCTCTCTCATCCTCAGAGGGCGGCAATGACAGATGCCAAGATGCCAAGAAAACTCTGTGATAGATTCAGCTTAGGGTCTCCATAGGTTGAAACTGACTTACAAGAACAACAGTCAAGAAGACTACATTTATGGATAAGTCAAGCAATTCAAGTGCCAGGACCTCAGGGGAAACCTGGGATTTGTACCTTCTTGTGGCAAGAGAGCTTTCTGACAGAATGACACATTGACAAATCCCAGAATTCCATAGCATTAAGCCATGGCAGTTATAGTGGTGGCAAACTGCAATAATTCTGCAGAGTAGATGCAGCCACAGGGGTTCTCCATGGATACATTTGAGTCTTTTGTACTGAGCAGGGGGTGTACACTCCCCAAAATACAGGAGAGAGGTAGTCCGAAACCAACCTGTGCCCAAAGGCCTTCTTAGCTGAGATGAGGTCTTGGCTGAGATGAGATTCATAGTTCAGGCTCTTAATCCACTGTCCTATGCATCCTCAAAAGCAAAGAGAGGCTCAAAGTGCAAAGAAACCTGTATGCTGAAACTCAATGTATCCTGCTAATAAGCACTGTAGCTGGCTAAGGGATGGAGAATCTAATTTGCAGCTCAAAATTGGAAACATGTGTGCGTGCACACACACATGCAAACATACACCAGTTGGAATACGTGCCATTAGTAAGGCAGCTTTGGATATTTGCATTAGTAACTTACATATTCTTGCAATAAACAGATTAAGTGAACAAATATTTCCCTTCCCGTAGGACTCCTGGGGGACTTTTGAGAATCACAGTCCTTGTGAATTTGACTTGCATCAGGCATCAAAATAAACTCAAGATGATCAGATTAGGGTAATCTACATCCTCTGCCCTTTCCACTTCACCTTGTATTCCCCACAATACATTAGGCTTTCCTGAGTTGGCTTTTCATGGAAGAGATGCCAGGAAGTATAGACTACAAGCAAGATTCCAAGGCTTATTATGATTTCTAAAAGGGAAATAATTGAGAAAATCCTACACCAGAATTGCATATCATAAATCTTTGTGTGTGGAGTAGTTACAGTTTGTCATATACAAGCCCTTTCTTTGAATGGCAATGTTGCACAACCCAGTGCAGAACTGAATGTGCAACCAAATGGATAACTGATTGCACAACTCTTATGTGCAATGTGCAAACCAATGCACAGCCCAGTAGACTTCTTTTAATGCAATGCACTGCACATAAAATTCTTTTTCTTTCACCTTGGAGTGAATGGGGTTGCTCCACATTAGACAAAATCATCCAATTGCTCCTAGAACATCTGCAAATGTAAGATACCAGGAGGATTCTAGTCAACATTTAAATAGCTAAAGGCATTAATTGAGCAGCCACTGCAACTACTTTCCAGGTTTTGCATTTCCTTGAGCAAGATGTCCTAAGTGGCTGGGAAGTAATTTTTAATTTCATTTTCAAAGGAACCAACAAGCAATTTAATGATTTTCTTCCCAGTGTGAGAAAGTCTTCAAAATCTTCACAGTTTATTTGCAGTTCAGGATTCATTTTGTATGAAATTTTCATGTTGATTTTCTTTTTTCCTTTGTACTGAATAAAGTATTTTATGTAGATAATGCTGTAGCTGAGTACTTATTCTGTGGTCGTTTTGGACAGAAAACATTTCTGCACTGAAATATGATTTTTGGCACCAAAATTGCCATTTCCTACACAAAAAAGAAATTCTATGTATGACTTTTGCATAGAATAAGTCCCAAACTGCAGTGATTCCCATTAATCCAGGATTCTTTTCATCAAGGTATCATGACGTATGGGAAACAACTTTTTCTACCGTTTTCCAACAATTTTCACAAATGCAGATTGTTGGAGGGAAGAGGAAGGAAAGGGGCATTAATGTTCCTTCCAAAAATGCAAACAAACCAAAAACCCTCTAATATATAGGTTTACATTACGAAAGCATGGAACAGGATCTGTGCTTCCATCCAATATTTTAAGTTGCTTCTGTGCAGAGAATGGGAGATGTACAATCATAGGCTTCTAGCTGTGTTTTTCCGATAGCCATGGGAGGATAAAAGAGGGGCATATTTGTTGAGAAATAACCTTCTTTTCAACGTGTGAGCAAAGAAACACCACCTTTTCCTCTCCGCCTTGGTGAAACGTGTCATGGAGAAGTCCTACAAGGAAACCTGTGAACTTTACTCATCTACTGCATTTTAAACAATTGCCTTCTCTCTCCACTGCAATTTCATTTCCTGTGGGGAATCGGCAAAAGGGTTTATTGATTCTGCAGGGAGCAGGGAGCCCTTACATTTCCTCCTACCAGGGGCCTTGATATGAAAGTGGCTAAGAATAGCTATTTCACCTTACAAATCAAAGCGATGTCATTCCACGCCCCCTTCCCATTCAGACCAAAATCATGGAGAGACAGAGAGTTAAAACAGGCCAATTTAAACAATATGAACCAGGATCCAAACAAATGTGGCTTCCTTCAGCTTTCTAAGGTGTGGTTAATAAAGCTCTAGACCTCAGCATTTTCCTGTCTAAAGAATATGCTCAGCTTTTTCATTTGAGTTCATTCTGAGTGGAGGAGAAATAGATTTTTCTTCCAATGTCCGTGGGTAAAAGATGTCCCACAGCTCTCTTAGATTCTGGAGTAGAGTTCTGAGTTCAGATGTGGTATGTATCATATGGTCACTGGAGACACAGGGAGAGGCAGAGGGGAATATATTCTGATAATGGATGGGAACTGAATTGATTCCATGGTTAAGAATGGGTGGATTGATCTGTTTGCTTCCAGACCATGTCAGATGTGCATGTTCTCATTTATAAGTCCATTCTATTGCAGTATTGCATCAACCTGCAACATATTTAAAGTTTGTTTGAGCACATCCTATATCTATAGATAAATATATAGAGAGAACTTTTGAACTTCAACCAACCTGTTTGGATATCTGAGTGCAGAATTGCATCATAAAAAGTGAAAGGTGATGGAAAACTGCATCTTTCTTTCTTTCTTTCTTTCTTTCTTTCTTTCTTTCTTTCTTTCTGTTTTTAGCATAGCATTTACATTTCTGTACTGCTTATCAGTGAACTCAGAACTCTCTAAGCAGTTTACAGTCTGTAAAACCCGATTGTCCTCAACAATCTGGGTACTCATTTTACCAGCCTACAAAAGGATGGAGGGCTGAGTCAACCTTGGAGCCCTGCCTGGGATGGAACTCACAACATTGTGGCTGCAGTACCAGCATTTAACCACTGTGCCATCAGGGCTCCTTTAATGTTTATGTATTTATTTATTTAGAGTATTTGCACAGTTGTCAAGGCACTGTGAATTAAATTGTTTGCTCAATGAAAGCTAGGCAGGGTGCCTGGATCTTGAATGGTTGTACAGAAGAGGAAATTTCAGCAAGTGTTGTTTGTTACCTGGTTGCATGACGAATGACACCTACTGAAATTCTTTCTTCTGAACAACCATTAAAAGTACAGGTGCCTTCTCCAGTTTTCACTCTAGCAACCCTATGCGACATCCCATTTTTTAACCCCAAATTCCATTTTGCTTGTATGTGCACCTCAGAGTGTGGGGAGTAATTATTGCATGTTTTGGAGAACTTCTGGACTATTTTAGGATCAAGAGAGCATTTTCATCCCAACGGGAAGTGACTTAGAAATTGACTTCCACATTACCTCCCTTTGGAACAAAGGCCTCTCTTGGAGTGGTGAAATTGTCTCCTCATAATGGCATTTGGAGGAAATTATTTTTCAAAATTGTTTTTAGTGCTGTGCTTCAGAGGGTATAGCCATCCAAGTGTTCCAAGAAAAGGTACAGAAGAGAATGGGAACATCTCTTTATTAAAGTAGGATTTGTGTCTTTTATTAAGGGTTCCAGAGTCTGAGGAATGTATTACTGATCCTCTCAGAAGGTTCTTCTCTGTCATGGTAATTTTTCTAGATTATTTTATCCCGACACCTTTGGTGTGCTCTTTGGGTTTCTTTCCCCTTTCTGCATTCCCATTAATGACTGTGCTGGGCAATCATAGATGTGCTGGGAAGACACATCTGGAAGGGAATTGGTGGGAAGCAGATCAATAATGATATGTATACATCTGAATTGAATTTAGGGGCTTTTGGGGATGTATTTAGCCATGCGAAAGCTGAAATTTTGAGTCTGGGGAATTGGGTTATGTCCTGTCTGGAGGATTCCTGGAAAATGGTTGGCTGACCACCAAAACGTCAGTTATCAAATGTCAGTGAGCTGATCCTGGGTCAACCTAGATGTTAAAGGGGATGTTTATTCTTTGTGATTAATATGTTTTTCCACTCACAATTTTGTCAGCGATAAGTACTTTCACAATCAGACTTGCAAATTAAGTCTGTGTTTCTCTTCCATTGGTCAATCACAAAATAAAGCATGTTTAATGTTAGATACATAAGTAAGGAGAATCACTAAGACAAATGGATGTTTGACAGCAAACAGTAAGATTGTAAGACTGGTTTGGCAATGCAACTATTTGTCTAGAGAGGTGGTGGAGTCTCTGAATGTCTTCAGAAAGAGCCTGAATAGCTAGCTACCTGTTGGGGATGCTCTAGTTGGAGATCCTACAGTGAGAAGGGATTGGAATTGATACTCTATGAGGTTCCTTCCAACTCCATAGTTCCATGTCTTTCATTACTTGATGGAAGCATAATATCATCTGAAATCTACAAAACAATGATACCTTTATTGGGCCAACCAAAATGCATAATATACATTTTGGCTGGTCTAATAAAGGTATCACTGTTTTGTGGAGTTTGGATGATATTGTACTTTGCTATATGGCCAACATGGCTAGCCCTGGATATCATTACTTGAAGGAGGACATCTTCTAAATATGTGGCATATATACCATCTAGTTTGACTGCCAAGATTCAGACCTTGAGTATAATTCTCTTGGTAATTTATGCTGCTTAACCTCCACTTACACCATAGTAAATGTTAGTATTGGTGGTGCACAAGGAGGTACCCCAAGATTTTCTCCAGCTGTACAATAGTAGCCAGACACTGTTCAGTTGTATCTCCATGGCCAAAGAGTGACCAGTGGGATGGAACTATTCCTGGACTTTGGCGGGCTGTATTGAATAGATCTTCTAAGGCTTAGTGCAGCACCTCTCCCTGTACCCCTAAATGCTGCCAAAGCTTTGTTCTCCTTGAACTCATGTTTGTATCCCTGAGAGATTTAGGCCAAAATCCTGCGTGTCTCATATATCTGTGTAAACTTACTTATACATGCAGTTGTACTTTTTGTTGTTGTTTTGAAATGGCCATGGTCGCATAAACAATTTCACAAGTGCAGTCATTTCATAGGACCATAGAGTTGGAAGAGATTACAAGGGCAATTCAGGCCAACTCCATTCTTCCAGGCGGACAATCAAAACACTTCTGACAGATGGCCATCCAGTCTCTATTTTAAAACCTCCAAAGAAGGAGACTCCAACACACTCTGAGGCAGCACATTCCACTGTTGAACAGCTCTTACCATCAAGCACTTCTTCCTAATCTCTTTTCCTATGGTTTGCCACCATTGTCCCATGTCCTAGTTTCTGGAGCAGCAGAAAATAAGCTTGCTCCATCCTCAACATGGTACCCTTTCAAATATTTAAACATGGGTATCATGTCACCTCTTAACCTTCCCTTCACCAGGCTAGACCTACCCAGCTTCCTAAGCCATTCCTCATAGGCCATGGTTTCCAGATCTTTCATCATTTCATCACTCTCTTCTGGACATGGTCCAGCTTGTCAACATCCTCCTTGAATTGTGGTGCCAAGAACTGAACACACGGGCTTAAATCCTGTTAATCATGAGTAATGCACAACCATTGAAATGAGTGGATTTGCCTATATGCTGGCTTCCCATTCAATGACTGATTCAGTGGGTCTACTCTAGTTCAGACTCCACTTAGGCAATTTCACATTCTTGGATGTTGCATAACCATTTGCCAGTGCCTTTAATGTGCAACTTGATTAATTGGGACAGCAAAAACATTTCCCAGTTCACAAGGAGACCACAAGTGGGCACAATATCAAAAACTCAAACAGTTGTACAATATCAACCTAGAGCAGAAGGGTGACATAGTGCAACCATAGTGTAATTACGCAAGTATAGATTTACAGTTCGGAAACACAATGTAGGATGTGTTAATCTGTTGTGAATATGTTTTCAGCATAAGTTGATGTTCTCCTAAAGAGTCAATGCAATAAAGTTATTGTGCAGTAGACCCCCCCCCAACCCAATCCATCCCTCTTGACACAAGCCAGCCTTCGAGAGATGCAGTAAATATGTCACAGAGAAAGCCTATGGTCTTTTAGTGTGGCAGATTATGGTATTGTAGAGACACGTGAATTCTTGTTTCTCCTCTGTGAGGAAGAATCATGAAGCAAACGCTTAAGTGATCCACATTATTTTTCCCTTGTGAAGCGAAATGTAGATTTTACTACCGATCGTATATAACTCATTCGATTTATTGCTTGTATAATTTCCCCTTCTTCCCAACCAAATTTCACTTTATCGGCTTCAAGGCCTCACTGCCCATTGGGGCTGGGGCTGGGGTTTTGTTGCTTTTAATACCATTCTGTAGAACCTTCTTTGAGTTTAATCTATCCACATATAAATTTTGATTCTTGGTTTTGGAGGAGATTCAAAGTAATTTAAACATTCCAGCTGCAATGTCTGCTAGAAAAAAAATGTGATTCTTTCCTCCCACAGTTCTTTGAAAGTGAATTAAAACTGGAAGGAAAGAAGCTTTGCTTTAATTTTTCATTCATGAAATCATTCTCTCTTGATCTGAGTAGTTTTTCTGCATATTCTGCATATTTTCTGCACTAGCTTTTGAATCTAGAAAGCCCTAAATGGCTCTGGGGACTAGGATTTTTGAAAGATCTCCTCTTCCCATATGAACTTACCCCAAATTTCAGATTCTCAGAGGAGGCCCTGTTCCATGACCCCATACCTCATGAAGTTAAGTTGGTGGGTACGCATAACAGAGCTTTTTCTGCAGAAACTCTCCAAGGAAGATAGGCTGCCTGTCTCCATCTCTTTTGAGCTTCCAGCAAGTAGCCAAAATAGTACTGTTCAGTGTTTGCAATTGCTCTGTTTAAACTGTTTATGCTACACTGCAGAATTAATGCAGTTTGACATGCTTTAACAGTTGTGGTTCCTTGCTATGGAATCCTGGGATTTATCATTTGTGATACCAGAGCTCTGTGGTAGAGAAGGCTAAATATCTCCCAAAACTACAAATCCCAGAATTCTATAGCCTTGAACCATGACAGTTAAAGTGGTGTCAAACTGCATTAATTCTGCAGTGTGGATGCAACCTCAGTATTGTTTTCAGATGCTTTTGATTTTTTTAAAAAAATAATAATTATAGTTTAATGTGTTAGTAAAATGTTCTGCTTTGTACTAGAAGTACCTATGTCTGTGGGAAATATAATTTTTTATTATTATTATTATTATTATTATTATTAAATTTCCTTATATCCCACCTTCCTCCCAATATAGGGACTCAAGGCAGAGATTTTGCAATGTTTCACAATGTTCATATCCAGGAAGGGTCTCCTGTGATGATACTAAATAGGGGACCTGGCAAAGAGACTGTTGCACATCAGGACCAATGCACAACGGGACCAATGAATATTGGGAATGGTATGCATTGGGAAAGCTACACAACAAGACTGATGCACAATAGGTCCAATATGCATTGGGACATATGCGTAGGGAGTGTTGGTGCATATTGGCACTTTCTGATGCCCATTGGGATACTGATGCCAGTGTTCTGTTATCTTTGCATCTTTACAATTCACAAACTGGATTTCTTAGCACCTCTGCAATGTAGCTAAGTATATGTAAAGTTGCATAACTAGGGACCTGTCTGCACGGACCAAATAAAACATCTTCCCTCCATTCCCATGATAAGCAGTTCTGACAATCCAGGGCCTAATCCCCAATAATAATAATAATAATAATAATAATAATAATAATAATTTATACCCCGCCCCTCTGTTAAAAGCAATCTGGTGTGAACCATCTGGACGGCATCCAACCAATAGTTCAGTGGCTATTCTGCAGTATATCCCATATATATATATCCCATATAGAATAAGTGCTGAACTGTTTGGATGCCATGTGGAATATATATATATATATATATATATATATATATATATATATATTTCACATGGCACCCAGCAGTGTGATCAGTGGTGGCACCTCGTTCTAACCTCAGAGCAAGTGACACATGCCAACAACACAATTGGATCAATGAGCACTGGTTGGCATAGTGGGTCACATTGTAAACAGCTACCCAGTGTTGCAATGGAGAGCCCAGGTAATGGGTTGTTGGAGGAGTTTTGGGGCCAGAACACTCTGAGCTGTTTCTGGAGTACTCTGGACTGTGCAGATGCCACTGTACATCTCGGTAGAGAATTCCAGCCAGCTTAAATAAATATAAAGTCAATAAATATCCCTGTTGTTCTTCTTGGTATGACTTTCCTCCTCCTCCTTCTTCGCTCTCACTGTGCCACATTGTCACATAATCCTTTTAGCTGTAGCAACAGATGGCATTTTATCAAGGTAAGAGCCACACAGCTATGATGCCACATGCACCCAGGCAAACAATGTCAGATGCATCACCACAACCCATTGGATTCAACTGGAGCAGGGGCAAATGAAAGTGAAGGCCAGCGAGGGCAAAGAGGTAGGTAAATAATGCCAAGAAGCAGCAGCAGGCAAGGAAACAAAAGAGTGCCAAACTGAAACAGTGAACATGTCTGTTTTATGTTTGTACATCTTTTCTATCAGGTCAAATATGCTACTTTGGAACCGAGTGTTGAAAATTATTGCCGCTACCTTAATGCAAATTGCTGCTCTCGTTTACCTTACTCATTTGTTTTATTTCTTTCCAATCCAAGGCCTGCATAGAGCAGAGAAAGATGACACCACCTCTTATATATTCTGTCTAAGCGACTGAAAGCAAAGCAAAGATGGCCTTCTGCCAGTGTTTTGTGTTAGCGTGGAGTGCAGAGGTGAGTTTTAATGCTTCAGCATCATTCATGAAATATTATATAGATAATTTGTACTCGGAATAACATGCAAGCTCTCCAAGGAAACATTAAAATAAATAGCTCCTTTAACTCTTTTGTACCTTGATCATATCTTATTTTGATGAATCAATAAAAGGGAGATGCAAGATTGATGGAGGACAGATCAGTAGGGCAATCATGTACTTTATTACATATTTATGAGTCTGAAAGATCAAAGGATTTTTTTTAAAAAAACAAAAACAAATGCACGTTAACTTGGCAAATGTGTGTTGCCGTGTTCGGAAATATTCCAAGTGACTTTTGCAGAAATACGGAAGGAGCTGGCTGCATTCCCATAGAGCTATTTGGCAAGACTTTGAGTGATGGGGAAGGATTTTAAAACATCTCTCCTGCCTTAACATTCTAGACATGTGTACAGTCTACAAGGCTTGGAATGGAGAGGATTTTTCTTCTCCTCCAAATACCTAGATAATAGTAATGCTAGTAATAGTAATTACAGTGAGCCTTTGGTATTCACTGGAGTTTGGTTCCAGGATCCCACATGAATACCAAAATCCATGGATGCTTAAGTCCCATTAAATATAATGGCATAATAAAATGGTGTCCCTTATATAAAATGGCAAAATCAAGATTTGCTTTTTAGAATATATGTTATTTTTAAACATTTTCAAGCCATGGATGCTTGAATCCATAGATAAAATGTCCATGGATATGGAGGGCTGACTATAGTAATAGTAATCATAGTAGTAATAGTAACAGAAGCTTCATTTCATCATTTGAAATGAACAACCACTATCTTTGGCTACTGGCCTTTAGTCCAGACTATGTAATTAATCTATTGAAGCAAAGATCCTTGGAAAGTTACAGACTTTTGCAGCAGATCTCCCACATACACAATTTGCTACATACAAGTTGACCACTATTGGGATAAGGCTTTGTCTGTATTTCATTTCCCCCTTTGCACAAACAGAGCCATCTGGTCCCTAGGCTGGGTGTGCTTACAGCTCTTTTAAAAAAACAAATTCTGAGCAGTTGGAATATTCATAAACATTCTATATCACTTGAGCCAATGACTTTGAGGGTCTCATTTCAGCATATTGAAGCTAGAGCTTTTAAATCCAATCACGGCGGAGCTTTAAAAAGATGCGGCCGGCATTCACCTATGGTTTCTCCCCTGCCTGCTCCTCCTTTTGTTAATGCCAGGCCTCGTGCATCACTTTCCATGGAGATTTCATTATTTATTTACTTATTTGTTAGGGTCAGAAGAAAGAGGCTTGATTGACTCAGAGTTGCTGCAAAAGCCTGTCAAGATGTGCTAATATATACAGCGGCTGCCAACACCATCAACGGAAGCATCAGGATGCTACCTGCAAACCACAGAGTGGCAGGAAAGGGAGGCCTTAAAGATTTCTCACAATTTGACAGGTGTTGCCAATATTTAAAATAAAATGGGAGAGAAAACCGAGCAGCTGATTTGGCACACAGGCTATTTATTATTAGAACGCTAGGAGAAGGAGGATTAAAAACAGCAGAGTTGCATGAACTCATCCATGGAATGTTTCTATTCCAATGTAGGACTACATCATAAAATTTGCCTATATTTAACAACCTAGCATATTTGTCATGTGTCATATGCATTATCAAAACAATGTAATATTGTAATGACCTCATAGCAATCTTGTAAAATAGGCCTATAGCTCACTAGACCTGTATTAAAAATTGGGTGCTGAGGCTGAAAGTTCCTAAGCTCTACCAGTTTTTTTAACTAATTGGTCAAACTAGAAATTAAGGAGATTCCTTTTCTATAGAGGTTCCCAATTAGCAAAGGAGTCAGACAAGGCTGCATCCTATCACTCTACCTATTCAACTTATATGCAGAACATATTGTAAGGAAAGCAGGCTTGGACACAGAAGAAGGAGGAGTGAAAATAGGAGGAAAGAATATCAACAATCTAAGATATGCAGATGACACCACAGTACTAGCAGAAAACCTCACAGATTTGGAACATCTACTAAGGAAGATCAAAGAAGAAAGTGCAAAGGCAGGCTTAGTGTTGGACATAAAACAAAAATAATGACCACAGAGAACTTACATACATTCAAATGAGACAATGAGCAAATAGGAATAGTAAAAGAGTTCTCATATCTGGGATCAAACATTGATCGGAATGGGGACTGCAGCCAGGAAATCAAAAGAAGACTAAGTATGGTGAGGGTGGCTATGAAAGAACTAGAAAAGATCCTAAAATGCAAAGACATACAACTCAGCACAAGGATGGTTGAGGAGGAGGTTAGGAGGTTAGGTTGGATCTTCTTCCTTGGCAGATCCAACACTATCCTGCCCCCCTCCACAGTTCACAGGTTCACTACATTTAAGTGACTACTTAATCCAACATATGTGTCAGGTCTCATCATTTCCATAGTGAGTCAGCAATTGATTCATGTCATTTTCTGAGACTTTGGCAGGAGTCTTGGATCAGGAAATTGATGTGTCTTGTGTAGCTATGTCTCCCAGTGCTACATGCCTGAACCTATCTTTTCAAGGAACTATGCCTGTGTAACATAGCCATTTCTATTTTGTTGGAGAGGAGGGAGACCAGTGGAGATGTGTTCAGCTATTTTCCTGTAGATGGATGGTCTGCAGTAGGTATCCAGAAGGACCCCTGGGGGTGCTTGAAAGGTCTCTGCAGATGATGAGGAGATTTTGGTCATTGAATGGTTGCTAAAGAATTGTGATCCCTACATTGACCAAAAAAAAAGTGAGTTATGATTGTGTAAATCCAATTTACAATATCATAATCCATCATCAGGATGCCAGCCTTCTCTCATAAAAATTTGCACAATTTTGAACACTCCTCCCCCAAATTGCCCCCTTTTTGTAAACATATTTGCTCAAGTTACCTGATTTACACAAACTTTCCCATAGAACAAAGGTTCTGCATTTTCCCCCAATTAATCATTCCCATTTGAAATGTAATCATTGTCTCACCACTCTGTTTCTTGGAAATGGCCTGTCAGCCTCACAAGCATGCCAATACATGAAGCAAAATGTGCATTTTCTCAGAACAAGTCTCAGGAGGTGTGAAAACGTTACTTTCTTTGGGATAGTCGAATCCAACCAAATGTCTTTCCCTCCTTACAATGGAACAAACAGTGGGGTGCCCTTGAATCTCTAGCCTGAAGCCTGAGAGAAATAGTATTCTGTGTCTTATCTAATTCCATTTCATACAGGTTTGGGAATAAATTATCAATACATAGCACTACTGCATGTGGTTCTTCAGCACTTCATTCCTAATCCAAAGAGACTGAAGCAAAGATCTATGCAAACAGGGGTTTTCTTTGGCTGTCTTTTTCAGAAAACCTGATGTGTGAAGAAATAAATTGGGCGAGTCATCATGCAGACATTCTGCAGGAACCGTCTGCTGTGTTGGATTACATTTGCTCCAGCAACTTCTAGGCTGTTGTACCAAGCAGCAAAATTACCCTTGACGGAAAGGCATCTGAGACACAAGAAAGGGATCTGTGCCTCATCAAGGATAGCTCTGCCACACTCCCACACAAAGTGGGAGTTTTCTGACTTAGGAAAATGGCCACTGGAGTGCCCCTGTGATTTGGGCTGGATGCGGGTGGTGGATCGGTGGCAAAATCCCTGTGATAGCTGCCCAAATTAAGATTGGATTCAGGAGAGGTAATTAAGATTGAATTCAGGAAAGGTATTTAGCAGTGCAATAAGCTTCATAGTATCATAGGCTCTTAGAATCATAGAGTTGGAAGGATCCCTATAAACTACAGTATCTATCCTCTTGTAACCATTGAATCTGGTCCTACCCTCTGAGGCAGCAGAGAACAAACCTGTACTCTCCATGACAGCCCCTTTTATATTTAAAAAGTGCAATTATATCACTCCTCTGTCTATATAGATATATAGATCTCTCTCTCTTACAAACACACACACACACACACTGGAGGGAAATCTATCAAGCTTGATAAACTTAGCATAGCTTTGGTGCTCAGTATTGCTGTTTTGAGGCCAACCTTAATGGTTTTTAAATACATTCTTTGGGACAGGACACACCACAATGCAGAATATTTTGTTCTGGGTGATTCCAAGCCAGTTGGTTTGCTCAAGTTAAAATCACATAGAGACACACAACAGAAACACACACAAGAGTGTTTTTGTTTATCTCCCTCTGTTCTTTGGAGGTCAAAGCTCAGAATGTTCTGGAGAGTCTCCTACTTAAAGTTGGAATTAACAGCTCTCCGGGAAGAATGGAAAAGGTATAAATTATGTCTGATTGAACAAACAAAACTCCACTGTTCAACAGCCACTCAATGAAGAGGGCAGGGAGAGGCAATGGAGCACGGTAATGGGTAATATTACTAGTCAATGGGCTGTGTGTAGCACCAGGTTCCGAAATGCTAGAGATGTCAGGGAGATAAATAGCAAAGTGTCCTCCTCAAAAATATGATTAATACCCTCCTCGGTCCACTGCTGAAGATGTAGTGGGTGCAGCTGGCTTGGACAGCAGTTGCAGAGAGGAAAAATCCAGGACAATTGCAATGGAGCAAAGAGGGCAAAGAGTAGGACAAGCAGTCAACTCGGTGGGAGTGCCAAGCGATGACAGGAAGAGAAGTAGGCCAGGGATGGTGAAAGGTCTCCTTTGGCTGCTGCCGACTGCCGTGTTTATGGGACACAGCTGAGGCTCCGGTGCATGGTCTCCTCCGAGGACAAATGAAGGCTGTGAACGTGTCAGAGTTCACCCTGCCATGGAACAGGCGGGACAGAAGTAGATTTCAAGGGCAGTTGTTCTTTGCTCTTGCTTCTCCTAGGACCAACACCTCTGCAGCTTCTGTACCCTCCACTTGTTCCAATTTAGCTGGTACTGTCTTGATCAATCCTTTATCATCATCTTCCTTTTTCAGCTGCTTTAAAAATGTCCCAGTTTCGCTCTCCTCTTACTTCCCCTTTGTCTTCAGCTTGCTTCTATTGCTGCAAACAATGGCATTTTCTGCACAGAAAGTCACATTTCTGTACAACCCCCCCTCAATTTTTTTTGTGCTGTACAGTATTCAGAAACTGTCAGATTAACAATCTTGTAAACCACTCTGAGAGCCTTTGTGGCTGAAGAGTGGCAGTATAAATACTTTAAATGAATGAATGAATAAATAAATAAATAAATAAATAAAGTTTTCTGCACCAAAAATCCACCTGCATTTGGGGGTGCAGAATAAGTCCCAGACTGTGAATAGGCTTTGAAAATTGCACCATTAGTAATGATTTTTTTTCACAATGAAGAGGGAAAAATGGTAAAACTATTCATTCTTGGATGCTAGAATTAAATTTATGATAATTTGCATTCCTAGACTAGATATCTAGACAATTCCAAAAGAATGTTATTGCATAACATTCTAGAACATCTGGTGTTCACTTGGACAAACTGTGCTTTAGAGTGTGGGAAATTTGGCATAGTTTCCCCTAGGAGTCCTTATATCCTGGGACCTTCCTGGTGGATGATAGACAGTTGCCATTGTAATTACCCATAATTCCCTGGTGCAGTGAAACTGTGGAGGATTGGGGGGAAATGAAAATGGTGACTTGTAGCTATCATTAATGAGTTCTGCCAGGACCCCAGGGCTCCAAGCATTTCTCCAAGTGTGCCAGGAGTTGGCATAAGTCTTGTTTTATGCTTTTATCATCAACACTTTCTTTGGCTGTAACTCTCATTGATTTCAAAAGAACTTGCAGCTAAGTTAAAATAGAATCCTTGGATCGAAGCCAGTTGAGTCTCATTGTTTTATTCAACAAGACTCCTCGAGGCCTAATCCGCAAAGCAATTAAACTTGGGAACTTGAAATTACAAGCTCATTTAGTTCCCTTCTTAAATGATCAGCTGTTATTTTAAGCAAACAGCCTTTTCCGGTAGCAGGCAACCAAGTTTGGCACCAAATGCTGTCTTCTGAAACATTTGGATCTCTCCATCAATTTCTGCTTCAGAAACTTCAGCTGATGCAGAATGGAGTGGCAAAGATGGTAGTGGATGATTGTCCACCAGTCTTATACCATCTTTTACCAGTCTTATACCTTATTATACCAGTCATACTATGGTGCTTGTACTGGATGCAAGTCTGGTTATGTATGCAGTGCAAAATGTGCCGTGTCAGACACATATCTTTCAGGACCTAAATCAGGTCTTGGGAGACTTTTGGATTCCCAGATCTGTTGAAGAACCATTCTCACAATCCCTAAGTATGGTCCATTCCATCTGAGGTTTCTTGAAACTGAAGTCTCAAACAGTGAAGTCCACTTATGCCCTAAACTGATGTCTAACTTCTGCCCTAAATAGTGAAGTCCAGGGTATATTCTCTCATATTGGTTTAGATGTTTTTATTATTATTAAGAGATAGTGGTGAAGTCCTTCACTGTGACTGCATCTACACTACCAAATTAATGCAGTTTGATGCTGCTTTAACTGCTATGGCTCAATGCTTTGGGATTTGTCATTTTAGTTGTAACCATGGAAACCCCATCAGGTGGCTTTGGGCCAGTCACCTCTCTAACCTCAGAGGAAGGCAAGGACAAAGGCCCTGTGAAGAAATCTTGCCAAGAAAACCCTGTGAAAATCCGCGAATGACTTGAAGGCACACAAGAAAAAGATGAAGAGGGGTTGGACTGGATGGCCCTTGTGGTCTCTTCCATCTCTAAAGAAGATGATTCTAAGGAGAAGAGGAAGAAGAAAAGCTATCGCCTTCTTAAAATATCCCCTTAATAGGTTCAGTCTTTAGGTAGCTTCTTTAAAGTCTAGACTCAAAACTAGAGCCGATCGCTCTCAACAGCAGAAACAACCATTCAATATTGGACCCAGACCCATCATTATTATGGTAAGATAAATACAGGGTTGATTGCAATGTGCCTCTCCACCCGGTGAATCCCAACAGAAGCAGAACTCAATGGCTGCCCAGAATTGTCCAGCTGTAACACTTGTTACTGCCCCTATATAAATCATTCCTCTGCCCTCCTCCAAATTTCTGGTAGATTTTCATTGATTGGAAAGGCTCCCGAATTGAAATGCAGTACCTCCAATGATGAATAATCACCTGCTTAGTATTCTACCTCACCACTGCCTGTCAAAACCTCAGAAATATAAGATTAACATAAGAAGATATTATATATTATAAGCATGACATGAAAAGCAGTGAGGTATTGATTTGACCTCTGGAAATATGGGACACCATTAACAAAAGAGGCATGTAGATATCGGTAAACAGGGATGCCACTGCCAAGATTTTGCTGGCAAATGTTCCTCCTGCAAATCCAAGCAATTCAGCTGTCCATACCCTTCTTTCTCTCTCTCTCTGTCTCTGGTAATGGTAGAGAGCTAGTTTCTTCCTGATTTGGCAGTTTAAACTTTGTTGAACTTCTCATATTGAAAATAAATCCCAATCACTACAGAGTCTTGCAATAGATTGTTATGAACCTACATTGTCTAGTGATTAGACATTGAAGAGGCAAATTTTAAATTACTTTAGAACAGTTTAGGACCTTTTCTACAAGGGTGTTTACCCTACGACCCTCCCAGGCTTACTTTGTCCAGCTTATATGATGCAAGGCCAAACTGCCCAATTGGTCTAGACTTTTTTTACAACATCTGCACCCCATATGGGGTTTCTTTCCCCCAACCTGTATTTAAATAACTCACCATTTGCTGTTCTGATGTTTCTCTATATCTAGGTAAATTTGGCTAGGTAAGTCTGGCTTTTCCTTTGAGGTTTGTGACTGCTAAGAGGCTCTGCTCCTGTGGCTGCTGGATTGTAGACCTGGCATGTCCTCTTGGTTCTTAGACTATATCAGAGCCTTCATTCTCAAAGTCCATCCCAGGGTCCTGGAAGAAGGTCATGACATAATGGTAGAGCACATGTTTCAATGCAAAGGACCTTTGGAACCTCCAGGTAGAGCTGGGAGAGATCCATTTCTGAAATACCAAAGAGTCAATACTGGTCAGTGTGAATGGTCTTCCCTAACTCAGTGCCTTCCAGTTGTGGTGGACTATAACTCTCATTTGCCTAAATCCTATTGTGTGCCCTGGTTAGAGCAAAGTCTTTGGAATAACTGATCAGATGGTTGGCCTTTCTTGAGTCAAGTTCACCTTTGCTTTCCCAAACCTGGTGGCCTTCAGATGTCTTGAACAATGGTCATGCTAGTTGCAGATTACAGTCAGACTATTGCATAGTCCCAGCTAGGCACTTACTGAATCATTTGTTAAATGGTGAGTCAACCTGTAGGTAAATCCAGTTGTTCCAAAGAATCCTCCTCTTCATGAAAGAGAAGACAAAAATATTACACACTCCTCCCTTAAACTGAACTTCAGTCTAGCACAAGATTGGGGAATATGTTCTCCACTGATATTATTGGATCCCATTTCTCATTATCCTGAGCAGCATGGCAAATTGTCATGGACAATAAAGTTGTACTCATCAATATCTGGAAGGACAGAGTCCCTGCCCCAAGTCTAATATCTTATTCTTGATAACAGGTATATCAGATCTTATTTAGTAATCTTCTGATAAAGATGATGATGACAATGATGGCAATAATAATAACAACAGTGTTTAAACTCACTTGCATCCAATAAAGATGCCCTATTAAGATGCCAACATGAAATGTGGGCTCTAAGAAACAAGGGTTAATTATCAGAGACCCACGAGTACAAAGGAAAATGGCTTTATTGAGTTAATGCCCCAAATTTACTGCCTTTTTTCTTCCCCTTCATCTCAGAAAACACAAAAGATAGCCATTTGTTCACCGTCTAGTCAGCATACTCTGAGACTCAATTAGTAAACATGTCAAGAGGTGGGTTAGTTATTCATGGTTCAGGGGCCCAGCCCCCTTTCAAAAAGAGGGCTTTTTTCACTCTAATGAAATGATGGATAATCTGGAAGTAGGTGCTTTAAGAAGATATTAATCATCCTCGGTGGTATTGTTAATCATGCGTTCTATCATCTCCAGATGCTGAGCATCACCTTCCTTAGAGATAAAGGGCACCCTAGCTGGTAGAGTCCTTTTGATCACCTTTCTCGCAAGTCAGGCACATCTACAGAATTCAGAAGGAGGCTTCAAATCTCAAAGCTTCCTTAGAAAGGGAGGCTGTGAAAGGATTTAAATAAGGCCACAACTCTTGGTCCATTAATTGATGAGATTTATTGATTAAAAACCTTTTGAATAATTCCAGCAAGGGTATCCAAATTAATCAGGCAGCAGCTTTCTTTTTTTAATGTTTAATGTAAACAATGAAAAAAGTAGAATCTTAGAAGAGGCAAGGCCTTCTTTTCTGAAATATAACATAGGGTCCTTATATTTAAGATAAGGTGGTTATAACATATACATGCATGCGTGCACACACACACACACACACACACACACTACTCCAGTGTAATCAAAGTATTTGAATTGAAAATTTGGAAGCTCTATTTTTGGACATTTCAAAGGCACATGGCTTGCCAAAAGTGACCTCTCAAAACTCAAAATGAGCATCTGCCTAGTTTTGTTTTTGAAGAAACAAAGTTTGTAGACCTCATTGGAGAGCAACAACAAGAAAAGGCTATTGTTTTCCTGGCCTAATTGTAGATCTTCTTAAAATATTTAATTTTCCACTCTGGCAGACAGGGTACTGAATTTGATACACCTTTGACATAACCAATTGAGATATTGCTAGTGTTCTTGAAAACTTTAGAAGCAGTAAAAAAGATGTGTGTAAAATGAAGGTAGGTAACTATTCTAATCTGCTCTGCAGAAATAATACAGCTGGACCCCGCTTCAACTGCCATGGCCCAATGCTATGGAATTCTAGGATTTGTAGTTTTGTGAGGTATTCAGCCTGGTCTGTCAGAAAGTTCTGGTGCCTCAACAAACTACAAATCTCAGAATCTCAACTCAGGATGTAGTTGTGACAGTTCAACCGCTTTATTTCTGCAGTGTGGATACATTCAATAGCACTATCATTCTATAGTGTGAATGGGCCCTTGGTCAAGAGATTGATAGAGTTCTTTCTATATGTGAGGTCTGAGTGCATGTCTGTATATGTTGGGGGGAATATGACTTGCTATGGTCTTCTCGTGCCCTTGACAACCTCCATGAATGATAAATAAATAAATTCTGTTTTGTGACAAAGGAAAAGAGCGAATAGGAGAGCCTTGCTTTCCTAAACATGGTCAAGTGTGTGCAATAAGAAAGAGTCAAATGTAATTAAGCTTGGAGAGGGTTTTTTTCCTGTCTCCAAAAGAGAAGGACAGCTTTTGCAGATGCGATGACGGATGTGAAGGAACACTGAAGAGGATCACTAATTTCAAGGTCATTTTTGAAGCACTCAAGAAACACAACTGAAGCGGGAGGGTGGTGAGAAGCAAAGCATTTTCAATTCTCCTCCTCTCTTTAAAACAAATTGCGATCAGAGTTGGAGGGTCAGAATTCAAAACAATTTTCCATTTGCCTTTCAGTGCTGTTGTTCACCAGCAGCAGAAAACAGAATTCAGACAGAAGAACTCATTGACTCTAATGACATGGATGCATTATTTCTTTCTAAACACACACACATACACACACACATGTATATTTATTATTGGTGACACAGTCCTTCAAACTTGCCTTTTAAAAGTATTTGTTGTTGTTGAAGTGTTGCATTCATTAGGGTTTTATAACTGATTTTTTTTCTAAATAAATTTTATTGAGTTTTTTCAATAAAACACATAACGTTTGTAGAATAATGATGACAACAACAATTAACTGTGTAGGCCAATGTATGTATCTGATGAGTAGTAACTCTGCAACAGAATAAAAAAAATTAGTTCTCAGCAAGAATCAGAGTCTGGTTTGTTAAGGTGCCGAGTGTCTGTCCAAAGATCCCCCATCTAGATTCAAGAAATGGCAAAAATTAATTGATCAATTTATTTTTTTTTAAATTACATGTTTATTGAGTGCAGGGAATGCAGAAGGAACAAGCTTATTTTCTGCTGTTCCAAAGATTAGAACACAACCCAATAGATTCAAATTACAAGAAAAAATATTCCTCCTAAATATTAGGAAGAACTTTTTTTTTATTGTAACAGCTGTTCAATAGAATAGACTGTTTAAGAAAGTGGTGGACTCTCATTTGGAGATCTTTAAAGAGAAGTTGGATGGCAATCTTTCAGGAGTGTTTGAGTTGTGAATGCCTGCATGGCAGCAAGTTGGATTTGATAGCCCTTCTAAATCTAAGATTCTATGATGCTATTATTCTGTAATTCTATATTGGCCTGGCATATTGAAACAAGAAGGTAGA
Organism: Phrynosoma blainvillii; assembly: GCA_026167975.1. Classification (NCBI taxonomy): domain Eukaryota; kingdom Metazoa; phylum Chordata; class Lepidosauria; order Squamata; family Phrynosomatidae; genus Phrynosoma; species Phrynosoma blainvillii. The sequence continues at coordinate 4,480,111 of JANUYF010000010.1, read as the reverse complement.
ATTCAAAGATATAGCTGTGCTAGTCTGTAGAATCAGTACGTAGAGAGATCTTGTAGGACCTTTGAGACTAACTGAAAGAAAGAAATTGGCAGTCTGAGGAAGCAGACTGAAATCTACAAAAGTTCATGCTGCGATGCTATGGGATCTCCATGAAACAAGAAGGGTTGACATTTCCCCAAGCTTAAATGCATAGGGTGGAGGAACCTCTTCTCTGCTACTGGGGTTCTCAAATAGTTTATAGAATCATAAAATTATAGAATAGGAAGGGATTCCAATGGTAATCTAATTAACCCCTGGCAGTATATAAGCCATAATAACACCAATACTTAAGGACACACACTCATATCTGCCCATCACCCACTTTGTGACTTCTATCAGTATTGCTACTGTTTACTCATAAACCGCCGTTGTTTGCTTCCCATTAATCCTTTTCCATCTATTAAATCCATAATTCTTTCTCATTCTCTCCTCTTTGTGTGTGTGTGAGAGAAAGAGAAAAACAAAGAGAGAGAGAGATGGGAAGGGCTGGTTTTGACTTGTAAAGCTCTTCATAGCTTGAGAACTTGATATTTGATGGAAGAGTTTTTCCTGAGGTTCTCTCTTCCAACTGTCCCCTCACTCTGAAGCTGATAGAAAGCCTACTTGGTAATCACACATTATATGAGATGCTCTCTTGCATTGAAAACAAAAACAAAACCCTGGTGCAAACATTGTGCTTTTCTTTCATTTCATTTGGCCAAAATCCAACTATTAAGTCCCACTGAAGTCTCATTGATTTACCCCTCAACAACTGATGTTTTGAATCTCCTCTAGCCAGGTGAGCAATTGGATTTAGGTAATTATTATTTTAATCTCTATTATGCTGGTGATTGTAAAACCTCTTTCTGGATGGGTTTGATCCCTCCTTGTAAACTATATTTTAATTACATTGGTTATATACAGCCATTTTATTATGCTGACTTTGTACTAGTTTTTGTAGGGTGTGTGTGTGTGTGTTGTATTATTTATCTGTTTCAAAATGCTATGAGACAAGCAGAATAGGTGTCATAAATATACAGACTCTCCCCTCTATCAATAGAAGGGATGGATTAATTTGACAATTTGTGTTTTAATCTCTGATCAGAAATGTTAATGCTCAAGAGTTAACAACAACAGCAATAACAATCACATGTGGATATGCAGGTCCCATATATATATATATATATATATATATATATATATATATATATATATATTGCTTAAAGACTTTAAATAAATATTAGTAAAATGGATATTTGCTGTGTTTAACTGTTAAGAACTGGGTTGCAACATTGAGGAGATGTGTGAAATCTGGTGAGCAGCTGAATCAGCCTGAGAGGCTTGGAGGAGGTCAGGTCATATCAATATTGTCAAAGATGCATCTACACCACCTGATCTCATGTGTCTTTTAAGCACGATGCAGCTGTTCTGTGCAAAAGAACAGGAAAAGATGGGGTGTGTGTAATAAGTGTCCATTGGGCTGGAGTGAGAGTCTTACCACCCACCCTGGAGGCTAGACATGGGATCTTCTCAATCACTGATTCAACACAATGGTTCATAATTCTACTGTGGTTGCAGCTGATGGCTTCCAGGTCAGTGGAGCAGTGAGCCTGCTCTGCGTTTTAATCCAGACAGTTAAGGAGCTATTCAAGATGCTGAAAACCTTATATCAAAAAAGCACTTTTGATCATTATGTTAAGTTTAAAAATCTCCAAAGATAGAAACACCACCACACTCCACTTTTCAGCTGCTGTATCACACTGTTGACTCACATTGAGCTTTTGGTCTACTAAGACCCCTAGATCCCTTTAACATGTACTGTTGTTAAGCCAGGTGTCATCCATTATGGGATATTGTTTCTGAAATAGGTGTGAGGTGGGGTTCTGCCTGTGTGAAAAATTTGTTGAAAGGAGGAAAGTGATTTCTGGCAAGGATCCCATTACTCTTAAACTTGCTAGCAGTTTATAAATTGACTCACTATTCAACCAATGGTGAATCTACCCCCATTGGAATGAAGGAATAGAATTTAGGCCGCTGTATTTGTTTTGCTTAATTATTTTAAATCATTGATAGACCTAGGCTGCAATCCAACATCCCTTCAGTATAGCACAAATATCTGTACACAGAGATAGACTACACCAGCCCTATGCTACCTCCATGTGGAATACCAACATTGCAGAACACATTATAATGAATGAGTGCCTTTTTGCAGTGTGCATTGTGAAATTGCAAAGTGAAATAGACTGTGCAACCAACAATACAGTCCCAAACCTGATAGTGTATGGATGATGCAGAAGAAGGGCTTACTCTGCAGGCTCTGGAAAGAAAACAGTATTGCAAGGTATTTTTTGGCTGGCTGCTGTGCACCAGATCAGGAGTGAAGGGGCACAGAAAGGGATATATATGCCCACTCTGCCCTTCTTGCAGGTGTTGGGGAGAGAAGCAATGTGTATAGTGAGCACCAGCAGGTACCCGTTTGGTAAAATGGAGTTTTCTGGAATTGCCCCTTCTGGACATCGTACCTGAACTGGAAAGGGAGACCACTCTTGACAGCCTGGGGGATGTCATTGCTGCAAGTCATGGAACTTGGAGGAAGAGTTCCTATGCATGTGTGTGGGGACTTCCACCAAGAAGGCAATGTGAGGAACAACCAAGTCAAATTGCATTGTTTCCTAGGACCAGATCTCTCATCCAAGGGTGGTTGAGGAGGAGTTTACCTCAGCAGAATCGCATGGTATGTAGATCTCCCCTATACAGTTCATGTTTAAAGTTTTAAATTTAAATACTTTTAGTGGTCCAGTTTAACCCAAAGCCTTCTGTCTTCTCCTTATTTCAGGAGTGAGCCAGCAACTCTGCTTCTGTTGCTGTCAACAGAATATGTCTGTTACATTATGACAAATAATCCATCCTGCATGTGTAGCAAGCGTGTGTCTCATTAACAGAATGCGCCATCTCTCCAAGAGTGGTGTATTACTCCATTCTGTTCCACTGCATCATCCTGCATAATGGAATATATATTGCATTTCGAAAGGCATGTTTTAAAACTGTTCAACTTTCTTCAGCTTTGGGTGATTTGATTTTTGGTGCACAGGCAGACTTGTCAAAAGGGCTATGATGAACTTTCAGAGACCCTCTCTCTTTTCTGACCTCTGCCGATTGAAATAGCCTATGACTGCAGGACGCTTGGAAATGTAGGAGACTTTCATCGTCTAAATCAGCTACTCCTGATAAGGTGGTTTGAAAAGTTCTCTGTGTATATAGAGGGGGAAAGAGAGCTCTGTTCTTCTACAAAAGGCTTTTGTATTTCAGTACTTTGGTTCCACTGTCCAAAATGGAGTTTCCCCCCTCATACCATCTATCACCGTGAGCTGAGCTTGCTAAACAGAAACGCCATCTACTCACCTGACTGATAATGGAATGTGCTTCCTTATCCAGAAAAGATAACCTACTGACTTTGGCAATATGAGAACCATTGGAAGGACCTCACATAGGTGTCAAAGCATAATCAGCTGTTAATCTTTAATATCTCCCTTGTCATCTCCTTCTCTTCAATTACACATTGCAGTCTTGGTTGTACTTTATTTTTATTTTTTATTTTTTGAAAAAAATGTCATTTAACTACTTTCTAAACTTCTTAAAACAACACCATGCAAGTCTTAAATGTGTAGATTGGAGAGCAGAATTCATATAGTTTACATTTCAATCAGAACTGACCTAATTCACAAATCTTGAATTAATAAATTTTCCTTTGCTTTTTTTTTGTACCCCTCTCAATTTTGCAATATATATATATTATGCATGGATGAGAATCTTTGCAGTTCAGGACTTATTCTGCACAAAATTCATATTTGGTTGTTTCACATAGAAAATAACATTTTCTGTGCATGAAATGTTCTCTGCAGAAATATTATCTCCTGCACAGAAAATGCCATTTTCTGCACAGAAAAAGCTGTGACTTGGTATTTGTTTTGCGTAAAATTCACACAGGGTTGAGTTGCCTAGAAAGCGGCATTTTCTGCATACAAACAATCACTGGTAATTCTGTATTTCCGTACTGAAATATTATTCACTATGCTGAAAATGCTACTTCCTCTGTAGAAAGTGTACTGTTTTCTGTGCAATACAGTATTCCCACAGTGGGAAGAAAATCACTGAAATTACTCCTTGCTACTTTCAAGAAGAAACATAGAGAAGAACAACACCCCTATTAAAACAAAGCAAAACCAGGTTCCCGAAAGTTGGGAACAACCATAAGGAACCCAAAAAAAAAATGGTTTTAAATGCCAAAAAAGACAACATACATGTTCAAGAATACACACTTTTCTCCCTAGAATAATTTGCAAATGACACTTCAGGACATTTGAACAGTGGGGAGAAGATTGATGCAATACTGTTGGGGATTTAGATCTTCATAACTGGACTTACAGTTGTGAGAATTATAACTGGGAAGCTCCATAACATCTGTATCCAGTAAGGGGCTGCTGTTACTATGTAAGGGAGCCAGGAAAGTGACCGATGCACTTTGGGACTGATGCACAATGGGACAAGATGCTCCCACTGAGCACAACAGGACCCAATGCTCATTGATCCCAATGTGCATCAATCCTGTTGTACATTTAGACACTAGCTAGGGAGTGCCAGTATGCACTGGAACACTCTTGATGGTGTCCTGTTTCATATCTTTGCAATTCACTAATAGGGTTTCTTAGTGCCTCTGCTTCATAGGTTATATAAGTTACAAAACGCAGATCATGATAGATTTTCCTGGCTGACTACTCTAATCACTTGTCCTCACACACAAGGACAGAACAATTGAGGATTTACATTCTTAGTAAGAAGTGTTATGGTGAGGCTTTCATGCTGACATACTTGTTTTCTGCATGCAAGGGTCTTTGTTTAATATGAAGAAACTTTCAAAAATTTAACTCCACTCCCTGCAAACAGAATTATTATAGTCCAGAATCCAACCAGTCTAAGTTATGTAGACTGGCTCTTGTTTTTAAAATGAAACTGGAATGACACTGGTATGAGGAGGTCCTTCTCCAAAGCTCAGGGCTTCTAACATCATTGCTGGGACATTTGGAGAGTCAGGAAAGTAATGTTAACAGAAAGGACTAAAAAAAAGTTCTACCGGGTACCGAGAAAAGATGTCACCAAACACCTAAATGGAAGAGCATTTAATGGTCCAGAGGCCATCACTGTCAAAGCTGATGTACCTTAAAGGAAAACCTTCTTTATTAAACTTTCTAATTATTACATAGCTGGAAAGGTTTGGAGCTTTAAAAAATCCAATTTTAGCAGCACTGAAAGATGTGAAATAGGTTCTTTTAAATACTTTTCTTTATGAGAGAAGACAATAAAACCTGCTCATTGGCCCTCATTATCTGCTCCTTGATTTCACTTGCCTACCTGCTCCACTGCACTGGTTCAAGACAATTAATCCTAATATTCCACCCTCCTGCAGTAATTTCTCATCTTGGCAGGTCTCTTTCTGTAATGACTAAAGGGGAGTGGCCAGGTTTTCAAAACCTTGGGGGCAAGCCAGCTGCCTTTCCACACACAATCGCTCTGTCCTGATTTACTTAATGAAATGGTGTATTTCCTCCCCTCCCCACCAAACTGTGTCTTTCAAAGCTAGTGGGACTAGTTTAGGCAACCCTGGTCATTAATATGCTCATCACAAGGGGGAAAATGGGGTGTGTTATTCCTGATGTTAAAAGGAAGGAACGGAATGTGAGTCATTAAGACTGTGCACATTACTAACACAGAAAAGCTACCTTTACAATTCCCCCCATCTTGAGTATGGTTTGTCAGGTGAAAATTATCTCCATTGCAATGGTTGTCTTCAAGGAGATGCCCTTGGACAATATTGGAAGTCAGCTTCTTTTGAGAAATCTTTTGAGAGAGATGGGCTGATCCAAATTCTCTGCAAGATATATAGGATCCTGGTTGAAGGAAGAATAGTTGAATGGATGCAAACAAGGATGGAAGAGCTGAAATATACAAAACAAGAATCTATCCAAGAGGGCTCTGGGTGTATTCTCCATCACTTCCTTGTTAAGGGTCTCATACTCCAGCCCTCTCCTTCTAAACCAAGGGTAGACAACTGTGGTGGGAATGGAGGAGCTGTGCCTCTATGTTTTTCACCCCCAGATTGGTAGAAAATAGCCCCTGGAAATGACGGGAAGTCTATTTCTCATTTCAACTTCTGTGTTTCTTGGCCAATTTTGACCGTTTGGGGGCATTGGGTTATTTTGAAGGATTGTGTGTATGTTATGGTCACTCCAGGAAAAAAGTTGGCCATGGTGAAGTTGCCCAAACTTGGGGGCAGATTCAGGAGCTTTAGGGGGAAGTCCTTGGCTTGGAGAGTACCAAAAATAAGACTCAATAAAGGGAGCCACAGCCCTGAGTTTGAAATATCTGAACACAGCTATTCATAACAGGTGTCTTGGAAGTCTCTCCCTTATATGGTTGACATAAGATGAAGGCAACTTGATGGCAATTGACAACAACATAGGATGTGCCCCAGAGGCATCACTTGGGTTCTAGGGCACCACGGTGGTCTATAGATTGGTGAAACTGTGAAAACTAGGAAAGTATGCATATATAAGAACATTATGCCACAAAAACAGTGTGACACAAAACAGTCTCTGACACATTGAGGGGAAAAATAAATTCTAGTCTGCCACATCAAGTAGCTTGAGAAGCATTGATCTATACTAAATACACACTCCCAGAATTCCATACATGAAATGCCAGGTTTTACTGGAGGCAACCTTAAATGTTGTTGTTGTTGTTGTTTGCCTTCAAGTCATTTCCAACTTACAGCAACCCTAAGGTGAAATTATTATAATGTTTTATTGACAAGATTTGTTCAGAGAGGATTTGTCTTTGCCTTCCTTTGAGGTTGAGAGTGTGTGACCTCAGCCACCCAGTGTTGCGGGTGACCAATTTATGAAAACATCAACCAGCCTATTCAAATTAAGACTATCTGTAAAGTGCCAGATGATAAGGAGGAAGATGAAAAAGGTTCTTCAACAGCCAGTCAGGGATACCAATGAAAGTCATGCTCTTCTCCAAACTGACAGCTGGCTCATCTCTCACTATAATTGGGTGGTGGCATGCTGCCCTAATCTGTAGGCAAGATCCTCTATGTTAAAACAAATCCAAAATCTACAGGTGGGCTATATCTGTATTAAGATCAGCCTCATAAAAGCATGCAACCTGTTGAGTTTGCACAAACACTTAGGCTGCACTGGACAAAAGCCCAAGGGGGAGATTGCATCTTGAGAAGAAGGGGAGTCAAAAAGCTGTCCAGATGTTGTAGCCACAACTTATCTTTAATCTTAATAAAGATAGTGTCCACCTGTGCAGTTCGGTTTTGTTCTCATGGACCAACCTAACTACTTTTGTTCTTGTTTAAGTAGACAACAGCAACAATAAATGATTACCCTGTAAATCAGGATGCCTGCTCCTTGAGGGAAACTAACTAATCCATTATTGTTGCATTGAAGAAGAGGGTGAACTGCAGGAGTGTATATTATGTATGTTATGGGGGGCGAAATGAGGTCCCTCCACATACAATGCTACCCCCACTCAAAATTCCCCTGCATTCTCTAAATTTCTACATTTCAGAGAGTGTGAAAATTGTTTACAACTAGGGCTCTTCTATTTGCAATGTTCACATTCCCTTGATCACTTTGCCTGCCCATTTTCTTTTGATACCTAAATTATATTTCTAAATGCACAACTGTCCATATTTTCAAGACACAGAGCACCATTTAAAAAAACAGTTCTCCCCCTAAAACAGGGGTCATTCAAACTGAATGGAATAAAGGGTCCATTTTTTTTAGGCACCAGGGTCCTTAGGGAGCTGCAAATGAAATAGGAAGTGACAAGAAGGTGGCTTCTGACTTTTTAAAAAATGCATCAAAATATTTGTTTTCTGCTTTGAAATAGCATGGGTATCCACATCTCAGTTCAGAGAAGAATTGTGCCCCATGAAAGCATGAACCTAAACCAAGTTTATAACCTAAGCTAGAATAAACCCGTTGAATAAATGGCACTTACAGCAATGTTGACCATAGAGCCAGTGGACACATTTGCATTGCAGAAATAATGCAGTTTGACAGCATTAACTGCCATGGTGTCATCCTATAGAATCCTGGATTTATAGTTTTATGATGCACCAACACTCTTTGGCAGAGAAGGCTAAAGTCTTTGTAAAATTACCAATCCCAGGATTCCATAGGATGGAGCTACAGCACTTAAAGTGGTGTCAAACTGCATTATTTCTGCAGTGTAAATGCACTCAGTGTGTTGAGTCTAAGTGGGACCAGTACTTGGATATAGGTCACAGCTCTTCCTTCCTCCCAACCCATGTTGCTTGGTGTGGTCTGTAGCATGCAAAACTGGATACATGATTCCCATTCTGTTTTAAGAAAAGGGATTTATGCCTTTAGCATGCATGCTCAGTATCCTGGCTGATCTAATGTTATTTTCATTTTTCTACACATATTGACAAGGACTGAGTTAGAGTGTTTGGGATGTATAATTTAGAACATTAGCTTTTGCTTGTCTACATTTCCACCTGGATTGCTCCATATTTGGAGAATACATTTATCCTTCACGTGACAGATATTTTTCCAAAATTAGAACTTAATGTAACTCCATCCATTCTTTACCTTTTTTTTTTTTAAAGGCTTGTATCTTAATGGTCCCTTGGACCTTAGAAGAGAGTAGTGTGCAAGACAGATGGGATACTTGGCAGGGAAAATTATTGTCATGATGAGCAGAATAATGTTAACCTCTGCCGGACACAGCCCCAGATGGATAATATTTGTTATTTGGTATTTTGTGCAATCTACTTTATTACAGGCTTGAACTCTGATTCATAGCATCTGGAATCAGTGAATGTAGAGTTAAGGAAATATTAGGAACACATTGATATATATCTCCTGAAATGCTTCTGGTTATTGTTATGCTTCCTCAAACACAATCCACTTGATACCAAATTCTAAGACAGCTGCCTGTTTGCTTTTTTTTTTAAAGTTTTCAGTAGAGAATACAGAGGGTTTTAGAAAACTATAGTAAAACTGGAGTGATCTCAGTTGATCTCAGGATCAGCTGATCTCAGGATCAGCCTAGCATATGAAAAATATATCTGAGGTGTTTCTTCGAAATAGCCTCTAAGATATGGCATAGAGAATTTTTGTTGGTATTTTTCTGATCTCTTTATTGACATGGAGGTGTATCTAACAAAACTAAAATTGTCAGGAATCATAGTAGTCTCACTTGTAGGGTCCAAACCAGGGGTGGGTTAGAAAAAGGCCTCTCTCTGATCTATCCCCCTCCCCCCAAAAAAAACCATGATGGAAATGTTCCTCGAACCATTTATGGTCAGCTTCTGGAGTTCAGAAGCAGATGTCTCTTCTGTAAGTATACTAGGAAAACAGGACAAAGGTGACATCAAGTTGTGATGTTGTGGTAATGCTAAAACATTATATCCTCTGAAAATGTATCTATCTGGATAGGCAGCTTGGCACACTATGGGAAGCCCACCTTGGTCACAGTGTGGTGACAACACAGTTGAACCATATTTCTATACTGGATGAAATGTGGTGGGAGATAATTTTTCCACAAGTTTAAAACTGGAATAAAGTATGTTAACAAAAGATATGTCGGTACCATTTCTTGGAATAAATCTGTTAGAGTTAGCAACCTTGTCTTGCTTCTTTTCTCTTCTAGACCCTGTGTGTGGGCTCTGTATGTGTGTGCATGTTTAGGTCTGGTTGTTGTTCAGCTTCTGCCTTGCCAATTTGATTATTCTGCTTAAGAGATCCAGTAGTAGCTTTCACATTTCTCAACAAAACCATACAGCATGCACCCCAGGGTTATCTCTGCAGTAAGCATTGCACTACATCTGGGATATTTGCTTGTGAGGACCACCATAGCATTAAAATGACATGCTCCAGTTGTCTGTATGAAGTCTGGCATGGAGAATTCATTGGGGGACACTTCTCTCAGCAGATGTTATTTTACCATTGGGCTAGAAAATGGATACCTTTAGCATTAGGTCTTCCTGAGAATAAATAAGAACAGCTGATCTTCTTCAATACTTGTGTTCATTTTTTACTTTGGGAAGGGTTCAAAGCAGTTTTTTTATTGTTTTGAATTGGAAATAACAGCATTAGATTTTTTAAAATTGTTTTGAATTGGAAATAACAGCAGTAGATTTTTTAAAATCACAGGAATGATGTTGGTCAGCAGCAGCCAGTGGCTTCTCTATAAGAGTGCAATGAATCTGCTTGGGATTTAGTCCAAACTATAAAAATGCTATTTTGGAGATAAAATGCAGAATCCTGGATAGCTCCTTGAAAGTTTGGAATGAAATGCAGACCAGACTCACAACACCTCTGAAATGGTAGCCACTGGTCCATAGCCTGTTCAGGCATTAGTACTGTCTGGCAGAGAATGCTAAATACCACGCCTTAAAGCACAAATCCCAGGATTCCATAGGATGCAATCATGGCGATTAAAGTGGAATCATAGCAATATAATTGTATAGTGTGAAAGGGCTCCTGAACAATACCTTCCTGACTAATTTGTAAGTTGGATTTTTTCTATCTTCTGTATTTCACATTTCTAAGAATGATGTAAGCAAGCTTTCAGTAGAATATGCTCTTGAGCACCTAGTTTGTAGAAAATGAATTTTGAAATGAATATATTGGGAGAAAAAAAAATTAAATGCATAAGGAGAAATTGACATATCAACCTGTACCATATTAAACTCGATATTGACTATCATTTTGAGAGGATTATGAAGAAAAATCCATAGAGAAGTCTAAAAGGGAATTATTGTTTCTCTGTCAGAAGAAAACTGGATAGTTAATCCACTCCAGGTTTAAGATGTGGACTTTAAAAGCACTATTCAAGGGACTGAACCTTTCTGAGGGATAGGTTTCAGCACTTTGGATAGCTTCTTTAAAGTTTGGATTACAATCCAGAGTAGGTTTACTATGCCACACACATGGAAGCCACCAGCCACAATTGAAGGGCAATGAATAGCTTTCATTTGGCTTTCTTCAAATAATTCAAGCTCCAAATCAACAACCAAGTTTGGTGTTAGCATCTGAAGTTTCTCTGCTTCTTTTGTCCTGTGAAAAAGCACAGCTATCTCTCACTAATCCTCTTTTGTTTTGCAAAACACAAATGCTTCCTAGCTTGCAACTGTTTAAAACCCCATACATTGCAACAATCATTGCCTCTTTTTGCTCTGTCCACTCTGTCTTCTGTTGCTTCCTATGGCATGAGGATGGGGGACAGACACTCTTGACCCATCTCTGTGCCAACTCAGATTAGGAGCACTTCCCCATCCCATCTTTCATTTTGAATCAGAGCCACCTCTGCTTTGATCCAAGAGACCAAAGGCAGGAAGCTGATGTGTTTCTGTCTCCATTGCTTAGAGCAAGACTGCCTCCTTTCACTTCGTGCTCTGCACCTTTAACAAATCTGAGGACGGTCACCTCTGCACATTTTTTTTTTTTTGAAAAAGGAACCTTTCCCTCTCTGTCATTGATGGAGCGGGCATATTAATCACACTCAATCCTACTAACGTTAACAATCCGTCAAAGTGGCTTACGTGATGCTTCGTCTAGTGTAACTAGAAAATTCACCTGTGGACCTGCTGATTTGTCCTGGCATTTGTGCCTGGAGGACAAAACAGAGATGGAAACCACTTTTCCTCTTCCTTTTCATCTTCTAAAAAAGCTCCACACCTTCCTCTTCCCCATTTAGGATCTTACCACTGACAGTTCTTCTGAGCTTGTCAAATGTAAGCAATGTTCTTTTTTCAGAAAGAGGCAAAGGGATGGCCAACTCCATACAAATAGTTTTTGTGGGTTTTTCGGGCTGTGTGGCCATGTTCTAGAAGAGTTTCTTTCTGACGTTTCACCAGCATCTGTGGCTAGCATCTTCAGAGAAAATAGCCAAAGAGGTAGTACTAGATGAAACCTATGACTGGGCTTTGTCCCATGATGAGTCCTAGATCTGGAAATGGGATGGGCAAGAGTCCCATTCTGTAAAATGTCAGGTCCAGAACTTGAGACCAGAGAGAAAAGCCTTGTAGGGTCACAGAGTTCAGGTAGGCAAAGTTGGGAGATAGGTGGCAACTGTTTTTGAGGCCTCATATGAACTATAGAAATGATGTAGTCTGACAACACTTTAACTATCATAGATCAATGCTATGAAACCCCGGCATTTGTAGTTTGTTGTGGTACCAGAGCTCACTGGCAGAGCTCTGCTAAATAGTTCACAAAACTATAAATCCCAGAATTCCATAACACTGATCCATGAAGCGGTGTTAAACTGCACAATTTCTGCAGTGCGGATGCAGCCTGAGTCAGTTTTGTGGAAATGGGCATGAGGGAAACCAGAGTAAAGAATTGAAATAAAAGAGTAACTGGGTAGTTCACAAACCAGAGCTAAGCAAAACAACTACAAAAGCATAATAATAATAATAATTTCTTACCTGCCTCTGCCCATGGACCAAGGTGCAGGGGACAACAACAATTAACAAACAGCAACATCAGTTAAAACACACATCATTTTTAAAGGACTAATAAGATGTGCTCATATTAAAATTACCCACATCTAAAATTCATAATTTAAAATTCACAATTTAAAAATAATCTGGATAAGCCTGCTGGAAGAGCCTAGTCTTCAATGCGTTTTAAAATTCAGACAGCATATGCAGCTGTTGAGTCTTTTCTGGCAGGTCATTCCACAGTCTAGGGGTGGCTGAAGAAACTTAAGTGATTGGGTGGATCACAAAATGAACCCATTCCTCTTAGGTCTTGCATTGCACATGGCCTTACCAACAGCATACATAGGGAGTGTTCTCTTGGCCCTATGTTGCTACTGTCAGGACTCATACAAGAAAAAAATTGCAATTGTGGTGCAGGGATGAGGTACCCAGCCGTTCCTGACCATGGCTGAGTGCCTTGTTAGCAGATCAGAAGCAAATGACTCACTGCTGGAGTAGCCATGCCAGGTTGCACAGCAAGACACCCTTGTGAACAGCTGCCTAGAGTCAGAATGAAGGGTGAAGGGAACAGGGAGAGGTCAGGGCAGCTCCAGGACCAAGATACTCCAGGATGTCCCCAGAGCATCTCTGCCAGTACAGTAAAATACAGAGCAAATTCATTGCTGCCCTGACAAGGAAGCAACCAGAGGTAATCTTGATTTCAAGGGTTTTTTTTTTTTTAAATGAAGGCAAAGGCTTTCATGGCTGGCATCCATAGTTTTCTGTGGGTTTTTCGGGCTGTGACGCCACATTCTGGAGGAATTTATTCTTGATGTTTCACCTGCAACTGTGGCTGGCATCTTCAGAGGTTGGTGGTGTACTCCATACACTTCCATGCCACCAGCCTCTGAAGATGCCAACCATAGTTGCAGGTGAAACATCAAGAATAAATTCCTCCAGAACATGGCCACACAGCCCAACCCCCCCCACAGAAAACTATATATAAAAAAAATCATACACAACGGATAACTGGCTACGTAGGCTTAAGATGTTGGAGGTCCTGCAGAGGCAAAATGTCTGGAGAATTCTACAATGAGGTTTTTTTTTTATAAAAAAAAACTTATTTTGTCCGAAAAGTTGCCTTAAATGTTATTTCTGATGAAATCTGGTGGCAAGCTGGCAAACTGAGGACATGCAAATTGTACTGAATTTCAGCAATCCTCATGAAATTTATTAAGGTGATGCTATTCCATGCACAACAAGGTTTAATCATCTTGGCTTTTCTGAATCAAATTCTGTTCCAGCAGCAAAGAAACTGTCAATGCATCCATGTGGTTTTCAATGATGGACTCACTTCAGCTGTTGCGAAGAATTATTATTCCTGTTAGCAATACTAAGAGCTTTTTGTTTATATCGGGAAGCTAGCAAGTGTAACAGTGACAACAACATCATAGGAAATTATAGCAGGGATCAGCCTTTCCACAGTAGATCTTGTTAAATTGGACATACTGAATTGGGATATATATATATTTTCCAAAGTAGTGAGGATTATGGTTCCTTCCAAGTTCCTTAACAGGCGATAATTACCAAACTTCAAATGCTGTAAAAATAAACCAGCTGGGCATGCAGTTAGTGCTACTCAGGCTTCAGAAGATGCCTACAGCTTCATCTGCCAGTGTGTGTATGAGTGACAGTAGGTGGTTTGGCTAGTTACTTAATCTGGGCACTGGAAAGGAGGAAGAATCACAATTCTTGCAATAGAGTTGTTGCAGGGCAGTTAAACACTTAACAGTGTTATCTTTGCAAAATTGTCAGCCAGATGCTCACAGGTACCTTCATCCTAGTGGAGAGCACCATTGCAGGTGCAGTGGGCAGAACAGGCTAAAATAGACCAATGGCAGGGAAAATTTTTACAATGCAATGATAGTGGAATGCTTACTACTGTCCATGGCTGCATCTACACTAGAATTAATGCAGTTTCACTGCCATTTTGCTTCCTGTGATCCAGGTCCAAATCAAAGCCAAATCACAGCACAACTTTTCTTGCCTTCTTAGGAACAAAAGGTTGAGAGCTGATTAATTCTAGAAGGAGAAAAGGAATCATATTAATGTACAAGTTACATGTAGATATAATATGAACTACAGAAATAATGTAGTTTGGCAATGCTTTAACTATCATAGCTCAATGCTATGGAAACCCGGCATTTGTAGTTTTACTTAAGTATAGATTCATGTTTCAATGAGAAAAGTGGAACAAATGAATCTTAATGGCTGCGTCTGCACTGTAGAAATAATCCAGTTTGACACCCCTTTAGCTGCCACGGCTCAATGTAATGGGATTCTAGGAACTGTAGTTTTGTGAGGTATTCAGCCTTCTCTGCCTGAGAGCTCTGGTGTAACATCAAGCTACAAATCCCAGGATTCCATAGCATTGAGCCATGGCAGTTAAAGCAGTGACCTTTGCTTGCCATAAGGAAGAGAGCAGAGGAGAAGCATGCACACTCATGCTTATTCCTTTTGAACGGATTCTAATTGCATGAAGAATCGGAACACCAAAATACGGCTGTATTCTTAGTTCCCTTACTCTGCCATTGTTGGATGCCATCACATCTAAATGGTTGTGTACTTTGTTGATGTGAACCTATTCACAACATGATCCTTTATGGGCCAGAGTTATATCTATGGTTTGTTTAGGAAGAAGGAAGAAGTGGTACCTAGAAAGGGGGGGGGGGGAATCAGCAAAGCAGAGAGAGAAACCTCAACATCAAAAAAGACTTTCCCAAAAGAGGTCTAGTCTATCAAAGTGTTTTGGGGAAATATGGCTAACTATGTCCTGGCTATTTCTGGCTTGTCAGATTGAAACATGAGCATCTTCAGTGCATCCCTTTAAACCCCAATCTCTAGAGAAGCCAAAATCACACACACACACATCATATATGTGTATATAATGTAACATATTAGACTTCCACATAGTTCATCTTAGAGGTGAAAGTGTGCTATCTGGAGCACTAGAAGGGGGGGGGGAGTTTCTCTTTGTACTCTGATTAAAAGGAGACATTACATAAATGCTTAAATATTTTGCTGTCGTCACATCCAAGAGCACAACCTATGACACAAAGTTGAGGGGGAGAGGGGAACAATCGTCTCCCCCTTCCACAATATTGGTATCACCCTTTCTTGGGTAGGGTCAGGTTCTTAATCAGTTTCAGGGTTACTTTTTTCTTGAAAAGGGAATGAAAGACATCCCTAGCTGAATAGTTGGCTCGTCTCGGGTTACAGTGAAACAAAATATGTAAAGTTATCTCCTTCTGAGTGTTGGAGACACTCTTTTAACTTCCTTTTAAATTCAGAGAAATGGAGTGAATAGAATTTTTTCTTTTCAACTCAAAATTCATCATGAAGGGTTGACTCTCTCTCTCTCTCTCTCTTTCCTTCTCTTTCCTGGTTGCAGTGGTAGTAACACATCGGCAGCCACTGACCTTTTCCCAGTATCACAGGGAGACTTGGTCCTGATTAAAATGGTTCTATACACTGAAGGGGAAGACCCGTGACACAACTTGGAACAAAACCTCGGCAGGACAAGGTGTGAAAGGATAAAGGCTTCTCCCTCCAAAAAGGGAAGGGGGAGAAAAGAACCATAAAGATTCTCAGTAGTAAGAAGACATGAAAACCCTACCTTTCATTCTGATTAATTCCAGACAGTCCTTCCTTAACCAAATGACTATTTTGACCTCTGATCTGGCAATGAAAATTCTTTTAACTTTGTCCTTCAGGAAATCCAAATGAAGAGCACCGAGGATGCTCTTTAACTTTGACTGGTCTCCTTCATCTGCTTTCAGTCTGCAAACGTCAAGTTCATATTCGTTTCTGGTTGCTCTGTTGTGCGTTACAGCTGCTGTAATTAAATGCCAAGGAAGGCATTTACTTATTGTGGATTGTGCTTGGCAAACACACACCATCGTCCTGTTGGGGTGTTGTTGTTGTTATTGTTGTTGTGTGACTTCAAGTTGCTTCTGACTTATGGTGACCTTAAGGCAAACCTATCATAAGGATTTCTTGGCAAGTTTCTTCAGAAGGGGTTTGCCATTGCCATCCTCTGTGGCTGGGAAAGTGTGTCTTGCCCAAGGTCACCCAGTGAGCTTACATGGCTGAATCAGGATTTGAACCCTGGTCTCCAGAGTCATAGTGCAACATTCAAACCACTATGCCACACATGTGTAAATTCTCCTATGGAAGTGGTTGAACATTTATTTATTTATTATATGGAATATCTGTATTGAATTCAAGGTTGCAGAAAGCAGAGTTATGCATGTAGTGCCATTGTGCCTGCACATTCAAGTGCACATGAGGCATCCATGTGCATATAGTTGGCATTGGTCTGCACATTCAGGTGTGCATTTACCTGCACAATATTGCCATTGAACACAGTATTTGTCTTATCATTCCCATGTGTGGAAATCTATGTTATACAATCCCAGTGTAGGGCAGTGGTTCCCAAACTAATCCTCCAGATGTTTTGTACTTCAGCTCCCAGAATTCCTGACTGTTGGCCAAGTTGGCTGGGGTTTCTTAGAGCTGAAGTCCAAAACACTTTGGGAACCACTGATGCAGGAGGTTGGTCACAATATTTTACCGCCAATAGGCAAAAGACATGAATAAGTGAAAAGATGCACTGATAGGAAAGAAGGGGTGTGTGAGATTAACTGTGTTGGGGAGGGACGGAGAGGAAGGCAAGAAGAAAAGGAAAAAATGGATGACAAGCCCCGCGGTAAATTTATAGTTATGTGATCCAAGCCTAAAGTGATGTGAAGGCAAGAATGCTCTCTGACCATAAAAATGCTCAAGCTAGTAATGGCTGTTAATAGTGCTGTGTGATTTTTACCAAGTTGGACATGTGTGGTTATTGGAAGGAGTGCTTTGGAAGTGAGACAATCCTGCACTAAATGGATAGAAAAATTGGAGCTAGCGGATTCAGTGAATGTTCAAGTACTTATGTTTGCCTAGTTCCCCCTTTCTTGGCAGTTTCTGGAAGAAATTAAGTGGAATGATGAGGACAGCGATCAAATGCCATAAAGATGACGTAGGGCCCCCATGACATTCCGTTGTCTTTGGCTTGTAGGGGAAAGATAGTTTACATGATATAATTTCTTTGAATTTGCTTTTGTTCAAAGCCCACATGAAGCAGTATCCTTTGCCCAGCCAACAGCATTCTGACAAATGTGAAATGTGAACAAACACTGATACCATCATGCTGTATGCTTGGTATAAAAATTGTCCAACTTCCTCATTGAGCTCAACCTCTTGTAAAGCCTGCTGAATCTTTCTAGTTCACAACTGAGCCACCTCTCTCACTACCTTTCCAGATCATGGGCTGGTCATACCACCTGCTGAGAACCTTACTTGGTCCCTCTTCATTGCTAGCTGGTCTCAACAGGGTCTTTAAATGTGTCTCAGAAGATCCACAATACAAGACAAAGTGACCTGCCATGTTCTAGATATCTTCTCTCTTGAGGGTTCTTTAGGATGTTTGGAGTAGGCATGTGCTTATTGCAGTAGGGATGTGCAGGGGAGAAAGAATGTTTTGATCTATTTTCTCCCTGCTGTGGGAAGGTCTTCAAAAACTGTGCAGTATTTAAAGACATTCTGTTAATAAGGAGCAATTATCTCTCCTCCCTCTCCACAAGAATCATATATTTCTGCTTCTCTTAACAGAGCCATGCAGCAGTAGGCAGCTGAGGATCATCACTAGTTGTGTACTAATAGCTAGTGCATGACCATGCAGGCATCTTCTGGGACTTCCCTGTGGCACTCTGGTAATCTTGAAGATTGCAGTCACCAATGACAATCCTCATCTGCCCTCTTCTTTTTCCTGGCCATTACATAGCCATGTCGGCAAGTTGCAGGAAAAAGATGAGTTTTTGGTGGTGGGGGGGTAGGAGTGGGAGTAACATTCATCCAGGTCTATTGAAAGATTTGCATGGAGGGAACAAAAAGGAAGATTCTCCTCAATATGGTTTTCCAACCATCTGAAGGCCCCCTTTTTGGTCCTATGCATGAGTCTTCAAATATTCTTTCCACCCCTAGCTTGCAGTGTTTTCTGGAGCTCTTTGGGGTTTTTCAGATATTTTCCACCCCTCTTTGCTCTTTCTTTATGGTTCTTGGAGGCTTCTTGCTGGGTTTGATTTTTCTCTCCAGGCTCTTCCGTTCCACTGGGTCATGGCTGTATTTTGGTGAATTGGTAAACTCAATTAATTAACTATACCTAATTAGTTATCATAAGAGACCCAGGAAGGTGTAGTGATCTGAGTGTTGGACTAGGATTCTGGGAGACCAGAACCTGTTTGGCCATGGACATCCACTGGGTGATGTTGGTCAAGTGACACTCTTTCAATCTCCTCAGAAAAAAAATCTCACCAAGAAAACCTTATGAGAGGTTCACTT
The DNA here is from genome assembly GCA_026167975.1 of Phrynosoma blainvillii. Taxonomy (NCBI): domain Eukaryota; kingdom Metazoa; phylum Chordata; class Lepidosauria; order Squamata; family Phrynosomatidae; genus Phrynosoma; species Phrynosoma blainvillii. The sequence goes on along the minus strand of JANUYF010000010.1, from coordinate 4,461,129 downwards.
TAGGGTCACTGCAAATTGGAAATGCCTTGAAGGCAACAAAAACTGTGTATCAATATGTTGACATATGACTGCGTCAGCACCATCAAAGTACTTCTGATTCTGAATGAAGGGGAGTGAGACATGGGAGGAGACCAAACAATATCTTCATTAGACAATTGCACTCTCCTTCACCCACTTGACAAGAAGGTTATTCAATATGAGTAAGTACAGCTCAAGATCATGAAGAAGGTGAGAATGTTGGTGGGTAAGTGAATCCCTGTTTCAACTTAACAAGGAGAATATGGTCAAAGACAGACTCCCTGATAGGGACTGCTGAATTAGGATTGTTCCTTTGGAAGTGTTGGTGGGGGAGATAAGCCCCCTGTGAATATATTGTGGGCATATTGGAAATATCCAATATATATGCTATCAATGTTAGAGGCCCACTGTTAAACTGGTAAGCTCCTAACCTCCAGTGTTTTAGCCTTTGAGAACTTGAGACAGGGAAAGAATTGAAGGAGGGGGTAGGAGACAAAAAGAACAAGGGTGAAAAAAAAAGAATGTAAAAAGCAAAGCAAAATAAATCAAAAGCAGCTTTCTTGGTTACACCAACCAAGAGGCCAAGCGTAAGAGGAACGGCACTCTAATGATATCAATTAGGTTCAATCCACTGTGACATTTCAGATATATTATGCTTAGTGAGTAAGTCTACTTAAGTCCATATGTATAAGGTTATTAACTGGGTCCAGAACATAACAAATTATCAGCAGAAAGGGTTTCGCCAGCCCTTCAAACTACTTTTCACTTTCTAAAATAAATTATAGCCTGTAATGGTTCCATGCTGAGCAGCTAATTCCACTTATTTTTTTTCTTAGCTTGCTAGAATATGGGAAGGGAACAGACTATTAGAAAGCCAGAATACTTTCTTCTCTTATGTGACTTATGCTTCTGTAACCAGGGGTTGCACCAATATAAGTCCTTTTTTGGACATTGCACAAGAAGGGATCTAGTAGGGCTGTGCAGCCACCCCAGCTGAATCCCAAATGACAAGGCAAATCAGGTTGATTCAGACCAATCTGTAGCATCAGAATGGCACACTCTAAAGTACAGTGGAAAAATCCAGAGATCAAGATGTAAAATATGAGCAGAGTAAAGCTAGACAACATCCAAGATCCTACTTTGGAGTCATGTATTGTAAATCTCCACACGAGGAGTTGTGCATTAACATTCTTCTAGGCAACCCTTTTGCTGAGTTACTTTCCCACAACTGAACCAAGATGCCAATGGTGTTGCATGTGCAATTCTGTTTCTGCAAATGTGAAGCAAACAGCTGAAATCCTGTATCATTAGTGTAGAATGTAATTTACACATGCTCATCTTCACACATCTCTACCCCTTCAAATCATGAAGGGCCAGAACTGCCACCATTTATTGTCCTGGTTGTAAGGCAGGCAGTGACTCTGGTGACAAAGAAGCAGTCTGTTTCAGCTAGAAGGGGAAAAAAGCAAGCTCAAACTCCTGGTACAGCTGCTGGGGGAAGATTTTGGACACTGCAAGCATTAATGCCACAAAGAAGAAGAAGAAGACATACATGTGCATAATCCAGAGTTGTATGTATGTCACCAACAGGATTCCAGCCACAAAGTTGATTTTTTGGTATTCAGCTGCCCCCACTTTGAGAACTGCGCAACAAAAATGAAAATTCTGGCAAGCTGTTGCTCTACAAGCTGAGCTGGAAATTCACACACTGTCCTTTGCTCTTGCCCAGAGCAGAGGCCACCATATGAATGTGTACCCTTATCTCCTGCCTGGAGATGACCCACAAAAATTAGAGATTCAGGGTCAGCTCCTAATATCTGGAAGCCCTATATGCCACCCTGAAATTGTATGATATAGGACAGCATATATAAAAAAGAAGTTAATAAGTGGTTACATGTATGTGTGACTTGGAGTTATGCACAGGCACGCTACCAACAGGATCCCAGCTACCTCTCATGAGCTGTACAATTTGGCTGAACAATACTTAAAGAGTTTCCACCACATACACAAAAATGACTGACAGGATGCAGGGAATGGCAACCACAGGGGGAAAAGAGTGTGTAGGGTTAGGCTGACATTTTCTCTTTTAAAGCCTCCCACTCTAAATAATGCTCCCTTCCCATACAAATACATTGCTTTGTTGCAAGACTTCTTGGGTTGCGAGAACTGGTCATCCAAAGCCTGGTTTTCTGCCACCAGACCCATGCGAAGAACCATCTTTTTGGCATGTCCCATTTGATGTTCTTTTTTAAAATTATTATTCTTTCTTGCCAGTATCTGAGCTCATAGATATTCAAGGGAGGTGCACTGCTTTCCCATCATATTCTGTTGAATAATTAAAACCGTGTCACCTTGACAATGCCTGCTAGATAAATCTGCTGCAGGTAAAGAACCCCTCCCCTTCTCAATCTCTATCTCTGTGTCTGTCTGTCTGTCTGTCTATGTGTGGCTATAGCGAGTGAGTGTCCCTACAGAATTATTGCCCCTTTCTCCTCTAATTAGCCACCCCAAGGATACAGAGCAGTCCCTTCCCTTCCTCTACAGGAGGTTCTTCCCTCCCTTTGGAAGCTCTGATTATTTCCTTTTACCTGCGCTATGCTATGCCCCTTGTTTCTGGAGGGCCTGGATCAACATTACTGCCGTTCCTGCGAAGGAAGGCTAGACAAGGCTCCCATTGGAACTCATCTCCACTAGTGCTCACATAATTGGCATGAGGGGTCACTGTCTGCGCACTTCTCTCTTCCCCCCAACCTGTCACCTACTGCTTCTTCCTTTCCTTTCTGCTCTCTCTGTCTGCATCGCTCGAAGCACATTATTTGTTGCGACAAGAGGAACCTCTTAAAGTACAGAGCTTGTGAGGATGAGACAAAGGAAAACCCATGGATGCTATGGAAAGAATAAATACCAAAGGGCCCCAGAAAGGCATGCTGAGAACATGCAGTTTGTTGTCCAAAATACATATCTTTTTTTGCTTTGGCTTTTTCAAGGCAGGCCCTTCATTCATTATCTTTCATTTAACCTCTCCCTCCCAGCTCTGAGATTAACTTGAATGTGTGGCCCTGGATGGTACATATTTGTGAGCAAAATAATTGATTAATAATTGTGGTATGATAAGAGAAGGCTTAATTTTATTACCAGCACTTCCATTTATTGCTGAACATTTCATTTTAGAACTAATGAATGATTTAAACGATTAGTGATTGCACCCGTAGTTTGTTGAGCAGCTTACAGTTTCCATCTGCTTTCTTCTGTTAAATAAATCAACACACTGATACATCACTAGAGCAACTTGTTGTTTGAAGAAGGGAGTTGTCTGTATGAATAATGTAATGATGCTGGGATCTGAACCTTAATTTTGCCAGTTTTTTTTTTTTAAAAACTGAATTATATGCCCCACAATGTGCTTGAGATAATGCTCCTGTGTTGAGATATTCTTTAGGTGTTAGTGTAAAGTTCAAGGGAGCTATCGCATGTGCTGGACCTCCTTTGGGGAAACATTTCAGCATCTTGGATAGTTCATTAAAGTCTGGGCTAAACTCCAGCTTGAATTCACTACTTCATTGCATGGAGAAGATATCTGGAAGATATGTATCAATACTTTCACCAGGTCACACTAATTTACTTCAAACTAGAATAGCCACCCACCAAATACATATAATGTCAGTCTGGTGCTTCATCATTTCCCCTTTATTTTAAGAATTCTTTTCCATCCAGCTGACCTGAATGGATCTCAGTGGGTCCAATTCTGAATGGGTGGTGGGTGACACAGCATTGCATGCATATAAATGTGGCATTGGGAAGGGGGGAAGAGTAAGTCCTTTTGGATATTACTTTCAGCACCCACCCATCTGTAGTAGTGCAGAGACAAAAAATGGTGGTGGATTGAGAGCATTGTTTGAATGTTTTCCTGTGAAACATATTGGCACCATGTGATGATGTTTTCTATTAACTCTATTTAACTAGCTTGGTGCATGGCCAGTAGTGATGACAAATAGGCCAGTGAGTACTAAACAGTAAACATGACCCTATTGCTAATCCTCAAAATATTGGAATTCTCGGTATTCTTTTTTAAAAGTTTTTACTCTTTTTATCTTATTTCTTTCTTTAAAAACATCACACCTTACCAAAGTTTTTACCTTAACTACATGAAACTATGTACCTATATTACCTATGAACCTATGTTACCGCCAACAAAGGAAAAATGATATCCCCCCCCCCCTAAAATTGGGACTACATTGGCATGTTTTACCTCAACACCACCTAGTTTTCCTGATGCAGAAACATGAAGGCTTCTTGAGAAATTCAGAAAAATCCTCTGCCTAACAAAGGGGCCTGTGGCCTCATAAAGGATGGAGACATATGGATTGCAAAGGAATTTTTTTGTATGTGTTGCAAATGGATGTTAAATTTCCTAGACTTTGAGAATCTCCCAGTTGCCTCAAGGCCAGAAGGAGGAGGTGCCAGTCTGCAAATAATACCCCTCCATACCATCTGAATTAAGAACACAAACAGCAAAATGCAGGCCTATAACTAACATCTTCAATTTTTCCCCTCTTGTTTGGTTTGTAACACCTTGCCTGATGTAGAAGCCAGTGGAGCTTCAAAAGTTTGCAACATGTATATTGTACATTTTGGTTGACCCAAGAAAGGTGCCACTGTGTGGTGGATTTTTGATCTTATGGTATTTACATGAAACTATGTAAATGTAAACACATTTAGGCTGTGCATATGGTATCATAATTTAAAGGTAACATTTTAATTTACCTAGTTGTTTATGTCACAACTAGTGCCATCACATTCAGTGATATATGGGAATATTTTGTATTAATGTTAGTCATAAATCATAATTACTAAGGTTTCTGTATGGTGTTGTATGGGAAGGTGGTCAGTGGGGAAGGTTACCATGCTGGGTGATGCCAATCTAAGTGATGCCAATAGCTGTGGGCTACACAACTACACAAGTGTGATAACAACCACACATTCCGGATCTTATGTCAACAAGGCATGATAAAGGTGGAGGGCATGTTTTGGTCTATGGTGCTCATGGGCAATTTTTTTAACCTATTTGCTTCCATCAAAGGTGTCTCTAGACAGCCCCATGGTGTTGGGAATGGTATTTTATCTCATCATTAAATGATATTTGAATTTTTTAGGCATGTAAGCAGTCTCACCAACTTATTTCTCCTGCCCCTCTTTCTATCAAAGGCACGACTCTGGCCTCAGAGAAATGCTGTGATATTTCCATTAGCTGAGAGAAGGCTAACACAACATAAAATGAAAGGCTATTGATGATGAATTTCTTGTGTTTTTTTTTTTAAAGCTTGAGAAGTGTTCTCCCTTCCCCCCCCCCCCAATTTTTTTTTTAAATACAAAAACTCCACATCCAATCTGGTAAATTAATTCTCAGGTGCAAACTTAAAATAAGACATCCTTTAGGAGTTAGGAATTAGCCTAAGAGCGTCTGGGATGCAGTGGCAAAGGGCATCCTTTAAGAATACCAGAAAAGATTTTGTAACAAATTAAGCTTGGGATGAAACCGAGCTTGGTGTTTCAGGCCATTATTATGCATGGTTATGAAACACTAGTATGCATTAATAATAAAGATCAGTGTAGCCTTCTAGGGGAAAATGGAGCATTCTTTTAATTAACTTAAATTTTTCATCAAATTGATTGAAAAGCTCTCATCCTTCTGTACTTTCATGTAGCTCTACATTTTTATGCCGTGGGCTCAGAGTGTTTTTATCTCAAAATACTTGGTGTGTTTGAAAGAGTCAGTGTGTTTGGAGATGGGGGAAAATATATATATATCACAGCAAAAAGCTAGAAATAAGTCAGGGGATGAAAGGAGGAAGAACCAGGGATGCTTTGAAGTAGATTTTTTTTTTCAAAAAAGAGAAACCATGTTTATTTTCTAGCTGTGTGTGTGTATGTATGTTTTATTCTCAACCATTTCCATGCTGGAGGTGAAACAGATCTTTTCAAATATTCCAAGACGCAACTGAATTTCCCCTGTTGTCAGTCAAATTTTGAATGATAGATGCCACGGAGTAAGATTTCCTGATCAATGCTCCTGGTCATGAATCTCAGGGCCTGGTCTCTATTTTCCAGACATCAGGGCAAAGGGGAGGAATCTCAGGATGAGAGCACTGTCCTGAAGGGTATATTTGTGTATGCATGTATGTGTGCGTATGTTGAAAGAGTTTGAGGGGATGTGGCCCTCCAAAATCTCCTGATAGGTAATATGGCCCCTACAGTTGTCAATCCCTGAGCAAGATGGACCAATAGGGTACACTATTCCATGCTCCAAAACCTTAGGCTGCCATCAGGCAGTGGTTCAGGATCAGTTTTCTGATTTACTTGCTTCCAAAGCCCAGGCCTTGCAATGTTAATAATAATAATAATAATAATAATAATAATAAATATGTCCTGGCATGAACAACTTGTCATTTTCTTCTCTGGATAGCAGTTCCAATTATACAGGAAGCAGAGAACTGAGGTCTGACCCACAGAATCTCTGGTCCATGCCCTATGAGAAGATCTATTTTAGATTTCTTTCCTGCTCCCCTTTGCCTATCTGTTCTTTTTGGTATATATAGCACCATGTGCCAGAGCTGGCAATGATTAAAGTTCCTTACATTGATATTACATAGAGGTAAATGATACCATTTGGAAGCCAGGAGATAATAAAAGAAAGAGTCTATAGAGATACTTTGATGAATTATACAGTAGCAATTTTCTGACATTAACAGTGTAGGGCAGAAGACATTGTTTTTGATATATAGAGAAAAATTCATCATCCATACTGCATTAAAGAAGGAAAGTACATAAGAGTTCTTTATCCCTCCCCTTCCTTTCAGATTACTTTCAGGAGCAAAATGTCCTTGCCTCCCCGAATAAAGCTTAATGGCAGATGAAATCATCCGCAGATCAAATTGGCAGACCAAATCCACAGACAGACCAAAACCGATAACCTCCACTCAGCAACCATGTGGTCTCCTCCGTGTGATGGTGGTACTACCTTATGGGTACTTTAAAGAATTGACACACAGTACCACAGCCCTGGGTTTCATGGGCAAGGGTAAGGTTGCCAATACTCCAAAACTTAAAATTGCAATAAATGTGCACTTATTTGAATGAAGCAACTCACATTGGGTCTCAGGAATACATGGAAACTTGGGAAAGCCAATGCTTCATACACAGAAAGTCCCAGATGTGAGCATCAACATTTCCAGTGGAATGAAATTTTCTTTAATAGCTGGGGAAGGCAGCTTGCAGGATTTTTACCAATCAGAGCACAGAGTGCTGGATGAGAAGGGTCATTTGTCTGGAGTAGTATAAAAATGGGCTAAACCTTTGATAAACTAAGCTCAGGAACAGTTTGAACAGCGGTTGGAGGGGACATAAAAGTTCTAGGGAACGTGAGACACACAGTTTGCTGAAGTAGTAGTTAGTTACACTTACACATCCCAACACCTTTGAATTCATTAATTATCATTGTAGCTGTCATTTTTCAAGAGTAGCTTTTTACTGTTGTTGTTGTTGTGTGCCTTCAAGTTGTTTCCAACTTATGGAGACCCTAAGGCAAACCTAACATAGGGTTTTCTTGGCAAGATTTGTTCAGAGGAGGTTTGCATTGCCTTCCCCTGAGGCTGAGAGTGTGTGACTTGCCCAAGGTCACCCAGTGGGTTTCTCTGCTGTTCTGGAAATCGAACCCTGGTCTCCAGAGTCATAGTCCAACACTCAAACCACTATGCCATGCCCCTGTTGTTACTACACGTTTCATAAAAGTAATTAAATGGTTACTTATAGTTATTTTAACAACACTACATATTGTTGACCTGTGACACAAAACACATTCTTCTGTACACATGGTGGTGTCTTCCACACAGATCAGGACACAAGTGATCTGAGTTTTTCTTCCATCAGTTATTGAGGGCATGCTTCAGTACCTATAAAGCAACTTAAATTTACAATTGCATTGTAGAAGGAGTGATCTTAAGTCTTTTTAAGACACAGGCCTACTGAAACTTGCTTATACATTCATTAACTTTTAAAGCTATTAATTATAAGTAATTTGCTATTTGTAATGTGGTATTTCCAAGTTCTGCCTTAATAAGTTTATAATGTCTGCATTTCAGCACTTCAGGAAGGACTGAAGTGTGGAGGAGGAAAGGGGAGTCATGTCTTCAGGGCTCACAGATGATCAGCATGAAATACATACACCTATCCCCATATATATTTAAAGCAGACTTTTCGCTCTCTCTCTTTCTCTTTAGGCTTGTGGCTTGGGCTGTTATGGAAGATAATGGACAAGCAGGGGGAAGCAAGCTCTCAACTAGAGAGATCAGGCGCCGCTGTTCACTTTGTAGTAAGGCAGGGAACGTTATTAAAGAAATTGGAAGCCAGGAGTCAAGCCAGCAGTGGTAGGCCCTCCAAAGCAGAACACAACAACACAAGGTGGCAAGCCATGGCAACTGTGGGGAGACTAGGATCTTGGCTCCCCCATGTTCTTGTTCTTATTATGAGGACACAGCGTGACTAAAAAATATCACATCAAACACAAGAAAATCCTGCCGGCAAGGGGTAAGAGAGGAGGCTGGACACTGTTGGAAGTGGAACTTATTGTTCACCTCTGCAGGGCAGCAGGGAACAGACATCTGGGAGCAAAAGGCCACCGTAAGCAGCTGGCGCAGGGCTTTAGAGCAACAACAATGTTCTTGAGAGAAGCAGAAATGTTGGACGCCAACGGGAGAGAGAGAGAGAGAGAGAGAGAGAGAGAGAGAGAGAGGATGGAAAACAACTCCCTCTCCTGAATCCTCCTTAGCAAATTGGATGTCAAGTATATGCTCCAGATCCTAGGCCACTCAAATGTTTACTGAATGTCTGCCAATACTCACTGCATATTTTGATCACTGATGTTTGTTCTTCTTGGATTTAATATTTGACAGCATTTGAGAGCTGGAAGGTGTAAGGCTGCTGCCACCCTGCAGAAATAAAGCAATTTGATGCCACTTTAACTTCCATGGCTCAATGCTTTGGAATTCTGGGATTTCTAGTCTGGTGGAGCACCAGGGCTCTCTAATGGAGAAGGCTAAATAACTCAAAAATTGCCTCTCCCAGAATCCCATAGCACTGAGTCATGGCAGTTAATGTGGTGTCAAAGTGCTTTATTTCTGCAGTGTAGACACACCCTGCATGGTGTAGTGGTTTGAGCATTGGACTACGACTCTGGAGACCAAGGTTCAAATCCCCACTCAGCCATGGAATCCCATGGGGTGGTCTTGGACAAGTCACATTTTTTTCAGCTTCAGGGGAAGGCAAAGGCAAACCCCTTCTGAACAGATCTTGCCAAGAAGACCCCATAATAGGTGCACCTTAGGGTCACAATAAGTTGGAAATGACTTAAAAGCACAACAACAACAACAACAGATTTGAGTGTTGACATGCAAAGGTCTCAAGTACTTGACTGTGCTGAGCAGCTGTTGTAGGGATAATATTATTTAGCATCTTCTAGTGTTTCACTCTTGGCAGCATACAAGTTGTCATGTTGAGCTCTTGGAGAAATCTAAACAAAGGAGAGATGCCAACAGATTGAAAGACCACCAATTTGTTTTTCAGCTGCTGGTCCAGTGGATTTTGATCTATGGAATGGGTGGAAGTTCCAGCTACTCCCAGATATATTTGGCCCATGGAATGAATGAGATTTATGTAAGTGTGGACTTACCATTCAGGAATTGAGTCACTACTCTAAGTGAGACTAGAAACTGAATTTATGACAATTTATGTCATTGTATCTATTATAGTGAATGACTGACATTCGTTCTCCAGGCTTCCAGGTGAGGATCTCCCCAACTCTTCCTGGAGACTGAATGTGGGACCTTGGACACACAAAGCATATGTTCTGACAATGAGATGTAACCGCTTCTAGGTAAGGATTTATTTGTATTATCTATGTTCAAGTCAGCTGCAGCTTATGGCTACCATTTCATGGGATTTTCTTGGCAAGAGAGGAAGTTTGGCATTGCCTTCCTCTCAGGCTGAGAGACTGATTTCTCCAAGATCACCCAGGGGATTTCCATGTCTGAGTGAAGATTCAAAGCCTGGTCTCCTGGAACACTAGTATAACCCTCCAACCACTATATTATGGTGGCTCTCCTAGCTAATGTCAGGAAGAAGTTATCCTGAAAAGAAGCATCATGAAGGACTAATACTCATCTCAATATGAAGCTGACTTCAGATCAATGGTCAGTCTTTCCTAGTATGATGGACAGTAGGTGCCCAATATCTCAGGGGGTTATCATATAAGAGTTCAGAAGACTGAACAATCCCAAAGCAAGTTCAAGAGCCTTACCTCCTCTTACTGTAGCAGTCAAAGAGACAGGGAACAATTGCTCTGTTCTCTGCAATGCTTTCCTAACAGCCAGAGAACAAATTTACAGCACATTCATGCAAAGGAAAAGCCCTGCTGGACCATACTATATAGTCCATCATTCTGTTCCTGCAGTGGCCAACCAGATGCTTATGGGGCATCCACCAGCAGGATATGAGTGCAATAGCACCCCTCACTTATGTTCCAAGCAACTGAGAGACATATTGCTTTCTTTACCATGCCTTGGCTAATTGCCAGAGATAGCCTTATCTTCAATGAATTTGTGAAGTCTTCTTTGAAGACTGTCCAAGCTGGTGAACATGTTCACATCTTGTAGCAAATTGTCAATTCACTTTGTGACAAATTACTGCAACAGTTCACTGGATGTCCCCCTGACTCTAATATTTTGAAGTAGTCTTTACTGAGGGTGGGAGGAGAAGAGGGAGTCTCAGACACCATATGACTCTCCTTGGCAGAAATGGAAGATGTTTTATATTACAGCTAAGGTCTCATTAAAAACAAAAAGTTCCAGATGGGTAGCCATATTAGTCTGTTGCCTTTGCTTTCTGTTGACTTGATGCACACAAACTTTGTTTCATGGAGAAAATTATTTCAAATATTGGATAAAATTATCTTCAGCTTATGTGTACAAGTTGTATATGAAACATAACTGAATTTTGTGTTTAGACTTGGGTCCCTTCTCCAAGATACCTCATTATGCATGCATATACAAAGACAGATATCCCCAAATCCAAAATAAATAAATAAATAAATCCAAAATTGAAAACACCTCTGGTCCCAAGCATTTTGAATAAAGGAGACTCAAACTGTATCCGTAATAGAATTTAAAGACATAGCCGTGTTAGTCTGTAGAATTAATATATAGAGAGATTTTGTAGTACCTTTGAGATTAACTGGAAAAAAAAGTTTGCAGCATTAGCTTTTCTAGACTTTAGCCTACTTCTTCAGATGCTTAAATTCTACGAAAGCTAATGCTACAAACTTTTGTTCCAGTTAGTCTCAAAGGTGCTACAAAATCCCTCTGTATATGCATCTGTAACAGTACCCCTCTTGGCCTAGCTCTCCAAATCTTATAGAAACATCATTCACAGTTACAGATGAGTAAATCTAGGTAACTGTTCCATATTCCCATATTCCCAATTGCTACTTAGTCACACTTTGACCCTATTGCCACAATTGTACCTCATCCTCCTACCTATTTTACTGAGCATCATCTGCATGGGGAAGAAGAGGTCCATTCTGCTGGCAACCAGTGCATGGGTGAAGGATGTTTCCAACAGGTTGGAGGAGGTAGGGCCAAGAGAGGTTACTTAATTTAAAAAACTCATTGATGTAGAATTGCTGCTTGAGCATTGGACTAGGACTCTAGAGACCAGGGTTCATATTTTGTATCAGCCATGTAAACCCACTGGTGACCTTGGGCAACTCACAATCTCTCAGCCTCAGAGGATGGCAATGGCAAACCCTCTCTAAAGAAACTCGCAGAGAAAATCCCACAATAGATTCACCTTAGGGTCACCATAAGTCGGAAAAGACTTGAAGGCACACAACAATAACAACAAAATCACCTTGAATGACAGGTGAATTGATCCTCCCCTCTCTGCCTCCACCAAAAGCCAAGATCAAAAGTCAGGTAGGTGTTGTTTCTCACTTGGTTTCTATTCATTTCCTACTCAAAGGGGTCTATGTTGTCAATGTGACACTATAATCAGTCACCAAAGTGACTCTCAGAACACTGATTTCATAATCAATGCCAATGCCATTTCACATCGGAGTTGCAAGCAGTCCTGCTTAGTCATTTTGTCTCAGAAGTATGAGTGGAGGGTCAATACCTTTCATTACTTTGTTTCATCTGAAGGACGGCACAACATCAGAACTTTGATTATATTGTAAGAATTGTCTTAATGTGACACTGGTTTTCTGATTGCACAATACCAGGAAGAAGAGCACTGGAAGGCACTTCAATTACCCTTCACCCATACATATCACCAGCAGACTAAAGCAAAACAGACTGCAAATGAAAGAAGAGGTCAGTGGTTGAGGAGGGTGTTGGGGAGAAGGTGGAAATTGGTAGAAGACATTACTTCATTTTCATCCCTCATGCTGGATTATTTATAAGGGTCTTAAAGACATTATAAAACAAGGGCTAACTGAGTTAAACTTTGAAGGACAGCAGGAGTCCATTCACACTACAGAATTATAGTGCTTTGTTATTGTTTTTGTGTGCCTTTGACTTATGACAGTCCTAACGTAAACCTATCATGGAGTTTTCTTGACAGGTTTCTTCAGAGGGGGGTTGCCATTGTCATCTTCTGTGGCTGAGAGAGTGTGACTTGCCCAAGATCCTGCAGTGTCTTCTCTTTCCTGAGCCGGGATTCAAACCCTGGTCTCCAGAGTCATAGTCCAACGCTCAAACCCCTACACCATGCTGCATCTCACGAGTCTATTATTGCTCATTATTATTACTCATGGTGCTATTATTCCACTTTAACTGCCACAGTTCCATTCAACGGAATCCTGGGATCATGTTTTTTAAAAGGAGGGGCATTTAAAATCCATAGCTCTAATACCCCACCAAGCTACAAACCCCAGGAGTCCATGGGATGGAATCATGGCAGTTAAAGTAGAATAATAGCACTATAATTCTGTAGTGTGAATGGGGCCCCAAGTCTCAGGAACGAGAATCAGGGTGAAATGGTCCATGTGAAGGGGATGAATTCCTCTTCCACATTGTGTCCGTGTTCATGTGTGTGCATCCTTCCCTACATGTTATTTGCCTTCAACTCAACTCTGACTTTTGGTGACCCTACCATAGGTTAACAAGATTTGTTTGAAGGAGGTTTGCTATTACTTTTCTCTTAGGCTGAGAGAATGTGATTTGTCCAGGGATACTGTGAGAGTTTCCTTGGCTGATCAGGAGTCCTAGTCTAACATTAAAATCACCCCAACAAGCTGCTTCTCTTCAACATATTCCTTGCACTATATCCTTCTGTACCAAGTTACTTGTACCATATTGAGGGATAGGCTCAAATGAGATCCCAATCCATATACACACTTAGGCTACATCTGCACTGCAGAAATAATGCCGTTTGACACTGCTTCAACTGCCATGGCCCAATGCTATGGGATCCTGGGATATGTAGTTTGATATTGCACCTGAGCTCTCTGACAGAGAAAGCTAAATAGCTCACAATGCTACAAATCCCACAATCCCATAGCATTGACCCATGGCAGCAAAAGCAATGCCAAATGGCATCATTTCTGCATTGCCGCTGCAGTTGTCGAAGCCTTCTTGAAGCTCAAAAGCAACTGAATAAGTGAGATGCGAACCACAGATACAGAATTCTATCCTGGACCTTCTCAGAAGCATGAAAAGAGGAAAACTGCAGGGATGGAAAATGATATTTACTTTCCCTAGAGCCAGAGAGAACCAGGGCATGAAAAAAAAAAGGGGGGGCTACCTTTGCTATGCATTTTTGAGAGAAAGGCTGGCTGGTCGATGCAATCAGGAGTCCTACCAAGAGGGCATTCTCCACATCGCCTCCTTCCCTCTGTGCCACTTAATAAACAAGAAAACAAAGAACAAGGAGATCTCCGCGATGTTACCCACCGAGATAATGAGCACAGCTGTCTAATTACCACTTTGAAAGATCCCCTACTTCTTGAGCTGCAAGAGTGATTAGACCTGTAGAACAGATGAGGAATTTAAAACAAAAACTATGAAAGTGTGAGGACTTGGAGAGAAGCGCTTATTTAAAAGGGGGGGGGGGATGAACAAGGAAAGATGTTCCTGCTGAGACAAGTAGGATCACAAACACACTTTTGAGAGTCATTGAGTTTCCAGTGGCTCCTAGGAACTGGAAGCCCTGGTGGCACTGTTACCACCGAGAAAGATCTCACGGTGTGTTGCAAAATGGAATAGATGCCAGCAAGCTGAGAGGTCTCTAGAAGAATTGCAGAATTTGCAGGAGAAGAGAGTTTGTTGACTTGTGGACAAAAGACTGGGTGATAGAAGGTGCACGTAAATTATCGCACGGTACAGTAATCATGAAACGGGATTAGGGGTGGCAAACACAAATACACACACACACACACACAAACACACAAACATAAAACCAAACTTCTGTTGGTTTCAAAATCCTAGGCAAAAATATCCGCCACCCCGATTGCCACACAGAGGGGCAGGTTATAAATAATAATAATTATCCACTTCATGCTTCCTGACAGTCATTACATACCCTCAAACAATTCACAGATGAAAACCAGGACATGTGTAGCCAAGCAAGATGGTAATAGTGATTAATGAGGGGGAAAAACACAAACTAGGCAGCAGTTTGCTTTTGCTTAAGCTTGCGGGAAAAATAATGTTTCTACCTTTTCTCTCCTCTCCTCCCATTGAATTAAATAATTGCAAACTACTCATTCGGTTCAAACTCAGGCTGCATCTGCAGTGCAGAAATGATGGAGTTTTGTACCGAATTAACTGCCATGGATCAATGCTATGGAATTCTGGGATCTGTAGTTTTGTGAGATATTTTGTCAGAGAGCTCTGGTGCTACAACAAGCTAGAAATCCCAGGATCCCATAGCACTGGCCCATCACAGCTAAAGCGGTGTCCAGCTGCAGTGCAGATGCAGCCTCGGTTTGCAGCAACTGAAGTAATCTGAGAGTGAAATGGGAAGAGAAAAGAGAAAGTGGGACATTTTAGAAGCAGCTGAAAAAGTGGGAATGCAGAAGGTAAATTGGGACTGTCCCTGCCAAATCAAGACTCTTGGAGGGTATAGTACTACTAGCATCACAGGACACAGTATGGTGCCTTCTAAGTAGCTCATCCCAGGCCATGGAGTTCCTTCCCATAGTAGGTTAGACTATTCTCCTCTCTGCTTGCTTTCCACCAGCAGGCAAACACCATTTCATTTACCCAGGCCTTTGACTCTTGGCTGCCTATTGCAGAAGGTCTTTTAACTGGGATGTGCCTAGGATGGAGCTACAGCACTTAAAGTATCTGCATTATTTTTTACGGTGCAGATGCACCTGTAGTTCCACAGTGAATAAGCACATGGTACACGTGAGTGAAAATTTCCAGAGCCTGGAAATGATGTACCAACAATTCACAGGTATGAAGAAAAGTATGCACAGATGCATAATGGACAGCCCTCTGAATATGCATTGACCAAAGGAATGTACTTCTGGAGAGGAATGAAGAAATTGGCCACGAATAAGAATTTTGCCTCCCAAATGAAATTTGCCTTTGGTCCCCAAATTTCTAGCATTGCAGAGAACGAAACACTGACATTTTTTCATACCTAGCTCTCTTCTATTTGGACTGTTGACATTCCCTTGGTAACCTTTGCCTGGTTCCCTCTTTTTCTTTTTTTGGATTTCCAACTCTATTTCTAAATGCTCAACTAAGGTTTATAATAATGTGATGCTAGACATTTGGGGACTTGGGAAATTTCAATGGGGGAGCAGAATTCTAATTTGGAGGGGGGCAATTCTATCATTCCGAGCTCTGAATTAAAAATTGAATTAATGTGAGTTTTGTACATCTCTCATTATACTGAAAAGCACCAACAATAGAAGATGCTGAGGGGGGGGGGGGGGGGATACTGACTGCAACAAAGAAAAGGGAAGAAATGCAGCCCCAATGCAGAAACCCATCCCCGTAACATAAAACTATAAGTCACCCGAATTTTGATAGCATAAAGTGATCTTAGAGAACTTAACAGCCATAGTGGGAAGAGAACTTGTTATGTTTAAAAAGCCTAGTGCAAGCAAGATCTTTGGACTATTTCTTATTCATGTCTCCCCTCTTTGCCGAGTCTAACGGGCATTTTACAAATTTCACAGCTATCAAGCATCCTTTCTCTCCCATCCTTCTTTGAATCCCAAACAGCAGCAACTATAAAATATTATTTTAAGCTGCGAGGATGGCCAACCTTTTGAAGGTAGGTCTCCATATGGAAGGTGAAGGCCAAACATCCTGCTGGGATAATGTCACTCTTCAGCTTGCAGAAAACCATTGTGAGAAGCACTCAGAGGATGGCGTTATCGCAGCATGACACATGGACACCCTGGAGCGTCCGAGTGCTTAAATGACAATCTTGAAAAGTGGAGGAAGGATGGCAGAGATGGACACAGCTTTACCCCCCAAATGCTGCCTATTGGGGGGGGGGGAGATACCAGTAAATGGAAGCAGACACAGTTTCTGCCAAGGACAGACAAAACACCGAGACCACATTCTGTCTTCCAGACAAGAACTTCTGAACATTATGGCCAGTGGATAGAAATGGAAACAATATTTGAAAACATTTGAAAAATGGTTGGAAAATATGTAGGGTTTTTTTTGAAAGTATTGAGAAGTCATAACAAGAAGGATTGAGAACTGAGAAGAATCTTTACAGTTTGGGGCTTATTCTGCACAAAATCCACACATAGCTTTTTGGGGAGGGACATCAAACCACATTTTTCTGTGCAGAAAATAGTGTTTTTGCACAGAAATATTATTTTCTGTGCGGAAAAAGCTCTTTCCAACACAGAAAATGGTGTAATTCTGGACTTATTCTGCTCAAAATTGACCAGTGGCTGATTTGGATGGAAAACACATTTCATGTAAAGAGCTTTTTCTGTGCAGGATATATGATTTCTGTGCAGAAATAATGGTTTCTGTGCAAAAAAAAAGAAAAAGAAAAAATGTTGCCTGTGCAGAATATGCTATTTTATTTTCTATGCAAAACATTCATATGTGAATTTTGCACAGAATAAGTCCCAAATTGCTTTAAAACTGCAGCCAGTGGTTTCCATTCTAGTCACAATGTTTAAAAAGGACTTCCCAGCTTTTCTAATTTTGAAAGGAAACTAAAACACTTACATTTAAAGTTACATCTTTTTTTTTAAAAAAGACATATGAATTATATAAACTATTGGCCTGTGATTTGAAATTCACTCTTCTCCCATCCATCGCATTGTTTCTTCAACACCCGCAACAGAGTGTGAGAAACAGTACAAGCCAGCACTTGAACTGTGTTACATTCTCCCTCTGCATTTGGGGAAATCTAACTATACATGCTCATAACTATAAAAGTAATTCGGCTAAACCACAAAAACAGTGATGCTATCCATTGCCAAATTACAGTCATAATATAATGTAATAATTCTGCTATGTGGTGAAGGAATTAATTATGAGTAGTTAGTTATTGAGAGCCAGCATGGTGTAGTGGTTTGAGTGCTGGACTATGACTCTGGACACCAGGGTTCAAACTCCCACTCAGCCATGGAAATCCATTGGATGACCTTGGGCAAGTCACACTCTCTCAGGTTCAGAAGGAAGAGAAAGGCAAAACCCTTCTGAACAAATCTTGCCAAGAAAACCCTGTGATAGGTTGACTTTTAGGATTGCCATAAGTCAGAAATGACTTGAAGGCATGCAACAACAAAGTAGTATAGGTAATTAGTTATTGCCAGTGTTTGGAATTAAATTAATTACATTGACATTTGAAGGCTTCAAGGCAACAGGGGTGTACAAAAAATTCTCCTTATTATGTTACATACTAATTTGGTACCAAAACTTTTTTTTTACAAGCAGAATAAAACTTAAATAATACTAGAGATGCTGTAGGTGCTCGGATTCCAAGGCAAGGAGGGCAAAAAATATTCCCTTGGGCTGTGAAATGTGAAAAGTTTTGAGCCAACTAAAGCAAAGCATTCAGAGTGCTTTCATCTCTCCGCATATGTGTTTGTTGATTTGGTTTGTTGAAGGATCAAATGGAAAGGTCAGAGAGAGGAAATCGCATTAGTAAGCTAAACAGTGGCAATAATTTTAAGTGCTGGCTTCTCCCCTGAGATTAATTTTATATTCTAATATCACTAGTGGCCAGTCAGGGAAGAAAATCACATTTGACTGGAGTCCGAAACCAAATTTAATGACTGTGAAGGGGTGATGAATGCTCAGGAAGCTTTTGAATAGAGGGAGGAAGGAGATACAAGGAGGAAGCCATTTTAAGGATGCATTTGCTCAGTTGATATGATGACTATCATATGATAAGCTAATCATGCATTAGAACACTCTCCTGCTGCCCCATTGAGAGGGATTGTTTGTACTGGAGGGATTGTCTTTGCTGAAGAACTGTACCAAAGCATATGGTTTGCATCCAGAAGGTCCCAGGTATGGTCCCCAGCAACATCTTCAGAAGACCTCTGGACCTCAAAGCCCTGGAGGTGGGGGCAGATGGAGACCTCCACATTAGTGATGCAGTGAATCAAATCTAGGTTTTATTCCAGAATTTAAAGGAAATATCCAATGTGTGGAACCTTTGTTAAGGATTGGATTCAGCCTCCTTGAACAGCTCCTTTAACATTTGGAATAAAACCAGGAGTGGATTCACAGCACCACTGAAATGGAAGTTCCTAACTGTCCCTGGCTGGAGTGACACTGCCAGTCAGTCAGTCAATGGTGGGCAAAGCATAGATCACCAGGCTCCCTACTGTGGCACATGGCAACTCCTGAAATCCTGGCTTTCTTCCCCCTGCTGGACAAAATTCTGGTGTAACAATGGACAAGTTACTGGATGGGAATGACTGGTCATCTAAAGGTTGTTCTGGATGCTGCTCTAGTCATTAAAACAACCTTTTAAAGGGGATGGTCTTCTTCATGTTGTTGGTATAACTGGTCTAGGTGGCACTTCTAGTTGCCAAGTCACAACAGTGCCAGAGTGATAACATCTTGCTCAGGTTTAGTGCTTGAGGACAACATTTGCAATGGTTCCACCTGAAAATGAGTCAGGGCACCCACTGTGCCATTAGTAGCTCTGGAAATGCAGTGAATGTAAAAAGGACCATTAAATCCCAGTTACCGAAGCACAAAGGATTTTGACTGCCACCATAACTCATGATGATTTGGAAATATGAATGTTAACCACTGGTATTGTGGCCTGGTTGACACACTGACACACACTGTACAAACCTTAAACTGATCAGCCCAAAGATGTACTGTTATGATTAGATGGAAACATCTGAAAAACACCATGTCTCTAGTCATCCCATGCATGTGGCCAATGCTTGACCACCAATGGCTTTTAAGAAAATCCCACGTCCAAGACTTCTAGAAATATTGATGTGGAACTTTATGTCTTCCTCAAAGAGAATGTGCAGGTTCCAAAGGGACACCCATTATAACACTACAAAACACTAATGATGTGCTCATGTCGGCCCTCATGAGCTGTGACTTGAGTATGGGGCCTTGAAAAACATTATAGAGATGACATAGGAAAGCCCTGCCTGGAGTGCCCACTCTGCAATCAAAAACCAATTAGACCAAAAGTTATTTCAACTGCTAAAGTACATTCTTTGTAGCTGTATAACAAAATTTAAGTTTCTCCTTAAGGGGATGGGATCAGGGAGTCTATAGGTTTGAGTAACTGTATTGGTTTCTGTTTCTCCAAAATTATTATTTGATCAGGGCCTTCAGTCTTCTCCTGGTGGGACAGCAATGGATATAATCCTCCCTCCCTCCCTCCCTCCCTCCCTCCCTCCCTCCCTCCCTTCCTTCCTTCCTTCCTTCCTTCCTTCCTTCCGAGGGTCTTCTTGCTCTAACAGCCATGTGGTCCAATTTCGTTTTCTCCATGCTAGCACTAACTGTATCTACTGAATCTGGCTTGTTTTGCTGATACCACATTTCATTTATTTCTTGGAGAATTCCTCCCAAATCACAATTTTCTTCATGTTCAGCACTGGAAAAGCTTGAGGTTTGTTTGTTCATTTGCTGAAATAAAAAAATTAATGTGAGAGAAGGGGAAGCCAACTGATTTTCTCATCACTCATGGGGTAGGAAGCTGAGCAGCAAGAGTTTTGTGGTTATCCTTCACTCCTTGCCCAGATCCTGGTTGGTAACCGATACCAATTGTTTGTTGTTGTGTGCCTTCAAGTTATTTCTGACTTATGGCAATCCTAAAGTGAACCTATCATGGGGGGTTTCTTGGCAAGCTTTGTTCACTTTGTTGAGAAAGTGTGACTTGCCCAAGGTCAGTCAATGGGTTTCATGGCTGAGCTTGGAATTGACCCCTGGTTTCTAGAGTCACAGTCCAACACTCAAACCACTGCACCAGTAGCATGGTGAAATTCTATTGTGTAGGAGCAAGTGTGATGTCCTAATCTGTGTGGAGCAAGTGGTGTTAACATCAAGTGTCATCTTTTCACAAGTGTTTGTGCTTTCTGGGAAGCAGCCTCCATTTCACTTGGTGGTTGAGGAATATCTACAACTTCATGTAACACAAAGCACTGCATTACTCTGATGTAGCATAACGCCTGAGTGCCTACACAGATAAAACTTTGCACTGTGCAAATGCTGATCAGGATCTTGGCCCATATTTCTGTGTTTCTATGAAATCCATCTCTTTCTTTCCCTTGCATCCAAATTAGACTTAGACTCTGGCATGAAGGCTCAGCTCTGGCAAAGCCTGCAGTGATACCAGTCATTAAGCTGCTGAGGAAAGCTGTCCTCCCCCGAAGACACATACCCCCAGCAGCCTTGGCCTCGGTTCCCAGCTAACATGAGAAAAGTGTGACCCCTTGTTAATACCTTTCTAACGGGCTGCTTATTGTTTTTTCTTGTTTTATTTCCTTGCACTTGGAAATAGAAGCAATAAATTTCCAGGGAAATGAAACCCACTTATCAGATTTCCCAAGCATCAAGTTTCATATTAGGAAAGTAAAGAAATCGCTCTAACTGGGTGCAATATAGCTGTAAACCAATATAGGGGAACCTGGATCAGAGATTAAAGCTTTCTCATATGAGCTTTCCAGTTTCAGACAGGAAAGGACTTTGGAGGGCTCAGTCTTTAAGAGCGATCAGTTTATCCCCTCCAGTTTTATTTTCCCCAAAGCCCATGGAGCAATTAATAAACTGACCATCATAATTGCCCAATGGTTCTCTTCAGATGTGCAGGAACTGCATATTGGAAAAAGAAAAAGCAATCGAGAAATATCCTGCATACTTATAACTAGATCATTCTCTGAATGGGATTTCGTATCTGGTCAAACATCACCATCCACAAGAAGGGGCTATCCAGATAACACAACCTAGAGTGCATCTACACTGTAGAAATAACACATTTTGACGCTACTTTAACTGCTAGAATTACATACTACAGAATCCTAGGATTTGTAGTTTTGTGAGGCACTATTTCGTAGAGAAAGCTAAAGACCTTGTAAAACTAAAAAAATCCAAGATTCCATAGGATGGAGCTGCAACACTCAAGTTGTGTCAAACTGCATTAATTCTACAGTATGCACCCCTAGAAGAGGGAGGTTGTGACAAGGGACCCCAAAGGCTTACATAAGTATAAAATATGAGGTGCCCAAACATCTCCACAAAATGAAGACAGTATGTTCAGAATGGAAAGCTGACTGTGGGGGGTGAGAGGAACTGGGAAGAATCCTGAACTGGATGGTTGCATGTAGCAACATTTTGTTTGCATCTGCACTTCAGAATTAATGGAGTTTGACATTGCTTTAACTGCCATGGCTCAATGCTATGGAATCCTAGGATTTGTAGTTTTGTGAGATATTTAGCCTTCTCTGGCAGAGGGCTCTGGTGTCACAACAAACTACAAATCCCAGAATTCCATAGGATGGAGCCATGACAGTTCAAAGCAATGTCAATCTGCATTAATTCTGTAGTGGAAATGCAGCCCCTGTTGCATTGTCCCATTAATTCATACTATTATGTCTACTCCACAAAACTCAAATTCAATTTTTCATTGAGAAGTGTCTTCTGGGATATTGTCCTGATTATCTTATAGCATGGCTTGCTGGGCCACCTTCTACCACTGTGATTTACAATGGAGTAAACTATGATTAATACCATCAAATTTGTTGTGTAAAGGTTTTGGACTTTGTTTTCATAGCCCATCTGGCTTGGTGATGACTGCCATAGGATGAAATCATAGCGTGCCTTAAATATGAAATACTGTTGAGTCAATAAATAAAGGACAAGTAAAGTCCAAATAACTTGAATTCTTTTTTGGGGGTGGTGGGCAGGATGTATTGTAGATTTACAAAGACAAATACTCTTGGGTTGATGACATTTAATGAATCTTTTCTTGGCCCACTTTAGTAACACAATTTTGTTGTTGTTGTTGTGTGCCTTCATGTTGTTTCTGATGTATGGAGACCCTCACGTGAACCTTGCAGGATTTTCTTGGCAGGTTTCCTCAAAGGGGGTTCACCATTGCCATCCTTTGTGGCTGAGAGAGTGTGACCCTGGTTTCTAGAGTCACAGTCCAATGCTCAAACCACCACACCACACTGGCTCTCTAGTAACACAATAAAAAAACCTGAATTATAAGATGATGTTGAGGAGAAGGAGAGGGACATAGCTTTTTACAGAGATCCCAGGTTATTCCCCAAATGAATGGTTTCAAGAAAGAATACAATAGTTCAAGCATATATCTATCTACTCAGAAGTAAGCCCCATTGAATTCAGTGGGACTTCTTTCTAGAAAAGTGGGTGTAGGCCCATATTCTTGTCTCAGAACAAGCCACATTGAACTCAGTGAGACTTACTTCTGAGTAGACACATACAGATCTGTCCCCTCCTTTGCCATTTTACAAAGATGTGATGTCTTTATGTGGCCCAAGTTGTTGGTGCAACCACTTTGCCGGTTACAAATTCTCAAAAGACAAGAGGAGGAAGACAAAAAGGACGAGAAAGGAAAAAAGGAGGAGAGTTGACCATGGTACATAGCTGGGATTCTTGGTTTACCCTTGTGACCAGTTGACTTCAAAGACTGACCCTCTAATGGGCAAAGTCATCGCAATGGGACAGTCATAGCTCACTGTCAGCCGGACAGTCTTCAATACAACATCAAAGTTTCTCCCAGATTTCTGTGAAGAGACACTTCAGTGTGTCCTGATCATGCCTTAATCTTTAAGTGTTTTCTTTCTCTTCCTTTCTAGTCTTAAAGCATAGTGCTATTTTTTTTCAAGAGCTCTAGATTAGCCAAAGAAAGCATTGCTAACTAAGCTATCAAAACAACAGGGAAGGAGATGGAGGGGGGAGACACTTTTCCCATCAGGGGCCACTAGGAGGTGCTGCAGTCTGCTTTTTGGGGGGTTTGCAAAAGAGCACAAGAATATATATATATATATATATATATATATATATCTCCACACAATTTCTTTCTCTCCCCCTCTCCCTTGCAAAGGCCTGATGAAGTGTCTATTCAATGCCAGCCTGGCTGTAGTGTCATTCCCTATTTAATGGCTGTCAGTGAGAGGGAAAGACAACGCGGTGGGTAATTAAAACCAAATTGCGAGCTGGAGATGACTGCACAAGAATGATATTGTCATTAATACCGATTTAACATGCACCTGGGTAAGGTGAGAGAGCATTGCTGCAAGGGGGGTGGAGAGAAACCCTGAGGCTCAGGGGTTACCCAATTTCAAGATGTGTTGTTTCCATCTAGCCAAAGCATGTTTTTAAACACACACATGCACACATGCACACCCACACATGAATAAATCCATCACATTATGACAGGAGATATAAACCTGAAACAAATGTGTTACATATGTCGGGTGAAGCAGGGCTACCCTTCAACTTTGGATTCTTTCCACAAGACGGGACCTCTGAAGTAGAAAGAAAGAAAGAAAGAAAGAAAGAAAGAAAGGGGGGGGAACGAAAAAGAAGGAAGAGAAGAAGGAAAGAAGGGATTTCCATGTTTGGTTTGCTCACATCTCGGTTTTAATATGTTCTTCCTTTCTTCCGCTTTGATAAAATGGATTGGATCAGATCTTTGTGAGACAATAATAAAAGCCATAAAAAATAATAAAATAAAATAATAAAAACCTACTGTGCGTTTCTCCAAGTAGAGATTTTGCATTGGGTATTTTAACAGAAATTGGAGGGACAATTCCTTTAAAATAGAAAGGCTGCCATAGCAGAACCAAGGCAGCGAAAGATTAAACAAAGTGGCTGGCTAATGATGGGATGGCACTTCAATGGCTGTACAGCATTGCAACATGCATTTTAATATTAAAAATAAAGATGCAAACTTCCCATCTTATTGTTGTTGAGGAGCTAGTTTCTTGATGATTGGGAACAGAAGAAACAGAAAAGTTAACATTGCCTAATTATGAAGCCCAAACCAATCACCCTTTAAAAATGAAACAGTGTTTCTGAGCACCACATGAGTGGGTGGGTGCTTTTTAATAATAATAATAATAATAATAATAATAATAATAATAATTTAAAAATACTTTGATGATAAAAATATAGCTCTATGTGAACTAATTCAATCTATTATTGAAACTCCCATTGTGACTGATAAATTGTCCCCTCCTTCCTGTCTCCCACCTTTTTGGTTGAACCTTAATTCAAATTTTGGAAATACTTTCCCAAAAAGTGTTACCATACTGTTGAGGTCCTGCAGAAATTAATCATTAGAATCCATTGGAGGATTTGCAGTCACTTTATACAGACCCAATTCAAAGTGGAGATCTGAGTGAGGGAGTAAGGAAGAGAGAGATAAAAAAAGAATAAGACAAAAGGAGAGAATGTGTGAGAGGAAGAGAAAGAGGGAGGGAGGAATATTAGGACTTCTTTTAAAAAATAATATAGATCATTAGGTAGACCTACATTTTAGCTTTGCATGATGATGACAATTTATTTATATAGCACCATCAGTACACTTCGCAAAGTAAAACAACAACCATCAGTTAAAGGCATACAATCTACAATACCTATATATAAACATACATTAAAACAAATAACATAATGCAAATAACACCAATTCATAATAATTTGAACTTACAATTTATACATTACTTATAATTATAACACTAAATCTTCAGATACATAACTAGTCATCGATGTAAAATCTTAATATTTTTGCAATATTTATAGCATAAACAGCATATAAATATTGATATTGTACAAATATTGGCTTGAGTGTGCCATTCAGTTTTATACTTATATAGCCTCCCATCCTAAGTTTCTGAAGTGGATTTTGAAACACAGGGAGAGGCTATATAACAACAGTATTTCCTAGTATCATAGAAACATGGAACCATAGAGCTGGAGGGTACCCTAAGGGTCATTTATTTCAACCACCTTCAAGTGCTGGGTTCATCAATGTTGGAGATAATTAGGAAAGGAACTGACAATAATATTGTGAAAATCATAAAAGTTTCAATCCTACCATTAGTCCCAACTAGATAAGAACCATTGAATGAATTGGATTTACCAACTTGTTGACTTACAATGCAACATTTGATTCCTTGGGTTTACTTTGGTTGGCTCTAACACAATTCTGGGTGGCCAGTGGCCAGATCAATTGTTTGGCCAAAGATTTTGAATTAGATGTATAAATCCTTAAGTATTTCATCCTTGCATGCAAGAACAAATAACTATTGTTATCTTTCCCTCCCCTACTGGAGAAGATAAAAGAAAGGAAAGGGGCATTTCTTGAAATGTTGGGCCTGGAAAAAGTCAGGCTAGATGGGAAGTCATAACTCAGTGGGAAAGCATAAGTAATATCGGCTACTGGGAATAATGGCAATGGAGAGAAAACTTCTGCCATGTCTGAGAACAAAATACACAAAAGATTCACAACCCCATAATGGCTACTAGGATAATGGCTGTGTCTTGCATTTAGAATCAGAGGCAGAGAGTCTATGAATGTCACTTGTTAAGCAAGAGGGTGTGGTTGCATTCATGTCCTGCTTGAGGGATCACCAAAAGCATCTTTTACAGAATAGAATTCTGGGCCATGGAACTCAGTTACCAATTGTGCAATAATATGCTGGACCTGCCTGGGTTTTCTTCTTAGGAGTGTCTGGTGCTATCCAAGGTGCTGCAACATAGCCCCAAATGCCTCAGCATATTGGACAGCTGTTTTAAATTCTGGACTAGAACCTACTGTAGATTTGCAGCACCATGGTCATGAAAGCTTCTAGCCGCTCCTGGTTCATCTCCCTTATCAATATTTAGGGAAGCAGAGTTCACACAATCCCTTTGATACAAATGTCCCAATCACCTTTCTCCTGGGCTTCTTTACTTCAAGGTGTGTCATCCATACTGTTCTTGTTAGCTTCCCTCAAGTCAGCCTCAACTCATGGTGACCCTGTCATGGTGATCCCATGAATGAGACATCTCCAAGCCCCACTGTCCTCCTGCAGGATCAAGGCCATGATCTCCTTGACTGAGTCTATCCATCTGGTATGCAGTCTTCTTCTCTTTCTAGTGCCTTCTACCTTTCCTAGCATTAATGTATTTTCTAATGAGGCATGCCTTCTCGTGATGTGGCCAAAGTACAACAGCCTCAATTTAGTTATCTTAGCTTCCAGTGAAAGCTCAGGCTTGATCTGTTCTAGGACCTATTTGTTTGTCTTTTTGGTCATCAGCAGTAACCTCAGCACTCTTCTCCAGCACCACATTTCAAATGAGTTGATTTTCTTTCTATCAGCTTTCCTCACTGTCCAGCTCTTCCATCCATACATGGTGATGGGCAGTATTATGGCTTGGATGAGGAACTGGTTTGCTCTCTCATCCCTGTTTGAGAATAGGAAGAAATCCATGATCAGATAGCATTGTCTGTCACATGTTTATAGTGGTTCTTTGGCTGACTCTGCCAAAGGGACTGTCAGCTGTGAGGAATAGTAGGGTTTTGTGGGATTTTGAAGGATGGGATGGAGCAAAAGATTGACTAGCGATGTAACCAGAAAATCCATTATGGTTTCTATTATATTTCCCCCTTTAGCTTCGCAAAATAGAATACCTTTTTGAGTACAAAAGAACATTAACAAAAGGTTGCAAAGTAGACCAGATTCTCAGATGGCACTCAAGGTTTTGGTGTCTCCCATGGCTTTGAATTCTCCCTGGAAAGACAGACTAAGGGAGCAAGTCAAGATTTTCCTGAGGTTGTGATTCTTATTTCTGAAACCTCTCTTAATGTCAGGTAATTTCGTCCCCTGACAATATGGAGGAATTACAGCGTCTGGAAAGCATTTTGAGACTGCTTATTGAGAACCAGTTTGAAATAATGCTTCCCTGTCTGGATTAATGTTAAATGTGTGTTATTTGCAGCAAAGACTGTTGAATTTTGATTGTGTGTGTATGTGTGTCTCACAACTCTGCAAATATTAATGTATTTATTGAGTGGATAGTAAAATGTATATTGTAATTTGTCACCAGACTTCTTGTCTTTTTTACTTCACTTCCTAAATGTTCCCCTGCTTTTCTTACATTATAACTTTCTTCTCTTGATATGAAATGTACTCCATTGTCCACATGTGGGAACTGTTTATGTGTAGCTCTTCACTTAGAATCCTAGGAATTTCATAATCATTTTCTTTCTTTATTTTTAAGGAAAAGAAAAATGAATTTCTCATGGCAACAGGGTGAAATCTAAAATGAGTAAATGGATAAAAAGGAGATCTGCCACATAATCCACACTATGCTAATTCTGAGACAAAGTCTGATGAGTTCACTGGATTTATTTACTAGTCCGCATACTTCAAAATATAGCATATTTGATCCCCAGGATCCTAAAATTAGAGAGATCAGTCTCCAACTCAAGATTTGAACTCAGGTCTTACTGCTCCAGGTTTAACTCCAGACATTGAGGAGTTTATCTAAGGATATGTTAAGTATTGTGGATAGTTCTTTAAAAGTTTAAAAATCCAGAGTGGTATCACAATGCCATGGCTGCTAGATGTGATTGAAGACTTGACTCATTAAAGTAGTTGATGAATTACATTCTGGAAAAAGAAAAACTGCTGAGCAGAAACATGGTCTTCTTTATTCTCTTTTTCTTGACTCAGTATTCTCTGTTCCTCAACGCACCCCATATAGGGGTACAATTTCAGGATATCCCACCTGTGTTATCCATTCTCAGTTCACAGGAGGTCCATCACATTTTCCCCCTTCCCCATGCACCAGCTGCATAAAATATAAGTAATTATCACCCCAGACACAATAAGGTATTAAGGGAAGGAGCCAGCATCTTGAACGTGGGGCAGAGAGAGGTGGAGTGTGGAGAGAATGATCAAGGAAGAAGGAAGCTGGTTGACAGGAGACTGGTATCTGTTAGTCTTTTAGCAGAACGAGAGAGCATAAAAGTAGCAATAAAAGACTGTGGGGAATATTTTTCAGCGTGGTAGATGGAGAAGAAATAAAGCATGAAGAAACTAGCATCGGGGAAATTCACCAGAAAGCAACAGAGTATCATGACAACATTGACTTGAGGAATGGCTTTAAAATTGCCAGTGATTCCTCAAAAATATGGAGTCCATTGGTGGATTTAAAATGTATGGTCCATGATCTAGTATAAAGTTGGGGAGGGGGATTCTCTTTGAACAGTGGATCACACTGTCTTCTTTGTCCAGACATACACATATTGCTTTCCAAAATGATGCTAAGAACCCCTTCCTTCCTTCCCATATCAGTAACACATATACATTTCTGTACATCATTGAGGTGTGAGACCTGGAGCTTGGCAGCTGGTCCCCAGCTGGGAGTATCTGCGACTGTCATGACTGACCAGCTAAGTCAGCATGGTATGAAGGGTTTGGTACCTGACATACTCATAATACATGTCAGTGGCAATGAGTATTAATAAATGTGGCCCTAGTTTGACCTATCACCGTTGTTCACCACTTTATTTCCAGGTGGGTGTGCACATAACAATACTAATAATACATGACATTCATATAGTGCTGCCAAGCAATCAAAACACAACCCAGGTGTATTATTTGCCATACCCCATAATGATGACATGGGGAACAGATGCACCCCAGCTGTGGCTGGGCTTTAGTTTCAGTCAATCCTAACCAGAATAGCCAGTGTGTGTTGATATTTGAAAGTCTGCATTTTGCCTATCCCGTGGTAACGTCTGTTGAAATTTTGGTCATCCCTGTGAAGAGAAGCCTCTGTAGCTATTTCCAATCCAGCAAGACAATTCTTATGCTGCTACTCTTGCAGGCTCAAAAAGAAAAGAAAGGAAGAAAGAAAAAATATTGTTGTTTGGATCCATGAGAAAGGAGTATAGATTTCTTTCAAAGAGATACTGTCAGTTCTAGCAGGTCTAAAATTAGACCAAGCAGGTAGGGATTTCACATGGTCCCTCAGGTCTACCTGTCAGCTTGCTGGAAACAAGACTTGTACATTTCAATACTCTGCCAGCACGCGTTGTCCAAGTGAATGAGGCAGACAGGATGAGTGGAATGGAGTCCCACATGACATTCATTTCTGGCTCTTCATTTTGTGATTCCAGGTGCACATCTTTTATTTTATTTCTCTAAAACAGACTGCACTGCATGGGAGTGATGGTGTGAAGACTGCATTATGGGCTGTAATCTTGTTCATGGTTATGCTGCTTACATTCCCATTTGTTCAATCTGGCTGGATTTTCTCTGAAAGGAAATGGCAAAATCCTGGGCCAGGATGTTCTGCTTTGAGCAACCAAGGGATCCTGTACATTCTTGGCACAAGAGATTCATAAGTAACTTTTCAAAAGTAATTTGTTAGATTATAAGACCAAGCATTTATAGTTTTAAAAGTGATATTTTGCTTTGCCAAAATAGTATCTCATTTCTGGAATTCTGAAATCTTAAATATTCCTCAAACCAAATCTTTTTTCATAGATGGCTGAAATAGTGACATCTTTGCTTTCTGATGGTTCAGTGTAGACAAACCTTGTTTCATGGACAAAATTATTTTTAAATATTATATAAAATTACCTTCTGGCTATGTGTAAAAGCTGTACATGAAACACAAATGAAGTTTGCATGTAGATTTAGGTCCCATCTCCAAGATATGTACAGGTATTCCAAAATTCAAGAAATAAATAAATCCAAAACCCAAAACACTTCTGGTCCCAAGAATTGCCAGTAAGGGAGACTCAACCTGTACTTAAAAGAAACTAAAATAATACCTTTTTAGTTACTTTAAACACAGTTATTTTTGCAGTACACGACACATGTTCCTGTCACCTGTGTCATTGTCACCTGAACACCAACAACAGAGCACAAAGCAGCAGGAAGAAGCATAGGGATTACTTCTCCTCTATCATTTAGTCAAGCAACACCACTATAACTATGGAAATAGCTTGAAAGTTACAACTGCACACAAGACCGAATCTACCCCATGTTACTGCTGTAATGCAATGTACAGGGATTCTGTGATAAACATACAGGAGGTCCCAGCATACCTTCCTGATGACTTCAGCTTGCTATTATATGCATTCTTTTTAAACATAACTTTTCAAATGCTTGTAGGGGTCCACTAGCGATCAAAATCATACAGCTACTAGCAATGTATGAGGTTGCGTGAGAATTTCATTTAGATCATTTTTTCTTTTATAAGAACTTTCCAAAGTTTACTAATTTCTTCATAAATTTCATTGAGAGAATTTTTTTTTAAAAAAAACAATTATGGGAGAAGGTGAAAGTGACAGATTCACCCATCCAAGCAGAGCGCTTTGAGTGCTAAGCTCTTCAAATTCTGTCCTTAAATCCTTGCACAGTAAAGCAAGTTTGCTGATCAACCATAGAAGCACTGACATCAGGTCATGTCACTAAATGCCCCTCTTTCTTGATTTTATTTTGTGGCACACTCTCATTTTGAGTAGCTACCAGGCAGGTGGGTAAAATATACTTGTCTCCATTCCGGGAACACCTATACTTGCTGAGTGTGGCCACTGCAGAGGACTGAGAATTTCCTTTAATTCGTTTTTTGGGAAAGAAAACTTACCAAAACACACTGATTTCTTCCTAAATTCAACAGAAAGAATTTGTGACTGTAGAAGAAAGTGAAACAGATGGGTCTGACTCTTCCTAGTTTCCTGATGGGAAACAAAATGTGACAAACCAGTTCTAGATAAACTATTTCAGAATCTCACAAGTCCTTCTCTTTCCTTGCCTCCAAGACTTCCAACTTTTCCTCTTTGCTTTTTGGTTTTTTGTATATGAAAACTCAAGGTGTTAGACCACCAGAGGTGTTATATGAATACATAAATAATGTTGGTGCAGTTCTTTGAAGATGAAAGGTGTTATATGGCTGCCTTTGCGTTATCCCAGTTTCCGAGCTCTGAAATGTTTGATGTGATTATGTGTGCACATAATATTTAATGGTAATTCAATATGCAAATTTGAAATGTTATTTACATTTCTTCGAGGCAAGCTTAATTTCCAGTTATCTGAGAGAGAGAAAAAATCTTTTGCACAAATAAGGTATCGCTTATTCCTAAGGTCCCTTAAGGCTACCAGGGACCATAATCTCCCGAGAGGTTTTTTTTTAAGCTGTCCGTAAGACGACAGGCGGGTCTAGTTGGTGGCGTTATTATGGATTACTGATGAAACAATGACACATAATATGTCCATCAAAACTAGACCTTTGGTGCAGGATTGGTAGTTTCATGCATTTTTAAATGAAGACGCACATTCCAGAGACCCTGTCTTCTTCCCTTTGCAAGCTTCAAGCCTATTCACACAAGCCACTGGAATCCTAAATCTCTCCAAGCTCTTTTTAACTTGTTAGTCAATTTCTTTAGAATTAATACCTTGAATAGTTACCATGTTGAGCTGTCATCAGCTTACTTTTGCTATTATGACCAGTGCTGGAAAGTGTACTGTGTCAATTTGATCTTGCTGAAATTTATCTAGGGCAGAAATACTAGTCGTGTAGACTAAAGAATAGCAAAGGAGTTCTAGGGATGGTTTTTCACATATGGTTGTTTTCTTGAGTTCCCTCCCCCTCTAACCATGCAATCCTATTGATAGTTGTAACTAGACTAGATCCATTGAATCACTGGGATTTTCTTATGTGTTGTCTCACTATTCAACAGTTGATTCAATAGATCTACTGTATTTGGGAGAAATTAATAAGATTCAGGCTCAAAAGGTACATTCTTATAGCCCATCCACACATTTGCTCTATATACAAAGGGAACACATTTTCTGAACCAGTAAAGCCAAGAAGGCTCCAGGCTTTAAAAAAATCTTGAACCCTTGGTAGAATGTATTTAATTGTGAATGTTGAGGCAAAGGTAGCCATTTCATCAGAAATGTAGCAAAACACAGGAACAGCTCACAGACTAAGCACCTGTGCTGTTCAACCACATAAAATAGCTGGGAATAGATCTCTGAGTTACTCATTCCAGTACTGAAGAACCTTGACACCTCTTCACCAATAATTTTAACTTCTCAAAATTCTCAAGATGGGAATCAAACTATGATGAAAATCAAAGTAGTAGAGAGACACAGTTATTGAAGATAGCAATGGCAACTGCTGTCTTCTTGGTCAGAGTGTTGGTGAATCTCTTCCAGGTTTTAGGTTGTACTAAGATGTTGGTCTCCAAGATATTGTACCTTATCCCATAAAGTTTTTCTTTAAAGTTCTGATTGAAATCCAGGATGGATTCACCACCCAACGAAATTGCCAGCCACAAGCTACAATTGATAGAAACTTTTCACATTCCAGATTGTGGCTTAAATATAACATGGAGAGGTGCAACCATAACTGGAAAGAGCTCTACTTGAGATATTCCCACCTGGCTTTGGGGGACTGCTGAGTGGCTTTGAGGAAGACAAAAGTGGGATTTGGGGGACATGTTGGCCTGTGAGTCTCCCTTAACCACCCCTGGTCTGTAAAGTCATTGCTTTGTTTGCTTCATTTTTTTTATTTTTTTAAAAACATTTTTATTTATATTATTTTATTGCTATTACTATTTTTTATTATTACTATTATAATTGGGTAGTGAATCCATTCTGGGTTTCAGTCAGAATTTTAAAGAACAACTGAGAGGAGTAACGTTCCACATCGTCTGCTACCACACTGCAGAACTAATGCAAATTGACACTGCTTTAACTGCTACAGCTATGGAATCTTGAAATTTGTAGTTTGTTGTAGCACCAGAGCTCTCTGACAGAGAAGTCTAAAACAGCTCACAAAACTGAAGTCCCAGAATTCCATAGCAGTGAGCCATGGCAGTTAAAGCATAGCAAACTGCATTGTTTCTACAGTGCAGATGCAGCCTTGAAATAGCTTCTTTATAGTACAAAGTTCAAGAATTATTATTCAGGAAGGAAGGAAGGAAGATGTTAAAGAATTATTAATAATGATTATTATCCTTATTAACAATATGAATAGGCTAATATGTTGATGACATGTAAAAACTATGTGGTGTAGGGATCCATCTGGTTTGCTGCAATCTGTGTGTATGTAAGACTATGGATCCCAATTTAGAAGTCTAGTTCCTGACCAATTGAGAAGACTTTGCCTTCCTTATACTCCAGGGAGGTGTGAAATGTCAGAATCTCCTGCTATGGTGCTTGTCATAGCTCATCACACAAAGGAGAGGTGGAAGTCGTCTACGTGTCCTACTGCTTATTGTCATAAAGCCTCATAAACACTCACTCTCCATAAATAGTATCAGCCCAATTAAAGCACTCTTTACTTACCCTGATCATTTTGAGACAGAAAATATTGATTTATCCACCTATGGACAGTGCATAGAAACATCTCTTAATGAGAACGATAGTGACCCCATGAACTTTGCTCTTTAACCCTGTAATATACTCTCTCAATTTCCTGTTAAGTGGTCTAGTGGCGCATCAGCAGAGATGGAAAGACATTCCGATTCTTTAATGTTGACACTGGCATGCTCAAAAGGAATCTCAAATCTTCATTTTAATGGGAGGTGAATGGAGAGGTCGCTTTTTTGCTGGGCTTTTAGCTTGTTTGACAAGGCTTCTCTTAATAAGTGAACCATTGTTGGGGTACATTGGCCGTCAAATGCCACAGCCACTTAAACAGGAACACCGCCAAACTAAAAAACAATCACTTAGCATGCCAGGTCCTAGAATATTTCATCTCCACAACCTGCTCCAACGGTCTTTGGCAGGAATTGACACCAAGACCATCCCCCCCTTTTGCTTTTGAGAAAAGTAAAATTGGAAAACCCTAAACCACCCTGTGCTGAAACCAAAGAGGAGGCGTGGATTCCCCCCAGCCATGCACAGAACTGAGAAAGCCATTATAGCCTGCAAAAGCATCTCCCACATTAAAATGGAACCTATTCTACTGAGCTGGAACACTTTCTGCATAAATTAATCCTCCTTTAGATAGTGATAAACATTAGGAGACCGATAGAGGTTATTTGGAAGATATTTTGCAAATCCAATTGGGAAGATTCGTAGAGTAGATCTACACCATTTCTACAGATAAATGCCCACCAGAGAATCAAGATAAACAGCTTTTAATTTTCATGCTTTTTGGTTTTATTGTTGTAAATACAACTGCTTGCAGGACTAATAACAATGATTGGCTCTGCTGAGTCAATTACGCCACTGAACATTTGGATCTGATATTTTGCATGGGCTTCATTTTTGCATCATCAACATGCCTTACATTTGATGAAATTAAATGGCACCACAGCCTTGCCATATGCTGCACCTCAGAAAACTTTAAAGGCAAAGAATCATATATATGTGTGTGAATTCGGGTTCAAATTACTAAGGCAAATATTTCAGTCATTCTCAGCATTATTTATTAGAGCCAAGAGCTTTGGATGAAAGCTTTATGAAACTGGGTGTGAGGTTGAAATGAACATGAAGGATGAAAGGGAATGTACTGTATGGATATCACATAACATAACATCAGTCTAAGTGAAGTGCTACTTCCACCCCACCATCATGGGGCATGCCAGGCCTTGTAGTCCTGGATGTGCAAGACACAAGGACCATGGCCATGGTAGAGTGACAACTACCACTTCTTTTTGTGCTGAGAAAATGCCGGGTTGGTAACATGGTTTGGGGTTATTGTGGCGCTGCAGCGTGTGGCTCTGCAGCAGCCCAAATCCAGCATTTTTGGCCCATCTGTTTTGGCTCTTAGACTTGGAAGGGCAGCTATGAAATACTAAAGTTAGGATTGTCCATGCCATGTCCCTGAATCTGTATGACCTGAGCAGGGCTGTAGATAGTGTGACTTGGAGGTCTCTCATTCATAGGTTTGTGGGACGTCAGAGTTGATTTGACTGTAGTTAGCAACAACAACAAATATGTTTATTCCAAAGTATATCTCACTATTGTCAGCTGAGCTAAATAAATATAACATAAACTATCTTATACAATTATATAAATATACTGTAAAACAATTTGATGGTAAGTATTTCTCATTTTAGTGACTAGTAAAATTTTTGTTGTTGTTGCTGTTAACTGCCTTCATGTTGATCTCGCCCCATGGCAACCCTATGGATGAGACCTCTCCAGGCCCCCCTGCTCCTGCAAACTCATATGCTTTTAAACTGTATCTTATATTATGTAAGCCACCTTGATTGCCTTGGCAAAAGGCGGGGTATAAGAATACGTTATTATACTATTATTATTATATTTGTGGTCTCTTTAATAAAGTCCATCCATCTAGCATATGACCTTCCTCTCTTTCTACTTCCCTCCACCTTTCTTAACATTATTGTCTTTTCCAATGATTCCTGCCTTCTCATGATGTGTCCAAAGTAAGTCTTGTCATCTTGGCTTCTAGGGATATCTCTGGCTTGATCTGCTCTAGGGCCCATTTGTTTGTCCTTTTGGCTGTCCATGGGAGCCTCAGGTCTCTTCTTCAGCATCACATTGTCTCAAATGAGTTGATTTTCCTCCTATCTTCTTTCTTGACTGTCCAGCTCCCATTTTAGCTGGTATCAAAAGATGTGAAACTACCTCTTGACGATTGGCCAACTGCAATTCTTTCACAATCCTAATAGCATGACAGTTGGTTTTCTAGTGGAACCTTGTTTCTTTAGATGGCATAGAGTTTTATCTTTCAGAGTCATTTGGGCACATCCCTGAATTATGAATGAAAGCAATATTTATCTGATGAAAGATATGAAACAGCTCAGTCTTAGTTTTGTTGACTTTCTCCAAAATGTCCTCACCTGCGTTTTCTGCCCATCCTTGTTTCATATCAGATGGTGAGATTGCTTTTCTGTTTACTTCCCATTTTGAAATCCACACTATTTTAAATGCACATTTTTGAAAAGTGCCTGAGATCCTATATCAGGGCCTTGTAGAAGAAATTTCTGCATATGGAATTAGTGTGTGAATCCTGCTATTCAAACCTTGTAGTGACTTGCAGCATCATGCAACAGAACAAAGACATCAAATGGGCAATGTAATACCAAACCAATGGGCAATGCATCACCATGACCAATGAAAACTAGCATGTGTAGTGGTGAGATTGTGTGCCATTCTTCATCCACAACCTTGAACCTAATGTGGACATTCCACAATGGTACCAATGCCCAGTCCCTTTCATAGAGGAGCGTATTTGTAAGATACCAAGAAGCAGGAACTTTTAGCATCAGCCCTGAATGGCGTTATGGGAAAGATGAAGGAAATCCTACTTCTTGAATCTCAGGTGAGCCATCAACATAAGTCTTTCTCCAGTCACAAACTGCTATGGTGTAGATAATTCTCCATATGGAGTCAATAAACAAGAGTCCATTTCCATCTGGAATTGTGCTTTTTTTTTTTTATTTAAAGAAAACATTTGAAGGAAAAAAGGAAAATGCATATAGCACATTCATGCCCAAGGACACAAATACAGCGTCTCTTTCATTTAGATCATATCTCTTCTTGCCATTTTAACTTGAGGTCGCACTTGGCTTTGTAGGATCCAGTTTGTTGGATTTCTGGGTTACATATTAAAGCACATTTAAGACATATCAATGGCTGAAAACCTCCATAGTTTTGTCTCCTGAATCTGCCCCACCAAAAGAAAAGAAAAAAAAACCCAAAACCAAAGCAAAACCCCAAAACACAAGCATCTAGTGAGCAACACAGACTTCCAAATACGCTCATTTCTAGGTTATCAAAGAGCAAGGGGATTGGTGATGATGTGTCCAGCTATTTTCCTTTAGAAATGAAGGTTTTTATAGAAAGAGATTTTTAGAAGACACTGTGTTTGACTAAAAGGACTGTGCAGATGTATACTTATTATATTTTCTTTTGTAAATGAATAGAAGTAGAATTTGACTGATATTTAGGTGTCATTTATAGTGATGTATAGGTATTTAGTGTTTAGAAATCATTTGGTGAAAAGGATATGTCTGTTTAAGTTAGAAGGAGTAACAATGATATATAGAGCTATATACTTTTAGTAGGTAGAAGTTGGAAGTCTTTTTTAATGTGTTTAATGTTCTATTTGTTTAGTGGAAGTTTTATTGAGAGTGGTTTGTGTCTGTTTTGTTCTGTCTTGTTTGCCATTGTCATTTTTTTTTATTGAATAAAGATATTTTTAATAACAACAGCACTGTGCTTTCTTAATTGTACTGTTTTTAAATTGTTTTGATTTAATATTGTCGGTGGTTTAATTCCATTTTCATGTTGATCCTTCTCATATGCTTTTAGGTATAGTGTTCTCATTTTAATTTGTAAGGCACTTGAGCCCAGTTTGGGGGAAAGGTGGATTCATCATCATCATCATCATCATCATCATCATCATCATCATCATCATCATCATCATCTTACTGCATTGCCTTGAACTTTGTAAAGGGGGGGTGGGAATATAAACATTTTAATAGATATATACATATTGACATACATGACCAATTAAACAGATGACACAGGAACCAATGTTCCCTTTAAAAACAACAACCCAATCAACCTGGTTGCCTCTGCCTTATCAAGCCAAAGCTTCTACTTGCCCTTGGACCAACTAACTATCTATCCTGCCTCCATTGGAGAGGGATGGTGTTTTAAGTCACCATGACAGCAAATCCAAAGGGATCAAGGCAAAATGGCTTCAGTGGCAGCTGATGGTTCAGATGTCAGTGGCATTGTCAATTTTCTCTGCATTCCAGCCAGAACTTTAAAGGAGCTATCTGAGGTGTTGAACTCTCCTCCATTTCAAATTTCATTCCACATCTTAGGTAGCTCCTGCAGATTAAAATCCAGCACTCATTCAACTTGCCATTGACATTAGAGTCACCAGTCACACATGGTTGACTTATAAATCTCTTGCCCCCTTGTCTGCTGGCTCATGAGGACAGTGTCCTTCCATCCATTTTATCCATCCAGCCTTATTTTGGGGTCACTGTCTTGTAAGCTCCATTTGATCCCAAAGGGTGTGTGTCTCTGTGTATGAGTGTGTGCGTAGAATTGCAACACATATCAAATTTTCATCAAATGTTGCCATAAGGGTGCATCTACACAAAAGTTTAATACTGTTTTAACTTCCATAACTCAATGCTATGGAATCCTTGGATCTGTAGTTTGTTGTGGCACCAGAACTCTAGACTGAGAACACTAAATAGCTCACAAAACTACAAGTCCCACCGTTCCATAGCATTGAGCCATGGCAGTTAAAGTGGTGTCAAACTGCATTATTTCTGCAGTGCAGATGCAGTCTAAGTCATATTCAGAGGTAATGTGGTGGATCCTTCTTAAACAGATTCTCTGAGGAGCTTTGGAAGGAGCTGAATCAATAGAAGAGATATATTTCTGTGATGTATATCTTTCTGTGATGTACTTCTTTGTGAACAAAAGGAATCGTGCTTGAAGACACAGGCAAGAAACAGGTGAAGCTGTGCCCAAAACATGGAAGCATTTGAAAACAAAATGTCTTCTATCTCAAGGTATGAACACGCAATGGAGGTCGGGGTTTTCATGTCAGTGAGGGAAGTAAATTTTTTAAAAAGGTAACCAGGATGCTTGAAGCTATTTTGGAGGAGAGGATTCAGATTCTTGACAAATTTAAAGTTCATAGTAAAATCCAAAACAGATTCACATTCTATTGACATTGGAGCCACTGGTTTCTGTCAGGTGCACCCTGCTGGAACAATTACCAAGCTATCCTGTCCAAGAAGATGAAGGATAGAAAAGAAGGGTGCCTTGGCTAGTTAAAAAAAAGAGAAAGGGAAAGAAAAACTCTGGCCATAGCATATATCAAAAATAGAGGCATCACATGTAGCCAGTTAGAGTAAGGAAGCCTTTGAAAATATCAAGGCACCAGTATAGAAGCTTTCTCTTTTTTTCAGGAGGATAATGGAGGTTGCAAAGGCCTGTCTCTTGCATATCATGTGATTGACAGTTTCCCTTTGCATCCATTATCATCTTCCTTACATTATCCCTTTTGCCCTTTCTCCTATTTCGAGGAAGGCAACGTTACAAAGGAGGGGGTGGAGGCAGAAGAAGATTTGTATAGCGAGGGAAAAATGAGGTTGAAATGAGGAAAATAATGAGGATCTATGGAATGAAGGAGTTTGGGAGGGACATCTTCTGAGCTGTATCATTCCATCATCCAATTTGGGGGTTTCTCTGCATGAGAATAACAGTGAATTATGTCACCCAAATGGCATGTGGGATAGGTTGGGGTCCCCATTAATGCTGACTCAAATCGAAGAGTAAGGTGGCTTAAATGTATCATGTAATAGAGTGTAAAATTAACCAATTCTGATGCTTGGTCGGCAGCGTTCTGCAACACAATTGCACCAATTTGTTTGGAACTTGAAGGTGGAGAGCTGTGATAAATTAAGGGGGAACTCCTTAAATTGACACAAAAGAAGCTGTGGAGAGGGAGGCAGAACATCCAAGATTGATGTGCAAGTTCTTAACCCCATCTGTGTTCTCCAAAGAGTAGAGTATGCCTCTTCCACCCAGGAGACAATTAGTGCTGGGCAATGACTCACCAGGTGCCCACACATTTCAATGCCTCTACTTTTTTGTGTGCGTAACTCTATTAAGATGCAAATATAAACTAATATGGGTCTGAGCTGAGCATCACAATCAAGTCTAGTCATCTGGGGGAAGGCAGGACAAGGTAAAGCAGAGGGGAGGGGAGGTTAAGTGTAAAGATCAAGTGTAAATATATCTCATTAAACACCAAAGTCAAAATCATCCATGCCCTAGAATTTCTGATATTTATGTATTGGTATGTAGGCGAGAAAAGCAGACAGGCAGAAAATCAACCCATTTGAAATGAGGAGCTGGAGAAAAGGATGCCAGAAAGACAAATGAATGGGTCAAGTCTGAACTCTCATTAGAAGCCAGGAAGACTAAAGTGAGGCTGCCACCATTTGGACATGTCATGATACAATATGGAAAACATCATCATGCTTAGTAAAGTTGAAGGCAGAAGGAAAAAGTGGAAGACCACCGTACAGTCAATAAAGGAAGTCTCGGTACTGAATTTGCAAGACCTTAGAAGTGGTAATAAAGAGCATGGCATTTGGGTGTTTCTCCTTAATAGAAAAGAACTAAACTGAAGTTGACTTGATAGGAAATAACAACAATTGGAGGAGTGGGACTGAGCATCACAACTGGCTCCATTTGAGAGTGCCAGGAGATGATAAAGCAGAGGTGAAGGGAAGGGAAGGGGAGATACAAAGGGCAGAAAGGAAAGGGGGTTTGTAATTGGCAAAAGGTGCCG
Source organism: Phrynosoma blainvillii (assembly GCA_026167975.1). Classification (NCBI taxonomy): domain Eukaryota; kingdom Metazoa; phylum Chordata; class Lepidosauria; order Squamata; family Phrynosomatidae; genus Phrynosoma; species Phrynosoma blainvillii. Next base: position 4,420,300 of record JANUYF010000010.1, on the reverse strand, counting down.
AATCCTATCTTTTGCATATGTTCAGCACCATGGAAATCTCCTTTAGGCTCTGCAATAAAATTTCAAGTTGAATGTTCATATCAATGGCACGATGCCTTTGATGACTCCTAGCAGAGCTCAGAGATTGCAGAATCTGAGAGCTTTCCCAGATGAAAGTAGCCATACCTGATCTCCTGAAACTTTGCAAGAAAAGGTATAATCTCAAGAATTCAATGGGCAGAGCAGGTGGGCAGGAAAAAGCAATTCAATGCTGCTTTTCCAAAAGCGAGTCGAAACCCCACTGCTTGCACAGCCCATTCCCAAAGTAGGCCAAATATGCATGGCCAGACCACATGGTGTGGCATCAAGCCACACTGCTGGGTAATTTTTTTTGTTGCCTCCCCACCATGCATGTGCAACATCACACGAACACACTGCCTCCAACTTCTATGTCTGCCCAGATGCCATCCTATTGCCTGACTATCCCTTTGATCAGCCACACAGTTACATTATCAGTGAATAAGCACTCCCCAAGTGGTTTACAATCTGTAAGCCAATTGTCTACATTAAGCTGGGTCCTCATTTTACTGACCTATGAAAGGATGGAAGGCTGAGTGGACCCTGGAGCCCTCCTCAAGGATCGAACTTACAACACTGTGGCTGCAGGACCAGCATTTAACCACTGCACCACCAGGGCTCATTACAATGACAGTCCCTTTCCCCTAAAATTAATAGTTGTTAATTAATCATTATCCCCCCCCACACACACACCATTAAATATGCAATCTTTTCATGTTTCTATTTTTCATTCCTTTAGGGAAGCGAAAAATCATTTCTTGGGCATGTTAAGAGGAATTTGTCACATTTCAGGCAATTTTCTTATCTTTTTAGATGATCTTTTAAAAAAGGAAATAGTTTTGAAAAGTAATGTACTACACAAATGATAATATAGCAAATTACTTTTGAAAGTTATTGATAACAAGTTACAATTTCAACGATTTAGAGTATGAATTGCATTTTAAAAAGTAACTTACTCAGCTCCCAAGTTTTCTAAAGATAAGCATCACTGGGTCCAATTTTTCTTTCAATGCAGGATTAATTTTTTATTTTTTTAAAAAAGTATAGACAAAACTGAAAAGAAAGATGGAGGATATGGAGTCCAGTTTTCCACAATACAACATTCATCTCCTTTTTGTTTTGTTTTGTTCCCTTGATTGTTTCTTTGCAATCCCTCTCACAGTGCGCACTCCCAACAGTTCACTGGAAGATTTGTTCATTCGTCATAAAAATGCAACAGCCCAGTCTGAACACAAGATTCACACAGAAGGAGGAAATACTGTACAAAAGAAAGAACGCTTTGTTACTTGTTGGCAGAAAATTACAGTTAACTCTTCCGTAGGCATGGGGAAATATATTTTGAAATCTGTATTTTGAGAAGGAATGCATTTCAAAAAGTGTGTGCATTGATGTGTGGCTCAAAGTTGCCTGTCGAATTATGGTTACCCCATGAATTTTATAGCATTTTCTTAGGCAAGGGATACTCAGAGGTGATTTGCCATTACTCTTCTCCAAAATATAGCCATCAAAGCCTGGTATTCTTTCATAGTCCTCCATCCAACTGGTAACAGGGTCTGGCCCTGCTTAGCTTCCAAGATCAGGTGGGCTTTGGTGCCTTTGGCTATTTATTTTCTTGGATGTGTGTATGTGGGTGTGCGTTCCACTTAGAATAAAGGTTGTAAATCTACAGGTGCTTGAATCATCACTACCCACCACCACCAGCATCATCCTCTTTATTTATATCCCACTTTTTCCCAGCACCTTGCAAATTAAAACAAATACATTACAGTTAAAGCATATAGAAAGTCAAATTAAAATGGAATTAAATCATTCTGACTTGATTTGTGCCTCCCAGATGAATGTGCCAATAGGAATACAATTATCCACCAGTCTCTGCCTCTTTTAAGTGTTCCAATAGAGTATTCTCCAATCAAAATTGCACAGGCTGTGTTTTGAAACATTACTATTTTCCACAAAAATACATTTGGAGATGGGTATTTTTAGAGGAAACATGTTTGGAAATGGATAACAAAATGCAGATTTGTATGCAGAATTTTTCTTTTATTTTAATGGAAGATTAATGCAATTAATTGGAGCTCAGTGAGATTAATCTGGAACAGATACCTGGATGGATAAATCCAAAGGTGACATGGATAAGAAGCACACTGAATTGGCCATCCTTATGCAAACTGTATTTGCAAACCAATGGATATTAGAAGACATGGATCTACCTAGACTACATTAGTGTTAATAGAAAGCAATATCCCTGTTTGTGTTCTAGAGTAACCTAACAATCACCAATATTTTCTTACTGTACTTGTATGAAATAATTATATCAGTTTGATTCATATAGATGCAACACATGTATCTCTATCAAACTATAAATCGTTGCATTCTCATTTTTAATTGTAAAGCCCTCTTCCTGGATCTCAAAGGGTTAAAGCACCCTTACTCAGGGAACAATTTATCCTGGTGCTAAATGCAATGACAAATAACCATTATTCTTTCCAAGTGCACAGATAATCGGGACAGCTTAAACATTTTCGCTGGTATAAGTGAAACCATTAATCCTCTTGGATTTCACGATAAGTGGTGACTGCAAAATAATGACTGTGTCATTGCAAGCAAGGAAAAAATGTTAACAATTAAAACAAGTTAGCCATTATCTTTCTGAGTCCCGAATCGCTTTCACATTTCATTAGCAATATTGTAAGTGATATGTACCTTATTAAATAGCTCTTATTATCCGAGAAACCTAATTAGTCAAAATCTCCCAGTCACCAGTTTAATTTTACGAAGGCTTTAAAATACCCAAGCCTGGGGTAATGTTATATGGTGTGAGTTACTGAGTGTTTGTCCTGAAAAGGAGATCTGAATAGAAAAGGGGACATGAGGAAGGAAGTCAAGTGAATTTGTCAACCTTCCCTTCTCTCTACACTGCACATATAGCATCTCTGCTCCACCATCAGGAAGAAAAGAAGGAAGGAAGGAAGGAAGGAAGGAAGGAAGGAAGGAAGGTATAGTGGGTTTTTCAGGCTATGTGACCATGTTCTAGAAGATTTTATTTCTGATGTTTTGCCAGCATCTGTGGCTGACACCTTCAGTGAATGCTGGCATGGAAGTGACTATATATACTGCATGAACCTTGGTTGAGAGAAGGTGATTCATATGTTAATCTCTGTGTTGTTCTGTTGTTGAATGGTAAGGCCTCAGGGTGGGAGAATATGCAAGGGGGCATTGTGTCTGTTTAATTAGTGATCCATTGTCTGCTGGGAAATCATCCAGGACAATCATCACCCAGGACAAAAAAGAAGCTCAATAAAAACACTGGTATACTGGGCAAAAAAGATCTGTGAACCCCACTTCCTGGAAGATGAATTGAAGCAACTAGACTAGGCTCTACAGGCTAATGGTTACTCCAGCTCAGACATCAGAAGGGCTGCAAGACCCAGAAAAACCCAAAGAAGTGAAGACAAACAACCACCCAAAGGGAAGGTATGTCTACCAAACATCAAAGGAGTCACAGCAGAATAGGGAAAGTGGTGAGGAAACACAACCTCCAAATGATATACGAACCTACCAAGAAAATCCAGCAAATGCTGTGCTTAGTGAAGGACAGGAGAGACCCTCTCACAGACACAGGAATTTACCACATACCATGCAGCTGTGGACAAGTCTACATAGGGACCACCAAACACAGTGTTCAAACATGAATCAAGGAACATGAGAGACACTGCAGACTGCAGTTGAGAAAACTGAAAAACATGTACACATCAACCTGGCCTCACAAGGTGCAGGATCTCCACTGAAGAGCTTATATTGGGGGAGATGGTCTTTTTTTTTTTTTAAAGATCTCAACCCATTTAGAGCTTTCTTGGTCAGAACTAACACATTGAATTGAGCTCAGAAGCAAATTGGAACTCTGTGCAATTCTTGTAAGACTGGTCTCTAAAATGCACACCCAACACCAGTCTAGCTACTGATTTTTTCACTAGCTGCAGCATCTGGACACTTTTCAAGGGAACCCCACATAGAATCCATTATAGTATATGGATTAGAAGGTAAGCACATGAAACACTTTGCTCAGATCTGCCCTCTGTATACCAGAAAAGGGTACAGCTGGCATACCAGTCAAAGCTGGGCAAAGCACTTCTGGCCACCAAAGATACCTGGCCTTTCAGAAGCAGCCCTGGATCAAAGAGCACCCACAAACTACAAAACTGGTCTTTCAATGGGCATTTGACCCCAGTGAGAAGAAGGAAGAAGTTCTACAGATTTTCTTTTTCAGCACCCAATAAACAAGGCTTATGGAAAAGAAATGCTAGTTCTACCAGAGAATATTTGGCCATTTCTCCTTCATTTCTCTTTGTCTGCAGGTAGGACAATAACAATTTAGGAGGCCATTTTCAGCGAGTCTTATTGATGGAAACAACCCTCTAAACCAAGCTGCAACTTTGCCTCACAAAGTGTAACTTGCAAATAGTTTTCCAAGGGCTCTTCTGCTCCTCGCCTTGGCTTATAGTATCTTTTAGGTCATAAGGAAAAGGTTCTTGACCTCTTTCCCCCCCTTAAGCCTGAACCATATTAAATTCAATTATCTTTGGCCTTTCTTAGCCACGAGGGCAAAGTGATATGGAGGTACTCATCCCCTTTTTCTTCTTTTTTTTTATACTTCAGGCTGAAATGCTGCTAAATGCTAGCAGCGCTTCATGCAGGAGAGGAAAAAAAAGGAGAGATGAAAAAACAGCCATAGCAGCGAGACAACCACAACGACATCTAAGAAAATGGCAGATGCTCCAGGAAAGACAACATTTTTAAAAATATAGCTCTTTCTCCAGTAAACTGCTGTGTGAGTGTTGCTCCAGGAAGGGTCAAATCAACTAAAACTCAGAGCCTAGCTGTGCCAACGAGGTCCAATTTTATCAGGTCCTGCCTCTGGTTATTACTGCTGATACGACCATCTTGTGACTAAGGAAATGCTACGTCGAAGCCAGGCCTGTCGTGTTCTATATAATCTGGAGGCCTCAGCCTGTGTCTGCAGGTGTTTCTCTGTATTGAATCTCCCTGGGGAATTTTTGCCTTCACAGCAAAAGCCGGCTGAAGTGAAAGTGATTTGATTTGGATCCTATTACCAGCACTTTACCTCTTCTATTTCCGTGATAATAGCAGATTGGAGTCGATTATTGTACCATGAGGGAAGTTAATGCGTTGTCGAGAAACATTGGTGGAAATGGCACAGGGAGTGGGACATAAATAAAACTTCGAAGTGGAAGGAAGTCTGAGGAGCAAACCTGAATAAATAAGATGTCCTTCTGGACTTGTGTTTCTCTCTCTCTCTTTCTCTTCCATTGTTTTCTGAATGGTGCTGGATTGTTTCCCTTGTTTCTCCTGATTGGATAGTAAATTTTTATCATCAGTTAACTTCAGCATCCCGGTTTCTTGCACTGCACCACTTCTTTCATTCCTCCACCCTTTTAGTGCCTGTCAGAGAAAAAAAATCCACCCAAACAGAATTGCTAGATGGAGTAAGTTGGCACTCATTATCTTTCTTTGTATCCCTCTGAGCCAAAAAAAAGTTTGCCAGCCTTGTCTAACATCCTTTGGAGAGTGGTGTGAGCAAGAATGGAAGCCCTAGCTGGGTTTGAAAGAGGCACTTTCTGTCCGCTCACAAAAGAAAAGAAAAACATTGAAACATTTCCAAGAACTCCTGCTAGGTGACAAAGTAGCATTTCTAAGATGCCCTTAGGAGCTCCTTCAGCTTCAGTTGTGAAACCTTTGTGTTCTCTGCGGTGCAGCTTGAGATGGGAGTGATGCTGGGTTATAAAAACAGGCTACATCAAATGAGAGGTGGCTAATAGGACAGAACAATCTGGTTTGGCTCTGGTTTTACAATGTAGTGAAGGGGAAAATGTGACACATAGGGCAATGCATTTCTCATGAAAATGTGGAAAGCAATTGCAAAACCTCTGGTGTTGCACCTTCCATTTTGGGATGAATTTAAATGAGCTGCAAATTTCAAAAACATACTGATTCATGGCCATGCTTCACACTTCATAAACTATGCATGTGTACTCGAAGCAGAATGGCTCCAGTTTCAATGGGGTTTGTTTAAAAATATTCTGGGCATTGCAGTTGCAAACCCTTCCTTCCTTCCTTCCTTCCTTCCTTCCTTCCTTCCTTGTTTTGGCATGGTTGCAAGATAGTAGACCCCCACCCCACCCCCAGATCTTGAAATTTGATTTTGTGAATCCTTCAATTGCAAAAGAACTGTTAGAATTACAGTTTTACAGAGTTAAAGTTCAGTGTACAGGAAGTAAAAATTCTGGTAAGATTGGTGAAATTTCCCAAATTTGTTGCATTCAAATTTTCCACATATTTTCCTGGGATCAACACAGAAGAAATTAGGGAGTTCCTGCTCCATTAAAAGATCAACAGAAATTTCAAGGGGAAGCAAAAAAATATGTATTAGATGGCTGATATGTTTCAGTGTATACCACACTAATCCAATGTGTGACTACAGCTTTGCAATGTGTCTATCAGTGAAGTGGAGATATGTGGTAACCTAGTGTCATGATGGAAAATTCTGTTGACAAAAGGTAAGCTTTTACAACCATCTCCCACTAGAAGGAGAATGGAAGTGCTATGACATCATGTGGAGAGGTAAGCAGAAATCCACTTCTCTCTCTCTGCATCTCAGCTTGCTATTGACATGTCATAAGGTTCCTTGATAGCTCATACATGGTTTTTCCTCCCCACATATTTGCTCATTATCACATACCATGAATTATAAACAATCTTTCCACCCAGCAAACCCAGTTGTGTAGCAAATCCCATCATCCAGTAATATAAATCAAAACATATGGCTAGCAAGCATGGCAGCACTGCACATTGTTGTGGATGGGTTGTGCGTGGAAATTTCACTGCACAATCAGTGGCACAATTCACTAACAAGACAGTGCTGCTCAAAAACAGTGTAACTCTGTGATCATAAAGTTGTGCTCTTTCCTTCAATGTATGATCTTGGCCTGTAGTTGCAATCTGCACAGTCACATCTGTTGGCAAAAGAATGGCAGATACTATGCACCCTTGATCTGATCCAGCCTGGCTGTTATGTCCTTGAGTGGATAATGTGAGTTTCCCTTCTGGCAAACCAAAAACCAAGTGTCACACATGTAGGCTTATGAAGACTCCAGATCAAAGAGTGGCTTGAGCCTTGGCGCATCTCATTTTAGAAAAAAACCACTGTCCGGAACTTCTTGTGACCCGGATCCACACCCGAAGCCAGCTTTTGATGAAAGCTTCCATGTGCTCCATATATCTTCCTGCTTTGATTGATGAGTGTCGTCTGCTAAAAAATTCAGGCTTGAAGAAGCTGGTTTTCTAGCTATGAAAGAGCCAGCTGCTGCTTCGCCCTTTCCTCGCTAATAATAATAATAATAATAAAAAGTTCTGCACTGACATGAAAGAAGAAAGGGGGAAAAGAGAAAATGATAAAGAAAATTGGGCTGTCAAACTGCTAGAAGCAGAGGGAAGCTGTCTAGTAGTTATTAAAGAATGAGGGCTCATGACAGGATTCCACAACTTTAATCCCAGCTATTAATTCTCTGTAGAAGCTTAATTCCTTCCATCTCTCTCTCTTTCTCTCCTCCCCCCTGAACAGCCTACAACTGGTCACCAGTGTTCTTATTACCAACAACAGTGCCAGCAAAATGACCCCTTTCTTCCCGTTTGCTGGGAGAGAGCTGCAAAATGAGACATCTTTAATTGTAAAATCCTCCACAGAGCTGAGTTAATCTTTACACTAAGCACAAATGCCTACTGATGGCAATGGGTTTCTGAGTGGCCCTGCTTGTGGCTGTTGATACTTAGTTCAGTGTGTGCTAGACTAGGGTTGCAGATCCCTAAAAAGTCCTGTATGTTATCTACCTTCACATCTGGTGCATACCTGGATCCACTGGATTGTTGACTGGTTCCCTTCAATGGTATAAACCAAGCCAGGATTAATAATAGGATTAAGACTTGAATTTTTGTGCAAAATTCAGGTTGACATTCAGTATTGCAGTTACAAATGTGTAAACTAGAGTTACAGATCCATAACTGCTCTGTACTCAAAGACAAGAGTTGTGTTTGCCTGGAAAATCAGTATGCAAAAGAATCTTGTAGCACCTTTGAGGCTAACACCTCTGTATTCAATAAGACTATATAGTTGTACAGCAGGAATATACAAATGCTGCCCCAATCCACATTAAGAACTAGCAGCCAGATCAAGGGAAGGACATCCATTCAGCTTCTGATTGGGACTCAAAGAGGATGTTTCCACTCCTATACCACCAGTGGGCAAGGCAATCACAAGTCCTTCTCACAGCCTAATTTTCTGGCAGAAGGGAGGTCGAAATTTCATCCTTCTTGCGCCCAGTTAAAAGCTGAATGGATTACCTTTGCCTTGTATGGTTGCTGGTTCTTAAGGTGGGGTTGTGGGAAGGAGATAGAGAAGACAGGCCAGGAGATGTTACTTGGGGTGCATCTACACTGTAGAAATAATGCAGTTTGACACCACATTAAGTGTTTTAGCTCCATTCTATGGATTCTTGGGACTTATAGTTTTACAAGATCTTTTGCCTTCTCTGTCAAAGAGTGCTGGTGCCTTGCCAAAATACAAATCCCAGGATTTTGTAGGATGGCACCATGGCTGTTAAAATAGTGTCAAACTGCATCATTTCTATAGTGTAGATGTACCATTATTTACGCATATGTAATTAAGTACCCAATGTAGAATATCAGCAAAAGTTTTTATATTTTGCCAAACTTTTGCCAAACCTTTTCAAACTGACAAAACAACAACAACAAGTTAGAAAATGTATACAAAACTCGCATAATCTTGCCTGGTGGAAATAAAACTTTTGACCACATGTGAACTAAATAAGTGAAACTGTACATCCTGCATTTTATGCAGGATGTTACAAGTTCAGTACCCAAAAGCACAGTCAGGTAAGATTGGAAAAAAACCTGATCTGAATCCACTTGATAGCTATTGCCAATCACTTTAAACTTGGCATCTTATGAACTTCCTCATCAGAAAAGGGAAATAATAAACACAAGTAATGGAGTTACTGTTGCAGGCTATATTTCAGAGGACAAAATTAACAAAAAAACACCTCTGAGTATTCCTTGTCTAAGAAAACCCTATGAAATTTATGGGGTCACCATAAGTCAATGGGTGACTTGAAGGCAATATATATGCACACAGAGTGTTGGTGCAAATAGATGAGATCTTTGAGCTAAGGAACAATTAATGAAATGTATTAAGCCTTTCCTACAGACACACTGATTTCTGCTACAGATATCATTGGACTGCAGTTCCCATCACTTCTAGCCAGCATAGCCAAAGGTAGGAGACAATGCTGATTATTATTATTTTATTTATTTATATCTAACCTTTCTCCTGACATAGGGACTCAAGGTGGAATAATGGGAGCTCAAGAACACCGGAGTTGCCTACACTTAGTTTAAGCAATACTGACCTAGAAGGACCAGTGAATTGACTCTTTCCATAAAGCAGCTTCCTGTGCTAAGGAAAGCAGTTTACTATATAAGATAGTTAACTATGTTTGTCAGAGTTCTAAGGTGGATACAACCATGTGTTGGAAAATGGGGATGTGATTAATCTGCTCCAGTTCCTAGTGGGTTAAGTGGCGCACCAGAAGACAAGTTAATGATGTACTGCAATCGTTTAATGAAGATTGATTGCCATTGGTACACAGGCAGGTGGACAAGGACAAAGGAGCTCATGGTGTGTGTGTGTGTGTGTGTGTGCTCAGGAATCAGCACTGAGATGGAAGGAGAGGTGAGTTATGTTTGAAGATGGTTCATGTGCTGTTGTGGGACAAGGATTTCAGGGATGATGTTGAGAGGGCGAGGTAGTTCAGAGGAATAATTCACTCCACACATACAGCAGGCCACCAAAGCATACAACAATATATACAATGTCTCCTACTATGGTTTCCATAACAGGTCTCTGAATTTCCTGCTCTATTAACCACAGATGTAGCTAAAATTAATTGCCGCTCCCTCTTCTTACTAAATGTTTGAAACTCTAAATCAGGGGTAGGCAACCTTTCCTCTTTAAGGGCCGAGGGACTTCAGCTCCCAGAAGCCTCAGTCATGTTGGCCAATAGTCCCATGTTGGGCATAGCTCCTGGGATTCTGGGAGCTGAAGTCCCTCGGCCCTTAAAGGGGAAAGGTTGCCTACCCCTGCTCTAAATCAAAGCATACAGGCAGCAAAGGCAAATTTCATCTCTGACTCTATTGTGTCTGCAAGGAACCTTCCAGCAGAGCTGTTTTGAGTGGTCAGGGGTCGTTTATACACTGGTCCAAAAGAGGAAAATGTAGACCACTTGACCGCCTATTGTGAACAACTTGCCCGGCACTTTGCAGATAAAATTGCTCAGATCCACTCTGACCTGGTTGCTATAATTGATACACATCCATTGGATATAACTTTGTCCCTCACTTGTCCAGTGACAATGGATACTTTACAATTTATGCAACCTGTGGACAGAATTGTTGGAGACATGAGAGCTACCACATGTGTGTTAGATTCTTACCTTCCTTGGTTTATTTAAAAAGTTAGAGGAGGACTGGATGAGTGGGTAGAGACAGTGGTTCATAACGTCTGGTATTCCCCAGCTGGAAACAGCTAACCTAAAGGCAAAACTCTGGAAAGCCATGCTGGTTAAGAAATTATAGGAGCTGTAGTTATGTTGCTGTTGTTGTTGTTAACTGCCCTTGAGTTAGGCTTAACTCATGATGACTCTGTCCATGAGACACCTCAAAGCCTTCTTGTCCTTAACTGCTTTGCTGAAGTTCTGTAGACTCAGGGCCATGATTGAGTCTATTCATTTGGTATGTGGCATTCCTCTCTTTCTACTATCCTCCATCTTCCCTAGCATTATTATATTTTCCAGTGAGTTGTGTCTTCTCATGATGTGGCTGAGATATCACATTCTCAGTTTTGTCATCTTGGCTTTCAGGGAGAATTAAGGCTTGATCTGTTCTAGGACCCGTTTGTTTGTTTGTTTGTTTGTTTGTGTGTGTATTTTGGCTGTCCATAGTATCCTCAGCACTCTTCTCCAGCACCACATCTCAAATGAGTTGATTTTCTTTCTTTTGGCATTCTTCACTGTGCAGCTCTCACATCCCTACATGGTGATGGGAAATATGATAGCTGGCACAATCTTAACTTTGGTATTCAGTTTAATATCTTTTCACTTTAAGATCTTGTCTAGTTCTTCTATAGCTGCCCTTCCTAGTGCTAGTCTTCTTCTGATTTCTTTACTGCAATCCTCCTTTTGATCAATGATTGCTCCAACTTATGGAAAATCTTTAACTTTTTCAATTTCCTTATTGTCTGTATTGAATTCTTGTAGTTCCTTCATGACTATAGTCCTAAAAGGTGAACATCTCTGCCTTTAGGTTAACTGCATCTGATGAGACATTAAAGGTTACAGTGGGACAGCAATGTGACAGTGGTAGAATCCATGTTCAAATTCCTCAAGAATCTCTCTCTCTCTCTCTCTCTCTTTATCTCCCATGGATATTTCTGTGAAGTTTAGTGGTTGGGCTATGGGAGTCAGGGAGCCTTCTAGTCTGGAGCTGATGTGGCATCAAAGTCAGCTAAATTCTCCTTTGAATTCCAAACTCTAACTTGGGGTGTGTAGCCAACTCATTCTCCTCAACTGAGCTTGATGCCCAGAAGCATTAAGCCTCCAGGAACAATGTTGTTAAAGAAATTTCAACTTCTGGAGCCAGTGAGACATTTTCATGTCCCTCTGCATGTCCAGCTACATCTTTGCGATGTGCTGTATTCTCAAACTTCTCAGCAACATCCAGACTCATTTGGATCAAACAATCCTGGATGTTTTTTTTTTTAAATGTCATTGTCAATAAAGCTTTCTTTTATTCTATGAAGATTTATTTTATACAATAATCACAACCACCACTGCAATACACACATGTATGTACACATGTACATATACACATTTGGTTTTCTGCTAAAAAAAGGTAACATTTGGTTTTCTGCCGAAAAAAGAAAACAATGCATTTTACTCTGAACAACTTTTTTAACAGAAAACTATGGCAGTCAAGCTGTTGGTTATTCCCAACTACAGTAGACCTATTCAAGCAATTGCTGAATGCACAATAACATCCAAAATCCACAAAACAGTGATATCTTTATTGGATCAACCAAATTGCACAAAATATATGATGTAAGCTTTCAAGGCTGTTTTTAAGAACAGCATCTTGACAAAATGTATGCTTGTGACTCTAACATCATCTTTTTATTGTTTCTCCTGTATGATTTTTAACACCTGTGTCTGATGAAGAAGACTGTGGAGCTTCGAAAGCTTACCTTGTGTATTTTGTGCTTTTTGGTTAGCCCAATAAGGTATCACTTTTCCCCTGCAATTGCTGAATGGTGAATCAACACATATACAAATCCCATTGACTGAATGTGTCTATTCTAGTCAAAAGTTGAGGAAGTAGACTGAAGAACCTATCACAGGGTTTTCTTGGAAAATTTGTTCAGAGGGGGTTTGCCTTTGTATTCCCCTGAGGCTAAGAGAGTGTGACTTCTCCAACTCCACTCAGTGGGTTTCCATGGCTGAATGGGGATTCAAACCTTGGCCTACAGATTCTAGATTGATCTATTTATAACATAGACATATCAATACCATATCTGTATCTATATCTATATCTATATACGGAAGGCAATGGCAAACCTCCTTTGAACAAATCTTGACAAGAAAACCCCACAACAGGTTTAGTTTACAGTCACCGTAAGTCAGAAATGACTTGAAGGCACACAACAACAAATGTATATTTTTTTAGAAAAATATCTAAATCAATTCCTTTTTTACAAAATAAACTCACATTTAATTTCTACATTTAAACAAACAAAAACATACAAATGTAGCAACGTGTGCAAGGAGTACCTTCTTGCAAAGCCATGCTGCACATTATGTAGCATGCGATGGAACCCAATGAATACAGATGCACTCATATGAGTATCTGCAGAATTAATTTAATAATTTTTTTTTTTTTTAAAATAGCTCTTTTCAAATCTAGCCTTAAAAGTGTCTCCTAAAGTAGGGGGCGAGGGTGAGGGGGTCGAGGGGAGAATAGGGAGAAGGAAAGCCCAGGATGACAGTCCTTATCAAAGTGTATATAGAGACATTATATGTTCCCGTAATTGTTTAGGCCGGTGAATTAATGAATCCCCGGCTGTAAGTCTCTATTTGAAATGATTTCAGCACAGAGTCTGGCTGCTGTTCTGCTCCTTTGGAAAGGGAGAAAAAAAAGAAAGAAAGAAAGAAAGAGGGGGAAAAAAGCCTGTGTGAAGCTCTGGAGAAGGGCCTTGAACTCTGCCATTCACTTCTTTTCAGCCTATCAGCTGAGTCTAATTGCCAGAAAGCACACGAGACCCCGAAACCTGATTGTTCTTCGACCTCCTTTGAGGTTCTGAGGCATGAAAAGCAAAAAGGGTGGGGGGGAGAGCTCCCTTTTGATCTTCTCTTTCTCTCCCTCTTTCTTTCTCTTTCTCTCCCTCTCCCTCTTTCTCCTCTCCTCCCCCAACTCTCTCTCCAACCTCCCCCCCCCCAATGCTTACTCCTACTCCAAGAATGACATGTTTCTTTATGCGGCCCCTTCTTCTTCTTCACCTTCTTCAGAAACACAATCATTAATAAGGCCTTTCTTTAAAAATCAAATCAAATCAAAACTAAAAAAGGGTGCGTGGAAGGGGAGAGGGGGGGAAAGGATGGCTTGAATTGGTGTCACCTTCAAGGGTGGTCCCAGGCTAGGGAGTGAAAAGCTCTCTGGTTGGGTGGGGTAGGGGGAATTGGCATTCCTGGCCTCTCTACAGGTCAGGCTTAAACACCCTGACCTCAATTTTCCCTCTCCTCTGCTAATGAACCAATTCGCACGCCAATACAAAATCATCCCCAGGAGTAGAGACAAAAGGAAGAAGATGTAGTTGACCCTCTAAAAGGATGGAATGTATTGTCAGCGTTGGGCTCATGACATCACGGCTCTGATCATCCTTAATCTCTTTTTCTCATTCTCTCTCTCTTTCTTTTTTTCTGTTGTGCTCTATGGATCTGCCACAAAATTAAACTCACATTTCTCGATTTCTTAGTTTCTGGAGGTGTGGCAAAGTGGTGGGGTTGGGTAGAAGGGAGCAACCTGTCTCTTTCACAAATACGTACTCTTTCTCGCCCCTGTTTTCTATAGATCTGACCCCAAATGAAACTCACATTTCTCGATTTCTTATTTGTTTTGGGAGGTGTGGCAATGTAGCTCGGTTTTGTGGCAGCGGGAGTGATCAGTCTCTTTCACAACCACATAGAATTCAGAGACATAGCCATGTTAGTTTGGAAAATCAGAATGCAAAGGGATCATGGAGCATCTTTGAAACTGGAATAAAGTGGGTAGCATGAGCTTTTGTAGACTTGAGCCTACTTCCTCCTACGAAAGCTCATGCTAGCAGCTTCTTTATTTTGGTCAGTCTCACAAACATATAGTCTCTCTCGCTCCTGTATTCCATAGATCTGCTCGCAAACTAAACTCACATATCTCTATTACTTATTTTTTTGGAGATGTGGTGACATGGCTGGGTTGTGTTGGAGGGAGCAATCAGTTGTTTTCACATACACATAGTCTGTCTCACTCCTCTATTCCATAGATCTGCCCAAAACTAAACTCACATTCCTCTATTTCTCATAATTTTAGAGATGTGGCAATATGGTTGGCGTGTGTGGAAGGGAGTGCATAGTCTCCCTCGTTCTTGTATTTCATAGATCTGTCCCAAGACTAATTTCACATTTCTCTATTTCTTTTCTTTTCTTTCATTTTTTTTTTTTTTGAGGTATGGTGATATGTTTGGGTTGTGTGGATGGGAGTGACCAATCTCTTTCACAAACACACAGGCTGCATATTCACTGCAGAAATATTCCATGTTGACCCCAGTTTAATTGCCAAGACTCAATGCTATGGAATTCTGGAAATTGTAGTTTGGTGAAACATTTAGCTTTCTCTTTCAGAAAGCTCTGGTGCCACAACAAACTACAATTCCCAGAATTCCACAGCATTGAGCCATGGCAGTTAAAGAAGTGTCAACTTGGGTTATTTCTGCAGTGCAGATGCAGCAACAGTCTCTCTCTTTCCTGTGTTCTGTAGATCTACCACAAATCTAAACTGATAAATTTAGACTCACATGCCTCTATTTCTTATTTTCTGGTGCGTGGGGAAGAGGCAGGGTGGTGTGGAAGGGAATGACTAGTCTTTCTTTCACACACACAATCTCTCTCTCTCTCTTGTGATCATGAAGGCAGAACTAGCTCACTTCTGAAGGTTCCACATCGCTGCCTCACTGTCAATTGTTAGAGATAAAGTGGTGTTATTTGTATCTGTTCTGTTTCAGTAGCTTATCAAGCTGACATCTAAAGAGGGGTTTTCTTTATTTCTTTTCTTTCATTCTTCTATTATTTTCTTTTTTTAAAAAAGGGAGATGATTATTATCAGAAAAGAACCTGCAGCCATGATAGCATCCTTCTCTCTGCATTTGAATAGTGAACCTCAGCTCTGGCTTGAATTGCATAACCTCTTTCCTCCCCACCCCCACCTTTTTTAGGTTAATATAGATATTTCATAAAGGCAAGTGACATTTTTTTAAAGGCTGTGCTTTGTAAATTAAGCAGAATCACTGTGGGAGAAGTATGCTGAAGAAAAAAGACACAGGGAAGGTGGCCAGCTTTGTGCAAAAGGTTGATGCAAAACCCACACTAGGTCAAAGTTAGATGAGTTTTTCTTTTGCATACGAATTTGCATTGTTAAAGGTATGTGGATTTAAATAAAATCTGAACACATTCTTTTTTCTTTTCTAAGTGTGGACATTGCATAATGGTAGCGATGTGTGACCCTGTGGCATTTTGTAGTACAACTTTCTTATATAATTACTGGTCAGAGGTAACAGCAGAACAAGGATGCAGGGCTAGAAATGCAATAAGTGAAGACCATTTTGATCATAGGCTAGAGATTCCACATCTTTGTGTTACTAAAAAGATATTTGCAGTCACTTATGCACAAGTGTTTCCTTAAAAGCCAGGGTCTGGAACAGAAAATAATAGAGGTCTGTAACATTGGCTACATATTTTGCACATGCAAATGAATATGGTCATTTCTTCTTTGTCAACAGAAAGATAGCTTTTGTCTTCAGCATGTTATATCCAACCCAAAATATCACTTTTGTTAATAACAAGCAAAAAAAGTTTCTGGCTTCAAGTCCTGGTCCTACCCTGTAACTCCAGCAAGTGTTTTGAAGACCATGGATTAGAACAGCCTTGGTCCTCCAGATGTTTTGGGTGTGAACTCCCAGAATCTCTGGTCATTGTCCATCCTGGTTCAGTTTCTGGGAGCTAGAGTCCAAATCATCTGAGGAATCAAAGGCTGAGAACCACTGAGTTGGAAGACACACACTCCAGGTCTGGATTCTGCCAGTTGGCATTCTGGTTTGGCCTTTATGGTCTTGTGATTGTTCCATAACTCACTTCAGCCACATATTTGCTTCTGAGTGAAGACTATGGCTGGACTCTTTTTTAGGGACTTCCATTTGTGTAAGTAGCCAGTGACACAATAAGCTGGTCTTTTTATCTTTCCCTTGGGCTGAGAAATTTCCAATGGAGATCCCAGAAAGATGCACACATATAGCTCTAACTTTTGCCCATCCACCCCAGTTCCTTCACAATCCTGGCTTTATACATTCTGTGTGTATGTATGTGTGTGCCTTCTAGTTTTTTCCAACTTATGGCAACCCTAAGGTGAGCCTAAGGGTTTCATGGGGTTTTTCTTGGCAAGATTTGTTCAGAGGAGGCTTGTCATTGCTTTCCCCTAAGGCTGAGAGCTTGTGACTTGCTCAAGGTCACTTGAGTGGGTTTTATGGCTGAGTGGAAATTGAACCCAGGGTCTCCAGAGTTGTAGTCTAATGCTCAACCACTATACCATGCTGACTCTCTCATACACCTCAATAGGACCTTGGCAATATTTAGCAACTCTTTTCCCAAAGGCAGATTTGTCCAGTTCCATAGTTTCAGGCATGATTGACATAACTCAAATAAATGTCAACTTAGCTTCCCTGTTTTACTTCATTTGGTTTGAGTGAACAAGATAAATTGTGATAAAAATGTCCATGGAATAATCACTTCTGTAATGAAGAACACATGTGGAGGTTAGATGTTTATTAAATTGCTCCAAGAATGTCTACTTTTGAACAATGTCTCATTTTAATGTGTATTTTTGAGCTTCTCTGTGTTTCTCTTTTTCTGTCTCCTTCCTGGACCACCCACAATGATCCCAACTGAAGGGAAGGCATGTTATCCATTCAAAACCTACATTCAAGGACTAATATCCAAGAGCCAATATCCTTTCGGAAGGTCACTTCAGGCCTACTTGCTAAGCTTCCATGTGTCTATAGATGATGCCAAAAAGATAGAGAAAATAGTAAATCTTTATAGCAATAGGCCCATATGTGGCTATTGACTGCTGGACCAATGAGAAAACCCTCTTAGGTGCAGATGGTTTGGAAGGAGAACAGTGTCAATGGCTGCATCTATGCTGCAGAAAATTAATGCAGTGGACACCATTTTACCTGCATGACTCCATGCTATAGAATGCTGTAGTTGTAGTTTTGTAGAATATTTAGCCTTCTTTGTCAGAGAGTTCTGCTGCCCTGACAAACTACAAATCCCAGGATCCCATAGGATAGAGACATGGCTATTAAAATGATATCAATAAATGAATGGATAATATACAAAAATAAATGAATAGATAATACATGAATGGATAAAATGCAAAGTCCAACAATAGCCAGAACAACATTCATTGTGTGTCAGCCCATTTTCAATCCTGCAGCTTCTGTGAGTAAGAGCCTGATCCCATACTTTTTTACTGTATGACTTAACACAACATGTAAACTATTGATGTCACCAGAAATATTGGGAGATTCAGGAAGTGAGCGGGGAAGAAGAGGAAACAAACTGCAGCTCAAACCCAATTGTTGTTTCCAATTAAAGCAGACCCGTTGAACCCCACTGGATTTGCCTATGTGTTGACTCATCATTCAACAACAGATTTAATAGGCTTATTCTAGTTGGGACTAACCAAGAGGGGTCAGACATGCAAGCACACTATTTTTACAACATGGGTACCCCTAGCCAGTGAGGACAGTCATGAGTCACTGATCAGTTAAACCACTGATAATCCAGCTCTAGTTGTAATAGTGAAGGAAAGCTCACTGCTCCTTGAAGAGATCTCTGATCTCCTCTGTCCATTGAACATCTTCCCCCTCCACCCTGCATCTGTATTGAATAACTTTACACCAAAACATAATAGAGCCCTAAACCTTAATAGGGAAAGGTCTGTGAAGTAATGATTTTCTCAGTTGCAGAGCACCTGTAATAACTGCCTAAAGTGGCGCCAATGGTTTACAGGTTTAACAACAGTCTATCAGGGCCCAGACAGGCTTATCAAGACCACCTGTCTGGGATGCTGTCTTATCTGATCACCCTTGACTCAGTTGTTCCAAAGATGCCTCTCCATTTACCCCCAACAAGCCATGTATCCCCCTAAACAACACACTCTTTGGGCTTTTTAGGGGAAGAGTGGGCAAGGGGGGGGAAACAGAAGGTGGAGTGATAAATAAAGTTGAGCTGAAAGGTTTAAAATGTGCAACCAACACCACGTACTGAGGGAGATAAGCTCTCAGACAAGTTGGGAGGCGATGATATGCCATTCACACTTCAAGGATGCAAGAGGGTGGTGGGCATAGGTTACTGGTATCACAACAGGCAACCTCGGGTTTCTCGGATGACATGGACCGATACAGTAATCATGGCTCATGGTGTCAATGTTTTAACAAGGGACAGGAAAGGAGCCATTGTCCAAACAGCAAAGCGAGCCAGATCAGATTAGGTGCTGTCATTATTCCATGCAAACTAGCAGCTGGGGAGAAAAGTTCTCTGTGTGTGATACTGGCAGAGATGGGAGATTGCAAGCATGCATATACAGGGGTAGCCATGCAGATTGTATCCTGTAATATCTCAGTACATCTTGCAGACAGCATAGGTTTAGGAAGATTATTTTTGTTCTCACCACCCTTTCAGTGCTGGATTTTTTTAAAAAAAACTTGAAAACTTTCACAGAAGTTGATTTTTGTGTCATTTGGGTCACTGAGTTACCATGTTAGCAGAGTGGTGAATCCCAATTTTACAGAGAAAGTTTCAATCTTAGTTTTGAAAAGAACTATCCAATGATCTGAAATATGTTCTCTATGTTGTTTCTACATCTTGGATAGAGCCTTTAAAGTGTAGACTGAAATCTATCACAAATTCATCATTCAGACCTGTAATACCAGTACATATTAGTATTAAAAGAGCCCTGATGACACAGTGGTTAAATGTCTGTACTGCAGCCACTCACTCACACACCATAAGGTTGTGAGTTCAATACCAGCCAGGGGCTCAGGGTAGACTCAGGCGTGCATCCTTCTGAGGTTGCTAAAATGAGTACCCAGCTTGTTGGGGGCAATTGGCTTACACTCCCTAAACCGCTTAGGGAGTGCTTATGTACACTGATAGAAATGTACTTGCTATACCATTTCACTGGTATAGAAATGTACTTGCTATTGCTATTGCTATTATTTATTGATTAATTAAAGTATTTATATCCTCCCCCATACAAAAGGATTTTGGGGTACTCTACAATAAAAAATAAATTCAAACAGTTTAAAATAATTTAAATTTTCAAGGAAAATTTCCAAGCTAAATGCATATTAAACTATTTTACACTACAATATGGATTGCAAGTATGTCTCTTAAATTATGGTATAGAACAGGGATGGGCATCTGTGCGTTGACCAGGGATCAATTCTGACAGACCTCCCCCCCTCCAGAAAGCCCAAATACCTCTGTTTTCATCAAAAGTTTGTCTTGAAAAGGCAACAGTGATAGCTTTTGCCTTGCTTTGTGAACAGTGAACAAGTGAAACCACTGCCACTATAGTCTGTTGCATAAGTGCTTTCAGACAAAGGGATCTTGGCCCTCTTATGATCAAGGTCCTCCCTGCAAATAGGACTTCTGCAGTGACATAAGCCCCAGATGGGATTCTGAGAACTTGTATTGTAATCCTGGGCAAGTAAACAGCAAGTAAATCTGCACATTTTGTGAAATTAGCTTAGCAGAGATATGCCCTAGTTTTCAAGAGTTAGAGAAATGTTCATACCTTATACAAAAGATGAAAATTTTTCTTGGGAGTAAGCTCATCTCCCTGCAATGTGTCTCCCCTTGGGAACTATTGAAAGGAATGTTTGAGAAGCCATCAGGGTATCTTTGGTATTAAAAGTTGTTACACCAATAGCCAACAGTATCTCAGACCTTATTTACATGGCCAATAACTAATATTACCTAAAGATATCATCAGAAAATGAACAAAGATGTCTGTGAAAAAGATCAAGGCTGAAAAGGATCAAGATGAAACATTAGCTTAGAGACTGACCCTCTCTTACAGGAACCTGGAAAAGTTACTTTTGGACTATACATATCAGAATCCCCTACCAGCTCTCTAAAACTCTGGTTTCTCTCTATGTATTTTTCCAGGATTTGGGGGCATGTGGTTTACTAACTGATCAATTGCCTAGTCATAAGCTGTGCAACTCCAGACTGAAGACGGGGAAGAGGAAGAGATAAAGATCAGCGTGATCCCAGGAAAAACAACAAGACAAGAAATGTTATAGTGCTGAAGCAGATAATGATATCTTTCTTCCTCCTCTGAACAGTACTAAAGTAGCTGTATTTTGAACTGCATGGCCCTAGAAGGCTTTCCTTCTTTATTGCAAAAAAGTCACAGATAGTTTTTTTCTGTGTGTGTGGTTTCTCATATCCACGCTACACAGAGGGCCTTTTTCCTACCAAATATACCCCACAGGCGTCTTTGTATTATCACTTCAAAGGTACAGATCTCTTTTAAACATCCCTCTTTTTTGACGACTGGCAGCTCTGATCTGGAAGTTGCAATTGAGTAAAACTGAGAGATGTGATCATCTGGAGTTTTCACTTCCACCACGATTCTGAGCTATAAAAGCAGCGATTACCTTTGATATGGTTAACGATGTTACCAAGACAGCAGACATTCCAGCTGGTTAATTTAATTTCCAAGCTTGATGATATCATTTAATGGCTGGAGATTTATTTGTATATTTTTTTCCCAAGGAAGGAAGGAAGGAAGGAAGGAATTCTAATGGCATCCATTTCCATTGGTGTGACCATTGTATGTAGCTTCCTGGATGCTACCACTGATGGGAATTCAGAACAAGATCAAACTGAGAAGTTGCATAGATCAGTCCAACTGGTCCTGGCAGGTCTGAAGATGTCCCATTGCTCAAAGCCAGGGCAGAGCAGTGGGTTGTTGTTTTTGTTTTTGTTGTGTGCCTTCAAGTTGTTTCCAACTTATGGTGACCCCAAGGCAAACCTTTCATGCGTTTTTCTTGGAATAATTTGTCTGGAGGAGATTTTAGATCATTCACCAGCTCTCAGCCAAACCCAGATCACCAGACTGCTGTAACATGGATATGTGTGGGGAGAAGGTGATAGGAAACCATTGCCATCATCCCGAGCTCCTTGGGGGAAGAGGTATTTTAGTAAATCTAGTGGTGGCCAGTGACTTCCATGTCAGTGGGCTTGTGAATCTATTCTGACTCTGAATTTCAAAGGAATTATCCAGAGTGTAGAATTCTATCCCCCAAATAGGTTCAGCACCATGGATAGCTTAAAATCCACTTTAAAATGGTTTAAAATCCAGGCTAATCCCCTGAGCAGATTCACTATCCCACCAGAATGGAAGCTATAAGCCACCCTGAGCAAAGTTATAATCAAGTAACATTAGGAGGACTGCAAACATGATTGTATTCTGTTTGGCTATTTGGAACAATTTCTTTGAAATAAGCAGATTTAACACCATTGCCAATGATGGCTCATTAGCCTGAACTTTCCTGTAGCATGCAAGCAACCTCCAGCAGTTAAGAGCTTGCTTACTGCTCCCTCCTCAAACCAGAGTGAAGCCACATGATCCAGAAGCATGTCAAAATGTCAATTTCACTACCTATCGGGTGGGCACAGTCTTGTTTTTGATTTGATTGAGTTTTGCTTTATCTCTTTAAAAAAAGAAAAGAAACACTCTTTGTTACTATCTACAAGGCCAGATCAATAGCTCAAGGGGGAATTTTGCGACTAGCAAAGCAATTCAACCAATCTTCCTTTCTCACCTTGCGATGGCAGAAGGAACACAACTGGGATCAATCAAACAGAGAGGAGGGGGTAGGAAGAAGAAACCAGCAACTCCCACTGTATTCTTTACATCCAGGGAGACTTTCTGATCCTAGGGATAGAAAAGACTGAACCTGGACTCCCCCCACCCCATTGGAAAGGACAAATAAATAGTAGTTGTTGTTGTATTCCTTCAAGTTGTTTCTGGCTTTATGGAGACCCTAAGGTGAACCTATCATAGGGTTTTTGGGAGGCAAGATTTGTTGTGAGGTTGTATGCCATTGCCTTCCTCAGAGGCTGAGAGCATGTGACTTGCCAAGGTCACCCAGTTGGTTTCATAGCCAAGCTGGGAACTGAACTACTATCTCCAGAATCATAGTCCAGCACTCAAACCACTATGCCACTCTGGCTCACGGCCAGTTTAGGGGAAAACAACCAAGTTTTCAAGGATTTTTTCAAGTTTTATGCTATTCAATTATCAATCCTAAGAGGTAATTTCAAAAATGATGGAAAGTAACTCAAAAGTTATATAGTGAGTAACAGAATAAATTACTTTTGTAGCAATGCAGTGAATAACAACAATAACTTCTCAACCACTCTAGCAAGAAAATGGGAACATATTAAAGTGGTATCAAAGTGCTATTGCAATTGGGTAGCTACATCTTGTGAATTCATGAGCACTGATATAAAAGCGGCATTATGTGCTTGAACGTCTCCAGGTAATTCTCATACTAATCTAGGTCCAAAACACACTGAAGAAATAATCCAGTTTCAGACCATTTCAGGTAAGACCATTTAGGCTTGATATTAAAAGAAATATTTTAACTGTACAGTTTGAGTCTCCCTTATCAGAAATACTTGGAACCAGAAGTGTTTTGGATTTGAGATTTATTTATTAATTTAACAGATTTTGGAATATTTGCATATACATAATGACATACCATGGAGATGGGACTAAATATTGAATTCATTTATGTTTTGTATACACCTTATGCACATAGTCTGAAAGTAATTTTATACATAATATTTAAAACATTTTGTGCATGAAACAAAGTTTGTGTACACTGAATCATCAGAAACCAAGGATGTCACTTTCTCAGCCACACATGTGGACAATTTTAGATTTTGGAGTACTTTGGGTTTTGGAGTTCTGGTTAAGGAATACTCAACCTGTAATAGAAATGTGAAAGTGGAACAGACTCCTTCATTAAGGTATGGGTTGACCTTCATCAAGGATATTTGAGCGGAGGCTTCATAGTAATACTGCAGGGATGCAAGAATGACAGTCTGCATTAATGAAGGCCCTTCATTAAGCAGGAAGCTGGGTTAGATGTCAGTCATAGTTCTTCTCAAATCTATGCTTCTATGGAATGTAGGAGTAAGAATACTACCATGGGTTTTCCAGCAGAAAAATGCAACCCCCAAATCAACTTTCAAAAAGTGACTTTGATAGAGCGGTTGGGTCATTCTGTGGCCTGATGCTGGATAGGTTGTGGGGAGCAAAACAATAGCCTAGATTGTTTAGTCCCAGCTAGAATAAACACATTAAATAAATGATTGAATGTTGGCGTGACACATACAAAAATATGTTCTTGTAATATGCATTGCATGGACCTAAAATAAAATGAAAGAAACCTTCTGGGGTTTCCTGGAGTTCATGCTTGAAAGCATTGATCAAAAAATATGATTTCATTTTGCTTATTCTTTGTTAAAAAGTAAATAGGCACTGCATTACTTCTAGAGCAAACAAGATGATCCGACTGAACAGCTCAAAGAGTCTAATAGAGCTTTTGAAGCAGTAGGATGTTTAAGCTAATTTTCTCACACTTTGTACAATGTATATGATATGCTTTTGCCCTGCCAAGAGGCACATGGGAGGCATACATGCACCCTGGTCTATGGTTCCCATTGGTGAAAATAATTCCAGCTGCAGCTTAGCAAAGGTGAGCAAATAAACACAGAAACACATTAAATCTCTGAATCTGTATTAAAGCCAAATCAACACCCTTTTCTTAATAAAGTTATTTTTTAAAAAGAGAGAAAGCAAGAGTAAGGAAAAGGGGAGGGGAAACAAACCCTCTCCAGCCTCAAAGCAAAGCATCTGTGTTTGTGCTGGTTATTTCATGTCAAGGCAATTACCGTGATGCTATTAGGAGAGATCAGGGAGGGAGAAGTGTTGTCGTATGGGGAGGAGAGAAAACAAACCTTTAAGCAATCATGTAGAGCATGCAGAACATCTTAAAGCAGGCGGAGGAACAAAGCTGAGCACTGTCAGGCTATCGATCTATTCCATAAGGTGCAGAGTCCTACGCTGCTGTGATTGCCTTTCCTGCTGGGCTTAGAGCAGGCTGAAAGAATACGATATTGATCTGGCCCAGTTCCTGAGAAGTAACTTGCTGATAAACATCAAGTCAAGGCCAGTAGCTCTGAATCAAACTGTGGCAAAATACAACTCAGTGTTGTGCTTCAAAGCTGAAACCAAAGGCTTGTATGGGTATGCAGCCACTTAGAAATGTGGAGGTGATGGCATACATTTGTTTGGCAACATGCCTGGGTGATGCCCCTGTTGATCAGGACTTTGGGTTCTGGCTTGGACCTCGGCCACAGAAGAGCTGGAGAAAGGTGATGCACAGTTGCAAAGTCCCCAAGATTGCAATGGCAGGATTGGGTGAATCTAAAAATGGTAGCCAGGAAGATTGTAGTGCTGACCACCTGGATGTGCTTGAACAAGGAAGAGGATGTGCTTATAGGATCATAAAATCATAAAAACTTAAAAGTGGAAAAGGCTGTGAGAGTCCTCAATCAGCTGCCACGTAGTCATCCACTGATAAAACACCCTGGAGAAGGGGGCCATCTAATCATTTAATGAAGGCAAAAGAGTCCACCAACTTCCTAGATAGTCTGTTCCACTGCTGAAGAGTTTATACTTTCATCAAGTTCTTCCTAATGTTCAATCACAATCTCTTTTCTAGTAATTTGAACCCACAAGATCATGCCTGTTCACCAGCTTTTAGGCTCCATGCATCTTATATTCCTCTTCTTTAACAATTGGACAGCGAGCTATCATTCCTGTCCATGTGACACGAACAGGTACTAACAAAACAACCACCACAAACAACCTATTCCATGGAGAGAGAGAGAGAGAGATAGAAGACAGAGGAGGGATTAGACTTTGTTTCTCCATTGCTGGTAATGAAAGACACAAAGGTAGAATTTTAATAGGCTCACTGAAGTAAAGAATCTTGTTCCAACCAAAGAGGAGTTGTTTGCTTTCAGGTGCTCCCCAAGGGGTTTTGCTTCCTCTTGGCTGCTGGGCTTGGGATGTCAGCTGTCTTGGAAGACAGGGCACCCTGGAAAGTACAGAGCCTAAAAGCTGGCGAACAGGTTCCGCATGACTGCTGTTAAGTCTCTCTGGACCTCTACAGAAAGCTGAACTCTTTGACCACGTAGGTGTGAACTGAAGAAGGGATTGGGTCATTTCCTTTCAAAGTTTCTCTTTGCTGTAACAAAAGGTGTTCAAGTCTCTCCCTCCCCCCTCCTTTCTTCCTATTTTCTTTTCCCAAAAGCTTGTTCTCAAAATGTAGTGGTGGGGAAACCATAGTGGTGTTTTGTTTTCTTGCAAGCGGGCTAAACCTATCTGTTTTGGCAAATCAGCTTTTGCAAGGGAAAGAGCCAATAAGACTTTTTTTGGAGCATATAATTTGAGTAGTATTTTGGACTGCCATGGACAAGATTTGAAAACAGTATAAAATGTTTCACTGTATAGGTATATCTCTTGGCTTGAGTCTTATTGGTTAATTCTATCTGGAGTAGACCGGTTGAATCAATTAAATGGTGAGTCGACAGAGAGATAAAGCAGATTGATTTAATTGATGCACTCTAGTTGGAAATAACAACAGGATTCAGTCCATATAGCCTGATGCCTAGGGAGTGGATTCCAAGTGTTGAATGGTGATGTTGTGCAACTGAACATGCATCCAAGTGGTCAACCAAACATATGAGTGAATGCACATTTGAGTATTCATGCACAGATGCAAAACGGCACAGCATGCACAAGCTTGCTTCTGCAATCTAGAACACAGATTTGTTTGTACAAAAATGTCTGACTGCCTCCTTGGGGAGACTTATGAGTGCATAAGACACCAACAGGATTCCAAAGATACATTAGCAAAGGTAAAGAAGCACTCTCTTTTTTACCCTTTGATAACAAATTCTCTTCTGTATTTCTCTATCTCTCTCGGTGACAAGTAGCCACCCACCCTAAGTGATCCTAGTGAGATGGCTTTCTTTTGTGTCTTTGCCTGAGCCCACCTCACCTATTGAGCACAGTGCAGACAAGTACTAGAGACTTACTATAGAAGATTTTGTAATGGAGTTGGAGATCCTGATGCTTCTGCTGGACAGCTACATTTATAACTTATCCATGAAAGGATCCAGTAAAATCAGTTGACAGCCTGACCCAGCCCAATGATACATTTAGAAGTCAATTGTTCACATGTTTGCATCAAAGAGATTTCATGAAAGTTTTGATTTATTTTATTAATATTCCATCTGTCTCCTGAATTGGAACAAATAAGATACCGTATTAAAACATCAATACTTTACCTTACCAGAAAGTGCAAACTATCACACCAGAGTGTGTATTGTGTGTTGGTGCAGAGATAAGGGAAGGAAACAAGTGGCTTGGGGAAGAGCATTGGTTGTCAGCCTGTTGTGGGAGATAACAGAATGGTCAACATATTCTCCCCAGAAATTAGGAAAATTGGAAAAGGGTGAGCCTTTTCCATCTTCCCCCCTCCATCTGTTTTTGACCTAAGTCAACAAATTGCTTGCTCAATTTTTTTTTTAAAAAAACTTTACTCACCAGTGGAAGGAGAGCAGTGAGGGGCCAGACTCAGAACTATTCACACTACACACTATTTCTCATAGTTCCATCCAGTGGAGTCTGGGTTTTGCAGTTTGATAATGCACTAGAGTTCTCTGATTGAGAGTTCTAAATTTCACTTCCTAAACTACATATCCTAGGATTCAATAGGCTGGAACTATGGAGGTTAAAGTGGAATCATTGCGCTACAGTTATGTAGTGTGAATAGGCCACTCTGTAATGACAGAGAGTTCCATAGCCTGGGTGTAGCCTCTAAGAAGGTCCTCTCTCATGTCCTCTCCAAACTTGCCTGTGAAGATGGTGGAAGCAAGAGATAACCCTCCCATGAGCATCTTAGGATGCTCATATGAGGCAATAAGGTCTAAAGAAATAAAAATAAATCAAATAAGCACTGACCCTTCCATTCCTAAAATGGGTTCACCATCTTGGATAGCTAATTAAAGCTGAGACTTAAACCCAGAGAGGATTCACTGCTTCACTGACATGGAACCCTCCAGCCTTCACCGATTGAAAGGCGTAGTTCTGCTTCCCTCCCTTCTTAGTACAAGGTTAAAACTTCCAGATACTTTTTAAAACAACAACAACATGAAAACATTTAGATCTGTTGTTCAGTAATTGGAATCAACATTCAAATGTGAGCATCAAATTTCTCATTAGTTTCACATCAATACCAATGCTGAAGGCATGGATCAGTGAACTGAGTTTCTTACTGCCCAAGTGAATTCATTAATCAATCTTTCCTAAGATGGCTGTA
The DNA here is from genome assembly GCA_026167975.1 of Phrynosoma blainvillii. Lineage (NCBI taxonomy): Eukaryota > Metazoa > Chordata > Lepidosauria > Squamata > Phrynosomatidae > Phrynosoma > Phrynosoma blainvillii. The sequence goes on along the minus strand of JANUYF010000010.1, from coordinate 4,392,255 downwards.
GAAGCAGACAGCTGTTCTAAGCAGCTGTCTTCTAGTAAACCCACTTCACGTATATGCTATGAGATTTTCTTCTTCTTCTTCTCCTTCAGTTGTGTAGGGTTGTTTGGGTTTTAAGCTGAAAGCCCTCTAACTATTGGCAAAATAAGAAAGGCTTGTAATCTTAGAGATTTGTATCTTAGTTGCATGCTTTGTATGCCCTATATTAACTTCTGGGCACATCCACGTAGAGTTGGTGTGAACTCTTGTGTGAAACCATGGGAGAAAGAATGTATATGGTTAGCTGGTTAGCAGTTTCTTATGAACAAAGCCAGTAGTTGTAGTTGTTGCTGGAATGTGTCTTCAAATCATTTCTGATTTATGGCAACCCTCAGGTGACGCTATTGGCAAGATTTATTCATTTATTTATCTTTACTTTCCTCTGAGGCTGAGGGTGTGTGACTTGCCCAAGGCCACCCAGTGCATTTCCATGGCTGATAGGGATTTAAACTCCAGAGTCATTATCCAAAATTATCTTTTGAAGTCCAAAAGATAATATTGAAATCCAAAACTCAAACCACTACACTATGCTGGCTCAAGTCAATACTTGAACAAACATTATCATAGTCTTTGAAATCCCCCCCCCCCAAAAAAATCATATAAAATGTTGTGGTCTGAATCCCATTGATTAGTACCAACTACTCATCGAATCAATTCTAAAATGGCGAGTCAACACATGGGTAAATCCCAGTGACTCAACACTGGGACTATTAAGAGGATTCAGGCCCCTATATTAGATGAAACTGCACCCAAAGGTCAGAATACTATTGCTAATCCTTGCTAGAATAGACGTATATTAACACATGCAAGTGTTGACTCACTAGTCCATTCAATGAATGGACTCTAGGTAGAATCATCTAACAGGATGTGTGTGCCTTGAAGTCAACTATTGAGTTATGGTAACCTCATAAATTTCATAGGGTTTTCTTAAGCAAGAAATACTCAGAGGTGGTTTTGCCAGTCCCTTCCTCTGAAATATAGCCTCCAGCACCTGGTATTCATTGATGGTCTCCCATCCAAGTACTAACCAGAGCTGACCCTGCATAATGTCCAACTTCCAAGACCTGATGTCTTTAGAGCAATGTTTGCTGAACTCTGGTCCTCTAGGTGGTTTGGACTTTAACTCCCAGGAGCCTTGGCCAACTTAACCTGACTAGGTTAATGGCTTAATGGCTTAATTCTGGGAGTTGGTCCAAAACATTTGGGGGATCAGAGCTGGGGAACCACTACTTTAGGATATTTAGGCACCCAGGCCATATATGCATGCATTTGTAAGAATACTGTTTAAAAAACTATTATGATCAGGAAATTGCTCCCCAAAAATACACATATCAGGAAGAATTGTGTGCAAGATTACATACATTAGGAGAAAGAGAACAAAAACAAATTTCCATACCTTCTTGGTGGCTGTGCCAAGATTGTGAAATTTTATCCTACATGAGACTAGACTTTTAAAAATAAAATAAAATAAATATTTTAACAGGCATTTGAAAATTAATTGCCTTTGTGTGTGTGGAGGTCTTTTTATGGGTTGTATGTGCTGTTTTTTTATCTTTATTGTTATGTTTCTAAATGACTATTGTTTATTAAAATTAATGGTGTTTTAGTATGCTGTCTTGTTTGTTTATAATTTTTTAGCTGTAAAACGTTTTTGCCTTTAACTTGTTTTAGCCTTTTTGTTCTACCTCAAAAGAAAGGTAGGATAATCAATGAATGCAAAGTGTTAATATTTTTGAGGGGGACTGGCTTTAAAATGGTGATGTTCTCAAAGTTCAGGATGAACCAAACTTATGATTAGAAAAATGCGAGAGAGCTTGGAACTGATTGATTCACCCCTTCCTAGTTCTTGCTTCTCCTCATTTGGGGCTCTGTTATTCATTCCATGCATCTGAAGAAGTATCCCAGGGCTGCATCTGCACTGCATAAATAATGCAGTTTGATACCTCTTTAACTACCATGGCTCCACGGTATGGAATCCTGGGGTTTGTAGTATTGTGAGATATTTAGCCCTTTCTGTCAGAGAATTCTGGTGCCACAACAAACTAAACTTCTCAGGATTCCACAGGATGGAGCCATGGCAGTTAAAACTGCATTATTTCTACAGTGTGGATGTAGCCCATGTTGACTAAAGCTTATCCTACAACTTCTTTTGCACAGAGTCTCAAAGATCCCTTTGCATACTGTGCTCTTAAACCAGTATAAGGGAGCATCCAATGATCCTACCGAGTGGAACTGGGCTCTCATTGAACAATACAGATCGATTTGTAAATGGTGGCTTCATTACTGTCAATAGAAAATGTTGCAACCATTAAGGCTTGGTTACCTCTTCTTATCTGGGTTATTGAGAGGAAGACGAAACCCAAACTGAACAGCTTTGGGCAGGTTTGATGAATGCATTCAATGAACGGTGTCTAAACACTAAACTGAATCCCACTCAATGTGTGTGCTCATCCATATTCAGTGGCCTTTGGTCCACTTCCTTTGCTCTGTTAGTCTAATAATAGATATTTAGATTTATTTATTTTTCATACACTAGCGGATGGAATGAGCTGGAAAGATTAGAAGTACATTAGTATCCAGTTTTCCATTACAACAGTCAAGCTTAGGTAACCGGAGCTTATCCTCTTTTAATCATATGCAATCGAGTAATTTGAGCCTGTCTTGATGGCCCCATATAATATTTCCTTTAGAAGCTTCTTGATATAGTCAGAATCTACAAGTTCAGCCATCCAATAACAGCCTCTGTGTGGTTCCTTTCCTTTGCCAATCTATCACACTTGGAAGAAAGATGAGACCGAGGTAATCTAACTTTGTGGGTGCAAGGGAATTGTGGAAGGGGAGTTAAATAATAGGAACAACAACAAAAAGAAACCCGGAGCCCTTCAGGATGTAGTAAATAGATAGGGGGAAAAACCTTACCGATGCATCATTTCATTGTGGGCTACCAGATAACAAGGAAAACACTGGAATCATGGGTTTTGTTTAAGACTAAAAGCATATATTTATTTTCACTAAGATGGTGAAAGGAACACAAACAGTTGAGCAAACTGCTTTGTATTGAGTCAGACCTTTGGAGACACCTACTCAGTATTGTCTGCATTGTGGTTAGGTAATTTTGACCCTCCAGAATAGGCATGTAAATAAATTTCATTGCTGCGGGCAGGAACAAATAATTTAAAAGAACAGTTGCAATTTAAACAGTAACAATTTGATTTTTTTTTTACATCTCATTTGTCCATAACTCAAAGCTTTCATAGGACTCCCCCTCCTTGTTCTCCTTGTACCAAGCGTTCGCATAAAACTGGCCTTGATAGCTCACCGTTTGCTATTTTCTCCCCTCACATTTGTTCATTATCTGGTGTCCTGAAAGATAAACCACCCTCCCACCCAACACCACCCATTGTATGGCATAACCCATCATTCAGTATTACAAAGCATATTCAAAATATGTGGTTAGCAAGCAGGGCAGGAGCTATGATCTTGGCATATCTGCTACTGCAATGAGCATAGCACAATGGCAAGCATGCAATGCAGCTGCAATGTGAAACATGCAACTGTAATGCATGAGATATTTATATGCACAACTCAGTTTCTGCTGATGTCTGCAGAATATGTTCATTGTGATGTGGTTAATAATTCACCTTATATCCAGAGAGCTAGTGTGATGTATTGGTTTGAGCACTGGTCCCTGAAGATCAGAGTTCAATTCCCAGATCAGCCATGAAACCCACTGAATGACCTTGGGCAAGCCACATGCTCTCAGCCTCAGGGAAAGGCAAAGGCAAACCTCCTCTGAATGAATCTTGCCAAGAAAACCCCATGATAGTTTGCCTTAGGTCTCCCTAAGTTGGAAATGACTTGAAGGCACACAATAAAAATGAATGAAACTAACAGGAAATCTTAATGTGTCATTAAAAAGGAGGAGGAAACTTATTTTTTAGAAATACATCCCTAGAGAGTGACTGAGGCATTCATAGATTCATATAGGGAGTTGGTTAAAGTTCAGTGTAGTGGTAGACTGGTTGGTGGATCTTTGCAAATCATTGGAACAGTAAATTGGAAATCCAACAGAGTATTTGATCCATGTATGTAAAGTACAATTTCTGAAAGAATATTTAGGGCCAAAAGCTTTCTGGCATGTTCTCCTGTTCTAACCACATTGAAATGGATGGGAGTTGGGTTATGTGTGTACAAAATACCGTACCCAAAGGATTGAATAACCTGTTTCAAAAGACTTAGGGCCTTTACAGACTGCTAGAAATAATGCAGCTTGAGGCCACTTTAACTGCCCTGGCTCAATGCTAGGGAATCATAGGAACTGTAATTTATTGTGGCACCAGAGCTCTCTGACAGAGAAAGCTTAATGTTTCATAAAAAAAAAACTACAGTTCCCATGATTCCCTAGCATTGAACCAGGACAGTTAAAGTGGCCTCAAGCAGCATTATTTCTGGCAGTCTATAAAGGCCCTCAGTGTATACTCTTTAATGCCATATGCAATTCGTCTATGGCCAACCTCTTGTTATATCATGGAAATATTATTCTGCACTCTGTGGCAGCTGGTGATTCCTGTGTCATGGACTGGTGAGTCAACTCTGGGTTTTAGTTTGAACTTGAAAGGTGTTATCCAAATGCTGAAGCCCATTTTTGAGGTGAGGGATCAGCACCTCGGATAGCTCCTTTAAAATTCATCTTGAAATCCAGAGAGGATTCTTTGGACTCCTGACATGGAAGCCACAAAATTCCATAGTCATTGAGGAAAGTGGTAACTAGTGGATATAGAGTGTATCTGAATTGTAGAAATGAGGTAGGTTGATACCACTTAATGGTCATGGCTCCCTCCTATAGAATCCTATGGTTAGTAATTTTCTGAGACATCAGCACTCTTTGGCACAGAAGGCTCAAGACCTTGTAAAACTACAAATACCAGAATTCTGTAGGATGAAGCCCTGGCATTTAAATTGGTGTCAAACTGCATTATTTCTAGAGCATAGAGGAACCTTTAGTAATGTTTTGGGTTAATAGTTTTGCTGTATCATTGGACAGGGAAGAAAACAAGGCCAAAATAAAGAAAGTCATATTTATTTATTTAAAAGAACAACAGAACAATGCAGAAGTGGACTTGTTCACCTGTATTCCTCTATTCCTCAGAGGAGAAAAATAACCTTTTCTCTTGATACAGGAATCAGGTATTGATCTGTCATACTGTTTGTTCTAGCACAGTTCCCAGAGGTATGTTCAGTTTGAAACGTTAAGCCTAGTTCATTAGCCGTCCCTAGCTCATTTCTCATAGAGAATCAAGATAATACTGTGGTTACTTAATGGCTTTCTCTTGTTTTCCCTCGAGTCTGCCTGTCTGAAGTCTGTAGGCCCAGGAAGCTTTCTTCCTCCCTTCTTCTCTTATTATTTTTGTTTTTGTTTAAAATCACTATTGGTATACCAGTAAAGCACACCAGAGCCTGCACCGTTTTGAAACAGCCAGAATATGGAGTCAGTATGCTATCTGCCGGTTCACAAACCCTGTATTTATAGGTGGAAAGAACATCAGGGAGATACAGAAACTAGTGAAAACTGTGGTGATCTCAAGTTAAAGTGTTTTTTTAAATAGCTTTCATATCAGATTTATACTGGAAATGGAAAGAAGACCCCTAAGTTACAACTAAAATTTCTTTTCCAGCAAAATTTCAAGTGAACTTTGTTGGTATCCATGAGAAAAACAAACAAACCTTGAAATATGCCATATAAATATTTTGATAAAACCTTCTGGGGTAGTTCCACTAATCCCATGATTGAAAAATTCAGTTACTTGAATGTTCCTCCAAGATAGACGTTGGACAAGATTCTGTATTGGAGTTGTTTCACATCTCCCCATGTGCAATACAATCCTTATATCGAATGGCAATGTGGTGCAACTGAATGTACAGCTGAATGTGCATCTGCATGTGCAAATCCTTGTGCGCATGCACCTGGCAAGCACAATGGCATCACATGTGTAATGCTGCTTCTTCAACCTTGAACTGAGTTCAGTCATTCCACATTGTACAAAATGTGTCCAGCTGCTTCTGTAAGACAAATCTTACACATGTGCACAAGACACCAACAGGATTCAGACCAAAGTGAGACATTTTGAGAGAAGTGGAAATGTTTTCATGCAGCAATTTCTCTCTTCACATTCACATAGTCCGAACAACTTTGGCCCTCCACATACCAATAAGTCCCATAATCCCTAACCAATAGCTTTTATTGCTTGAGGATGTGGGAGTTGTAGGCCAAAAACATCTGGAAAACCTCATTTGCCATCAGTTGCAGATAGTCATGTGGAAGTTTCCCCCTGGAATTCTCCACTCTGTTTCTGGGCAGAGAAACTGGGAGAACCATTTCACCATTTTATTTTATTTTTATTTCGAAGGAGGGGGAGGAACATGTTACAATTTTTCTGTGGCCACACCTGCACTGCAGAAATAATGCATCTTGACACCAGTTTGAGTGCCACAGCTCAATCCTATGGAATCCTGGTATTTGTAGTTTTGTGAGATATTTAGCCTTCTCTGTCAGAGAGCTCTGGTGCCACAACAAACAAATCCCAGGATTCTACAGCACTGAGCTATGGCAGTTCAAGCAGTGTCAAACAGCATTATATCTGCAGTGCAGATGCAGCCCTGGATGGGAGTCACACACACGGAGAGAGGGGGGGGGATCATGGAGGGATAGCAGCAATTGTATTAGTAGCCTGTGCAGAATTTTGCATCATCCACAATGTAGTATCATTTCAAAACATTCTGGGGAGAAGGAAAATGGCATCTTCTGCAAATAATTGGTACAGAACATTCAAAGAAAGTTATGCATAGGAGGAACAACTAGGAAACTTTTGAAGTGGAGCAAGCTTTCCCCCTCTTCAGAGCCAGGAGTCACTCTGCCTGTTCAACATTTCATGCTGCCGTGGGGGTCCCCTGATATCTGTATCTGTTGTTCATCATGGTTAACAGCTGGGCACTCACAAGCAAGAGTCCCTCCCAAGAGCCACCTCTGTAGCCATTCCTAATGGAAGTTGTCACTGTAGTTGGCTTCTGTTTTGAACACACTTTGTCCTCTCCATTCTAAGTAATTGCTACAGCAAAAGAAAATGGATACAGTCATTCTAACAAGGAACTGTCATCACTAATGTTGCCCAACAAAACACATTGCTCAATGGCCTGAAAAGGTTTCCCTTCCAACTTGTTTTGTTTCCACTATTTAGTATGTGTTAGATGTTCTAAAAATGAATACCTTTCCCTCTCCCAAGTGTGGGCTACTGGTAATCACTTTTCAGATTTCCTCTATGGCTGTTCTTCCTATTGGTAAAGCCTTGTGTCAACCAGTGCCCAGTGAATAATCTCTCTTCTCAGTATTAGAATGCCAGTGATCCCACATCATTTCCCAGCTGTTTATATCTTACTGGGTATCAGTTCCAGCAAGATAACAAGATCAGAAAATCAGGCTTCAATAGTTAAAATTTAAAAAACCTTTATTAAGAAACTATAGATCCAGTCTAGTAATTTTCATAGTCAGAACTCACTAGCAAACACTATAACTGTTTAAGTAAACTACATGCAATCTTGAATTTCAGATGGGCTTAATTCTTATTTATTATAAGTAATATATACTTTTCCTCACACTTTCCAATACCATCCCTTTTCTTTGTTGTTACAAAAGAATCATTTTCACAGAACCAACCTTGAACAGGCTTGGCTCATGCCTCCCTCCCTTCCAGCCTTATCTCAACACCTGGATATGAGATTAACACAACTCAGCAATATCAACATTACTCTCTATCCCATCACCCATGATCCCCAACGTATTATGGCAGGCAGGTTGCCTATGCAATTCCTGACACTGAGTCAGTTACTTCATGTAATTAATAGATGGTTTTTAATAAAAAGCTCACAAAAGAAATTCAATAAGGAACAAAAGCAAAGCTCTGCCAAACAAGAATACAAGAAAAATTACCAAATTGTTTATTAGCGCTGGTGCCCAACATTCACTCAAGCTATGGCAGCATGGTAATTGCTCACATTTTCCAACATGAGCATCCAAGGAACATGCTGATTCTATTGGAGCCCCAATGCATTCAATACCTCATTCTCTCTCTTATCTATTAGCCTGGGAGGAGAAGGATGTGTATTAATGATTCCATGTTTACCATTTTGCATTCTCTATTTACATTTGCTTTGGGGGACGGATATGCTACAGAGTTGTATGCAAACTTATGAAATAAAACTTGGAGTGCTGGTAAGAACTTCATTTCACATATGACCTTTTACAGTAATTGGATCTGAATTATAATCAGTCACCTGAGTCCTGAAATAGATAAAATAGTTTTTTAATGTTAAAAAGTTTTAGCCCTTGGTTGATTATCTATCAGTGCTTACAATCCTGTGAAAATAAGATAAATGAGAAATTTGGTCTCTAATTAGACTTCACTAGATTTACAGCTTTTAATTTCTACGCCAGTGCAACTCGGGCCGGGAGTAACACTGATAGAGACGGAGGCACGGTTTTCAATTGATTTAACAATTTAATTGCAGCATTAACATCCATTAACATTTAACTAACCTTTTAAACTAACCTCAGGCACAACCTTAAAGACTAAATGAAGTAAAATTGCATATAAAAAGGTAGTAACGTACAGCTGTAAGGAGCTTGAGTGAATTTTTTTTAGGGTGATTTAGCATTGCTTCCTCCTATCAGGGGAATGGAGTCTGTTTTTCTTCTTGCAAAATTCAAGAGGTATGTATATTCTCATTTATAGGAAAAGGAAATACACATGTTTAATGGCTATTAAGTCTCATCTAGATCATTCAGAGATACGTGATGTCTGAAAGGTCCTATATGCAGAAAGAGACTTTAATGACATCGAAAATCATCAAAGTATGTTTGATGTTCAGATGGTCTGTGTGGGGGAAATCCATGCTGAGGAAGTGGAAATATTCCAGTGACATTTAGTAGGGTGGGAGGATGAGATTTTAGAGCCAAGTAGTAAAATAATGGCTGTTTCCCAAGAGGAAGAAGGAAAGGAGGAAGAAGAAGAGGAGGATGATTTTCATGGTCCACCTTTTCCCCCAAAACCCGGACTCAGGGCAGCTTACACATTAAAACAGGTATCACATACAAAGGCTCAATTTCAAAATGGAATTAAACTATCAGTAGCTTTGAAAACCAATTGGAACCTACAATTAAATTAATGAAAAGTAGTTTATAAAGAGTACAATTAAAGGAATTGTTCATTAACTAAATTTTAGCCACTGGTATTTCAGAATGACTATGCAACTGCTGGATTAACATCAAAACTCTACTCTGTCTTGAATGAGAATCCTTATAGTATGCAGAGTGCCAGCATGGCATAGTGGCTTGAGCATTGGCCTATGATTCTGGGGTTCCCTAAAGACTAGGGTTCAATTCCCTGCTCAGGCATAGAAATCCTTTGGGTAACCTTAAGCAAGTCACATGCTCTCAGCTTCAGGTGAAGGCAATGGAAAACCTCTGAACAAATCCTGTCAAGAAAACCCCATGATAGTTTCACCTTAGGGTCATCATAAGTTGGAAATGACTTGAAGGTACATAACAACAAATGGTAATGTAATGGGTTCAAAACTCAACTAGGAAAGAGATCTAGGGATGATAATAGAAGATAATTTATGGCCCTCCTTATGGAAAGCCCCTCTGTTAAAACCAATTTCAGCTAAAATACATGAACAATGTTTTGAAATGGCTTATTGATGGTATAGTACTCCACTGAAATTCAGTTATATAAATAAGCAAATATTTCCCAAATGTAGTGCTATGGGTACATTCTTTCACATGTGGTGATGTTGTCCAAAAAGAAGTTTTCAAATGAAATAGACAGAATAACAAATTAAAAAAAAATAGATGTTCCCCAGTCCTGGGTTTATTCTCTTTGTTTTTAGAAGAAAACAAACATCTTATTAGTGAAAAACAAACAAACCCTAATAGTTTTTTTTTTTTTTGGTCTATCAGCTCATATGAGGATTGCTCAAAATGGAAAGACTATGAAATTTTACCTTGGACTGTTGGTATGAGAAGTTGTGATCTCTTGCACACTCTCTCTCTTACACACACACACACACACACACACACAATATGACACTCTTTTAAAAGCTTTTTCATTACAAACATTACATTCTCAAAAGCCGGTTGTGTTATGGGTTGTGTGTGCAAAGGTTAATGAAGTCATATTTCAAATACTATACAACATTGAGAATGAATTTATTCCACTGGACTAACAAATAATGCTTCCTAGTTACCTTTTAATCTTACCTTTTAAGATCATTTTCAACATTTTAAGAGATATTTTGAAAGGATTAGTTTGAACTTTGTGCCATTTTTTTAAAAAAAGAAATAAACATAATAAAAAACCCTGTAATGACTGGTTACTTCCTCATTAGATGGACAGTGAATAAGCTTCAGGCTTTCCCCACTTTCGACTACATAGGACTAGGCAATGTGCAAAACCTATTTGGAAGAGAGGATTTATCATCTTGGAAAACCCCTTTAAAGTTTGGACGACAACTCAAACAATATTCACTGTTCCACTGCCATGGATGTTATCAGCTGCCATTGTGAATAAGCAATGCAAAAGAGGAGTTATTTTTAAAGCATTGTAGTGAGTGCTCAAATTACTTAATTTTTTTAAAACTTACCAAGCTCAAATGATCCCAAAGTCATGAAAAAGCAAGCAAGTTGAGAAGCCAATTGTCATCAAAGAAGGGCTTTCTTAAGTCCTAGTACTTTGGTTCAGGTCCCTTTTATGACGCCTTGCACTGGAGTTGTGCAAGAGGTGATTTAAAACCCTTCAGTCACTAAATGAGATAAATCATAGCAGGTTTGCTGTTCTGTGTTAGAAAGAGATCTTTCCAAATTTAGTTATCACTCACAGATCCATTGATTAGGTGTTTTGCAGCTGAAACAATTTCCAGAACCATCAATATGTCATTTATTGCCTTTAATTGACCTTGGAAACTGAACCGGTTCAGAGGAGGTCACAGTAAAACTGGGGTTAGACAGCTGTTTTGGTCTTCTGCCCAGACTGTTTGGAAATCATTTTTTCTGGGCTGCAGTTGTCCATTGCTGATCTTGAGTTATACATGATAGTGTCTCCTTTGCATATGTAGTCATTTATTTGAACTCCACTAAAGAACTCTCAACAAGAAGGTTTATGTGCAGAATTATGTGGCCTTTCCAGATACTGTGAAATCCCAGGAGCCAGTATAGGAATGGTAAGGGATTCTGGGTATTGCAGTCCAGGAAAAGAGCTAGAAAGCCACGTATGTGTCATCCTTGATTTAGAGAAGTTGCTATTGAACTTCTCTTCAAGGTTACTACCAGTCTGTTAAAATTTGGATCCCTCCACCCCATCTGTCATAATCAGAAATGTGTGTCAGTTATTCTCTCTCAGCAAGTTATGAGGATAAAATGAGTATTTGAGTGAACATTGCACTCTTTTGCACTCATTGGGTAGTAAAGATGGGGTACAAATGTAACTTATGAATATATAATAGTTGATTAGGATTTGGGAGTACAACAAATCCCATTAGATAGTTGTGTATAGCTGCATGGACAACTGTATTATTTGTTTGGTTGTTATGGCCACATGGGATTGGTCTAGATCAGAGATGGGCAACTGCATCCAGTCCAATTCACTCCAAGGACCATTGAGAGGTTTGGAAAACTGGTATTTTATTTTTAATGTTCAACAATGTAGGGAGGTCCTGTAACCCATGGTATGTTTACATGATCCATTTCCATCCATTTTTGCCCACCCTTCTGTTGCCCTGTTCATATGGAACAGAGGCAAAAGTCTGATTCAACTGTGGACTGTCTTCTCATGGAGAGGAGCTGTATTCTTTGAACTGCAATTCCCAACAGACCTAGCCAGAATAGGTACAGTGGGCCCTTGTTATCCACTGGGGTTTGGTTCCAGGACTTCCCATGGATACCAAAATCCATGGATGCTCAAGTCCCATTCAATACAGTGGCACATAAAAATGGTATTCCTTATACAAAATGGAAAAAAAATCAAGGTTTGCTTTTTGGAATTTCAGTATTTTTAAAGTATATTCTAGCTGTGCATGCTTGAATCTGTGAATAAAGAGGGATGGAAATTGCAGTCCAACTTCTGGAGGGTCTGTTGCTTCCTACCTCTGTTTTAATCCCATGTCAAGATGGAGGAGGAAGAGGAGAAAGAGGGTAGTTGTTGAAATGGGAAGTTTTGATACCAAAAGTCAACGATGTGCATTAATACTTTTCTTAATAAAGTGTTAGATTTATTTAATACTAGCTTTAAAAATAGATTTCTTGGAAAGCAAGGAGACAGATAAAAAGACTTATTCCCCACCACCACCACCACCACCACACTAATCGTCTGTTCGGTTTATGATGCATTGTTTCATTCTCAGTCTTACACAGTTAGCCTCATTAGCTCTTCGGGCTCTGAAGAACTAAAAAGAAAGAATATGTTTAGATCCATCCATGGAGACGTACAGACACACACACACTTGCAAAGGCATATCATCTGCTTGGGTTTGCGTTCTTCTTGAGAGGAAAAATAATTGCTCGTTAGTTGAGTTCAGTTTAAATGCAGGCTGGAGAAAGGGTGCTGTGGGCTTTTCTAAAGGAAAATGGCTAATTCATTCATTTATTACATTTCTTTTATGTTCTTCTGAGGAACTGTGGATTATTCCATTTAGAAGCTCAAAACAACCCTGCGAGGTAGGTTGGTTTGAGAGACGATGCTTTGCCCAGGTTCACTTAACTAGTAGGAATATAAATCCAGATGCAAATCCAGTGAATTGACTTTCATCAGATGCCAGTGGAGGCTTTCCTTTTCCAAACAACAACAATAACAGCAATAATAAATGCCCATTTGGTTGTGTGTTTGCTTTCCCATCTTGTTTCAATTGTGCAACATTTCCATTCAACAGAGGAGTTGTGTAAAGGCATCATAGATGCTACAACCCTGATGTAGCTTCCAAGGCCGTGTATTTTACAAAAGTTGTGTAGCATGTTGTTTTTATTTGGATTTAAATGTACAAAAGCAGCCTGCAACATTCTTTTAAGGGAATGGTAACTATACAGATTGATTAGTTAGGCATGGCAATAATTTAAGATTGTAATAAATAATGCAGTGGTCTCCACGGCTCATCCCCCCAACTCCAAAGCAATTTAAAAAAAAAATCCAGATTTTTTCCCCTTAAAGAATGAAAACACTACAGTTCTCTGCCTCTCTTTCAGTTACACCATGGAATGAATTGGGAAGCTGATTTTGATGCCCCAAACAAATGATGACAACATTTAGACCATTAAAGAGAAATGGCTTAATGTGATTAAATTATTAAGATCTACCCACCCAAACTCCCTCCATTAGCCAGCCGTTGTGTTCTAGCCCATTCATACCACTGGAGAGAAAGAGGGTCGGATTTAAACTGTTTAACACCTAGGCCCACACTAAGTGGCAAAAAGACTCTTTAATGTGAATAATGTGTGTGTGTGGATGGGAGGGGGGATACAGAACCACTCCACCCAGTATTTCATTTGCAACTTTCAATTGGACACAAAGAAAGGGGATTGCGGAGCAATTTGGTAGAAGGGGGAGATGGAGGCAAAGCAAAGAGTGAGGAACAACGGTGCCCGGAATAATGGAGAAACCTGATTAGAATATAATTTGTCCTCATTAGCACAGCATTCCTGACATGAGCTGGCTCCTTCAGGCCTGTTTACTTTGAAATGCCAAAGAAAGAAACCTTATAGTGCCGTTCACACTCGGCTTTTAAAAGGAGAGCAGGAGGCCCGTAATGATGCAGAAGGTCTATGGGCTCCTTATCATCTAAGGGACATGGCAAACTTTCAGCAAAAGAAGGATGACAACAAAACTGTGTGTGTGCTGGAGCATTTATGAAGCCCTTTTGAGCAAACCTCACAGGCCCTGGCCCATAAATCTCTCCCTCTGTCATGCTTAACTAAAACCCAATACTCATTCAACAGAGAATCCATCAGTGTTCTACATGGAGTTGAGGACGGAGCAGGGACAATGATAAAGCATACATGATTTGAAGTGCAAACAATAGGTCTGTAAGAAACCCTTCCTTTTGGGGTGGTGGTGGTGGTGACATTTTGGAAATGATCAGAAAGGGGGATGTTTGTTTTAAAGGAAAGATGGGCAAAGTGTAGTCCTGGGTCTGCATGTGGCCCCAAAGTGTTTTTTGTTGTCCTGACCTGCCCCCCCATTCCCAAATATAATCCTTTTACAGGTAATAAGAAGGTGTGTTCTCTGCTAGCATGTCCACTAGCATTTCACAAATGAAAACTGGGACGTGAAGCCAACAAGCAACATCAGAGGTTGATGAAGATGGCAAATATTATTAATGAGGAAGAACACACAAGCTAGGAAGTTATACAGCAATTTGCTTTTGCCTGTTGGGAAGGGCAAGATTTTGCTCTTTAAATTCCTGTCCCCTGTACTGACTTAAATGAGTGTGAACTAGTTTTGCACTTTGAACATGGTTTACAGTAATTGTAGCAAACTGAGGACAACGGGGGAAAGTGGGAGGAGGAGAGAGCAACTGGGACATTATAAAAACAGCTGAAAAAAGTGGAACAAAAGATTAATCAGGACTGCCCTGCCAAATAGTGACAGTTGTGGTGGGATGACTATAACTAGCCTCTTGGAACAACAAATTGGCTTTGAAATAGATCACCGCCCTTCCTCTCATTTGCATTGTTTAATATATTTTAAATTTCTTTTCCCCTAATAAAACAAGTAGATTTCTAGCCCCTTCTGGTTTGGCTTCTAGTTTGTGGGGCATTTTTAGGACAGAATATTCAGATGCCAGGCTTAAAGGAAGATTCACCCATCAGTCCAGTCAGCTTCTGTATAAGGGACTGGAAAGGAATACCATCTTGGCCTTTACCTCAGGCAGCTTCATGTCTTAAACAAGCTCATATAGAAAGGCATGCCTTCAATGGGCATCCCTTGGATCAGGGATGTCAAGATATAGGTTTTTCAGGAATCCAGCTTGTGTTCAAAATTTGATGTAGGAACTCCTGTTTCGAACTTTGACATTGTTGTAGTTATGTGCCTTCAAGTCAACTCTGATTTATGGAAACTTTATCAAAGGGTTTTCTTGCCAAGATTTATTCAAAGAGAGTTTACTATTGCCCATGAGAGCACTGAGAGAAGCAGATTTGGCCAAGGTCACTGAGAAGCTTTTTGTAGTCCCTCAGACTGACATATCATTCACAAATTATGTGTTTTCAGAGTTTAGTGTTAGAGTAGGCTGGGGCATATATTTCTTCCTCCAGGATCCTCAAAAAAAGAAAACCAAAAACTGGCCAGATATCTGCCAGGTTTCCAGAAATTGTAATTTTTATTGTCGACGAGGGCAACAGGCCACTGCAACCTATGAGGATTGTAACCATCAGCAACAGATCTTATCGGGTTGCCTCATGCCCAGGCAGTAGGCAGCCCCTATCCAACCTGGGCTTCTCCCACAGCTTTTCAGGAATGGGATTGCAATAATCTCTTCTGTCACTCAAAGCTACTGCCACTAGCACAAGTCACTCCCTCCAAAGTCAGAAATGAGGCATCCAGCATTGATCACATAGCTGGGCACCTCCTTGAGACCTCAGAGAGAGTGATTTGTGCTAGATATGGCAGTGCCAGGTGGTATAGTTGGATGCCAGCCAGTGTTGCTACAGAGTGCTCCTGATTTTCCTGAAAAATCCAGAGCTAAAGATGATTTTTTTACACTGGTTTAAGAGAGGGAAAGGGTGGATTCAGTGCAGAACTGGCCTTCTTTTGTGAAGACTGTCCACACTTGAATCAGATATTTGGCCCTGGATTGTATTGATAGGTCACCATGAGGATGGGGTTGAACCACTTCCTTTGGCATGTGTAAATATGCCTTCAGATCCACAAATACAACCTTCATGGCCCCATGCTGTCACAATGCCACACTTTGCCAACCTTCCAGGTTAGTGGTTTCTCCTACAGTGGCTTCTCCTGCTAAAACACAACCCCAAAAGGAAATAAAAAAGGGGAAAAGCTCAGAGCTGATGGAGATCGATGGAAGCAAAGCCCTCCCTACATGTTACCATTGCATTTCCATCAGAGGCCTAGTGACAGAGATAAACTATTGATGCTTTAGGCAGTTGTTTTAAGTTGCTCACCCTGCCCTTCTCTGTGGGAAGGCAACTTTATTACGTCGAGTGAGGACTACTATATTCAATATCGTCTAAATCACCAGCCCATTTTCAGTCTCCATTAACGTCAAAATTACAGGAAAACTCTCAAGAAGAAAATGTGAGCCCTGACTCTGTGAACAACGAAAGGATAAATTGTGATTGATTTTATTAATTAAGTTCGGGAGCTAATGTCTTTACAGTAATGGGATGCTTCAAAGACAGAGTCAAGATTAAAAAACACTGCACCTTGAGGTTAGAGAACCAAGTCTATCACCACGTCGGTCACTGACTCCTAGAAGCAAAGGATTTTGATGTATTAGGCCCTCTTGTTCATGGTTCACAGACAATTCCTGCTTAACAAAATGTTTAGAAGAAAAATATAATCCCTCTTTCTCATAGGCAGATCATTTAAATGATTTAAAAAGCTTCTTCAGGACTTTGCCAAGGGTCTCTTTGGATGGAGAGTCTGTTCTCATCTAGCCTGAAAATTGTTATTATTATTTTTTTTAATCAAGGGATGAGAAGGTATTCTTATTCTTATTCTTAGTATTTATTGCAAAGGAGTCTACAAATGCAAAACATCTCACAGCATTTGACGCCCCCCCCCATGGAGTACTTTGACAGGTCATCAATGTCAGGAATATCTGTAAATGTTCTTAACATCTCTAGGTATTCCCTTTACTGGTGTTGTTTTTCTGTTTCCTGCTTGAAACTTGTGTGAGAGACAACCACTAGAACTGGCAATGCAACATGTGATAGCCTTGATGATTTTTGAAAGATTGAAGATGGCACATGAATGCCACCCGTCCACAGCTTTTGTCTGTGCTAAAGGCACTGTTAAAGAATAATGTCAATTCATTTGTCACTTGTCTATGTCACCCACTCTTCTCCAAGTACTTCAAACAATAGCATGCAAACAAAACAAGGAGTATTTCTGAGTACAGCTTAAGAAGAGAAGTGGAGAAGATGAGCCCTGCTGGAGTAGACTGAAGACTGAACTAATGCAACACCTTGTTACTTACATGGTTAAACATCGATCCTCCAGAGGTGGCCACAGACAGGTCCTGAAAACAATGCCCAACGGCGCCCACCACCCAACAGCGCCCATGTGTATAGCACGGCGGCGCATGCGTGAGAGCCATTTTGGAACAACAGCAATAATAAATACCCATTTGGTTGTGTGTTTGCTTTCCCATCTTGTTTCAATTGTGCAACATTTCCATTCAACACAGGAGTTGTGTAAAAGCATCATAGATGCTACAACCCTGATGTAGCTTCCAAGGCTGCGTATTTTACAAAAGTTGTGTAGCATGTTGTTTTTATTTAGATTTAAATGTACAAAAGCAACCTGCAACATTGTTTTAGGGGAATGGTAGCTATACAGATTGATTAGTTAGGCATGGCAATAATTTAAGATT
Source organism: Phrynosoma blainvillii (assembly GCA_026167975.1). Classification (NCBI taxonomy): domain Eukaryota; kingdom Metazoa; phylum Chordata; class Lepidosauria; order Squamata; family Phrynosomatidae; genus Phrynosoma; species Phrynosoma blainvillii. The sequence goes on along the minus strand of JANUYF010000010.1, from coordinate 4,374,567 downwards.
GTAATAAATAATGCAGTGGTCTCCACGGCTCATCCCCCCAACTCCAAAGCAATTCCAGGAGGCTAGGGGGCAACTCTAGAGGGCAACTCTAGGAGGCTAGGGGGCTGCACATCTACCTTTTCTTGCCTCCAAGTGTCCTCTATAGGAAGTAGGGGCTATTTTCTCAGTTTTGGGGTGGGTGGGCCATTTTAATCTAAGGAGAAGCCTTTTTTGATTGGAATTCATTTTCAATTTACTTGCTATTTTTTACAAAAGGCCTCTCCTAGGCCTAAAATGTCCCGGGGAGGAATGCAGTAAAAATGCCCACTGTGGCCACAAACATGGTGCTAAGAGGGCTGCATGTGACCTGTGACTGCATGTGGTGCCTACACTGTTGTTGTTGTTGTTGTTGTTGTGTGCCTTCAAGTTGTTTCCAACTTATGGCAGTCCTAAGGAGAATTTATCATGGGATTTTCTTGGCAAGATTTGGCAAGATTTGGGCAGAGGAGGTTTGCCATTGCCTTCCCCTGAGGCTGAGAGCATGTGACTTGCCCAAGTCACCAGTGGGTTTCAGGACCAAGCTGGGAATCTAACCCTGGTCATAGTCCAACAAACAAACCACTGCGCCATGTTGGCTCTCATACATTAGAAAAAAATAGGCTACATGGGTAAGTTCACCTGCAGAAGTTGGTAGGCATTTTGTCTGATGCAGAATGTCTTCATTCTTTTCAAGGTTGTGGAGGTAGAGCTGTATATGTGCACATATATTGAACATACGGATGTCTATGTGCATTTAGTTACACATTTGATAATTTGCTTGCAGTAGCAAGGAAATTGTGCACAAGCATAATGTCACTCTACGACCATTAAGTGAAGCTTATGTGGAACCTGGAGAGTCTGGGGGAGGTTTTGAGAAATCTTTCCCAAAATGAAATAGAGAGATTTCCTCATCTCTAGTATTTACACCACTTTTCTTAAAGCTGCAATTCAACCCCAATCGATGTAGCTGTTTTCAAAACAAATGTTTAACGTGAAGAAAAACCTCCTGAACACTGTTTCTTATCAGTTCAGGAAATCCACGGAAGGCAAGGTGCTTCTCCCAAGAGCTGCCTTTTCTCTTCTCTTTGGGCATCCATCAGTATAATTCTATAAGGGTTCGGATTTCAATACTAGTTGCTTAAAAGACCTGCTGAATTAGGTAAACTCAATCACTCCTGGTGATGAAATGATTATTTAATTACTGTCAACTCACTTTCCAATATCACAGAGGGGGAACAGCCAGGAACATCAGCAATCAATGGTAATGTGCTAATCAATTGAGAACAGTAGTGCCTGGATAAGCATAATTTGCATGGCAAAATTAAATTATTTACTTAAACCTCAGATGTGGGCATTCATGCCTGTAACAAAAAAGTATATAGCATAATGTTGTGTGGTAAGGAACATTTGAAGGTAAGGCTCCCTGGATTAAGCACTCTGTATCGAGAACCCAGACAAAGGAAGAGGTCGCAAACTGAGCATGGTGGAGCTGTGCACTTTAGGAGGTGAAACAGGGCCAGCCCAAGGTGGTGTGCGTGTTCCCTGTGGCAAAGGACAAAATGGCACCCTCTTATTCTGTTTACAGAAGCTAAACAGACTGTTAGCGTCATCTGGTCTCCCACAAAGGAAAGCAGGTAGGGATGGAAAACTTGGTCTAAATCATCCTGGCATGCAAGAACAAATAACATATCCTCTGACATTTCACAGATGAGAATCGGGACGCATATGGCCAAGCAACATCAGAGTGTGAAAAAGATGACAAAAGTTATTAAGGGAAATAATACACAACCTAGGAGAGTCTGCAGCAGTTTGCTTTTGCTTGAGCCTACTGGGAAGGACAGGATTCTGCTTCCTCTCCTCTCCTCTCCTCTCCCTTTCGCTCATCCTGATGAATGAATTGAACACAAACTACTTTTGTGTTTTGAATGCAGTTTGCGTGGACATGTTTGGTTCATGCTTGGATAAGCAGAATTCCTCAAGTGAAACCATTGATTCAATGGGGCTATTCTAGATGGGTCTAACCAACGGGATTCCAGGCATGCAGCTGCATACTCTTGGGTGGTTGTGAAGCTATTTGTCAGTGTCATCAATGCACCACTTGATTTTCTAGGATTGAAGAAACAGGAGTCAGCACAATAGGGCAATAGCGCAACCACCATGTAACTACATGCGTGTAGATTTACACCATGCAAACACCATGTAGGCTTTTGAACCCCAATGCCCTTTGCACTATATATATATATATATATATATATATATATATATATATATATATATATCCCCCCAATTTTCTTAACCTCAAAATGCTCCTAAATGCCTAGGACATTTGTGTGAGATTTCTACCACATTTTGGGTGCCGCCCTTGCCAATTTAGGTACCAAGGAGGCCTTTTTTAAAAACAAGAAATGAACAGGATGAGACTTTTTCACTTTCTATTGTTAAAAAGGCCTCTCCTGGGCCTAAAATGGGACAGAAGGATCCCCAAACATGATGAAAATGCCCCTCTGGAGGGTATTTGGGGCTATGGAGGGTATTTGTGGGCATTCAAGGGCACAATAAAGGTTCTGTTTTTTTTCAAGGAAGTGAGTATGGGTGCAGCCTCCCAACATCTCCCAGGTAATCCCTCTACTTTTCCACAGTTGCATATCCCTGCTCTTGACCATAATCTGCTGCAGTTGGAGCTGAAGTTCCCTTGTGATCTTTTTTAAAAATCTAGACCCATCAAAGACCCAAGCCCAGCACCACTAGTTTGGTGGAATACTCTTGTTCTCTTAATCACATGCTCCATTCCCATTGTGGTCTTGCACTTGTCAGCATTTTCATTTTGTCTTCACTTCCCTGGAATGCAGGAAGGGATGAGAAAGAGTTTGCCAGCCAAATGCAGTCATTTCTCAGATTCCTCTGAGCTGAAAACCAGGCAACTGGTGATGGGTTTGTGGCATGAAGATCTTCCCTCTCATGTCAGTGATGATGCAAGTTCAAAGCAGGCAGGCTGTTTTAGTGGCAAAAAGGATAGTGCTCGAAAATTACAGGAAAACATGGGGTTGTTGTGAGTGTGGCAGAAAGATCCTGTCTTCTTATTACATTTCTGGAAACTCTGTTCAAAGGGAACAGAGATCTTCAAATGAAATAGTATATGGGAACCCAGCAAATTATGTTGCTCTTAAGTTAGCAAAAACTGTGTGTGTCAGGGGAGGGAAATTCCTCCTGATAAATAAAAGAGACTGAAAAAAAGAGACTTTGCTTTGTATTGCATTTGGCTAAATCACAATGCATCACAAAGCAAAGCAAAGCAGCTTATTTATATACCGCTTCATATCACGCTATGGGTGTGATGGGCCTTTATGACAAGCTGGCCATACCAGGCCATCACCGGAGGCTCTTATCTCTGTCACCCATAAGAGGATTGTGGAATTCCTTTGCCAGGGCATAGGCCATTTAAATCACATAACCCTAAAAGAGTCCTTCCTGGCACCAATATTACTATCTGTCTAGGCCATTGTTCAAACCCACATAGTACTTTCTCTGTGAATGTGTAATGGAGTGACCAGCAGTAGTCAAAGGAACCACAAAGTCACATTTACTACTAAAACACCCTCACTTTGCCATTAAAATAGGAGGGAATCACTGAAAGTAGCCAGCATGATGTAGTGGACTACAACTCTGGAGACCAGGGTTCAATTCCCAGCTCAGCCATGAAACCCATTGATGACCTTGGACTAATCACATGCTCTCAGCTTCATGGGTAGGCAATGGCAAACCTCCCCTGAACAAATCTTGCCAAGAAAACCCCATGACAGGTTGACCTAGGTCCAAAACAAAGGCACACAACAACAAAACACTGATTCAAAGTCCTTAGACCAATGGTTCCCAGTCTTTGGTTTTCTGTGGTTAGTTTTCCACTTCCATTGGTAAGGTTAATTTGTTGTGACATTCTGGACAAAAACTCCCAGAATCCCATAACTTTTGCCATTCCAGCTGGGGATTCTGGGAGCTGAAATTATCAAGCTGTGGTGACCCAGGTTTGGAAGCCACAAGCACAGTGGTCCTCAAACTTTGGTCCTCCAAGTATTTGGAGACCAGCTTGGCCAACAGTCAGTAATTCTGAAGGTGAAGTCCAAAACACCCGGAGGACCAAAGTTAGGGAACCATTGCACTATCCGAAAGAGGTAGGTTTATGATAGATATGTGAGGTAGCCAGTTTAGTCTGTAAAGAAGAAGGGGGGGGGGGGGGAAGGAAGAACAATCTGAACCAGTTTGTGACAGTATAATTGTACTTGGCTGATAGACAAATAAGCACACAAAAATGCACAATGTTTTGGACTTTATCACACAGGGAAAATAGAGGGGAAAGTGGGGGTTTAAGCTATCATTAGCCCATGAAAGTAATGTGATTGCGGTGAAGATTTTCACATGACATCGCGATTAAAGAGGACTTATCCCGGCAATAACCAGGTAATAACCAGCAACAAATCATTATTGGGATTTCCATGTGAATGATTTGTTGCTGGTTATTACTTGGTTATTGCCGGGATAAGTCCTCTTTAATCACAATGTGTGTGAAAATCTTTTCCGTGATCACATGACTTTCACGAGATAATGACAGTTTAAACTCCGCTTCCCCTCCTCATGTGATAAACGAATTTGTGTGTATATGTGTACCCATGTATTCATGTTAAGGTCTGAGCTTTGGTGATTTTTCTTCTAACACACGCCAGTATTTTTTGTACATGTGTGCTAGGCATCATTCCACCATCCCACCCAGTGGTCTGGAATGATATTAGGAGATGCAAAAATGGTGGCCAATACAATTGCAATTATTGGTGCTTGCAGCGGGAGACGGAGAGAAACTGGAAGAAAGAAAGGACAAAAGGAAGGAAGGAAGGAAGGAAATGCAAATGGTGCACCCCATCCATAAGAGCTTATTGCTTTCTTTTGCTCTCTCTTGCACACATACACAATGACTTCTGCATCCACAAATAGGATAGAATGCACACAGCTCTTGTCTGGGCAAAATCAGAAGCCATGCAGTCTCCTCTTTGTCTTATCCCTGCACACCTGGCCCTTTCAGCTCTCTGCACTTCTAATGAGATACAGCCATAGTACCCCATGTGGTGGCTGAGATGGAGGCAGGGTTTAGAAGGGATTTCCACTCGCAGGATGACAGGCTGAGGAGTTTGCTCACAGAGACAAGATACCAATGGAGACATGATTAACATCACTGACATGCACACAAAGGGAACTGGAGGCTCAATGCTCCATCTCAGCATGGTTTAAAAAAGCAGGCACTTAGCAGGGAATGAAAATTACATCGGTCCAGGTTATAGGTCTGGCCATATTTAGTTCTGGAGATCTGCCAAAACAAGGACTTCAAGATTATAGTATGCAAGCAAAGTGTGGGGGAAGGAGTGTTTTTTTTAAAAAAAAAAAGCTTTATGGCAAAAGGACTTATTTTCCCATTGGCTAGCCTGCTTCAAACCTGTGATATAATAAGCATCCCTAAATATTAGGATATTTTCATATTGCTAGACATGCGTGTTTGCATCAGGGTTTAACATTGCTCCAGGGATGGGCCTGGGAAATGATTCCAGAAATGATACCCCCACGCTTTGATTTCTTTCCTCTATAATGACATTTTTCTGTTATGATTAATGTTAAGGTACATATTTAGTCTTTTCATTCCAAACTAGCCAATGCTAAGGAAATCAATTCATGATGCAATCAAAATGTATGCAAAAGTACAGAATATATATGCCTGTGTATATTTTTCTAGAGAGAGGATGCATAGCTAGACTCAGCAGGCTCTTATGGGAAGGTACAGGCTTCCAGATAGTCTGGAGTCTGGACTAAAGCTGTAAGCTCTCATCTGCAGTCTACCTGCTGTATTTTGTGTTAGCTATAGCTTCTGAGTTAACTTCAGGGCTTGCCCCACACATTGCACATTCCAATAGTCTAATTGGGAAATTACCAGCATGAGAACTGCAACTCATTTTTATTCATCCCATTTATTTATTCCTTAAATATATATATATTTAACCCACGCTTCATCCTAGGATTTCAAGATGGTAAACAAGAAACAGAAAGGCATTAAAAAAAGATGCCTCAAGATAATACAATAAAGCCACAAAACAACATTACAATAAAAAAATCCTCAGAGGCATAAAAACAGCAGCTAAACTAAACATAAACATAGTTTATATTTATACTATATATTTCTATGCAAAATAGGTTTTCACTCCATTTAAAAAAACAACATGTTATCACTCAGTGGCTCAGCCAATATTTTAATGAATCTTTTTTACACAGATGTTAAAGGGGGGTAAACAATAAGAAAGGTTTAATCCATTGTATAGAAAGATATATATGTTTTTAACAGAGTTTTTCTTTAAAATTGCTTCTAATTTATCTACTTCCTAGACATGTATGGAGGTAATATGATCAGTGGTAATGTGCAGAAGGAAGATATATACTTTTTTAATTGTAGCCAAGAGGAAAAAAAGCAGCATGGAATAACTTAATCGTTGCTAATTATAATATCACTGTGGTAATTACAATAGATTTTGATTGTCTCATTTTCACACCAGAGGAAAGAACTGTGCTGGCTTTTCCTTTAATACATATTTGTTTTTAAGAGAGGAGCTGACAATTACACTAATTGTAGTCACAGCGTGAAACTTCGTTTTTAAAGAAAAAATTGTCTACATGTCACACAGCATAAATGCCTCCTTTCTGTTTCGTTAGGTGCAAATTAAAGATGTATTAATTGCTTTGTTCAGCATGACAATGCTGAAATTGACAAAAGCAAACTGGGATGATGTCTGTCAGAGTCCCGTCGCCAGGGCAGAGCCCAAAATATGCCTTGCAGAATGACCAAGGAAGTGTTTGGTTCTGTCCATTGGAAATAACAGTGAAGAAACCAACAACAAATACCCAGACATATATAGTGGGATATTGGACAAAACAACACATTCCATTGTTTCAAGTAGACTTTGACAAGGTTACTTTTGGGAAATACAACTCCCCATGGGATCATGGGACTTGTGGTTCAAAAAGTAATGTTCCTATGTTTGGGGATTTTGCTACAGAAGTCTAGAAAAGTGGAAATTTAACAGAACAAAGGTGTCTTTGGCCAGGACTTATCACACAACATCATGTCCATCTTGCTCTTGCCTTGCATTCCATTCATTACTGTAGTGCACCTTTTCATTTATGGGCAAAATCCATCAATAGGCTTTCAATCTTGCTGTTAGTCCATTACTATCTTTGTGCGATAAGTCCCTTCCACTGCAGTTCCACTTCTCAGGCAGTCATGTGGTGTGAATGGCTATGATTCTGCTCCTTTCCCCCTCTCCCTCTCCCTGAAAGATGAAAAATAACCATCTCTAGAAGAGCCTTCTTTTAAGTTACTGTTCCAGTCATGCCACAATTAGGGATGGGGGAGGCAATTTCAGAATCTGTTACTCATACAGATATGCAATGGACACTATCCTCTTCTGAATTAAGACTGGTTGAATTGTCCAATCACACCCAAGAGAAAAGATGTAGTAGAATAACCTGTTGGTGGACAAAAGGTTATTAAGCATGGCGATACATAGCTTATGGATGCAGGTGTATCTTTATGTAGTGGCCACATCTATACACTATGTGGAGGTAGCAGTTGGTTTGAGGGAACTGATGGCTGGGTTCTGTTGTTCTTTAATCTTGGTGTAAAGGCCATTGTGTGAGCAGCTGCATTTTCTTGGAGATCTCATATTCAGAATTAGAAGAATCCCCAACGCTAGTGTAAAATGATGTGCAAGCTGTTGTGCTGTCAAGGATTTTTTTACAAGTTGGGTTCGTAGTTGTGAGTGCCAGTTTTTGCATGATGGGACAGTGGACATGCTTATTATTTAATGGTATGTTGGTTGTGCAACAGTGCCATTCAGCACTACAATATATAGCTATGTTTATATAATTTTACAGTACATAAAAAGTGAGCAGGATCTTTATCCAAAGGTTTGCAGAAGACAACAAAGGTCTTCAAGTGGAAAGAAAATGAAAGGGGAAATGAAAATGGAATGAGCACTCTCCCCAATTCTTCCTGTTAGGGTGGTAGAAAGGGAAGCACAAGATGGAGGATTAATGGATTGGAGTATCCTAGAAAATGGCCTGTCTGGTCAACATACTTGCAAAATTATCTTGCACCCCTTCCTCTACCTTTGGGATTTAATGAGTATATATGTCTTTCTCTATCCCCAGTTCCACTGTTTGGGAATTTCTGATCCAGAGTCAGCCAAAATAGATTGTCTGAGTGGCCAGATTGTTGGGTGAGAGGATGAAGGAAGGCTGCAAAAGGCAAGTAAATCATCTCACCCTTGTAAGAGGCGACTTGCGGCTGCCAAGGCTGACAGCACCTCTCCTTCTCATGGACAGCTTTAAATTTTTCCCATCGGAAGGCAACTAGTGATTTGCCACTTTATCACATCATATCATTACTCCCTCTAATGGCACCTTGCCAAGTGACCTGCTTATATGTCAAAACATCAGGCACCCTTCAAGGAATGTTAAGTGGTATTACCTGTTTTCTGATGAGGAACTCACTAGCAGTTAACAAGTAGCTTCAGCGGAATGATCTCAGCAGACGAGGGCAAGAAGGAGCTGTTTTTTTCTCCCCACTCTTGGTTCATGATCTCTGGGCTCTGCTCTGACTGTTTTCAGAGCAAAATGAAGAAGGAAGAATAAGAGGTCAGATCATTTTTACTACAGAGGCCAACAGAACAGAGTGGTGTGGAACTTCTTCCTTTGTTTCTGGGGAAACTGACATCTTTCTATATGATGCCTTTGCGTGTTCAGAACACTTCCTTGCATGAAGTGGGAGGACTTTCGCAAAGCATCATTCTTTATTATATGTGCATTATTATCTGTATTAGCATGGCCAGAATTGTGTTGCTGCCTGCATTCAGTTCAAGGAAGCAGGAGCGGAGTTGGGCATGTTGTGCCACTGAGCTGGTGAATGTGGATTTGCTTGCAAGTTCAGTTGCAAATTTCATTGCACAATCAAATGTGCCATGTTATCATTCAACACAAGGGTTATATAGGACAATAAATTAATGACTCTGCAAGTGGAGATTTCCCCTAGATAATATAGTTTCTCAAGCCATGTGAGTTTAGGCCATGTTCTTTTTAAACTCTGTTTCATTCATTGCCCCATCTGAGGCTGCATTTACACTGGAGAATTAATGTAATTTGACACCACTGTAACTGACATGGCTCAGTGCTATGGAATTCTGGGATTTGTAGTTTTGTGAAATACTGTTTTCTCTGCATAGTAAAAAAAATATTGTGACTGTAAAGTTGCATAGTTTCTCAAACTCTTGCACAGTTCTCAAAAACTGTGCACTTATGTTGTGTCAGGAACAATGAAAAGCTCTTGCAATCCTGGAAACTTTGACATACCACTTTTCTTCACACCAAGTTTTTGGGGGGATCAGGAACTCTAAATTCTACCCCAGTGAGGAAACTGACAAATTTCTGTGAAATCTCTATTCTATAACTGTCAGCAAGGCTCTAGTTTGGGATACTTTTATGTAGAATTGTCAGAATTTGGATCTTAAATCTTCCAGATGTAGAACTTTCCCTGTGATTCTGGCTGCATCTACACTGCAGAAATAATCCAATTTGGCACCAGTTTGACTGCCATGGCTCAATGCAACGGGATTCTGGGAATTGTAGTTTGTTGTGGCACTAGAGCTCTACAGAGAGGGCTGAATGTCTCAGAAAACTACAATTCCTAGAATTCTGTAGCACTGAGCCATGACAGTCAAAGTGGTGCTAAACTGGATTATTTCTACAGTACAGATGTAGCCTCACCTCCTCTCTGTGTTTATGGATATTCAGTGCCCCCCTAGATTTCATTTTTATTTTTTAAAAGTCACCATAAAATAGCTATATGTGGAGATTTCTTTTGGGACCTTTGGGACCATATATAGCAGGACTCTAAGGTTTGCCTTGGAGTCCAGCAATTTGCCTTCATCCTCATGACAGCCGAGGTTTTACATACTTAGTTAATTAGCAATTCTTACCAAGCCAAGTGTATCTTTCCTTCTCAGGGTTCAGCCTGGTCTCGATTAGACATATTTACGGGAAAAGTCAATGGATGAGACATTAGGGGCCAACCTCAAAAGTCAGAATAAAGCAACCCTAGGCCTTAGAGAAGTACTTTATTAGCCAAGGATTGGTTGGTTATTGATCTGGGTCTTTTGCCTTTGGTCACAACAGCACTTACCCTATGGTTTTTTTTTCTGAGTGTAAATATAAGTAAATTTGAATGGGTGTTGCTGAAAACAATCTGTAAATCTCCATTTTGTGGTTAATGTTGTAATTGCAGTTACGGGAAGGTTCAATATCAGGGGCGCAGTAAAGGAGACAGGCCTGTGGCGAAGCAACCTCAGCTCTGCAAATAGGTCCTGATGCAGTTTCTCGGAGGTCATTAAAGAGACTCGGAGCCATCGCTCTGCTCAGAAGCAGCAAAACCGCATGGGCACTCATCAGAAAAGGAACCAGGAAGAGAAAAGGAGGCGGTGTGGAGGGAGGACTGCAAACAGGAGTCTTATGCCTTCAGCCTTTTGCATTTGTCTTTCTTTCTTTCTTTCTTTCTTTCTTTCTTTCCTTTCTTTCTTTCTTTCTTTTTTTTTTTTTTAAAAACATCCAGTGAGGTCAACCAGATAATTAAGGAAAACAGAAGGGGAAGGTTCTTTACTTTTCTGCAGACAAATCTTTATAAATGACCGGGGCTGAAATTCAGTTCAGCCTGGCCCTTTGGGAACCCAGGGCGCCACATCAGATTGCAGTCAGGGAGCAAAGAGAATATCTGGAGGTGGGAAGCAACATTCATGGTGTGATCCACAGGTCCGCTCTCAGAGATAACATTGAATTAAAGGGACAGAAGGCTGGGCTGGAGAGACAGCTGTTGTGGTTAATTTTCCTGGGTCTTGCAATAAATACATCTATGTTTTTGCTCAAGCCCAAGAGATTTGACTGCCTGAGGGAACAAATATTGCCTCTACCACAAGGACATAGTGCCTGTGCTGGCCAATGGCTTTCATATCAACGAGGCAGTGGATTCATTTTGGGTTTTGGTCAGAACTTGAATGGAGCACTTCAAGCTGCCAAACCCTATTCTCCCAAATAGGTTTAGTGCCTTGGATAGCTCCTTGGAAGATGCTCCGAATCCCAGAAATAGAGTCAAGCATCTTGGATATCTCTTTTCAAATTTTTGGAGTGAAATCCAGAATGGATAACCATCTCGCTGACTTGGAAACCATCATCCACCACTCTGTAGTGCCCAAGCCTGGTAAGTTACTTTGGCAGCCGATGCAGACAGTTTAGGGACAGGGAATATGGCATTTTACCTCATCCATTCCCTGTGTGGACAGACAGACAGAGCTTGCAACTCACAGTTTCTTCCCTGTTGCTCTCACCTGGGCGTCATGGCTCCCCTCAGTATACAGCTTCTCTCCTGTGTCATGTTTCCAGGGGACTAGAATGCCTGCTCGGCCATGGAAACCACTACTTGAACTTGGGAAGGTCACACTGTCTCAGCCTCAGAGAAAGGCAATGGAAAAACTCCTGTGAAGGAACCTTGGCTAGAAAACCCTAGCTGGAATGAGGTTGCCACAAGTTTGCGATCCAGTGTGATATTGTGGTTTGAGTGCTGGACTTGGACTCAGGGAGATCAGGGTTCAAATCTCCACTTAGCTATAGAAACCCACTGGGTGACCCTGGACAAGTCATACTTTCTCACCCTAATAGGGAGGCAACAGCAAGCCACCTCTCAATAAAACTTGCCAACAAACCCAATGTTGGGGTCACCATAATTCAGAGTTAACATGGCATTTATGTAACCTGGTACTTTTTAAGCTGTTGTGTAATGATTAGCAACATAGTGCTATTTGCTATTTGAAAAAGCAATCTTAGGGGGGTTGCAGACTGCCAGAAATAGTGTGAATTCAGTCCACTTTTAGGGTTAGGGTTAGAGCTAGGGAACCATGGGAACTGTATTTTATTGTGGCATCAGAGTTGTCTGACAATGTCTCAGAAAAATAACAGTTCCCATGATTCCCTAGCACTAACCCTAACCCTAAAAGTGGACTGAATTCACACTATTTCTGGCAGTCTGCAACCCCCCTTAATTACATTTGATTTTGAAATAACATTTCCAAGTTCGAAGACAGAACTATATAGATATAACCATCTGTGGAAGAATACAGTCTGAGAAGTACTGCTTCCCCAGTGACTCTTCAGGGACTCTAGAATGAGAATAATCACCGTACCTGAATAGGGATAATAAAATAAATTGTGTTCAGATATGGAAACAAAGCCAATCCCCAGAAGGGCAGTGATCTTCTTAAAGATTTGAGTATCTCTGCAGAAGACTTTGGATTTCACCTTGATGTTTAAACAGTAAAAAAAAATGTTGGAAGGGCACACAGAGGTATCAATTTTCATTGACTGCATCAACTTGAGAATAGAGCACAAACATATTGAGATTGTTCAGTAAACATTCCACTATGGAAACCAAATTGTCTTCTCTTTCATTAACATAATAGAAACTTACCATAAAAAGAAGAGAAAAGGTATATAGAGATAGAAAAACAATAACAACAAAACCCTCGTGTTTTCCACTTTCCTTCCCCTTCAATCTGATTTCAGTGTAGGAAAATCTGGACTTTTGCAGGAAACTAAAATTGCAAAATTGCAATAAGCATTTATTTAATGAGTTTGAATCAGAATGTTGGTACATCAACAGGATTCGGGGCAGATGAAGCAGGAGGACAACCCTCTGCTGCCAATCTAGCAGTGTTAAAGTAGCTGATATTCCTTGAAGTAGGTGAAGAAATACACATTCGTATTCAAAGAGGGCATGAGAACCAGTTTGTTCAGTGGTTTGACTATTTGACCATTGATCCAAGAGTTTGGGAGACCAGGATTCAAATCTCTATTCACCCACTGGTGAATATCTTAGATTGTAGATATTTCTTCCTCTGATCTTCACTCTCTTTCCTCTGAGTCTCAGGCTCTGCATACAATATTTTCTAAATACAGGTTTAACAGATATACTGGCACTTATTCTTTAAAATATCAGTTATTACATTCAGTATTATCCAAGCAAAAATTTCTCAGGAGGTAATTTGCTGAGAATGTTCTCTTCTCCTCTCCTCTTAAATTGGTCTTAAATCCTATTGTTATTCCTTAGTACAACAGACCCATTAAATCAATTGGATTTATCTAGGTGTTGACTCACCATTCAACAGTTGATTTAATTGGTCCACTCTGACTGGAGCTAAACATTGTTTCCATATGTTCCTGAATATTCAGCAACCTTTCCCATATTTATGACCCATCACAGGGTGGGAAAAATTGAGAGAGACAATTTTTGCTCAAGTTATCATGCTGTTTATGTCCTGTTTATGTTATGTTATATAAAAATCTTCCAAGTTTTTTTTTCTCTCTCTCTCTCACACACACACACAAATACACACACATCTCCTTGATACCACTTCCCACCATGCCAGTTACATGGTGATAAAAAGGAACCTTGCAGGCAACTGAAGAATGGGGGCAGGGAGACACAATATGTTAAGACACAATCCCCCATGGGGTATCTGAGGCTGAATTTGCTGTCAAAATGAGTCTGAGCTTCCATAACTATCTGTGTTTTATGTGGATTTGAAACATAAAATGAGATTCATCTTAATCTTCCAAAGTAGCAATCTCCCTGTGAAGGTTGAGACAACAGCATATGAAAATTGAAAAAGAAAGAAAAGAGAAGGAGGGAAAATGAACACAGAATTGGATAAAGGAAGACATCAGACACCTGTACTTAAACGGAACTGCAGCAGGTACTTAAAATGAACTGTGGGCTGGTGATGCTTAGTGGCAGAGTAAGTTTAACCTGCCAGTAAATATTGTCTGAATGCTCTGAAGTTCCTACCTGATGACATTCCACCTATAAAACTAACAAGGTTTTCCAGAAAAACACTACTTGGATGGGGAATCAACCTTGCATTAATAAATATAAGTGTTAATTCATATCGATAGCATTCAAAAATCAAGAGAGAGGGTAAGATGAAGACGATGATGCTTAAAGTATACAGTAAGGTATCAGGTTTCCTTTAAGGTAAAATGAACATTTTAAAAATATCTGAAGTTTTTGAAAATGACTAGTTTCACTATTCACATTTTAAATGTGACGTTTTGAATTCAATGTTCAAATTGAGGATTTGAATGCAAAATGCTACCTTCAAAACTTAAGTGGTTCACCCCTGTTGACATCTCGTTCTTGTTGTTATTGTGTGCCTTCAAGTAGTTTCCAGCCTATGGTGATCCTAAGGCAAACCTATTACAGAGTTTACTTGCCAAGATTTGTTGAGATGGTTTGCCTTTGCCTTCCTTTGAGACTGAGAGAGTATTACCTAAGGTCACCCAGTGGGCTTCCATGGCCTAGTGGGGATTCCAACCGTGGTCTCCGGAGTCATAGTCCAATGCTCAAACCACTACACCATGCTGGCAGTCTTGTCTTATGGTCTTCATAACCATGGGACCAGAACTTGCAGTTTCACTTACCCATGATCCATGGCTTCCTCAATTCCTTCCACTCTCCTGACTATAGTGGCAGTCTCTCACTGGGATGAGGAGATTAGTAGGGGTTGGGAGAACCTGCAAAAAGCCCTGATTTCCCTCCTTTTCCTCACTGTGGTGGCAGCTCTTTGGTGCTTCCTCACCAAGGCATGAAGATTAGAAGGGGCTGAAAGAACCCTTCTCCCCTTTTGCTTGGGCAATGCATTGAAGAAGGCAGGACCACCTTCTGGCTTCTCCTTCCACCTGCCTTCTTGCCTTTCCTCCAAGTAGGACCCAGTGATTTCCCTACACAATCCTCTCGATCCTCACCGGTATTGGCTGTTATGAGGTGCACCAGATATGAATCCTCAAAAACTATTAAATGCTAAATGCCATTGTATGCTAACCATAATGTGATCTCAGATAATGGGTTAAGTCCTATTTTTAGTTCTAACTACAGTAAACCAGTTGAATCAATTTGATTTCCCTCTGTTGAATCAATATTCAACAGTTGGTTCAATTGGTTTACTTCAGATGGAAATAATTGTTAGGATTAGGTGAATGTTGACATCTGGTTTCAGAAACACCACCACATGTCAATTACGTTGCTTTGTGTCTAACAATACAGATATGTTAAACACCATTATGCAACTGTTAACCTTGAACCCTAAACCCATCTAATAGTCCCAACAAAAGCAGGCTCACTGAATCAATCACTAAATTAACACTTATGTAAATCCAACTGATTCAGTGAGATTTAGTTTGGGATTCACAGTTACCAAGTATCAGCTGCTAAAGTAAGATATCATATGCCAAAGACAGCTATCACATGTTCAGTGTTCACCCCTTAAGTTTTGGAGTTGACATAAGCACACTATCAGAAGTACCAAGGTCATGAGAATTATGAAAGAAGACTGTGAAAGTTACCTCTAGATGAAGATAGCTATTGTTAACACTAAAGTTCATGACCTCCTAGGATTTGTAAGTAATCACTGATTTATGGTTTTACCTCCACTCACCTAGCCAAGAATGGAGAGCACCAGCCATAGAGTGCAGGAGTTCAAAGCAATAAATCATCTATTTCCTTGGCTAGTCTAGAGCAAGGCAGGAGAAAGTTTTTTGTCCCAGTTTTCAGTACATACAGATATTTTAGAGGGGGCCTGCTTCAATACGATGGCTTGTTGCCAGCCATCCTTTTCTTTGTTCCTTTTCCTTTTAGATTTTCAATTTTAGTTTTCCTATTCCACCTACAGAACTATGCTGATCTCAAGGTACTTTTTCTGTTGCTAAAGGTGTTGAAATTTTATTGCCTGGATTTTATGATTCTTTGGGCTTGTACACATGGGCCAAAAAGCTCATGTTCCCCCTTGCCTGGCATTATCCTGTATGGATGATGCAGAATATTAGCTCTCGGCTGGGATCATCCAATCCAGATGCTCATTTGGTGGTTCCTTAGCCTGGGGCAAAAAGATCTGCAATTTGAAACTCCGTGGTAACAAACAACAGACCGCATGGTCCTACATACTCCTTACCTGCCTTCACCACCATGACTTCTCAGAAGACCCCTATCATAGCCTGTGATGTTGGATGAGGACACCTGGCAATGTGGTTATAGTCAGGTGCCCAGTTTCCACTTTCCAGGCCATGACAGAGGCCTTCTGAGATGTGGAGCAGAGGTGGAAACAGATAAGGGGCCTATGGTGGTAGTGGATCCATGTCAAAGTGGGGAGGCAGACATGTAAACACCCATCCATCATTTCACCAGCTGAGGAAATGACCTGGGTCAGAACCAGGGGCAGGAAGGCACGAGCTTGGCACCTTCTATCCAGCCCATCTGTTTAGGTCCTTTGTCTCCCAGAATCTACATGGCCAATGAGAGAAGTGGCCTCTGCCTGCATTGATATCTCCCCAGACCGTCCTGACAACAAAAAGCAACATATTGATAAAATGTAGGCCTGTGACTCAAACATTGCCATTTTTCTTCTTCTCTTGTATGCTTTTTTAACCCCTTTGCCTAATGAAGAAGCTAGAGGAGTTTTGAAACCTTGCATGATATATTTTGTGCATCTGTGGTTGTCCCAAGAAAGGTATCATTGCTTTGTGGATTTTGGATGTTATTGTATCTTGCTGTATGGCCAATATGGTTACCCCAGATATGTTTTATGCATGCTTAAGACAACGACAGTACAGCCCATGTGCAGCATTGGACAAAGAAGCAGAGTTTTGCAAATTTCCTTTTCAGACTACAGCTCTCAGAATCTTCCAGACATCATGGCAGCTCTGCTGAAAAGTTAGTTGGAAGGTAGAATTAAGAAGCTGCTGGTTCAAGTCTTGCTTCTGCTACTCAAGCAATAGGTGGCCTTTCACAAAGCATTTTCTCTCACCTTCAGCTCCTCATGTCTCTAGTAAGAAGATAACAAGTCTGACCTAGTTAGTAACAATATAAGCAAGGGCTTGGTGAATACTTATATACTTATGCTTGAAGAAGACTGGTGAATACATCAAGACTTATAAGACTTCTATTATAATAGAAGCTGTTGCATTGAAAATGTATTATAGTAAAAGGCATATTTGAAAATCAGTTTTTACAGATATATCACTCTGCAAAATTGGTCAAATGAATTACTATTTTCCCCCATTTTGGGGAAACAGAAGAACAAGACCCAAATCTTGTTTTTGCACTACACTGGAGTAGCTTCACTAGTGCTGGCAGCAGCAGCACTAAAAAGAAAAAGGCTGTGGAATCATAAGAAGGAATTAAGATATGGGGAAAATAGGTTGCTTGGAGGCAGCAGATTTTATCAGCCTTCTCCAGCTGCTGCAATATATCCTGGAAGAACTACAACTATTAGCATAGTTCACCAACAGGATTTCAGCCCCAAATATTGACAAGACAATGCTGTCTAGAGCCTGGGACCATCCAGGAGCTTCACAGAGTGTCAGAAGTGCCACTGACACAACAACAACAGCAACAACAACAACAACAACAACAAAGCAATAAAATTTAAAGGGATCTTATAGCATTTCATCTCCACTTCTCTAAAGCAGAGGTGGTTGATGGTTTCCCTGTCAGTAGCGTGGTGAGTCCAGCCTGGGTTTTAGTCAAAATTTAAAGCAGTGATCCAAGGTCTTGAATCTATTTTCAGAGCCATGGATGGTTCTTCTTAAAATTCAGAATAAAACCAGGAATGTATACAACTCTTCATTGATATAGAAGCACATGTCATTGCTCTGCAGTCTCTCCTACTGCCTCCATTTCCTGAACTGGAAAAGCTTCATGAGAGTAATTCCTTCAAGACACCTTTCCCTGGGTTTTAAGTGAAGAACACAAAACTGAAGTCTGCAGGTCACTAGAGATATTTTAGGGTAAATTGTGACTTGGTATATTCTGATGTGGCAGACAGAAAGATAAATAAATAAATAAGAACCCACACAAATTTCAGTCTAATATAACAAAGATCTTCATTCCCCTGATGTGAGAGAGGTTTGGCCCATTTTTCAGATTGTGTGTGTGTGTGCTTTTGTGTAAATGTGCAAAATTTAAAACAGCAAGAAACATTACCTTGTAAGGTATAGCTTATTAAGAAACAGCAGCAGTGGGTGGATTGGTTTGTGGTGTTTTTTTTTTTTAAATCAATCATTTCCACCTTTTGCATTTCTTGTGTGTATGCCTACGTACACAAAGGGGAAAGAGTCTACTTCTGCAGAAAGACATCTTTAAATTGAAGAAAATATTACCTGAAATCAAAATTTCTTCTGTGGGTGGGATAATGGAATACATGTAGGTCTGGAAATAACCTATAATGTGAGAAATGTACATTTTCACTTAATAAAATTGTTTTATTGGGATGCATATTGGGGTCAAAAATGCACTCAGTAGACATCTCTCTCTCTCTCTTTAAAAATCCTACTTTGTAAGTGTGAATTTGTGTAACTCTCCCTTAAAAACCAAAAGCGGGAATCCAGTGCAAATGTGGGAATGACTTTTTGGCAAGCAAAGGTAAACTACTTTGCATTTTTTTTCTCCATAAATATTTGTTTTTATTCAAACCTAATGGCTAATATGCTGTTAAACTATTTCCTAAAGGTAAAAAGATAATTCACATAACTAAAATATGGAAGGAATGCCATATCATTTGGTGGAACCTGCTTTAGGGCCTCAGTTACTAGTATCCAAGAATAATGGAGGAGCCCATTACCTTAATGGCATTGACCAACTCAAGTTGCATGAGAAGTTTGGGGCAGGATAAAATAAATTATGGTTTTCACCGCCTGACAGTTCCAAGTTGGGATGGACAGAGCTGCCAATTTTGAATTCATATCAGTTTAACATGGGTTCAACCATAAACCTGTTTCATCTCATTTTATGTTAAAAACAAGGGGAAAATTGATTTAAATTGTATGTATTCCGCTAATCCATGTATTTTTTAAAATATATATATACAGTTTTATATGCACTTCTCTCAATATACACATTTTTATACTTCAAAATCTCACATTTTAGTATTTCTTGCTATACACACTTCACTTTCCTTTTCTTTAGCTGAGAACTGGATCCCCAAATTCTAACAAATGTGCAATCCAAAGGATACCTATGTTTCAATCAGTGCATTCATCTGGGAAGTGAGGATTGTGCTGGTATGCTTTAAAATATGGAACAAGTAAAATATTACAACATGTCTACTACCAGGTGGAAGTAGCCCACTAAGAGTGCTTTGTCAATATTCCAACTATACTACCTGAGGGAATGCTGTGATTTGAGTCCTACAATTTAATCAAGGAGGAAAACAACAACACAATAGCTCCTTCTAATGACATTATGGGCAACGTAAGGAGGAAAATAATATTCCTCTTCAACACAGAAGTATCTTCTCAAAAAGGTCCATGTTTTGCCCCCACAATTCTTCACTTTCAGACAGCACAGACAAAAACAGGCCAGGAAATTTTACACTGAGAAACCACAACAAAAAGAAGAAACAACACAGGTGGCTGAGGTTTCAACTTCTTTGCCATGAGGAGTGGTTAGATTTGAATCACCCTTGAAACAACAACCCATTCAATGGAAGAGCTAATGAAGGCCACCATTCCAGAGCATGTCTTTTAAACTGCATAATACCAGCGCATTCTCGGGAATAATTAAGAGAAAGCAATGCTAAAAAAGTGAACCGGGAGCTGTAAGCAAAGGTTTTTTAATAAAAAGGAAAGATGCATGATGAAGAAAGGAGGGGAGAGGAGTTTTTTATTTTTAAATGGAAGGATATTCTCTCTCTCTCTTCCCTAGGAAAAAAAAGCGGAGGAATGCAGCTGGGGAATAATAAAATAAAAGGGAGAAGTTAAACCGGTGACCCTTGTCAGCAGTGAAAAGCCGGAGATTAGAAAATGTTTCATGCTAATTTCCATGGAGATTTCTTTAATTTATCGAAAATTACTTTCTTCTGCTTTGATTTGTCCAGCCGCCTGCCCCTCGCAGCTTTCTCATGGTGGTCCTCCCTGTCACGGCAGGCTCAATATGGGTCTCGTATGCCCCCACACTGGGTCTGGGCTTCGTGAGATTATTGAAGCGGCTCTGACGTCTCTATCAGCTTGCGCCACCACAATACCCTTTTCCCTGTCTTCTTCTCGCTCTTCCCCCCTCCTCCTCTGCCTTCTTTCTCCTTTCTTTCTTTCTTTCCTCTTTTTTTTTTACAGCATGTTCTTAGGATTCTTGTCACATGATGGCTTCATTGTGGGCCTCCTTGCTAAAGCGATGGCTTCCTCCCTCCCTCCCTACTTTCCTCCTGATCTGTTCAGCTTGGTTTTCTTCGCTGCCTGGCATTATCAAAGGAGATTTGTGGGTCACTGAGCCGTGGACAAGGAATATGGAGTCATCAAGACTGTTTGGCAGCATAAAAAACTAATATATATATATATATATATATGGAGTGGGGGGAGATCTGAGCTGATGCATGCTATTCTCAGCTTTCCAACAGCAAGCATTCATTAGCTTCCTTTATGAACATATGTTGAAAGCATTTAATTTTGAAAGGCTAATCAGAACATAGTGGTACAAGGCTTAAAAAGACCTTAAATACCCTCAACTACTTAGAAGGGCCATCCATTTTTTTTCAGCTAGCTAGAGCAAAAGAAATATCGAAAGCTTTCTTTGGTGTAGGGAGTTAGTTTATAGACACTGTCTGACATTAACACAGAGACTGGTCTTTGGAAATCTCATCCAGATATTAAGACAGCATGAGCTGGATATTGTCAATGCAGCTTTTCAGCAGAGAGTCTGCTCCGAGAATCTATACCCTTTCAACTAATCTAGCTTAATAGGCAATGTTTTCCCCCAGTACATTATCTTACTTGTTGGTTTGTACCCAACATGGGCAGGAGCATACATCATGAATGAAAGTCACTACCTAGCTGGCAAAGGGAACTCTTCTTGACCAAAGAGAACTGGGTGAAACAATATTTGTTAGAGTAATAAACTAGATGTCAACTTCTTGGCATTTGTAGAAGGGCTTTTTTGCAACAAATACAGTTGGCCCTCCATATCCACAGATTCTCTATCCATGGATTCAACCATCCACAGCTTGAAAATATTTTTTTAAAAAATGAATTCCAAAAAGCAAACCTTGACTTTACCAATTTGTATAAGGGACACCATTTTACTATGCTGTCATTGTATTAAATGTATCGGGGGGGGGGGGGGGGGGGCTGGAACCAAATCTCAGCCGATAGCAAGGGCCTACTGTATATGTCATTGGGAGGGCTATGGTGCCTCAAACTCTCTTCTAGGGGAGAGACTGCACAATGCTGAATACTTCCATCACTCTTTCCTGTAGCATGGAGTGGTCATCAATATGCAGGTAGTTCTTATATCATCTAAAAGAATGAAATAGGAATGCATCAGGGATTACCCTGGCACAGCTTTGCAGTTTAGGTCTAGACTATCTGAAAGCACACATCTCTCCCATACAAATCTGCCTAAGTCTTACGATCTTCAGGGAAGGGCTTTCTCTCCATTCCACCACCCTCCCAGAATCAACTGGTGAAGACAAGGGACCAAGCCTTCTCTGTGACTGCTCCTGGACTTTGGGAAAAAGGAAGAGTGAGATGTTGTGACATGATTTTAAATGAGCTCTTCCAGAGTTGCAAAACTTACACATTTTTCTAAGAGCGGATAGTCAACAAAGCAAAATACTGTGTCCTGAATCCTATAGCTCTAATTTAGTTGTGACTAATCCTAGAATTCACATATGAACCTTATTTTTCTGAGTGCAAAAAATTAAGTGTGACTGAAAAGCATCTGAGGAAGTAGAGTGATGAAGTTTATGAAAGCTTATGCTGCCAACTTTTTTCTTTCAGTTAGTCTCAAAGGTGCTACAAGATCTCTCTACACAGTGATTCTACAGATTAACATGGTTATATCTTTGATTTTCTTCCAGGAAATTTCATCAAAATCCTCCTCCCATCTGGCCACAAAACATTTAGGGTACTCATTGGTCAAGGATTAGCCAAAGTAAGAAATGAAGTACAATGCATTGTTTTGATGCAGAGAAAAATGAAGTTTCCTATCATTTAGTGATAGATTCTTTCAGTATTATTGTGGAAGCCATTTTGGAAAAAGCGCACTCTGTTATTACCCCTAAAATATCTGCATATTAGCCTTTTCTTTTCTTTAACCTTCCCTATAGTTGCAAACTTTTTCTAAACTATTCAAATGTGGATGAACTTGCTTATTAAAAAAAACTCTCCCCCTTTCCTACATGCACACATCCTTACCAAAACCCAGATTCAGTCTTTGTCTTCTGCGTATTCTCCTCGATTTTGACATTATGTGCAGCTTGGCTCACCTCCACTGCTGATTGGGAGGTATGTGGTCTGGGGGCTTGCTTAAAATTCACATGATGCTGTCCCTAGCTATCTTGAAGAGTGGATTGGCAGGTGGTAAGCCCTTTCCAGGGCTTTCCAGCAACTCCTTTCAGGGAATGGTATAATGGGAGGCTACATTATGGCTACATTAGCAATTGAATTTGACAAGGGTGAGTCTCAGTACAATGAGAAATATGAATCACTTTCTAAAGCATGAAAAGTGTCTTCAGTTTCAAGCTTTCTATCTCCAGGGAATCCTGGAGATTGCTCTGCAGAGGGGCGGGATATAAATAAAAAATATTTATTTTATTTATTTATATCCTTCCCACAATCAGCTAGACAGCTAAAGTTACCTAGAATAAAAGTCCAGGGCCAACTACATTGCAGTTGTGTGGTACAAATCTCCTCATGCATAGTTGCTCATTAATTGTGCTATGTAACTCTTAGTAACTTTACATAGGACCTTATCAAACGCTGGCCATGAAGCAAAGAAAAAGCGAAGAAAAACAGAAGTAGAAATAAATTCGGTTCCGTAGCGAAATCGCCCTTTTGGCCATTTCGCAATTAATACCAAGGCTCCCTTCTCTCCCGTCACAAAAAGCCGGGAGGAAAGGCAGCCATGGGAACCGGGGAGGAGGAGGGCTGGAGGACTGGAGAAGGGAAGGCAGCCCATGGAGAGAGAGAGATCGCCTCCCTCTTCCCTCTTCCCTCTTCCTCTCCTCCTCTTCTTTCCAATCCGGTTTGCCTTTTGCCAAGGCAATCGCTTCCCCTCGCTGGGATTTTCGCCCTGCCCACCAATTCGCCTTGCCCACCAATTCGCAATGAATGCGAAGGCTCCCTAGGTACATCCTCTACAAACCGAATGTCAAAATCTCCCTACTCCTTACGGATTAGCTCCGTATTCTGGCGAGTTCTGGGGCAGCGTCGTGTGTAGACACGGGGAACAATACGGATTAGCTCCGTGTTCTGGGGCAGCGTCGTGTGTAGACACGGGGGAACAATACGGATTAGCTCCGTGTTCTGGGGCAGCGTCATGTGTAAACACGGGGGAATAATATGTATTAGCTGTGGATGCCCTTTGGATTAGCTCTGCTTCAGACCCCATGTGATAAGGGCCATAGCTGGCCCAAAGCACCCAGTGTGCAATCAAATATACCAGCAAATGGACATGCACATCTGTCTGCATTGTACATCCATGAGCAATGTGAAATGCACATCCTTTCACATAGCACATCTCCACTGTTGCAACCTGCAGACAAAAGTGTGCCACACAAAAACAGTCAACCATTCTCACAGGGCAGCTCATGTATGTGTAGGAGATGAACAATATTATAGCACTGGAACGTCTTCTCGAATGCATCCACCATGCATGTGTGAGGCTCTGCAGCCATTGTGGCCTCACATAAAGTAAGAGTGCACTGTGAGATCCATGCCATCCAATTTGCTTTGTTGCAGCTGTCTAATACAAGTGAACATTAGGTGTATATGAAACATAATGTATATGAACATTAGATATATATGAAACATAAATATTTTCTGTCTTTATACTTGGGTCCCATTTACAAGCTCTCTCATGAAGTATATGCAAATATTCGAAATCCAAAACACTTCTCGACCCAAGCATTTTGGATAAGGGAGACACATGCTGTATGCTGACATTTGCAAATTTTGGTAAATTATTATGAAAAACAAACTGAAACAAAATACTTGCCTATTCCTAGGCAGGGGATTGTGGGTGCTTCCTGACCCTGGTTTCTTTTTCTTCCTCCTAACTCTACCTTTGACTTTCCTTCAGTCTTCATTTGCTCTGAGACTCTTCCATGAAAGTCAACAGAAGTGAAAAGTACTTCATTTAGGATGGGTTATGCTTTTGAATTATAATAGATGTCTGCTCCTTCCCACCATCCCTTGTGTTTTGGATTTCATTGCTGGAGTATAATAAAGTCCCACAAAAGTCTATGTTATGGACTGAAAGTACAAATAACCAGCAAATAAATGGTCCCAATATGCCATTTACAATTGCTGGGGGGGAGGGGGGAACCAATCTATTCAGAGTGATAACAGGGATTGTTCCTCTCCATTTTCTTGCCTGCCCATGGAGTGGTTGTTCATGTCTCTCATCCTTTGGAGGAAGACATATGCCCCTGGTGTGAAAAAGTACAGATGTTGTGGCCCACAGCAGACAACTGTGGTTTATCAAAAATCCACTACTGGCACTGACTGATGTCAGACTGAATCATTCAGGGTCTGAGGGGGAGCGAGAGAATTATTGGGCCTTAGTCATGTGTGGTTTGTGTTTTTAAAAGTAATACGTCACCTCATTTCTTTGTTAGAGGGACTGAAAACTACAGAGCAGACAGCAATGCCCAAGGCTGTGGATAAAAATCTGAGCAAAACCTTGTCAGTGAGGTACACATCCAGGGAGGTATAGACAGCATGTCTAGAAGAAATGTCAGCAGGAACAGAAAGGAATATAATTTGGGCAAAATTGTATGGAGAACAGAATTTTGGGCAAGAGGGAACTCACTTATTGTAGCTGAGAAACACCCCATCTTGCTTAATTGCAGCAAAATACAGTTGAAATCACAGACATTGAAACTGTATTTAAGGCGGAAATGAGGTACGCAGATTGCTATCAATTTTGCTAACTTGCAAGTATTTTCTGGAGGAGATCTAATTAATTTTTCCATCAATTATCACTGAAACATCATTAAATATGAAGACTTTTCCAAATACAATATGTAGTTAGATGTGCCTTGCACATGTTCAGTATAGCTTAATCCCAATTGCAAAGATTCTAGTCAGTCCAAGATTCTTCTCATCATCTGGGTTTCCTGGTAGTCAGGAAACATGGATTTTGATAATTTTTCAAATATTTTCAAATATGTTTTCCATCTCTCATGTTAACGTGGTGTTATTAAGAAATTTGTCTTATGGTTGTCTTATTAAGAAATTTGTGCTAGGATTGACATAGATAACCTTGCTGTTGTTGCATGCAAAGGGATCTTGTAGCATGTTTGAGATCAACTGTCGGAAAGAACTTGGAGCATAAATTTGTGGAGACCTGGTCTATTTCCTCAGTCATGCCTCTGAGAAAGTAGACCAAGGTCCAAAACACACTGCAGAAATAATCTGGATTGAAACTGCCCTGGCTCAGTGCTAAGGAATCCTGGGAATTGTAGTTTGTTGTGGCACCAGAGCTCTCTAACAGAGAAGGCTAAATGTCTCACAGAACTACAGCTCTCAGAATTCCTTAGCATTGAGCCAGGGTAATTAAAGTCGACTCAGACTGGATTAATTCTGCAATGTGTTTTGGACCCAAGTCTACGAAAGCTTATGCTACAACTTCTTTCATACAAAGAAAAGGTGCTGCAAGATATCTTTGCATACTGATACTCCAGACTAACATGACTATGGCTGTGAATTCTGCAGTGGCTGGTCTATCTCAAAACATTTTGCTCCTGTGATGGAGCAAAATGTAGTACACCCACCCAAGTCAATTTACCTAACACGTAAAGTGAGATATACTGTTGTGGCACATAGGATCGCAGATCTCACAAATCTCTCTCCAGCTTTTATGCCTCCCCTTTGTTTTTTTCATATACAACTTCTATCATCTCAGTAGACCTTAAAATTAGGAATCATGAGGCAGTTGCTTCATGCAACAAACTTTTGTGTGAATGAATGCAGTGGGAGTTCATGGGGAAGGCACTCCTGCTCACATTACAGGCCACCTTGATCATGAGAGGGCAGCAAATTCATAGTCATCCAATTTGTTTTAGCAGTTTTCGCTGCATCCAATGTCATTAGATTGCCTTGAAGGGCCTGTCCTTATAAATGAAAAAGCATGTGGTAATAGCCAGCATCAAAATTCAATCCACTTTTGGCTTATGTTAAGATTGTGAAATGTTATTGTTATTTTGATATTATTATTATTATTATTATTATTATTATTATTATTATTAACACATGTTTTGAAAATTTTATGCGTGTGTGTAATCTCCTGAATATATTAACCAAAATCACAATCTCTTTGCCTCTGTTTCAACCCTGTGTAGTTTTTGAAAATAAAGTAATAATGATATAAGATTCACTTAGATGAATGCAGTGGGCTAATTAATCTCTACTCAGAGCAACCCTATAGAAGTCAATGACACTTTTATTTATATTTATTTATGTATTAAAAAAAACAGAAAAGGGGGAGAATTAGTAGTTTTACTACTGGCAGGGAATGGTCAAGAATTAATGATTGGTTGCATTAATACGATAAATGTTTCTTCTCACCCCAAGAGACTCGTTATGCAATGATTGAAAAGGAGATGCCTTGCCATGCGATGGGCTTTGGAGAGTTCCAGGTGCTCTGTTTCTCCTGGGGCAGAAATCTGTATTTGAGGGTGAATAAAAATGTCTTCAGTGCTATGAAAGAGATCTAACTCACATCTTCAGAGATGCCACTTGTCCCTGCAGCCATACACGTCTACTAGGCCTTTTCATTGATCCTGCATGCAAAACATGGCCACGCTTGTGTTGCCACTAGCAAAGAGAAAACGCCTCCTGTTTTCGAGAGATCTGCAGGAATAAAGAGGGGGATTTTTATACCCTTTCCTCCCTCTTCACTATCTCTTGTCATGCAGAGAAGAGTTAGTGGAGTGATTGGTGCTATGGGGGAGGATGTTGTCCATGATGTGAGTCTTTGACATGCCAAATTTTCTACCTGTTTTTGTGGTGGTGGTGCCTTTCATAGCCCTCCTGATTTGACAAGTATTCAGAATTATTGTCCTCTGTTTTCCCATGTTGTAACAAATACCACCTGCTGCTTTCTGTACAACAGGCTGCTACAGAGCCAGATAGGATGTTTCTTTCCCTACCTAGTTAACAAGCAGCCTAAAAGTCTGCAGGAGACACCATCTCAGCCTTTCTCTGAGACAACTTGAGCCGGTTCTGTATTATAACTGGAGGTGGAGCATTAACATTGCATTGTTTCATATGCAGCACTGAAGTGATATAATTAAAGGGTCCATCCACACCATACAGTTCTCATGCTATAACTCCACAGTGGCATTGATATATTTGCCACACAAAAAATGTTGTCTCTTGCGCAGAAAATGGTGTTTTCTGTGCAAAACAATCCTGAGTGAATTTTGTGTAGAATCAGTCACAAATTGGAACCTGTCTTGTTTTAACAGACCTTCCTGCAGTGGGAAGAAAATGGTTGATATTACTCATTGCTACCTTTGAAGAATTGCATCCCTACTGTGGACTCCAAGCTAAATTTTGTTGCCGTTATTGTTGTGTACCTTCAAGTCATTTCGAACTCAGGGTGATCCTAAGACAGAGAAGAAAGGAAGAACAATGGAAAACAGCTTAGAAATGTTCATGTGAGACTGAGGCCACAGCCACATGGGAAACTGGCCCAAATTACCTGGGCACTTTGGAGTGATGCTGGGTGGTGGTTCACACAAGCATTCCCCTGTGCCATCGACCAACAGTATCACTGCCAGAAATCACTCCCTCTGAGGCCAAAAACAAGGTTCCCTAGCATTGATCACCTGGCTGGGCACCTTGGTCTCACCTCAGAGGGTGTGACTGTAGTATAATATGGCTTTGTAGTATAACATGGCTTTGGTGCTGAACTGGCTGTACATCATCAGGACAGTTTGCACTGAGGATGGGGGTAAGGATGCATTATTTGGCCCATGCAGACATAGCCTGGGAGACTTGTCACACTGCAGAAATAAAGCAGTTTGACATCACTTTAACTGTCATGACTCTATCCTGTGGAATCCTAGGGTTTGTAGCTTGGTGAGACATTCAGTCTGGTCAGTCAGAGAATGGTGGTGCTTCACCAAACCACAAATCCCAGGATTCTGTAGGATACAGCCATGGCAGTTAAAGTGGTGTTAAACTGCTTTATTTCTGCAGTGTGGAAACACCCATACCATCTCATCCTATGCTTTTGTACACAAATAACACTTGAAATGTTGTTAACAGAAGCACCAGGGGATTTAGAAAGTGACTGGAGAAGATGAGGAAGCAAATACTACTTTTTAAATTCAGTGCTAAGCTCCTAGCTAGTGAGGGGCTAGAGAATTTTCACCAAAGAGCCAAATATAATTTGGCCCTGGGTGCATCTATTTAGTCACTGGTTCTTCTTGTCTTCATTTAGTGATGACACAAATTTCTAGTTTTGCTTGCCTTCAAATGGTGATTATTTTAAATGAGAAACAGGTGCAGATTTATCTGACTAGAAATGGTCTCCCCTTCCCAAAATAACTTCACCATGACACATTACTCTCCAAGATTTAACTGTTTAAATCCAGATTTGCTCAGTTATGTAGAATAAAAATAACACTTGCCAAAGGTATAATTCTAGCATTTAAATGACTGTAAAAGAGAGGGGGAAAAGATCTGGGGAGTGAAATGCTAATGGGAAATAAGAAACGGGCCTCAAGTCTATACATAGCATAGGACTGTTATGTGTTTATGAGAAGAATTAATTGAAATTATAATTATATTACTTAGCACAGAAATGAAGCATTTATTACTGCAGTGAAAGGTTAGTAGTCTGAGAGTTGGCTTGATCATTTCAGTAGAAGAGTAAAAGGAAACCAAGTCCCATGTGCTGTGTGATGGTCCACAAACTTTATTATCTTAAAAAGCTTAGTGTGTTTCGGCCTTGACACCAATTGGCCTTCTTCAAGGGCTATAATAAAATAAATAAAAGTACATCTGTTATAGTTGTGATATTGCCTTTAAGTTGTTTCTGACTTATGGCTATCCTTAGGCCAAGCTATCATGGGTTTTTCTTGGCAAGATTTGTTCAGAGGAGGTTTGCCATTGCCTTCCCCTGAAGCTGAGAGCATCTTACTTGGCCAAGGTCACCCAGTGGGTTTCATGGCCAGGATGGGAATTGAACCCTGGTCTCTAGAGCCATAGTCAACACTCAGACCACTATCATGCTTGCTCTCTTTTAACTGTATACTTAGATCATATCTGCATTGGTCAGGGGCAGCCCAGTATTCTGATCCCAGAGCTGCCCTGACCTTCCCTCACTGCAAAGGCCTTTGTTTTGATGCCAGACAGCTGATCACACATGTGTCTCACTGAGCCACCTGACATGTTCACTGCTATTGTGGGTCACCTTGCTCTAAGGTTAAAATGAGGCAAATCTCATGGTTGAATGTATCTTTTGACCTTAGAATGAGCAATTGATGGCAGCAGCAGATCTGCTTTAAACAGATGCCCAGCGTTGGAACAGAGGGGTTCGGATTTTCCTGGAAGATCTGGAGCAAATAATAAGCTTTTAAAATACATTTTAAAAGGAATATATCCTGGTTCTGGTGATGGATGGACCAAATGGTCCCTGATCTATTTGCACCAGGACCAGGATTTGGGCTGTGCATCATCCAGTCTCCCTGCCAAGAGGATGGGGAAGCCATTTTATTTGGTTCATTCAGACCTGGCTTAAGTGTTTTAAATGGTTTCCCCATTGTTATTGTTGTGTGCCTTCAGGTTATTTCCAACTCATGAAGACCCTAAGATGAACCTATCGTGTTGGGGTTCTCTTGGCAAGATTTATTCAGAGCAGGTTTGTCATTGTCTGAGGCTGAGAGAATCTGACTTGCCCACCATCCCCCAGTGGGTTCCATAACCAAGCAGGGAATCAAACCCTAGTTTCCAGAATCATAGTCCAACATTCAAACCAATATGACATTCCCTGATGGGCTGAGGGGTGGTGGTAAATGCTGCAAATAAATAAAAATTAAATAAGCAAGCCTTTGTACCTGGAGATTCCTTGGATTATCTGGATTTTTGTTTTGATTTAAATCTTTTATCTTTGGTCTAATCAGTTTCTCTTTACGTGTTGTACTTTCTGTACAATGCTAGAGTTAGGTGACTTCACCAAGAAAGAGGCAACCTGTGAAGCTCTCAGCCAGTCCCCAAGGACAGTTTCATATAGAACATACTGCAGTTGTCCATGTCCTATAGTTTATGATTTTGGAGTGGAATGGGAAAAAAGAGAATCAAATCCCCCTACTTTTACTGTCCTGTCTTCCGTCTTGATTCTTCATTGAGTCTGATGACTACAGCACCATGAGGTAGAATGACAATGACAGACCACAGGCTTGCACCCCAGGCTGCTGTTGGTGATTATAAATCTCCCTCTGCCTTGGGAAATTGTCTTGGTGGATGCCTCCTTGCCTCCAGCATCCTATGAAGCCTCAGAAATGTACAGATGCTTGGAAGGCTCTAGGCTTGTCCAGGAGCAGGATTTCAGCACTGCTTCCAGCAGAAGAAGGCTAATGGGCAAGCTGAGAAACAAATAGGGGGAAAATGTGCAGCACAACAAAGCTGGAAGGCAGCCTGCTGCCACCTGAATTTTAAGAACTGGCAAAGCTGCAGGGCCAGAATGGAAGCTCCTGAGAACATGTCTGTAGGCATAGTTTATTCAATACAATTTGGAGCTGAAGATTTGTTTCTTTTCAGAAATAGAAATGAGGGGGCTATAGATCTGAAAGGTGGGGAAATAGAACAGTTGGTCACCCAAAGCTCTTGATGCTTTGTATACAACACTGTGGATATTACATTGTCACAAATCTATCAGGATTGCCCTTTTAGATCTAGGAGGAGAGGAATGGAGGGTTTTTTTTAGTGGTACTTGTAGGGCAAGGTCATATAAAGGCTTTCACGCCGATGTTTTGAATATCTATAATAGTCACTCTGTGTTTGGAACAAGGCCACAGGTGTAGGTGCACTGGAGAGAAATAATTGCTGTAGCAAATAAAATACAGCAAGGAGCATCTGAATGTCCCAGTAATGGTGGCCATGAACTAAGGCCCTAAGCAGACGACTAATAAAGTCGTCTTCTGGGCAGGGAAGAGGAGGGGCAGCCGCACGAGCGGCGCCCCTTCCTCTCCCCGAGGTCGCCCCCAGATGCGCCGGCCGTCCGCACGACCGGCGCATTGGGGATGACCTCACGGCGCAGCGCCCACATGCGCTGCGCCGTTTGAGTCAGAGAAAGTGCGCCCGCCGCTTTTGCGGCGCACTTTCTCTGACATCTAAAAGGAGCGCCAATTTGGTGCTCCTTTTAGAGTCGCTGGCGGTGCGCCTGGATGCGGAGGCTGCAGCCCCGCGGCGCTCCGTTCGGCGGCGGCTCCGGGGCCTCCGTCTGCTGAGGCCCTAAAAGGAGCGGCAATTTGGTGCTCCTTTTAGAGTCGCTGGCGGTGCGCCTGGATGCGGAGGCTGCAGCCCCGCGGCGCTCCGTTCGGCGGCGGCTCCGGGGCCTCCGTCTGCTGAGGCCCTAAGAGAAGCTTCAGAGTAATTTTCACAAGATGGTTTTTGCATATAGTCCAGGATGTCTAACACAGGAGTCTGTCCAGGGACTACATTAAAAGCATCTGTTAGGAATTTCCTAAGGCTATGCCAAAACCCCATAACCTATTTTAAGAAACTCTTTGCCCCTTGAGCAAATGAGGTCTATTTGTCTGCTGCATGTGTCAAGAAATGAGAGAAGTTCTGTTAAATGTCATGGGATGATGAAATGCAGGTTTTGTCTGCTTGGGCTTCCTTGACAACTCTGAGAGAGTGGTCACTGGGGTGCTCTTCTTCCCTGAAAAAAGATACAAACACAAACAAAACTGGTTGGCATTCAGTGTTGCAGTTACACAGTAGAGTAATGGATCCATAACTGCTCTGTATTTGGCAAGAGTAAATAATAAGACTACATTAATATCCCCTCATCCCACCTTAACAGCAGCAGCTGGATCAGGAAAAGGAGGTCTGTCAGCTGCCAAGTAGGGTGTATGACGGATGACATTTCCAGTGAGTAAGGCTGCAGAATTCAGAAACAGGATCCCTGTTGTAAGTCCTTGTTGTAGCCACACTTAGTGGTGGGAGGGGTGGAAATATCATTCTCCTTGCACTCAGCAGTTGAAAAGACCTCCTTTACCCAATCTCGCTTTTGGCTGTTAAGGTGGGCTTGGGCTGTGGATCAGGAGACATTAGTTATGCAAACACAAATAAGTAGTGAATTCAGGGGTAGAATTCAGAGACATTGCCATGTTGGTCTGGAATATTGTTATGCAAAGGGACCTTGTAGCATCTTTGAGACTGAGTGAAAGAAGTTGTAACATAAGCTTTTGTAGACTTGGTCTACTTCTTCAGATGCATGGATGAACTGTTGCTCAGGAAGGACCTTTATCATCAGATTGTACAAATATTTTCTGAGGATGAGAGTGTGTGACTTGGGCTTCCTTGACAATTCTGAGAGAGTGGGGTTCTATGGCCAAGTGGAGATTTGAACTCTAGCCTCCAGAGTTGCTCTGCCATCCTAAATAGTTTACTCTTTCTTTCTCCTCATACATAAGACACCAACAAGATTCCATCCTCTGTATCTGTCTAGTATCCACCTACTTACTTTACTGTCTTCAAAGTGATGCATAAGGTTATGGAAGCAATGAAGTATTATAAGGGTAACCTAAGCAAAGAGATGAACAACTTCACCCCATCATAGTGTTGCCAGGTCAAATGAGAAATGAGGCTCCCTTCTCTTTAATGGTTCTTTAGGAGCAAGTGTTGCATGACAAGCAATGCCTGCTGAATTTCCCTCTTCTATTTTAATGTTTCTCAGAGTTTGGTCCTTCTGGTGTTTTGGACTTCAGCAATCAGAATCCCTGACCATTGGAGAATTGGATGGAGCTTCTGGGAAATGGAGCCCCAAGCACTCGGGGGGGGGGGGGGCAAAGTTTGAAAATCACTGTCTACACAACCCTTAAAAAGACAGAAGTTCTGTTCCCTATTACACCTGGCAACTTTATAGGGTCCCAAAGCTAAAGTGACACCCCCTCCCCAAAATAAAAACTACATATTTTCAGATAGGGCTTCTGATTGTTCAATTGTTCCTTGGATTAATACTAAACTCTGCTCCTTAAACAAACCAACAAACCATCTTATAATGTTTTTACATTCTGGTGAATTATTTTCTTGTTCTTTTGATATTTTAAATTGTGTTTGTTTAAAATAATAAATTTACTGTTGTCATCTTCTTTACATTTTACTTTGGGTTCTTGTAGCAAAATGTTTCATAAATGTGAAACAGATTAAATACGTGGGAGAGAAAAAGTAATAAATGGAGAGGAGTTATCGAGCCAAGCTTTCTCTTGTTCTTTGTAGCAAACTTCAACACACGCACACCAGCTTGGACATCTTTTGCAAGTGAAGGGTTCAGGACTGGCTAATAAAGCAGCTCCGTAAACCTTCAGAAAATCAGATTGGAAAGATACAGGAGCTTCCAGGGTCATTTGATGACTTCAAAACTTGTCAGTGACTTTTCTCCCTTTCATTTTTCCTGGTTCTTCATGACTTTTGACATTTTTTTTTTCAGACCATGACAAAATTACAGGCATGACATGTGCAGCTAGGAGGCCTACAGGTCAGGATTTATCTTTGTGGATTGGCTGTATCTGCCTGACACTTCTAGGCCTCTGTTCTGCCAACAATCAGGGATGATTTTCTGCCACAAGGAACAGCTGCTAAATCTCCTCTCTGCTTTTGCTTTGGCTCAGAGGAATCAACTCAACCCTATCCTTGTTGTTTTTCTTTTTCTTTTGCCCTTCCTTCATTTACCCTGCTGAGATCCTGTGCCCTCGTCCCCAGCATCACACTGGGATTTTGGATCACAGAGCTGAGTTTTGCAGAAGGTTTGCGAGAGACAAAACTAAATTAAATCTTGAAATTCATCACTGGAAAATAGGATGACAGCTACTAAAGGAGACAGTTCAGTTCTATACATGAAGCCCCATTCAGTGAGGCTTAAACTCAGGTAAGTAAAAATACAAAATGTTCAGCATGACGTAATGGTTTGGGCATTGGACTAGGGACACTGAGAGACCAGATTTCAAATCCTGGCTTTGGCCATGGAAACCTACTGGGTGACTTTGGGCAAGTCACACTTTCTCAGCCTCAGGGGAAGGCAATGGCAAACCTTCTCTGAAGAAACTTGATAGGTTTGCCTAAGAGTCGCCATAAGTTGGAAATGACTTGAAGGCACACAACAACAACAAAAGTAAAAATACAGTGGGCCTTTGGTATCTGATGGCATTTGGTTCCAGGACTCCCTGAGGATACTGAAGTCCATAGATGCTCAAGTCCCATTAAATACAATGGTGTAGTAAAATGATGCCCCTTATATAAATTGGCAAAATCAAGGTATACTTTTCAGAATTACTATCTGTTTAAATATTTTCAAGCCGTGGATGGTTGAATCCATGGATGAAGAGTCCGTGGATATGGAGAATAGACTGTATGACTCTGGCTTGGCCTAGCCTAGACAGTTATCTAGTTTTATCTCTTTTATTGATTGTCCTGATTAATAAATCAGAATTCTGGTTGAGAATGGAAGAGATAAAACATGGTAGCTATCTAGAAGAACCTCTCCCCGTAGCATCAATGTATTTTTGAGTACTAAACGCGGTGGACAAGCAAAAGGAGTCACACATTTCTCCCTGAGGATATTGTTCAATTTGCATTTTAGAGAGAATTGGCTTGATGTACAGATCCTTGTTTATGTGTAGATCAGAGCCACTACTTGGAAAAGTCACTTTTTTGAATTACAACACCCAGAATCCACTAGTTAGTGGCCACACACTAGCAATTCTAGAAGTCGTTTGTCCCCAAAAGTAACTTTCCCAAGGTGTGCTCAGAATAGCCATCTTTCATAGCTGGCTTTTCTCTAGAGTTTGCAATATGATTTTCTCAGCTCAGCTTCATATTTTAAGAAATGCATATTTTGTGGGGACTTCGTTTAGAAAACGAGAGGCACCTTAAGGCAGAATGCATATAGAAGTGGGTGATATTTCTCCCCATGATAGAACATGTTCAGATATTGATATTCCAATATGAGTGTTGTGCAAATTAAGTACTGGTGAGGATGAACATGATGCCCAGGTAGAGCTGAATTGATTTATACATGAACATATGCAAAATTAATAAGGATCAGAAATGGCTTGATCTATCCATCCCTTTTTCATCCACCCCATGCTATTCATTCAGTTAGTTAAAGTAATTTTATACCACCAGTCTAAGCAATGGCTGATTCCCCACTTTTCTACAGGGAGGATGAAACCTGTAGTCCTTTTTCAGCGGCACACCCATTTCCAGCTGAGAAGTTCAGCTTGTTTTAGGATTTGGTGCTAAATGAAAGTGAAGGGGGGGGGAGAAGGAGGGAAGAACCAGACATCTTCTCTTTCTACTAAATTAAGAAGTTTTACACCACTTCTGTGTGGATGAGTGGATCCCCCACCCCTTTACAAGTAACTGACAGTGTACTTAACTCCTTAAAAGAGACTGAAATAGCTCTGAGAAAGAGACAGAGGTGACTTTCATCTTGACAAGCCAGATCTCCATAAGCAGACTGTCAAAAAACTAATAGGAAGAGAGAGAGAGAAGAGAAAGGGGAAAAAATGGAAAAGGAGCAGCCTAGGATTTATCTTTGATTTTTTTGTAAAAAAAGCCACCTTCTCTCAAATGAAATATTCTCTACCTTAAAATTGTCACAGTTTGTCATCCTGATAGATCCTAAAAGGACAGAAATCATTATTTTCTTTCCTCACCCCACTAAAAAAAAACACAAAAAAACCCTACACCAGAGTCCCATAAATATTGCTTAGCAGTAATCTGTTCTCTATGCAGCTGGTGGAGACTGGCACTGATCCTGCAAACTTATTTCTCAGGGAAGAAAGTCCTTGTCTACTGATTCTGTAGCTGGTGCCTTCCAAAGAAGCAGGAAACTGAAATTAGGTTTGGGAGGGTTTCTCATTGCTGCTTTGTTAATTTATGGTTCAACAAAACTGGAGGGGTGCTGATAATGAAGGTAGTTCACATTTCAAATCTACCTAATTTGTGCTTCCTGAATTAATATGTGAATTGAGGACTGATCCGCACTGTTGAAATAATGCACTTTGGTACCACTTTAACTTCCATGGCTCGATGCTACAGAATCCTGGGATTTGTAGTTTGTTGTGGCACCAAAGCTCTCCCACAGAGAAGGCTAAATTTATCTCACAAAACTACTAATCCCAGAATGCCATCACATTGGGCCATGGCAATTAAAGCGGTGTCAAACTGCATTATCTGTATTTGTATTGTAAGCTTATGCTTAATTTTAATGCTGTAAGCCGCCATGATTGCTATGTAGAGGGGCGGGATATATTATTATTATTATTATTATTATTATTATTATTATTATTATTATTATTATTATTATTATTATTTCTGCAGTGCAGGTTAGGCCTGGAAGACCCTTCTCTGAACGGACCCCTCCAACTTTTGGGATGCAGTTCTCCAATCAAAGCTGTTTCCCACAATGGCTTTATCAGTGAAAATATCTTGCTAAAGGCAAGTTATTGCAAAAGTTGGAGAGCTTTGTTTGCAAAAAAGCATATGTTAGACAAAATTCATGCCACATATGCACATATTTGGAAAAACGCACCATTATATAGGATGAGCTTTGGTACAACCACTTGCAGTTGACAGAGGTTGATGGCAGCCCAAACTAGGGATGATCTCAGTTGCAATCCATACAGAACAGTAGTATTTTCTGGTGAAGTTTTACATTGCTATACTGTTGTTAGGTTAAAGTCAACCAAAGTCATAGGGTTTGATTGCAGGAGGAGATAGGGATGAAAAGAATATTGTATTTTTTATATTGTATTTCTATATCATCTCCCAGCTCAAAAGGGCTTCCCAGGTGATGACCAAATAAAAGCAATTAAATCAGTACATTGACAAAGCATTTTATAAAAACAGTAAAATACTCTTTAAAAACTTTTAAAAATTGTAAAAAAAATCCAGAAATAAAATTTAAAGCATTTAAATGGAACATTTTCATACATTAAATGTAAAAACAAACAAACAAACAAACCCCTATGCCTTTTTATTGTTGAGAAACCTTGGCAGGAAGAATTTCATTTAAGGACTTATTTTGTGCGAAATTTGCATATAATCGAAAATAGTGTTTTATGTGCAGAAAACAGATCTTTCCATGCAGAAAATGATATTTCTAATAAATACATTCTTTTCTGCACAGAAAATTAGTGATTATTAGTAATAACAATGATTATTGATAGTAATTAGTGATATTAGTGATCTATGATTCCACAGTTACAAAAATGCAAAGTTAAACCAAAAGGCAGAGAGACTGAATCTATCTATCTATCTATCTATCTATCTATCTATCTATTTACATACACTTGAACAGAAGAGCAACAACAAAGAAGGAACTGTTAAAACCACCTCTAACACTTTGTTGCCTATGAAAACCCTATGAAATTCAAGAGGTCACCAAAAGTTGACATATGACTTGAAGGAACCTACACCAACACATATACCAATACCTGAAACAAGTAGGCAGAGTTTTCATTCCCATGCAACTATAATTAAAATATCAACATCAGCATAAAGTATCCTTTTATTTTGTAAAATAAGATATTTGCACCCAGACTTTGTAT
The DNA here is from genome assembly GCA_026167975.1 of Phrynosoma blainvillii. Taxonomy (NCBI): domain Eukaryota; kingdom Metazoa; phylum Chordata; class Lepidosauria; order Squamata; family Phrynosomatidae; genus Phrynosoma; species Phrynosoma blainvillii. The sequence continues at coordinate 4,336,591 of JANUYF010000010.1, read as the reverse complement.
CCTAATAACATGAGAAATATTTTTGGATTGTCAGAATTTCCTTCCAAGTTCCTTGGAGATCCCCCCCTCTCCATCTCCAACTTTGCCTTAAACTTTGGGAAAAGAAAGAGAGAGATTGAGATCTCAGTGACAACTCAACAATGATTATTTCAAATGCATTTAAAAACTTCACTGTTAATGCAGTTTCCTTATCTTCTAATCATTTCTTTTGGTCTGTGGTTTTTTTTTCCTTGACAGTTATTTCCCATCAAATAGGAAAGAAATGAAGATAAATTCTCCAAATTCTTATTAGAATATGAGCAGACTACACCAAAAATTACCCTTTGTGCATGTACATATGTATGTGTGTGTGTGTGTGTAAAATATCTCATACAAAAACACACAGACACAATGGATTTTAAGTACATCTGGCATTTTAAAGGGGCTTTTTGAAATATATACAACAATTGGAAAGGCAGCTCTCTCTTGAAGACAGCCACCATTTCTTTAAGTGATCCTACATGGGAGGCCTTCAGGTGCCATATTTCAAATCACATGAAATTATAACTTTGCAAGCTCTTTCTCCCTATGGGCTCAACTACTATTTCTTAAAGGCTTAAAATAGGACAAAGGCTGCAGGGGGATTTTCAGCTCTCTGAAAGGGAATTTCTTTGTTCAGTTATGATGACATATTTGATCTTTCTCTCTCTCTCTCATTCCTGGAAAATTTTTGTAATTGGGGCGATGTCTATTAAATCTGCAGCTCTTTTCTCCTAGCTTTCCCACTTCCCGATACTCTGCTCAGCATTGCAGATTTCTCCATCTTTCAAGCTCAGCAGTCTCTAGAAAACAGAGGAAAATGTATTGATTCTGCATAAGTTACTCTTTTCTGGTAAAGGCACGCTTGTGTATGTAACTCATGGAGAGGCTGTTTCTCTTCAAACGCCTTACCTAAGAGCTTTCTGGCTCTTTTGTTGTTATAATTGTTTTGAAATTAACTTTTTTGTGAGTTGACTATCCCAGTTTCCACAAGGTGTTGAGATTTCCACAAGGTGGTAGGATTTTTATTTCTAGTAATAATAAAAAAGATCTGAACAAAATGGAAAAGTTTTGGGTAGCGAGCAAAGTCATTTGGAAAAAAAAATAAAGGTTCAAAACATGAAGAGTGTTTCTCCATGCTCATGACCTGTTGTGTTTTCCTATTAAAGCTCCTTTTGGCTTTTGTATTCCACTTTTCCTCAGACATTTTCCCCCTGAGCTTTTAAATTCTGATTCCAGTGAAATGTAGTATCAGTGTGCAGAGACTGTTTACGTCTTATTGTGTAAATTATGTAAGTAAGGACATTTCTGAGCAGTTGTGGCTGACATCTTCTGTGTAAGGAGGACAGTGAATCTGTTCCATGTTGAAGTCTGAATTTTCACAGAGCTATCCGTGGTGCTGATCCTTTTGTGGGAGGGAATAAAGCTCCACATCTTAGGTAGTTTCTCAAAAATTCAGAGGACATAAATTACCGCAGTGACATGGGAGTTATTGGCCACAACTGCTTCTTGGGTCTTCCTGGAAAGACCATCCTGTAGTTGTGGTGCCACCATCAAAAGGCAATATTCCAGATAGTCTCAAATGTAGCCTTTCATTGCTAGCACCTGGTGTCTGAGGTTACACCTCACATTCGCTTCATCACTTGGTAAAGTGTCCTGTTTTCCTAGACCAGGGGTAGGCAACCTTTCCCCTTTAAGGGCTGAGGGACTTCAGCTCCCAGAAGCCTCAGCCATGTTGGCCAATAGTCCCATGTTGGCCAATAGCTCCTGGGATTCTGGGAGCTGAAGTCCCTCGGCCCTCAAAGGGGACAGGTTGCCTACCCCTGTCCTAAACTATTGGCTCTAACCATAGATCTGTACAACAGAACTCAGTTCTTCCTTTGGTCAAAATGCAAGATAGACTCCTTCTGCATTTGGCTCCTATCACATCAGTTAACATAGGCAGCAAAACACACACAAAAATACTGAGGATGTTAAAATATGCTGAGAAAATACAGCTGCCAAGAAAACCCCATAGCTGGTTTGCCTTAAGGTTGCCATGAATGAGAAATGACTTGGAGGCACACAACACATTCACAAAGGGACAAATATGCACAGGAGGTGCATAACTATATCATAAAGTGCACTTCATATGTTTGTTAGGAAGAAATATTTTTAAAAAATCAACCTGCCCATGTTAAAGAGAAGCAACAACAGTCAAGAGAGGCATTAAGACAAAGAAAACATCAAACTGGAGGATCTTAAAACTGGTTTCTACATCTTGTACACCGATTTATCATTTGAGGAGAATGTGTGAACTGAACCTCCTACAAAAGCAATGGTATGGATGGCTGCGGTAGAGGAACCCGGGATTTCTGTTTGTGGGGTTAGATTGGGAGCAGGTCATTTTCATCTGCTAGTTATCATTTGTGTAGGAGCATGCTTTTATCCAATCAGAAATGCATCAGCATTTCCTGTGAAGAATAAAAATAATTAGAAATAAAAGAGAAAACACCTATAAATCAAATTAGAATGGGTGAATCCATTCAGAAAAAAGAGACACATAGTCCTTTGGAGACAAAGGTCCAAAACACACTGCAGAAATAATCCAGTTTGAGACCGCTTTAACTGCCCTGGCTCAGTGCTAGAGAATTCTAGGATCCGTAGTTTTGTGAGACATTTAATCTTCTCTTTCAGAGAGCTCTGATGCCATAATACACTACAATTCCCAGGATTCCCTAGTACTGAGCTAGGGCAGTTAAAGTGGTCTCAAACTGGATTATTTCTGCAGTGTCCTTTGGACCAAAGCTATATATATCAGCTATACTGATAATGAAATTACACCCCATTTGCTACCAGTTGTGTGCCAGAGATCACTGGTGGATCCATCCTAGTTGGAGTGAGCTTTCTTCTTCAATGGCTCTGTAGTTCTTAATTATAGTTTGGAAGGTGAGGGCAGAGAACAGGAGACCACTATCAATTGCTATGATCTCTTCCTACGTTTCCTAGCTAGTTGCTCTTGCAAACAGATTGCTGAATTTTTCAAACAAGGGCAACCAGCTAGGAAGCAATTCAGACCATCTTAGACCACTCCAGAAAGACCATCCTGAAGTTTTTTCTGACTTTAACTGGAGTATAATGTCTTTGCATATCCCATCACCGCAAGTATAAATAATCCTACTGATAACCTAATTGATCTATCTATCTATCTATCTATCATCTATCTATCTATCTATCTATCTATCTATCTATCTATCTATCTATCATCTATCTGTCTGTCTGATATGGCACATCTTTTCTTCCTCTTACTGATTGCAAAATTTCCAGAGCAGAGATTACCACAATTGCTGAATCCTTGAAAGGGCTAAGAATGTGAAAGTGCCAGTAAAGTTTTGGAAGTGTTTTCCCAACTTTTTTTGACATTGTAGGATTTGAAAATTGTGCTCAGCACAAACTCACAGGTTCGCAAGTATGAGGAAAGCCATTTTAGATCTCCATAGCTTGATTCTTGATTATGCATTGACAGATTGAGAGCCAAGTTTGAAAGCAGATTCTGGGGCTAATGCTCTGGCTCAAAGTATGCTTAGAAGACAATTTAGGTTCAGAACACACTGCAGAAATAATCCAGTTTGAGACTGCTTTAACTGCCCTGGCTCAATGCTAGAGAATTCTGGGAACTGTCATTTTGTGAGACATTTAGCCTTCTCTGTCAGAGAGCTCTGGTGCTACAATAAACTACAATTCCCAGGATTCCCTAGCACTGAGCCAGAGCAGTTAAAGTGGTCTCCAACTGGATTATTTCTGCAGCATCTTTTGGACTTTAGTTAAAGAATAAATCTTTCAGTGCTTGCAAAATGTGGAACATTTTCCTTTTGGGGGGACAGCATGGCAATAGGTTTGCAAGATGATGGGAAGAAATGTTGCTTGAATCACTCAAAATTAATAGATAGATCACTATTGGATACATTGGGTAATTTGTTAAATAAATGTGTGAGTTTAACAAAGTTCATAGCTTTGTTCTGAAGGGTGGGGGAAAAAGTCTGAAGGCTACTCTTTTGAAAAGCCATTTATTTGTAGTTAAAAAAGAAATCCTTAAAAAGTTATGCCGGAGTCCTTGTTTTTGTTTTCCCTATCATATGCAAACATATACACACACCCTCATCCCGCAACTTGGAATCCTTCCTAAAGACATCCTTGCAAAATCTCCCTATACTCCAGAGAGAGGGTAATCTGCAGAAATTCATCCCATTTCATGCCATCAAAAGGAAGATTTTGATGAGTGCTGAAGCACTGCGGAGGGAGGAAGGGGGAAGCGAAGGCTGTTCACAGAGCTCAAGGGAGGGTCACAAGGCCGAAGCTTGTGGAGAAGGTGGGGGGCACTGCAGGGTGCTATGGAGAGGAGAGGGTCCTGGAGTATGCAAGGTGAAGGCCAGGACCTTTCCTGCGATGCACAGCCCATAGTGTTGTGGCCTCGTGATAGAGCCACAGCCGAGGAGGTGGGCTTTGCAGCTCTAAGGCTACAGCGATAACCAGAAAGCTGCTCTGTGGTCGGAGATGAAGGTGGGATGCTCGGGCTGATGCTTTCCATCTCTCAGCACAATATCTCTCTTTCTCTCTCTTTCCACTGAGGTTGCAATACAGAGTAGAGGATTTAACTCGGAATGCCTGACGTAGCTTTGTTCCTCGACGGTTTTGAGTTATTTTAGTTTGGGAGATGGGGTGGTCGCGTCGACGCATTTGGTTGTATAAGCTAACCCAAAAAGGGGGGGGGGGGGGAGGAAGCTAAATCAAGAATGTGTGATAAATATAATTCTTTTTTAAAAAAAGAAGAAGAAAAGGAGAAGGAGGAGATGGCACCATGCTGAGTTATCTGTGATTCTATCAAGTTGGATTGTGGCAGTATGGTTTGGTGGGAGCAAAATATTAGGAGGGGTTTTCCACCAATGTATTTGAAAGCCATTGCACTTTTCTTTTCTTTTCTTTATTTTTTAAAAAGGGGGGGGGGAGAGAAGATCACACCTACAAAGTGGTTTTTGAAGAAATTCACAAAACTGCAAGAAACCACAAAACTGCAAAAAAATCGCCAACACCTCAGTCCAATTCCAAAGCTCTCTTCTATTTTATCACACAAAAAAGAATTATTTTCTTTATATATATATATATATATATATATATAAAACAGATACCACTTTTTATTTAAACAAAGATTTCAACATCTTTTACATGTGCTATTATTTTTGTAATGTTATAATCTGCAGTTCTGTTGATTTAGCATTTCAGAACCATAATGTTTGGAGGGGTTTTGATACTTTTCTAGATAAGGGAACAGTTTCTTATGACAAATGTAGTAAAAGAGACACTTTCCCCCTTCATTTAGTGTTGGACAAAGGTATTATAATCTGAACTGATCCATTTTGTAGTCCCATCCCACAAACATACAGAAAAAAAGGATACTTATAAATATGGAGAGTCCACATTTAATTTTTGATTCTGAAATATTTATCATGTGGAATGAAAGCAAGAGAATCCTGCTATTTTGACCAAGTCTAATCTATGTTCCATGTAGCATTGCTTTAATTTTGAGCAGCAAGAGTGAAAATTATTAACTTCAAAGAGGCTGAGCTGCAAAGGTTCTTTGATCTCAAATTCCATCAAATTGCAGGTCAGCTTGAGAAAGGTGCTGTCCAATTTCATTACATTTTCCAGAAGAGCCAAGAATGCCTATGCAGGTTTGTATAAACTAACCCAGGGAATTTAAACCTCGCTTTCCTCCATATTCAACAGCACACCTTCTAAGCAGCGCTGATCTAAAAGTTGAATTCGCACCAACCACAATCCTGGGAATGATCTTTTGCAATTTCAGGGCTTCCACGACTAGGGATAAAGATTCCTTTAATTTTACAAATTGTTCATTCCAAGGCAGCTTTTCTTTTTTTAAAATGATACGTGTCAATCTAATATGATTTCCCACATTGTTAACGGAACCGATGCACAATTCATTATACTTTTTTTTTAAATAAAATAAAATAATAACCCTACAAAGGTCTTCCTTCATTTCTCTTGCCCACAAGAAGCCAGGGTGGAAGGAGAGAAAGAAATAGAAAATCCAAATGCTAGAAGCACTCGTCTTTCATTTTAAGAGACAAAGGGCCTTCACGTTTCTCTCGATATGGATGGCATCAGAGAGTGGGAGGTCTGTATTGTGAACTGTGTCAATGCGGAGAAGAAATTAAACTGGAGTAAATTGTGAGGGGGGTCCCTTTTGTCTCTAACTTGGAAGAGGGGGGGAAAGGGTGCGCAGGGTGTGCATTTGATCTTGACTCAAAAGAGTTGCTCCTGCAGATTTGCCTGCACAAGACAGATGGCAGTGTAACCAAACAAGTCCATGAAGCTGCCTCCTTTCCCTCTGGGTCTAACTCCTATTATCCACTTGTAAATTAACCTGTCAATTTATCAATCAACACCATCTTGATTCTCCCCCTGTTCCCCTACCCAGCATTGCAAGCGAATTTGCCTCGTAAATAACTGGGAGCTGCATGTTTGTTAGTCTTGTGAATGAGTTTATTATCACATTGATGATGGCTATGAATCACAAATGCTGCTCATTGCCTGATAAGGCAGGAAGGGAGGGAGGGTGGGGGGGAATAAAGGGGGTGTGCGCGGACATTATTATTTGAAACTATTTGGAAGATAAAAGATGGAGGACCTGTGATAGTAAAAAAAAAAAAAAAAATACAAAAAAGAAAAAAGAAGCATTGCACCATGGAGGTGGGATGCAGCAAAAGAAAACATCTGTATTCTTTTTTTTAAAATTTAAAAATATGAGTTAAGACAACTTTTCTGCATCAAGGTAAATTAAGAGTGAAACAAATGCAAAGCAGGCAAAATATAATAAGATTTTCCCCCTCCTTGGATATTACTGAGATACAGAAATATTTTTCTCTCTCTCCGTATAGAAGCATGTTTCTCCCAATCTGAAATGAACCTGTATTTAACTCCATCTTTCCCTTGTCAAACTTCAGCATTCCAGTCGGATTTCTGGTAAATGCAACAAGTCTTTTCTTCTTGTTGTTTCATTCTTTCTTTCTTTTAAAATGCACAAAGTGCAAATCACTTTGAAAAGTAATACCTTCAAAACAGCTTGGTAAGTTGTAAAAAAAAAAAAAAATGCTAAAAGGATTTCCAGGTTAGTTTTTCAACAATAACTTTTTGGTGGAGCGTTTGAGCATATTGATGCTTCAGAGAGGATGGGGCTGGATAGCATTACATCTCTTAGAAATTCCTTCAATTAGTGAAGTTCTTTAGATGGGTTTAAGTTAACTCTCAGTCTAGAAAACTGGAACACATTGCTGCAATTTAACAAATAATCTACTGAAAGGTATTGATTGGTTAGATTATTTGAAAGTCTGATACTATATAAGACTTTTTTTTCTTTTCTATTTTGTCTTCCTTCTCAAGAATTAAATGTGTTTCAGTTCTTTGTAAGACAGAAGCAAAAAAAGAATCATGATATTTTCTTAATTGCAACAAACATGAAACATCTGTCTTAAATTATGGGCATTATAGAATCTTTATAACCTGTTAGAGTTTGCCAGTTTTCATTGGAGCCAATATTGATGCTTTCAATTTGCAATATAATATATATAATCACATGAAGATATAGTTCACAGCAAATCCAAAAAATCTCATTCTACCATAATAGAAGTTATACTTGAGATTGAGCACACATTGCAAATTGTCTATAAATTTCTTTGCATTACATTTCTTAGATTTAAAATACAGAAACAAGTTGAAGATATTTAACATTTCTTTCACAAGCACATGGAGTGAAGCAGTAAAGGATATAAGTTCAGTGTTCTATTAGTTCCACACAATTGTTTCTTGCTATTTTATATTTTCCTGTTCAAATGTTATATATTTCCTAAATAGTCTTCTTCTTCTTCTTCTTCTTCTTCTTCTTCTTCTTCTTCTTCTTCTTCTTTTTGTAATCTTGATCAAACCATTCTCTTCAACCTATCAAAAGTACTAAAGAACTTTTATATTTGATTTTTTTAAGTGAGCAAAAACTTCTGAAAACTTTTTCTACTATATATAGTTTTTGACCACCTAGTTTTTTTTTTTTTTGCTGGATGAAATGGATTGTGTTTCTGGTGTCCGTGTTGATTAGCAATGGGACTCATAGAGGTTTCTTAAACAAAAGAAATTTTCAAACTTACTGTTGATGCATTTTTTAATCAATCATATTTGGAAAGTTCATGTTTGTTTTTTCTTTTGGAATCAGCATTGCCTCCAAATTCAAAGAAAAGCAGACTGGAATTTCAAGTACTTTGGAAATTGGTGTGTCATCATCTGTAGGCAATGCAACAGATCTAAGTCTTTTTTTAAGAAATGGTTTCTACAGATTTTTGCTTCTCTGTCCTACTATGTCCACACTATTTTTCTGTTCAAGCAACAACTGCAGGAGCAAGTGTAGGATTTGTCATGTTGCAGAATCTCTGGCACAATTAAGGTAACAGAACTGGATTATACTGGACATTGTTATGTTCCATATATCATTGGTGGCAAAGTAATGGAAAATGAAATTATTTGTTAGAATGCAATTTAGGGAACCTGATAGGTTGTCCATTTTATTCAATTTATAATTAAGATAGTGTTTAAATTTGAAATGAATTCTATATATGCATGTTCAATAGGGTAGAGCCCAACAATACGAGTGGATTCACATCTCATTTTATCATAAATTGTGTAATAAGCGATAAGGTAAAAACCAGGGCGACTATCCTCCCAGCAAAAATGAAAAGAGAGCGACCTCAATTGCCCTAATTCATTCTGCTTTTTCTTTCTGCTTTTTTTTTTAAAGGTCTCTTCATTTTCCCTCTGTTCGCATTATTAGCTTACACATGAGTGCATTATTAGCAAGTAACAAAGCCAAATGGGCCGACATGGAAGGAGTTGGAGATAGGGTCCCCCACTACGCCTGAAAGGTATTCACGTTTCGTTTGTTGGGAGTTGCCAAAAAGACGGGAAAAATAGTTTTATTGCCAGTGAAGGACAATGCCTTCTCTCTTTCAACATGCTTGGTGGTTGGTCTTTTGAGGGGAAAGGAAAGAAAAATACTGGGTGGTGGGATAAACATCTGGTAATTTGTGTTACCGAGCTTAACCAGGGTCTTAAGGATGTAAGCAGATTATTTCTTTAAAAAAAGAAAAGAGAAAGAACAAAAAATTCCAGAAGACTCAATGAACTATTTAAAGTTATTAACTGATGAATTTGAAAGCTTCAGAACTCTTTCTCCTGACTCTCTCTCTTTAAAGTTGGTCTTCAGTGAAAGAGTTCCATATATATAATGAATAAAAGTGGGTCCAGACCCACTTTTATTCATAATATATGAATCTTCTATTCTGGTACATGTTTCTGGTGGCCTCTTCATTTTCCTTTCAACACAAATGAACATACAGACCTTCCCCCTCCTACCTCACTCCTGGTCATTTTCTCTGCCATTAGAGTATGATTGCTTTTTGTACCCACTAATGTTTCACAGATGAAATTACAGATGCTTCTGACTGTAATTGTAACACCCACATTCCACAGCAAGGATCTCTGCCTCAGAGCCCTTCTGCACCCCTTCCCAAAGTTATTGCTAAAGGGCAGGTGCATCTCCACCTCTCCTCCAGTTTATTCAAGCCTAGCCTGTTTTCGATCTTGTTCGATCAAGACAACCTTTTAAAAAGAATCATCTTGCATCCTGTTTGCATCGGAATAAATGGGCTGGAGTCCACAAAGCTTACACTAAAAAAATATATATGAATGAAGTCTTAAAGATGCGATAAGACTTTCTTCTTTTTATACTGCAACAAATGTCCTCGGCTAGTGCTGGCCCAAGAGAATTTGCCACCTGAGGTTACATCTGCACTGCAGAAATAATCCAGGTTGATACTGCTTTATCTGCCCTGGTTCAGTGCTATGGGATTCAGGGGATTGTCATTTGGTGTGGCACTGGTGCTCTCTGACAGAGAAGGCTGAATGTCTCAGAAAACTACAAACCCCAAACTTCCATAGCACTGAGCCATGACAGTTCAAGTGCTGTCAACCTGGATTATTTCTGTTGTGTGGATGCAGCCTGAGTGAAAGGGCAAGCTGGTGCCTGATTCCTTGCTAGGGCAAGTCGCAGTCTCCCGGCCTCAGAGGAAGGCTATGCCAAACCCTCTTTGAACAAATATCACCAAGATATGCCATGATAGGTTCACCTTAGAATCTCCATAAGTTGGAAATGACTTGAAAGCACACGGCAACAAACTACAAACCCCTGGTTTCCATAGTGTGTCATGCAAAATGGAATCATGGAGTGAATGGATGTATAAAAATTAACTTGAAGCTGCTTTTTCTGAGAATAGGTCAAGACCCCACTGACTGTACCATTTACTCCCAAGGTGGCCCAAGGGTGCATGGTACAACTGCACCGGCCTGGAATTGGCTTGGAACCAGTGATCCATTAATTTTTTGGTTGCCTTTCCCATAACTGCACATGGTCACAGGGACAGAGGATCACCACAACGAATGCAGTGTTGCCACCTACCTCGGAAAACATCTGTGTGACCCTTTGCTCTGTTGCGTGGGGTCCAGCTTAGAAGTGAAAGTCATAATATATAACTTTCTACCACCGAAACATCCAGCAGAGAAAGTTTCAGCAGCCCATAATACACAGGGCGCATGCCTGAGACCACTCTGAAAGTCTGTCCTTTGAAGAAATGCTCCTGTGTCAGTGCATTTACATGCAGGATTAGGGTTAGGGTTAAGGTTAGGATGGAGTGTTCCTTTGGGGCCAGTCTCGCATCAGGGAATTTATATGCATGGTCGAAGGTGTGTACTTTCCAGGCTAGGGTGGTTTATTCCCACTTCTTTTTAGTCTGGCTTCTCCCCACCCCACCCCCTTAGCATGGCCATGGTGCAGATTCAGGCTGCTTGGGGGGCATGCGGCATCTAAACACCACACCCCAATGTAGCCTGAAGCCACTTCTTTTGGCCCGTCTGCTTGAGGCCATAGATGCAGAACCAAGGAGAGACACAAAATCAAGAAAAAGTAGTTTTCATCTGTATCAGGAGTGGGTCTTTTGTAAAGCTAATTGGCCTATGTTGCTCATTTAAGATCCAGCCACTGCAACACACTTTGCATTACAACAAATTGTTCTTTGCTGTATGGCTAACACGGCTCTCCATGTTTTCTTATTCTTGGGATCACCATATGTCAAAGTCAACTTGATGACAAAGCACTGCAAACTACATTCAGAGATTCACGATTGGTTTCACTACAAAGCACGTTCAAGATGTCTATGATTTGTTGTACAACATTGTATGAGAGTTAGTGTGGCATAGTGGTTTGCATGTTGGACTTCAACTCTGGAAACCAAGGTTTGATTCCCTGCTTGGCCATGGAAACCCACTGGGTGACCATGGGCAAGTCACAATCTCTCTGCCTCAGAGGATGGTAATGGGCAAACCTCCTCTAAAGAAACTTGCCAATAAAACCCTATGATAGATTTGCCTTAGGGCTGCCATAAGTTGGAAATAACTCGAAGGCACACAATGATAACCACATATTGCTTTAATTGTGTTTTGTTTTAATACTGAACATTTTATTTCTCCAGTATTGGGAGGAAGATACATAGATACATAGATGCATACCTACAGTATTCACTTTCAATCTTAGTTTTTATGGTATCCTCCCTTTTTTGTCTGTTCATTTTGAGATACAAACAACGTAAGCACATATAGGAAGGGTGAAAGTCAGTGGATAACTGTAATCCAATCTCTCCATCTGTCTTAGAGTTGTCCACTTGATTTTTTCATATCTGAATTTACAAAAATAATAATATGATTTTCAACTTTCCTAATTATAGGTATATACAGGAAGATGGAAGCTTTTGGAAGAACTGTTTAATTACTTGGAAGTAGTAATGCAAATCTTCACCTATTTTGTCCTTTCATGGAAGAAGGAATTATTTCTGTAGTTTCCCCCCCCCCCCCCCCTGAGGTTTCTGTGAAGTATTTCTCCCATATTTGTAAAGTGTACTGGGAAATTATTCTGTGAAGAAATACAAAACTCCACATTTCGCCTCCCCCAAAAGAAAACATGTCTTAATTCTGCATGTCTTCAGAGAAAGTGTTTTCTGTAAAATGCAATCTTTTCTGTATAGGACATGTATGTCTACACAGAGTCATTTCCCCCATACACTTCTCAGTGTGCAAAGACGGAGAAAAATCTCACAAGTGTATTAGTTTTTCGCAAGAAGGTTTCTCAAGTGTCAAAAAATATGTTCTTGAACAAGATATAAATAACAATGAACATTCTTTCCATCCTTCCTTGGAAGAATGTAGAACCAATAAAAAAACTCTTGGTAACATTCGTGGTGGGCCATGTGAAACCTACCAAGTTACTGAAGTTTAGGATTTAATACCATCAGATTTGTTGTGCAGGTATGTCTCTATGCACAGAACAAGCATACAGAGACCCTCTGCAATACGGCTGTGCAAGGTAGTTTGGCCAAAACCTGAATATCAATCAAGGGATGCTGCCACACTGCAGAATTAATGCAGTTTGACCCCGCTTTAATTGCCATGGCTCCATGGTATAAAATCATGGAAACTGTAGTTTGTTGTGGCTCCAGAACTCTCTAATGGACAGGGCAAAATATCTCACTAAACTACACATCCTAGAATTCCATAGCAGGGAGCCATGGCAGTTAATGTGGTGTCAAACTGTATCAATTCTGCCTAAATCAGCCTGTTTATGAGCAATTCGAACAAGTTCAGCATTGGATTGCATTGGTTTGGTTTGCTTCTGGAGTAAAACCCAAGTAGAATATTTTAGGAATGATATGGAAATTGTACATAAAAAACAAGTGGGAAAGAGTTAGACAAATGCGATCATATAAAGAAATCAACAAGGTGATGTGGCACAAAGAGGTAGGACAGTTTTGTGGTATAACCAGAGGCAAGGATCTCACCAACACTCTCCAATTCCAGTCCTTCCAGAGCAAGATTATGTGAGATCATTGATATTCTATAGTCATTTATCTTCTTTGGCATATGTTTGTTCCCTCTTAGTCAAAGATCAAGAAAGAGCCATGGTCAGGAATAGGCAGCTTTAGTTTGTCTTCTGATTTGGTCTATTCAGTCTCTTACATTTTCTTCTACTCGTTTATTTGTTAATTTGTGCGTTTAATGAGTCTGTTTATGTTTTAGGTAGCAAACTTCATTCTTCACCCCTTGCCCCACTGTTGGAGCCAAATTTGGGGCCCATCCACAGCACTGTTTTGCTTTCTTCCATCAGCTCCTCCTGCCCATCATCATAATGACAAGCATTTTCCTAGTTTGGAAATAAATTCAAGTGAATGATTGACAGCAGCTTACCAAGTATGCTAGGCTCTGTCACCTTGGAAGGGGCGGAGGTGAATCACAATATTACAAATCTTTTATGCAATGCAAATCCTGAGACTATATCCTGGGTTGCAGTGATAGAAATGTATACACTGATTCTTTGCCACTGCAGTTTGGAGAACTTTCCTCCTCATCCTCCCATCCCACCACTTATCACAAGTGATAAATGGAATAGTTATGAAGCATAAAGTGGGAGTATCTCCTTTTGCTTCTGATGACAGCAACTTCCATTTTCCGAAGTTGGGACCAGAAGGGAGATAAACATCTTCTTCTGAAGTTAAAGACTGCAACAATGTAGATTTTAAAAAGAGCTTATGTATATATACAGAATCAAAGTGATACTTCTGGTGCCCCCCCCCCCCAACCTAGAAGAAGAGGATGAGGAAGAGAAAGAGGAAGAACTCTGAAGGCAATGAGCAGCCTGGTTCTCCTCTGCAGCAAAATATTGGCTAGAATCCCCTATGGAAGTCAAATGGACATTTTGGTTCAATGAGTGACATCCACATTCATTTCGAGGCTGTGGGACCAGAGTTGCGTGTTGTGTATAGATGCACATTTTACATACATACAAACTGTACATTCCACGTGGATGTGTATACAAAGTTAGCATCTTGGTTAACACCAACATTACCATTCAGCACAACTCCACCATGTTGGAGTTGGATCATGGCCCCTGTCCTGAGCTCAGCTTAGCCCTAGAAAAGTCTCATCACTTTAGCCTAATCCACCAGGATGAGTCCAAACAGAAGCCAGGATCCTTTTGGTTAGTCTCCTCTAGAGTATACCCCTTGGATTAAGTGAAGAATGGTGAGTCAACAGGTAAGTAGATATAAGCCAGTGGGTTTATGCTAGTCAGGACTAACAAGACATCACAATACGCATGTAGGTGGAAATTAGGTGGAGATTAGAGAAAGGGTAACTCTGTCACTTGGTTTCAATCTGTTTCTCATCCTGTCCCCTTAAATTCATTCTGCACTGTTTCCATGTCAAATTATAGTTTTTATTTTTAAATGTCAGCAGAAAAAAAAAACATGTATACCTTTGTGTTCATTTCCCGAATGTACCCCCCTTTTTTGTACACAGGTTTGCTTAATAGACATATCTTTACAAGCATTTTCTGTGTCACAATGACATTTTGTCATTTCATTCCAACTATCTATGTTTTCATTTTTACATTTGCTGATAAAGACATTTTCTGGGTTTAGGGCTTTTTATAGAATTGCAAAATTCTAAGAATTGTGAATACTGAAGGGTGCATTGATTTAGTCGCTTCAGAGGCTGATCTAGGATGCCAATGGACTTGCATATGTATGATTTGGCAACTTACTGAAATTCCATCCAAGTGAGATAATTCCCCTTTCATAATTAAGATATATTCCTGAATGATGAATGCTTAATCCTGAATGAAGATATATTCCTAAATGCATATTTTGGGAGGAATGTGTTTTTAAAATCATGGAATACTTTAGAAATGGAATTTAAAATAATTCTGCATTAAACCCAGCAAAACAGACATGAAGTGGAAATAGATTTCCCCTCCTTTAGACAAATCATGATTTCCAAACATGGAATAGCCTCTATATGTGAGGGAAATGACCTGCATCTAATGCACTGGTGTTCATTCTCTCCCTGTCTATGTTTGTTACTCCAGGTAAATCTCAGTGTTTTGATCCAGAACTGGGTTCAGTACCAGGCCTCCCAAAGAGTTCTTCCAGTGTTGAACACTGACACATGTTATTATGTATCATAAGCTTTATAGGTGGTACACGATGTAGAAGATGGCACACAGCAAAGAAGCATTCCAGCCTTTTCACTGATATAGTCAAGCATCCCTTACAGCCAACGATGGAATTGGGCTCCCTAGAAAATTCTACCCGGACTTGTCCCTTCGGCTATCGATCAAATCATATCTCTCTATATAGGGCACCTGGGTTGGGATGCACGTCATCCCATGCTGAGACCAATGGATGAGAGATTCCCAAGGTTTCTATAGTACCGAAGCAAAGAAAATAAAAGTGTGCAAGCATGACCTGTCTCCTCCCAACAGTACTGAGAAATGTTTTTTCCCCCATCACACTTCAGGTTGCAAATGCCTTGGGGCAAGTACCATGGAAAACCATACACACCCATGGCATCATGTTATGAGTGAATCTTCTAATAAATGATAATAAACTGATTATCCATCTTGAGAATGTTTAATCACTACTGGAATATGTGCATGATGTCTGTACAAATTAAAATTCATCTGGAATAACTTTCCACTAGAAGGGTAAAAATTACATTAATTGCTAAACAGGGCCTAAATTCAATTGCAAATCCTCACTGGAGTAGAACCATGGAATCAATGGGACATTTGTAGGGGTTGATACACCATTCCAGCTGGTCATGCAGTGGACCTCCTCTAGTTTGGATGAACAGCTAGATTGAGTCCAATAAACTGAAAAATGTATATGTGTGGGTGGTTTCTTAGGATTGTGTGACAGGGAAAATGTGACAAAGGCTACTCCATGTACACATGCATTCTTAGAAACTCATCACCCAGTGAATATTCTCCCCTCTTATTGTTTCTATCCAAATGGGAAAAAGTGTATTGTTTCCGCCATTCTTCTGCTGTCACAATGCGAGATTTACCACCACCTGTTGAGTTGTGTGTGGACATATCTCCTCTCTGTGCATCTGGTATCTGTCTGTTTCTTGTCTCCCTTATACCTCTTTGTGTACATGCTGGGTCATGCATGCATGCGCTTCTGAAAGAACATAAGGAAAATGGCATGTTACAATAACAACAGCAACAACTTGGGAAGGGACGTAAAGCAATGATCGCTTGCTAATAACAGGCAAGCCAGTGATATATATGGTCCTGGAAGAAGAACTCTTTCCTTTCCCACATAGTTTGGGTATTCGCCATAGAGCTGCCTGACATAATGGACTTCTTACCCTTCTCCTTCTCCTTCTCCTTTTAAACAACAAGCTCTGAAGCAATTGGCAATTAAACGGTTTGAAGGGGTTCTTCTAGGCCAGTGAGAAAAGCTTCAGGTGTGAAACGCTTGTTTTCAAGAGCCCTAAGCAAAATGTATGGTTTCTTTCAGGGCCTCCCTTGTCCTTCTGAAAGAAGAAGAAGAAGGGGGGAGAGAGAGAGGCGAGCAAGGACACTCAAGAGCAATTTGCTATTCAGCATCTGAATACTGTGTGCTTTTTCCTCTCCCCTCTTTTCCCCCTCTTCTACCCCCAGCAACTATTCCCTCCTTGTCCTCCTGTGGTTGGTAAGGAGGACAGACTGGGAAGGGGGTGCAAACAGCTTTGGGTACAATGGCAGATCAAGAGAGAGGCAGGCAAAATGAGGCAAGGAGAGAATGAGCGACTGAATGGAGCAAGAGCGGCTTGATTGTTAATTGTGGGTAAATGTGTTGGGAGACTAAAAAGGGTTTACAAGATACTTTAAAACTACACCCAAGCAGTAAGGAGTGGGAGAGAAAGGGTTGGGAAGAAGTCAGAGGGAGCAGGCCAGGGGATGGCAAAGGAGGGAAGGAGTTGGGTGGATGGGTGGGAGAAGGACAACCAAAGAGGAGAGTTTGCTGACCTTCTGAGTTGTATATCCCCCGGCTGACCTCAAAACTAAATGGAGAGCCACTCAAAATAGAGGAGAATCCATTCCACCATCAGTATTTAGTTTCCTTGCCATGGGAACCCTTGGCGAAAAGATTTATCCCAATAATGGCAATCAAGATAGTCAACTCAGCATAAAGCACACTTACATACCAAGGTAGATAGACAGTTGAGATAGACAGCTGGATAGATAGATAGATAGATAGATAGATAGATAGATAGATAGATTTAGGGCCTTTGCAGACTGCCAGAAATAGTGCAAATTGAGTCCACTTTAAGGGTTAGGGTTAGGGTTAGGGAATCATGGGAACTGTAGTTTATTGTGGCACCAGATCTCTCTGGCAGAGAAGGCTCAATGTCCCAGAAAAAAAACAATTTCCATGATTCCCTAGCACTAACCCTAACCCTTAAAGTGGACTCAGTTTGCACTATTTCTGGCAGTCTGCAAAGGCCCTTAGTTAGACATATTGATATGTGTGTATGCATCTCTAGACAGACAGACAGACAGACAGATATAGATAGATGTGTGTGTGTGTAACTCTGTGAGTAGGTGTATACTTAGAAAGAGAGAGTGAGCATTACCACATATACTTGACTATAAGTTGACCTCATGTATAAGTCGATGGCAGGTTTGGAGGCCAAAATTATAGATTTTAATATGACCAATGGATAAGTCGAGAGTAACACTTAGGGGCATGTAACAATCAATCTAAAGGATGAAGGAAAGGATGAAGAAAACATGTTCCAGCAGGAGTTTTTGTGCTTATACTAAAGCAGGGGTAGGCAACCTAAGGCCCAGGGGCCGGATGCGGCCCTCTGAGGCCTTTGGACAGGCCCCAGGCTGGTCCTGCCGCCACCGCTGCCCCCCACCGCCATCGCCCGCCATGATGATATTGATTATTGTTGTTATTACTTGTTCTTGGAGTTTTCTTGGCAAAATCTCCACAGGGGTTTTGCCATGGCTTTTCTGGGGCTGAGAGAGTGTGTATGCATATTTTTTTTATTTTTTATAATATTTATTTATTTATTTATTTATTTATTTATTTATTTTTGGTGCTCCAGTCCCCCAATTGTCTGAGGGACAGCAACCTGGCCCCCAGCTCAAAAAGGTTGCCTACCCCTGTACTAAAGTCTGGATGGATGAGAGAATAGAGGGAGGTCTGCACTCTTGCTTTCCATCAAATAATGGTTCCTTTTAAAAAAAAGAGAGAGTTAAAGTACAATACTTACATTCACCCATGGATAAGTCAACCCAGTTTTTAGGTCAAAATTTTGACTACAATTTCTAGACTTATATATGAGTATATACAGTATATTAGTTAGACAGACTGATGTCTTTGGGTGTGTGTGAGAGAGAAAGAGAGGGAGTGCAAAAGAGAGAGAGAGAGAGAGAGAGAATTTATAATAAATAGGGTTGCCAGATGTACAAACATAGCTGGCTCTTGAACTTTTAATGTTTTTGTAGAAGAACGAATTTCAGACCCGATTGCTTGTCACACAACCAAGTAAAAACCAATACTTACTGAAATTCCAACTTCTACGCAATCATTAAAGATATAAGAACTCTCCAGTTTTAGCAACCTTAGTAATATATTCATGTTTGTGTGTGTGTGTGTGGATATGTTGATATGTGTGTGCATATTATCTACATAGAGAGAGAGAGAGAGAGATCTAGACACATATACACATGGCTTTTTGAAAGAAGTGAGGAAGACACAGGAAGTGGAGATTCCAGAATGAAATATACATGTTCTTTGGCTCAGACAAGGGTAAAGGAAACTTCAAACAAGGCAAAGGGAACAATATCCTTCATGAAGGACTGCTTCATGTCACTTTCCCTACTCTGACCTTTTCTTCTAACATATTGATTTTTTTCTCTCTCCCTAACACAGACACAGCCTTGCTTGGCAAGGGCATACATACATACACACAGAGAGAGACAGAGAGAGAGAGATGTGTGTCTTTGAGCTGCTTACATATCATTATTGTCCATGTATTCTTTAAAACTGAAGGGTTTGCTTTTCAGAAGATGATGATTGGACTGACAACATGATTAGGCCAGTCCTGCCCATGCTTCATCTTTTTTAAATGGAGAGAGCCTGAGAAGATCTAAGGAGGGGTGCAATGGTGGTGTGGAGGAAAGGGAAGCAGTGGATTTTGTTGCCAAGACACTACAAAAACAGACCTCCCTGATCCTTGATCATTGTCACCCTTGTGGACATGTGTTGGAGAGGCAGAGGGAGCGAATCCAAGATGGGCTCTGCAAATGTTCTGCTTTACATGGAGCCCTGGCATGTCACACTAGTATATGGACACATTGAGAGTTTGTTTGAGAGTTTTTGGGGGCATCCAAATCGCAAAAGGAACTCGTGTGGGGCCCATACACACTACAGAATTGTTGTTATTGTGTGCCTTCAAGTTGTTGCCATCTGATGGAAATCTGAAAACAACCCTATCACAGGGTTGTCTTGGCAAGGTTCATTCATGGGAGGTTTGCCACTGACTTTCTCTGAGGCTGAGATAGTGTGACTTGCCCAAAGCATAATGCTTCAGACTGGCCCCAGATTAAGTGGGCATTGTAGATATGCCCTCAGTTGCAGACTTGTGGGGAATTCCAAAATTGTAGGATACTTCCATGCAATATAACAAGCTAAAACTGGATGCAACATAGTCACTTGTGTGTCTGTGTGAATATAGCATATAGCTTTGTAAAAAGATTTTAGTGTGTAAAATATTCCTACCATCTTCTTTACCCAAAGGTAATGTCAGTGGCCACTGTTGGGATGGAAGCAAGTATATTGGAGGTAGTTTTCTTAAGGGAAAAAGGAGGGGAAAGATTAATCTTATTAGGATCGTATATCATGAATGTGTCAGGTGTGAAAGCAAACGAATGGCCTTCGTTTATCTGAGCTAAACTGTGATGCTCACCAAAAGACTCGGTCCAAGGAAACCTCTTCCTTTTCTTTTTACCCTTAATAAATTGGCTAAGTCGGTGTGTTGTGTTGATAATGAAATGTGTAAGAGAGAGGTCTTAGCTTCATTCCTGGTGTTTAGATGCATCCTCTCTCTTTCTCCCTCTCCCTCTCCCTCTCTTTTTATCACAGCTGATTCTGAAACCCCTTTAGAAAGATGAAGTAGGTAGAAATCAAAATAAATGGATTCTATTAAAACCAGCAATGCATCAACTGCTTGATAAAGTGATTAATAAGCAGCTTGGGATGGTGATTGATTAAGCTCTTTAATCAAAGTGCTAAACTGACTTAATATGGATAGTTTCAACACACTCAAAGCATATATTTTCTCTGCCTGGGGTTCATGGTTGTTTATGTAACTTTTCTGAAGTGGATCCTTGGGGTCTAATGTTCAGATATCGCATGCAGCTGAACAGGAAAGAATTAGAAAGAGCTTAATAGCCTTCAAGAAGCAGAGACAAGAGATTCCTAAGTTATTATTCTAGCCAATTTTGGGGGGCCACACAATCTACTATGAATTAAGCATCCAGAGTTTGAATGGGCTTTTCCGATGGTGCTGGTTCACAAATGCAAAAATATGTCTTGTTTTAGATGGCATTTCAACATTTGCTGAGGAGCAGTGGGATGTGTGTATTATCTAAACCTTTGGGAACAGCTATCAAACCCAGAAACAAAACTTTAAAAAGTGCACAGCTGTTGAGGAATAGTGAAAGCCACCAATCTTGACGTCTTTAAAGGGGGACTATCCAAATCCATGGTTGACAAAACTATCAATCACTACTGATGGCTACATTTTGTCTCCATTATCAGAAGAAGTATGCCTTTTAAGATTTGGGAGGATATGGGGTGGCTGATGGCTCCCATGCCAATGTTGCAATGAATCCACTCTGCCCCCCCCACAAGCTGTCCATGGTGTTGAAAACTATTCCTAAATTAGCTTCAGCATCTTGGATTGATCCATTAACCAGGTGGTACATAACATTTTTTTCAATATGCAGTCAAGTTGCAATACATCTCCAGTAGCTCCGCAGTTGTCACCATTACCATAGTGGTTTGTTTCTCCAGTGGCCTTAGCCTCAGCACACCTACAGCACAGACAATACTGGGGGAGCTGATGCAGAGGCTCCATAGCAGCTGGGGACTGTGAAAGAATCATTGGCAATTCTTGGGAACCCAGGCCAGGCATTCACTAGAGGTGGAAAAAAATGTTCCTATGTATTTGAATACTAGATGCAAAAAAGGGATTTCCTGAGTCCTGGGGAATCTTGACAAGGTGAATTCTGGACAGATGAGACACTTTGCAGCTTGGGATTTATTCTCTGTGGAAAAATGCATACTTTTTGTGCATGAAAAGATGGTGGTCACTCCCTGCACCCCATCCAAAAAGGAACATACACACATGTGTAGCAGGAAACTACCCATTGTTTCCAGGTTCTGGAGCAAGCCACTAATACAGTGGGTCTCTGGGATTAGTGGTCAGCTATATCTGAACACTTGAAATATTTTTGAGCAATAAGTAAGGTGCCTCTTTCTTGCATCATCATTTTGCAAGGATAGCCCATCTAACATTGCACATGACAGCTGCTGCACAACAACCATGCTGTTTGCTGTACTTGTGCAATGTCCTGATGGTGAAGTTAGAACAATGATTGCCTCTGGAGATTATGACTGTTGTACTATTATGTAGTGTTAAGTTGGCTTACAGCATCTTAAATTCCCAGCAGGATACTGCCAATTTGATTTACTTTTTTTTAGAAAACATAAAGCAAGACATTGCTCTTTCTATTTCATTTACCAGTACTCGAATAAACTATTTGAAATGAGTGTTTATTTTATCACACCATTTCAATGTTACTTTTATTTCTTTCCAAAGAAACTGATTTCTTATCTTGAGGAGGGAGGTATTCTGTTGCCTTTCCAAAGTCAAACACTTTAAAACTTGATTGTTTTCAATGTGTGAATGTTAAGCACGTACTTAAGTCTTCTATTGAAATCAAAATGCCTTAATGAGTGCTTAACTCTAAAAACTGCCCTCTTAAATTCCTGAAAACATTATAGATGTTTTCATAACAAATCCTGGAAAGAGAATAACCCAAATATAACAGAGAAGGGAAACATATTTACCAGCTGATGGAAAACTTTTATTGAGGATTATGGGGAATACAGTAGAATGAATGTTAGAAAGAATGGGTAGCTCAACTCAGAAGGTCCTTCCCAGAACATGGAAAAGAAACTGTTTTCGACTACAACTCCCAGACTCTCCCAGACAAGATGGCATCAGTGTACAGGCATCCATGTGAATCCATGGATAAGAGCATGAAACAAATAGTAGAAGAGTTACTTTTTTTGAGCTATAAGTGGTCTGGGGGATTCTGGAAGCTGTAGTATTTTTCCATGATTCATTTCTAATCCTAGAAGCCCAGAGAGTACAGATCATGATAATTCACTTAGAAACGCAGATTGAAGAAATCCTTGCACCCTTCTTAATCCTTGCACCCTCCTTAAACCCACAGAGGAAGGCAATGGCAAACCTCATCTGAACAAATCTTGTCAAGAAAACCTATGACAGGCTCATCTTAGGGTCTCTGTAAGTCAGAAATGATTTGAAGGCACACAACAACAACAAATGATAAAACGCGAACAGAATTCCATCTGAAGATATCCCTTCTTCTTCTTCTTACTCCTCCTCCTCCTCATTTTTGAAAGTGCATCACAGAATTTATTGGGTACTGGTAAGTATTCAGTGGCTTCTTTTCTCAAGATAGACTATCTCAGCTCTTCTGCACTACCCCCCCCCCCCATAGGCACAGTGAAAATAAAACCCTGTCCTCTTTGATTCTCTTTGAAGAATGACTAATTATTCCAAACCAACTAAACTGTGGCTTCACTTCTATTAACAGATTGGAAGGCCTCTGTGTGTGTGTGTGCATGTGCATGCGTGCCCATTAAGAGTCAAAACAAGACTTCCACGTGTATCTTTGCTCAAGATGAGTGAGCCCTGCCTTCTGTAAGGCCTTGTCTGTATTTTCACTCTCCCCCCTCCCCATCCTACAAAACAATGAAACCGGTCCAGCTGATGCTGCTCATTGTTGAATGCAAATTGCTTTGATAGGACCTTGGAATGTGAGAAGACACTTATCAAACAGATATTACACAAGCGTCGGCACTAAATATGCGACGCAATTTCTCAATGCACACAGGACAAAGAAAAAAAGAAAGAAAAGACCTATTGGGAAACAGCCCTTTCTTTGTGCAGCTGGGGAGGGGTGGCGGTGGTAATTTTGCTCTGAACTCTAAGCTATTTTTTCCATAGGACGCTGATCTCCCTTTTGCATTCGATCCCCTATGTAACTGCCTCATACTAAGCCAAGTAGTGGGTCTTAAATAAAAGATCTGAGAGTGGAATATAAACGAAGCTCATTCCTTTCATTGCTTTACATGCAGGGGTGGTAAAAGCCAACTTCTCTGCATGATTAAGATAGCATCACACTGTGCCGAGCAACTGCATCTTACAGCTCCTCGTTGTAGATATGATATAATGTTGTTGAAACTTTGTTCACTCACCCCGTCGATGAAAGGAATCAGCTTAACCCCCGTATCTAATTCACTGTTGGCGAATGACAGCTGGAGCCCCACGGAGCACACTGATTTGAAAGCGAGAGGCTATTTGGATTATGTCGAGCTAAATAATTTTACCTTTAACTTCAAGCTGAGACAGATGTGCAGCTAGCCAGGTGTGCTTCATCAGGAACAATATCCGCTTACGTATGGCACAGCCTTCTGGGCCCTCAGAGGCAGGAGTCAAGACTCAATCTTCACAAATGAGGACCAATTTGCATAGCCATTTGGCACATTGTGTGCATTGCATCTGTAGGGAAGTGGTTCCCCAGTCATGCCAAGAGGGTGCGATATAAGCCATTGCTATTGCCAACTGGCCAGGCAAAAAACAAACACAACCTGGCCAGCTCTTCTTCCTGTAGCAGCTTGGCACTGAGAAATCAGCAGGTGATGCTTTTCATAGCATGGAGACAAACCTTCTCTCCTGCAGTGGCTGTTTGAAACATTGGCAAGCCCATGTGGCATTGCTTGACTGCCATTAGCCTGAATTCTATTGTTATCCTTACTGGAGTAGATCCACTGAATCAATGGGATTCAAGTATGTGATGACTGACAATTCTACTATTGAAGCAGTGATGCTATTCTGGTTGTCACAAGGATTGAGACCTTTGTTCAACTGCAGACAACTGAGCCCATGAGGTACTGAACTGGGAATTTAGTGGACCAGATCCTCCAGTGATTTCATTCAGAAAGCAAGAAAGGCTCAGGCTATGAAGTCCTTGCATCTGAAGAAGTAGACCAAGGTCTTATACACACAGGCAGGATATCAGAAGCTAACTCAGTAGTATCCCATCCACATTTCCAACCTGTTTCTACCCCTTGGCTCATGCAGTAATGGGTGAGCATTCACATACCTACCTGCCACTGCACCATGAAGCCACCACCACTATGTGCCCCTTCCCTGCTGGCACCACAATGTTCCTCTGAAAGTCCCTGCCATTGACCATAACGTCAGCAATGGGACAGTTGGTTTCACCCACATGGCCAGGTGCCCCCTTCCAACATCATAGGCCATGTCTGGAGCCTTCAGAGGGAACATGGTATCAGCGGCAGATTAGGGGGTGCACACCCATGCAATCTGCCAGCTGTCATGGTAGATTTTCCAAAAAACTCTGCCACAAACAGCTAGTCCTTTTAGACTGCACTAAGGGCCTTTTCCATTAGGGTCAGGCCAGAACTCCTGGACTGGTTCCAATCTGGCTGATCCTAGCCTGGGCTATTGGCCAGCATCATCCAAACAGGATGATGCCAGGCCAGGGGGAACATGGGCCTTTTGGCCCCATGTGTTCAGCCCCTAAGTTAATGGAAACTTGTGCTACATCTTCTTTCACTCAGTCTCAAAGGTGCTGCAAGGTCCCTTTCCATACCAAGGTTGGGATGGTAAGGCTTTGTTGGTGAATGGAAACTGGAAAGTGAAGAACAACGCTCTCACTCACAAAGTGAAGGGAGCAAACCTCTCAGGCATAGTTATTAGGAAGGGAGCAAAAGCATTTTTTTCTGTTTTAATGCAAACTTAACTGAAGATTTTTGTACCAATACAGGAACTGAGGTTCAGTTCATCTTTGGAATTTGGACTTGAAAATTTGTAATGAAATTCTCCTGGATACAGAACATTGTGGTTAAAGAAAATGAGCACCACAAAATATATGTATTAAAGGAAAATGATTTTCAGGCGTTCCTCGATATTCGTGGCTTTGGGATTTGTGGATTTGATTATTTGTGAGCCCCTAGTTGTGTGAACATGCACTCCTTCCTTTCTGTCCTTCCCAGGCTTTTGCCCTGTGAGTGAGGAAAAGCTGAGGATGGAGGGAACAGCTGGGAGGGTGCACACACACAGCTATGGACTCAGGAATAATTGAGCTCCCTGAAGCCTTGGGATTGCACCCTCCTTGCTCCAATCCCAAGGTTTGAGAGGGGTTTCCAGACCTCTCTCAAACCTTGGTATCGAAGGAGGAAGTGGCCAGTGTGCATTCCTCTGCACTTCCAGTGCCTCAGACAGCTTGCTAGAAGGGAGCCACACTAGTCCCCCCCCCAATTTTATTCACAATTTTTTTTGCATTTGCAAGAGTCCTCCACCCCTAACCCCTGTGAATCTGGAGGGACGACTGTATTTAGGAAACATGCTTTCCTAAAATTGTGTATTTTTTGGGGGTAGAGGGTGGAATCCATATAATAGAAAAAAGCATTCAAACAAAAAAGGGTTCTCATGAGAACTTGAAAAAAACCCAAAGTTCAGGATGATCTAAATATAGGGAAACGGTGGCTACAATTGACAGATTTGTCCTTCCTTCCTTACAACTCCCAGTTATTTTACATTGCCTTTGTATTAAATCTTTGTGAGACTCTGAATGCGGGCAAAGTTAAACTAAACATAATTTTTGTGATCCAAAAAGCTGTGTAACATTAACGTATGTGTCTTGTATTACCCAAACAGAACCTGAGGCACATCACTTTGAAATTAAGAGGGCAAGTGATGCATTTTTTGCAGTATACCATGAAAAACAACTAATTACATTATCAGTAAGTCTTTCAAAATTTCTGGTGATTTAGTGGGAATGTCCAAAATCCCTCCTTCTTCAAATAGTCAATAAATTGGTACCATTTCCTGACAAGCATGTTCTTACTGGTTTCGCCTTTGACATATCTTATGTTCATGGTCAACTTCTCATACAGCATCAAACTCAATTTTCCTTAGAACCATGTGTGAATATACCAGTCATCTGCATATTTTGAATTTTGGCTGATTGACTTGTATCCGTGTGCATAAGTTTTAGTAGTTTAGTGAGGCCTAAGAGCTGAGAATTCTACATGTTCCTAAACTGCAAATCCCATCATTCTACAGGAGGCAGTCATAGCAATTAAAATGGAATAATAGCACTATGGCTATGTAATGTGCTATTGTCCTAAGTGATTTAAATACAGTTGGCCCTCATGACTGCCCCACACACATCTGCAGATGCTCAAGCCCACACTGTCCCCAATGATGGTGTGTGCATGCAGTCATGCTACCATTAGGGACAGCCCCCATTATCTGTGGCAGCACATGCACATGGCCATGCTGCCATTAGGGACAACAGAACTTAATGGTGGCATGGCCACATGCATGCACTGCCATGGGAAAACAGGGGCTGTCCCTAATTGTAGTGTGGCCACATGTGCACACCACCATTTGGGACAACCCTGGCTTGCCATCTGAGGATGGTTCGATCCCAGAAGGTAAGCCTGCGGATACTGGGAGCCAATGGTATATTAAAAAAATTAAATGTTAGCTGAGAAGTTAAGCAATCCATCAGGTACCAAACTATCTAAATACATTATTAGATACATTTTAACAAAAATTATAGAGGAATAGAGAAACAGAATCGAATTATGGGGAAAAGCATATCTGACTAACAGATTGGAAATAAACAGACGTCTATTCATATAAGGCTCTCATTGGGATGCTCTGTTGGAAATCCAAAATTGAGAGGAAAGATGGGACTCAAGAGTCCAAAAGGAAGAAGGAATCAAAAGTAAAAATGTGTGGACATCTGGAAGTCCTGATATGGTGGAGGGTAAAAATAATAAACATTAGAAACGTTAACAGTAAGAAGAAGTTTCTCTTG
Source organism: Phrynosoma blainvillii (assembly GCA_026167975.1). NCBI lineage: Eukaryota > Metazoa > Chordata > Lepidosauria > Squamata > Phrynosomatidae > Phrynosoma > Phrynosoma blainvillii. The sequence goes on along the minus strand of JANUYF010000010.1, from coordinate 4,309,356 downwards.
CTGTGAGATTAGCAGCATAGTTTAGGATCCTACATAGTGCTGGTTGTTACCTCTGATCACTACTCAATACTTCTTACCTCTCTGGCTAATTAATGGCAATGGTACATCCACCTTTGTTTTACAACTCACAGAGGAATGAAAGCCACCGATTTGCAGGATTTCAGCTTTCTGACAAAAAGGACTGGTTGGGTGAAGGTATCAAAAGAGACCTTTACTCAAAACAGAGATCAGATGAGATAAAAAGCAGTGGGGCCAGAGCATTGCTAGAGTGTCTTGCTGGCTGCCAGATTGTCAATGTAATGACATGTCAATTTGATCCCTTCTAATGCATGAATCCCGGGTTTGTCTTCAGGCCCAAATTCTTCTGTACTTCAGTTTTTCTTTTGTTTAGATGACACTTCTCTCAACATTACTTGACAATGAGTGATGCTCCTAAACCTTGATCTTTCACACCCTCTTGGTGACCTATAACTTTTCATGCATAACCCCTGATCTGGGTCTTGACAGTTTGATTTATTGTCCGGTGTTATGATTTATGAGTATCTTCTCAGAATAATTAATGGACAACAGGTGGCGGCATAATAATTTTGATTACCCAGCGGTTCATGAAACATACTACAAAGGTGACTTCATTTACTGAATGGGGGTGTTGGGGGGGGGGAAGGACAACAATCAGAAATTTCACAAAGCATTTCTTTTATGCTAGCATTTCCCTGTCTCTCCTCTCAACAATTCTAGCTTTTGTTTGCCTTATAGGAGACTCTATTTCAATTTACAGTTTCCCATATGAAACCCTAGGGAATTAAATCCTTGGTGTAATTCAGTTTCTAGGATTCCATAGGAGGCAGTCATGACAGTTAAATTTGCATCAAAATACTATCTCTAAGTACTGTAGATTCACTCATAGTCTAATTCATCCATCCCTGCTGCTTACTATAGGGAATGCAAATGCTGAATCTAACGACATCATTGTTCTTGCTGTTGTTCTGTTGTGTGCCTTCAAGTTGTTTCCAATTTATGCCAACCCAAAGGAAAACCTATCATGGAACTGAGAGTGTGTGACTTGCCCAAGGTCACCCAGTGGGATTCCATGGCCAAGTGGGGAACTGAACCCTGATCTCCAAAGTCATATCCAAAGCTCAAACCATTACATCACACTGTGTCTCAGTGAAATCACATCACACTTTTATTTTCCATTACTGTAATTGTACATGAAATCATGGGGTGATGTAGATTGGTAGCAAGCAGCCCTATTGGGCCAATAACATCATTTTAGGACTTTAATCTATGGTAAACTGATTTACATTGGGTGAGGAGATCTGATCCCCATGTACCATTCCTGCAGTTATGTGGGTTCCCATCTCAACCTAAAAATAGGCTTGAAAATTATTAATAAACTAGGAAACTGGAGCTGTGTCTGTACATTTTTCGCAAGCTCGCTATGCTCCCAAGATAGCACGAACTATCCCGCGCAGGTGGAATGAATTTTACAGCTCCACAATAGCAATATTACAGGCTTATCGGTTTTTAATTGACTTTTTGACTTCTAAAAATATGCTTATACTGCTTTCCACTGCAGCTTAATAACAGCTTAACACGCACCTATGAAATATTCGTCCCTAGTACAATTCAAATTTTAAAATATCTGATGCTGAGTCCAGTTAATAGATAAAATGGAATCCCTAGAATATGAAAAGCTCTCAGGCTGCAGTGATGTTCCTTAATAGGAGGTAGAAAGAAATGACTTGCATTGATGATCAGACGTGTTTTCTCTGTCTCCCTTTTCCTCGAAGAACTCATAAAAGTCTCCCGTCAATAAAACACCATTACAATGGAGTCAATTTTGTCCAAAGGTAGTCTTATCAAGCCTCTCTCTCTTTATATAATACTGCCACATTTGCTGCTTAATATGCAGTCACAATGGCAGTACACTGGTGTTCATGTTGTTTTCGTGATAAAGATGAAGCAAGACTTTGTACCATATCATTTATCAGATTAACTTCGCCTCCTTTTCAGCTTATGAGATAACCATGCAGAGAAGGCCTGGACTCTTTTAATGGTTTGATCACACATTTATGGGACTGTAAGCAATTAGTCCATCCAATGGAAACTGTTCTGTATTGTCTTAGTCAATTGAGTAGATCACATGTTGCCTTTATGAGATTGGATTGGTTAGTGTTAGTTTAAAAACAACACAAAGCTTTGTTTACAAATTAAAATGGGCTCTCCACTCATGATAAGTTTTTTTTTAAAGTAAATGCACTATAAATATCTTGTAAATTAATGAAAATGTCTGCTTTCTAACATAGCAATGTGGGTGCACATAGGCGCACGATAAATTAATGTTTAAGAAATGTTTTCCCCAATATTTTATATTACTGTATTTATTTCTAATACATGCATAATTTTCCCCTGAGTTCATCACTAATACTTCCCCACTCAGTTCTGCAACAAAGAGCAAAACAACCCTTTCAGATGTTCAGTGCTGTGTAGAGATGTGGCCCTCCAGATGTTTGACTGAAGTTCCACTGGCTTTAGTCAGCACAGTTGATGGTTAGCAATTCTGGGAGTTGCAATCAAACACTATCTGGAGAGCCATAGGATTCCCTCTTCTGGCATAAAATCTACATGGACAGAGCTCTCTTGTCATGCTCTGATTCAATGAATCTTCACCAGGAGGAGAACAGCAGCCTCAAAACTTTACTGAAGAGCAACTTACATTTAGTAGGATCTCAGGTTGTAAGGGGAGATGTTAGTTGAACCTTCCCCTCAAGATGCAGATAATTTTTTCTCTCTCAATCTCTCTCTCTTAGAGGGGTATTCCAAGCAGGCAGTTAGCTCTTTGGTTCATGTTCAGTCAGTCACCAAATGTAGAATGCCCTTATGATGTAGAATGCATCCTTGTGTTCAAAGGTGATGCTTTGATTAGGTCAAACAAAAAATTCAAAATGGATCACACAGTTGCTTTTGAAGCACACTGGCTTTTGAAGCACATTAGGCAAAGATGGTAACAAAATCACATATAGAGAGAAAAGAGACAGTGGGGGGTTGCAGACTGCCAGAAATAGTGTGAATTCAGTCCACTTTTATGGTTAGGGTTAGTGCTAGGGAATAATTTTTCTGAGACATTGAGCCTTCTCTGTCAGACAACTCGGATGCCACAATAAAATACAGTTCCCATGGTTCCCTAACTCTAACCCTAACCCTAAAAGTGGACTGAATTCACACTATTTCTGACAGTCTGCAACCCCCCAGTGTCAGTGTAACAGGTCTTCATCTTGCTTTATATGGCTTCCTTTGTTGTTGTTGTTAACTGCTTTTGCGTTGGTCTTGACCCATGATGACCCTATGGATGAGCCATCTCCAGGCCCCTCTACTGTCCTCTCTTGCTCCTGCAAACTCATATTTGTTGTCTCTTTCATAAAGTCTCTCCATCTAGCATGTGGCCTTCCTCTCTTTCTACTTTCCTCCACCTTTCCTAATGTTATTGTCTTTTCCAACGATTTATGCCTTCTCATGATGTGTCCAAAGTATGATAGGCTAAGGGGCTAAATAGACAGCTCCTAAGGGGTGGCATCATGCTGCCCCTTTCCTTGCCAGATCAGGGCCGAAGCAACTGCATGCCGAAGCCCCAATCCAGCACTTTGCCACTCCAAAAAAGATCTGGCAAAGATCCTCTCCCATATTCACATTTCACACAAGCTTGTGAGAGTGTGGTAGAGCTCCATGGGCTCACCCTGTCACAACTGTATTTTCTGACCACATGGCCCTTTCAATTGTATATTCTGCAGGGATGATCAAAGACCTTATGCCTATAATCCAAATATGGCTGCCCTGAAAGCAAGTCTCAATGGGAATTATGCCTGAGTAAATGTGGAAGAGGATTTGCTCCCAAGCAAGCATGATGATGATGATTCAAAGATATAGCCATGTTAGTCTGTAGAATCAGTATGTAGAGAGATCTTGTAGCACTTTTGAGACTAACTGAAAGAATGAAGTTGGCAGCATGAGCTTTTGTAGACTTAAGTCTATGCATCTGAGTAAGTAGACTGAAGTCTATGAAAAGCTCATGTTGCCAACTTCTTTCTTTCAGTTAGTCTCAAAGATGCCACAAGATATCTCTAATTATTGTTATTATTATTATTAGCTTTTTTTTTTAAAGCAAAGTTTTGCATCACACATGGGAGATCATCATCCAGCATCCCATGAGTAAAGCATAGCATGAGTAAAGCTGTGGTTCTGAGTGCTTCATTTCCCATCAATTTTAAAAATTAATTATCTGGGAGAAAGCAATGGTTAATTTTGGGCCATGGGCTTTTTGATCAGAAGCCATGACCCCTTTTTGCCTGTTTGGCACCCTCTATACAACACCAGTGACACGCAATATGACCCTTGACACCTGATTCAACGCAGAGTAACTCCTCAACGAATCTCGAAGATTCAGCAACCTCTTTGTTACAACACGGGACCCTTTACCACACTCATACTGCCCTTTCAAATTGACTACCTCCCCCCACCTCTGTACACACTTTTGTGCTCCCCTCTTCTTCTCCTTCTTTCTCTAATCCCCCTCCCTCACTTTTAACCTATCCATTTGTGTCTCTTCTTCTGTTTTGACAAAACTTTCCACCATACCAGCTTCCCATATGCTGACACCGTGCACAAGGAAGGTTTCTTTAGAAAGCGCTGATGCTAATTATAAATTTAATTTGCATTTTAATTAGAACGGTAGCAAATTAAAAGCATGGCAGCTGGAGAATTTTGAACGCTTTGCAGAGATTTGGTGTCAGTATCTCTCTGCTTCTGACTTCACTCTCTTTTGCATTTCGCCCCCTCCCCTCTGTCTTCACTATCTTTCATTCACACAAACATATTGGCAAACACCCTCCCCATCCCCCCTTTCTTCCTTTTTGGGTGAGTGCTGTGTTTTCTATTTCTCCATTTCCCCCTATGGATCAAGTTATAAATTATTTCTTTTTGTACTGATAAACAGGATACTCTTGTCTTGTGCCAGGGACACCATGTACTGTAGTGATAGCGAACCTTTAAAGTCAGCTTTTGTGCACCCTGCTTTAGTTCTGCTTGCATATGCTATTTATATCTGCCATAGATTTATAGGTATTCATCTCAGCTCACATATGTACTTTCCCCCTTTTTCTCATTCCAGTTTTCCAAATTTGTGATGGAACACCTGACTTTACCTTTGGCCAATACATATAAATGAAAAATTGAACCGCTTGGCTCCATGCATATATTGGAATTGTAGTTGTTGAATGTGCAGAGAAGAGACCAGAAGCACATCTACTCATGTTCAGGGATTCCCTCACCATCCTATCACATGCAAACTAACCTGTGAAATGTTTCTTAATTGCATTTACATTCTGTCTTCTCTCCAAGGAATTCTAGATGGTAGTTGTTATTATTATTATTCTCCTCCACCATTTCAATTTCCTACCATTCTGAAGCAATGGTACATTAGGAAGCATGGTGCATGAATAAAATATTTGATGGCTTGCTTACTTCTATTTGTCTCATCATCAGAGTTTCCTCCTCTCATGACTGAAGAACATGTAATGGCTTGTTGATCTTTGCTTGCAGGAGTGGGCAAGCATATGGAACAAGAACTAATTTTTCCAGACTCACCTTCCCTCCAAAAAAACAAAAAAAAACAAAACAAAAAAACCCTCCACCTTTCTCAACATTTCCATTTTCCTTTGCAGTCCCTCGCAAAATGGTGGCAGGAAATGGCACCACTTCAGTTTCTGTTGCCTTTCGTCAGAGAATGCATTGGAAAACAGATGTATTTGGAGGTAGTACATGTTTCTGGGGTGCTTGTGAGGATGGAGGGGGCATTTTCATGTATTTTCATACATTTGGCCTTCTTTTTTAATTTTATTCATAGTAGAGATGATTGGTCCTAAATCCTAATGTCAGTATTAACTGGAAGCAATGGAACTTGCATATGTGTTGGATGAGCATGCTCCCATTCATTAAATCGGTCATTCCTGGTTGAGTCTAAAAGATTACTAAAAACCATGCTGATTTCAGCTGCATCTATACTGCAGAATTTGACACTGCCTTAAGTGCTATGGCTCAATGCTATGGAGTCCTGGGATTTGTAGTTTGGGGAACTATTTTGTGAGATATTTCCATCACAGAACTCTGGTGCCACAAGAAACTACAATTCCCAGAATTCCATAGGATGGAGCCATGACAGTTAAAGCAGTGTTAAACTGCATTATTTCTGCAGTGTGGCAGCAGCCTAACTTTTAAAATAATGGGGGAAGCAGAGCACTGGGGAGACTGGTGGGGGCCTTCAGGAGCCCAGAGGCTGCCATATACATCCCTGTATTATAATGTCATGTTACACGTTTTTTTTTTTTTTCTGGAGAGAGAGGAGAGTGATTGTTGCCAGGATATGGCTAAAAAGAAGAAGAAGTTTTTTTTGTGAACTATTGAGATGGCCTAAAACGGTTACACTCAGGAACAATTAGTGCTACAAAAAAAAAAAAAAAAAAAAAAAAAGGAAGATTCACCTGATTAGTTTCCATTTGTCTCAACTCCAACCTATAAATTATACTTCTTATTTCTCTCTTCCATGGGTGGTAGAAGCATATCTTCCCTCTCTCTCAAACCTGTAACTCAAATCACCACATTGCATCAGATTGGTGGCTTTGCCTACAGTGTCTCACCCTGGACATTTTCAATTCTTCTGTTTGCTTTCTTCCCCCACTGTGTCCTTGTTCAATAATTTTCATTAATTGATTGACAGATCTGATAGACCCAACTAACCTCTATCTCACTAGCATGTAAGTTTTCAAATAAGTACTTGTATGCCCAGTGACCTTGTCGCCTCATCAGGTATCAGAAAATGAGCATGCAGATATGGAGGGAAGCTGATTAGCAAAATAAGGATGCTCTCATTCCCAGTATAAGTCTGTAACAAGCCCTGACAGCTAACTTGGCAATCACAATTTGAAAGAAAGAGGATGTGGGGTGGGGGGGGGAGAGATCCACAAACGTTAAAGGCACACAACACCATCATTTCTGCTAGCAATTTTGCAGTATTCAATAGCATGTTGTGGTCAACTTGCATCCTAAACCTAATTTCAGGAGTTCATCTTCAAGTAACCTGTAGGAAAACACCTGCTCCCTTATCCAGCAGAATGTAGAGAAGGGAGAAAGAAAGAGGAGGGTAGAAAAGGAGTTGTTGGCGGATGGTAGCTTCCATGTGACTGGGGTGGTGAATCTGTTATGGATTCTAGTTTGGACTTTTATCCAAGGTGCCAAACCCTACCATTCAAAAGAGTTCCAGAACCTTGGATATTTGGATAGAATAGATCCACCATCACACTGAGATAGAAACCACCAGTTGCCCTAGAAAGAGTTGTTTGACGAGAGAGAAATATTGAAGAGGTTGCCAAGAAGTAGGGTTTTGGGAGGAAGGGAAGGGTCTTTTGGACCACAACCCCTACTAAGCCAGCATGACTAGTGGATTCTTACAACTGTAGTCAAAGATCAAATAAGATAGATGGAAGGTGAGACAGGGGCCTTGTCTACATGAGCATTTTACCCCGAGTTCTATCTTCATTATGCCTTCACCCAAATCAGAGCTTCCTTCTGCTACACCACATTTTAAAAACTCACCTTTTGTGGCAGGCTTTCGTGGAGGAGGTTCAGTGATGATAGGTAGTTGCCTTTTCACTCGTGGTTGCCATTTATCACACAGGTGTGAGTCACTCTGTTATCAGAATGAGGTGTCCAGAATTGATAGCTGACCTCAACAGCAGTGCTAGGCAAGGAAAGGGGGCAGCATGGGAAAGCAGCCACCCATTGTCGTTGGAGGAAGAGAACAAGTTAAGGGGTGAATTAAAAGTGAATTTGGGGCCAAAATACTCTGGGGGAGTTACAGCCAGCATAGTGTAATGGTTTGAATGTTGTACTATAACTTTGAAGACCAGGATTCAAATCCCTGGTGCATCATGAAACCCACCAGGTGACCTTGGGCAAGTCACACACTGTTGGCCTCAGAGGATGGCAATGCCAAATCCCCTCTGAAGAAACCTGTCAAGAAAACCCCAGGGTAGGTTCACCTAGAGTTGCCATAATTGGAAATGACAAGAAGGTAGAACAACAGCAGCAACAACAAACAAACAACATACTCCAAGGGCAGCCTGGAGCATTCTGGCAACTATAAAGGAGCCCAAGGGTATCAGAGATAGAAAAATTGGTCAGAAAGAGAACGGGAAAGAGAAGGCCATGTTGACATTGCCTCCTAGCCACATTTGACATTCACCTTAGAATGAAGCCCTTGACAGGGCAGAAAAGGATTTCTCCCATCCCAAACATGGAACACTACTCATTTGATCAATCTACATCAGTTTGTGGAGGTTTGGGGCTATTGATTGATTGATTGATTGATTGATTGGATTTTTATCCCGCCTTTCTTCCAAAATGGAGTACCTTCCCATCCTTGATGTAAGTTTCCTCAACTGTACAAAATTCTTTCATGAATCCATGAATGGGATTGTTTGGAGTGCTAATTAATTGATTCCTCTAAACGCCAGTCGACACACTCCTGGGGAAATCCTGATCTAAGTTCCTGCGCTAATCAGGCCACAGTGCTTGTAGTTTCTGCCCGCATATCAGGCCATCTGAAAGGAGGAGAACTTTGCACATCCTCTCCCAGACCTTTTGTGGGGAGCTAATTAATATGAGTAGGATATGACAGTTGTGCTTGTACAGTCAACGCGCTGCCTGGCAATAACTTTATAAAATTACATTTCAGCGAAAGAATGGAAACAGTGTTAAATACCATTATTTTCCTCCCTTTGATGTCTGAGAGTCATTATGAAGGCAATTACAGTGGTTTCTCTGTCTGTGTGTCTACAGGGTATTTATCTGGAGTTGTCTGAGTCCTTTGCCAGGTGGGAAATATATGGCATTTTAAAGACAAGGGGATTCTGCCTCAATTATCGGGTGAAGAAAGAGAGAAAGAAACAACAACAAAACACATATCAGAGTTTTCCAGATGATCCTGGCAGAAAACCATCATTTAATGTTGAGAATGAGAGAGAGAGAAAAATTGAGAGAGGAAATATCACCTGACTAACCACCAAAGACTTGATTTTTTTCCCTTTTCATTCTGTTCAGAGGTTTTCAGGTCTGTGGTAGGATCCTTCTTGTTAGCATTCCAGGGGTTAGCTAGGGAAGATTGCAATTCAAATCATGATCCTTTCCCCCCAGAGGCTGGAAAAGTTATTTTTAGAGACAAACTCTCAGAATCCCCCAAAGCCATCATGACGTTCTGGAAGACGCCATTAAAAATGCTTGGCTAATGGGCAGCAAAGCCAACATGTGTTTTGTGTGGATGCTTAGCAGGAAAGTTTTGAGGGGGAAGCCTGGAGTTCTCTCTCAGTGCCTACTTAAGACTACTGAATATGGACACTTGCTGCAGATACCTGAAACTGCTGTGGCATGTTTGTGTTCATGCATAAATGTGAGTAGTTACATCTCCAGCAAGTGCAAGTTGGTTGCCCTTTTGGGAGAGAAGGTCCAGCAGCCTGAGGCCTATGTATCTACTCTTCAGTTTGTGGAGGTTAGCATATTAGGGAGTATGCAGGCTTTTTGTAGGCAGTGTCCTAGATGAGAATCACACAGGAGATGTCGCTAAAGATGTCAGAACAGAGAAAGGCACTACTCTCCCAATCAGTTTTGCCTCTCCCCCCCATTCAGTAAAGTTCTAACTGTGCAAAAGAAGTTGTAGCATAAGCTTTTGGAGACTTGGGGCCTAAGCAGACTGCCCGAAATAGTGCACATTAAATTGAGGCACTGCCCTGGCTCAGTGCTAGGGAATCATGGGAACTGTAATTTATTGTGGCACCAGAGCTCTCTGACAGAGAAGGTTCAATGTCTCACAAAAAAAATACAATAATGTGATTCCCTAGCACTGAGCCAGGGCAGTGCCTCAATTTAATGTGCACTATTTCTGGCAGTCTGCTTAGGCCTTTGGTCTACTTAGTCAGATACTCTTTGAACTGTTCCAGTACCATGTTCCTAACTGATGACTGCTTTGAGTTCAGAGACTGAAAAAATTGTTCCTTTACCTTATGCTGGGGACAAGTTACTTGTACATCATTTGTTATGCTGCTCATTACCTCTTTTAATTTTGCTGTGATCTCTTCAGACTGATAAGAAATTTACACAATATTTTCTGTCAAAATGTCTATGGAAATGATCTTTTAAAAAAAACCAGAATCCATCATTTGTTATACCAATCTATTTGGATATTCTTTGAAATATGTACTTTTATTAAAGCTTTGTTACTCCCAAAGTAACTATTTACAGGTAACTGAGTTACATGTAGTTCATTATTTCCACATTCTGGGCAGAACAATCACATCACACAAATTTCATTCAATGATGAAAATAGTAATAATAATCCATAGTACATGTTTTGTAATTAATTCTATTAATTACCAGTAGTTTTGATTTTGCATAAATAAGAGAGAAAAACTGCATCTAAAAATCCAATTGATTCCTTAATTTAGGGTGCAGCAATAAAACTTCCAAGAGGAATACACTTATTTCTTCAAAAAAGGTTGATTAATACAGGTTAAAAAGCCTTTTCTAGTTTTACAAAATTAATACCATGTTTAATTATATGAGATTAAAATTTCATTGCACATTATACTTAATTGGTGCAGATGGGGGAGCAGAGGTTAAAACCTCTGCGTGAGTTACCTTTTGTGCTCTTTCAATATCTAATAACATAGCAGGTTTAAATTATAATTCCTGACAATATTGAACAAGTTTCTTACATGTTTTAATTTTACCTTAGTAATCTTTTTATGTCAAAGCTTCATGACAGTTCCCAAGGTCATAATCCTAAGCAATGAAGTAAACCGAAACAGACATCATAGTAAAATCCCAGGCACCTGGCATTATTGAAGTATGGGAAAGATACTATCAGAAGGAAAAGTGCATTATCTTAGGGCACCTGAATTGACTTGCCATTAAAATATAACACAAGGACCAGGTTCTTGTTGGTGACAAATGTGTGCTTCACATGCTTTTGACTTGTTTTGAAGGAGGTGCTAGCCCAATGATTCCCAAAGTCTGGCTTCCCAGGTGTTTTGGACTTCAGCTCCCAGAATCCCAGACCATTGGCCAAGATGGCCGAGGCTTCTGGGAGCTGAAGTCCAAAAACCTTGATATGATAGCCCTATTTAAATATTTGAAGGGATGTCACATTGAGGATGGAGCAAGCTTGTTTTCTGCTGCTCCAGAGAATAGGACCTGGAACAATGGATGAAAGCTACAGGAAAAGAGATTCCACCTCAACATTAGGAGGAACTTTCTGACAGTAAGAGCTCTTCAACAGTGGAATATGTTGCCTCAGAGTGTGGTGGTCTCTCCTGCTTTGGAGTTTTTTAAACAGAGTCTGGATGACCATTTGTCAGGGGTGGTTTGACTGTGTATTCCTACATGGCAAGGGGTTGGTCTGGATGGTCCTTGTGGCCTCTTCCAACTCTATGATTCTGTGACCAGAGTTTGAGAATCACTGTGCTAGCTCTTTGCATTCCATCCTAAAACTCCCACCAGTGGTTGACAATCCCCATGGAGCCACAGCTACGTTACATGGTTTTGGAGATGCAAAGGCATGAATGCTCAAGGCAAGGTGTATTTCTCTGTACTACAGCTCATGAGAGGTGCAAAAAAAAAAGAAAAACACTTCTTTATTTCCATAGCTGTTCAACCTAATAAAATGTGTTTTTTTTTTTCCAAACCAAGGAAGCAGCTGGGAATCATAATCCCCACTGTATCCAAGCTTTGGTAGCAGAAGTGATATGGATCAAGGATGGTACCAGTGGCATTAAAGGTAGATGGTATCAGGGATAGGATCGTCATTGGGTACTCTCCTGCCCTGTTCCTAATTTCCTTGTCTCTTTTTCACCCTTAAAAAAATCTTATCGTCTTCAAGCCAAGAAAAAAATAGAAATGTTCCAGCATTGCATAGTGGTTTGAGGATTGGACTATGACTCTGGAGATCAGGGTTCAATTCCTTGCTCAACCATGGAAACCCACTGGGCAACCTTGGGCGATTCTCGTACTCTCAGCCCCAGAAAGCCCTGTGATAGGTTCAAGTACTGATACAGTACTCTAATCATTATGCCACATTTTCTCTCTGTTCTTTTCTATGCTATTATGCATTGCCTGATTCCTTCACTGTCTGCTACCCCAAAAAAGTAAAAAGGGGATGAATAACCTGAAAATGGACAGAAGCCTCTAATTGTGACCTGTACATTCCTTCCTTCAAAGAGGAGTCTTCAAAGACAAAATAGAGTTTTTGATGGAATGTAAGATCACAACCTGAAATCTTATGACAAGCCATTCTTTAAAAAGTGCACACTTCATTAAAAGGACAAACTTTTTCAGAGCTAGGAATATGAAATCTAGTAATTAAAGTCTGTTTGCTTAAAAATACTTCAGTTGAAGTCCTGGACAGTGGAATAATATCCTTTAGATTAAAGTTTAATTGAAAACTGTATTTACTGCTCTAGTGCATTTGATAGAATCCTTTGTGGCATTTCTTTATGTATAATTGTGTTTTGCAATCAATTTAAAATAACGATGACTACAGTCCTTGTAGGAGGTGAATGTGAGTCCTTGGGAGGAGAGTGGCATCTACAGGGGTTTCTGCCAAGCAGATATGAAAAAAAGTAATTTTCGTTCTGCCAGTTTTGTGCAATCCCTTTTGCATATGAAATGCTTTTGCAAAGGAAAAAAATCCCCGCTGCTTGATGAGATAAATATTTCCAAACTGAGAGAACGAGAGAGAGAAACATGCAATAGTCTTACATTTTTATCTCTGAATGTTTATTTCAAGTATGTGTTTCCTTAGAATATCTTGTAACAGCTTTCTTGCAATAGTGGATTGTCCCTGCAGCTTGGGTGCTAAGAAGACAAAAGTTTTCCATTAAGGATCTTACAGTGACTATTAGAAGGGACATTTTGGCTCAGGGTTCCACAAAGTAGTAGTTCAGAAACATGCAAATTGTGTGTCTTTTCCCTCATTTGTGAAACTGAACACACACACAGTTGAGATCCCAAAGTGGGATATAAAAAATTTAACAAATAAAAATAAGTAAAATAGCAGGCTGAGTCATCACAAGGATACAGACCACCCATCACATGCTACTACTTTTTAACAGTCTACACAAGAAAACATCAGCTTGCACACTTTCCCATTCTGGAAAAGAATAAAACTTTGAACAAATAGACTTTGAAATGACCACTCGCATTGAACAAAACCCAAGAAATGGAGACCCGTTACATAATTCAAAGTTGTGAGATGAATTGTTTTATTTTGCTTTATTGTTGTGAAATGTTTTGTACATAGTTGTTTACTTATAATATTTTAAAAAAATAAATATTAAAGCAATAAAAAGCAGAGATGTAAGTACAAAATGTAACCAACATTCTCTATCAGCTACTTAGTTAAATATACTTAATTAAATGGCCAGTACAGAATACCGCCTATGTTTTGTAATCATGAATGAAGCAATCATGAATATGGAACAGTTACCTAGATTTATTCATCCATAACTTTTCTGTATGCATCGTGGAGCAGATATAAATGAATTAATCTAGGTTTTGGTTGTTGTTGTGTGCCTCCAAGTCATTTCTGACTTAGGATGAGGCGAACCTCTCATGGATTGCTGTTGTTGTTTTGGCAAGATTTGCTCAGAGCAGGTTTGCCATTGCTTTCCTCGGGGGGTGAGAGCATATGACTTGTCCAAGATCATCCAGTGGGTTTCTAAGGCAGAATGGGGATTTGAACCATGCTGACCAGATTTCTATCAAAAGCCTCCTAAAGATCCATCACAACCAAGAAGACCAGAGTCCTCTTGTTCAGTACTTTGTGTAGGTTTTGCACCAAAATAACCAAACCATTTCCATTCCATAACTAGGCCTTTGAAACTGGGAGACCACCATACACTCTAGTACCTTGCCCTAAAATGAAATATTGGAGATTGACTGATATTTATCTAATATAGTGAAATTAACTCCCTAAGTGGTTCCACAAAGCAGTGTCCTAATGTGTAGCCTAGCCCCAGAGAAGCACCATTTATATCCCTCAACTCACGTAGATGAGCATTTGTGTATACATGCTTTCATATTGCCTGTCAACTTATGGTAACCCCATGAATTTCATAGGGGTTTCTTAAGCAAGGAATACTCAGTCCAGATAGCTGACATAAAACAGCTGGTGACTGCTGGCCTCTGTCAGCAAAACTGCACCAGTGAAGGAAGACCAGGCAGATGGAATATGAGAAGCAGCAAGCAAGTTCCTTCTCCTTCATTCACAGATGTCCCTCTTGATTCTCTTTGTTCCTTGCTGTTGACAAAAATCAGTTTGCAATTGGAATACGTGTTTTATTGGAAAGAAACCAACCACCACTTGAATTTTTCCATGGCATTTGAAGTAAGGACATCAGTGAGATGGGCCAACCTTCATAGCTGGTGTCTGAGTCCTAAAACCAATGTCATGTTGGCACTTGCACTCACCGTACCACAATAATAATAATAATAATAATAATAATAATAATAATCATCATCATCATCATCATCATCAGTGGGTTCTCTTGTCCAGAGTAGATTGGGGGGGGGGGGGAATTGAAGGACCCCCTCTCTCCCAGTCCCATTGGTGGAAGAGGGTACTTCTGTATAACTGCCCAACTGGATTTTGGAACAACCTAATGGCTGAGAATTTTCACTGTACATGTCTCTCAGCCTTTGCGGTGTGCTTTTAATTATAGAACCAGTATTTTGAAATTATTTTTGCTGTCAAATTTGTACAAAAATGAAATGCCTTGGGTCCCACCCCTGGAGAAAGGTGAGGTATAAATCCAAGAAACAAAGAAACAAAATGTTAGCTTTTTCAAAGGGTTTATGATTTTATCTGCTGCAATCTACCTTCAGCCTGAGGTAAGATGCAATCCAAATGGGCTACATTCCTAAATGAAAAACTTACCCTGATAGGTGACTGCCTTCTGTCACTGCCTTCATGCTGGAAGCATGGACAGATGTTTCCCCTATCCAATACAGAGAACAGCCTGTCGGAACTGTCTGGTACTTTCACCCATCTGCTGTTCTCATCCTGCCACACATTCAGTGACTTGGGCTATTGTTGTCGACAAGACAATGTCTACCTCTCTCAAGGTTAATTGACTACTGTTCTTTGAAATATACATGAGAAACTTTATTGACTAGTCTAGTGCTTGACCTCACCTGTCAAGTAAGAGGAGGAAGATAATAACAGTGAGAAGGACTCCCGCAAAAAAGGAACCTGACAAGAGGTGAAAGACTGCAGAATGCAATACATTTTTGCCAACATCGCTTACCTCCTCATTCTCTGATGTCCATTTTATCTCCCCCTGCTGCACTTTTTGCCCAACAGCAAACCCTATGTAGATTACATCTATAGAGCAAATGTCAAATGGAATGTCAAACAGCAATCTATTAATTCAAAGGGAGACATTGATCTTATGAAGCATGGAATGCTTGTATCTCAAGAACATAAGAAAAGCCCTTCTGGATCAGGCCAAAGGTCCAGTTAGTCTGACATTCAGTTTCCAACAATGGTCAGACAGCTGGAAAAATTGCAAGCATAGAAGGAACACAACCACTTTGCATTGTTAGCTGTCTCCTAGTATCTGATACTCAGGTGTGTATTGCTTATGCACACTAAGGTTCCATTTTACTATAAGCTCTTCACAGACAAAGAGAAGCTCATATTTGGGCCTCATGAGAGGTGTAATTCAGGAATGGCCCACTGGTTTGACACTTAAACCAGATAAGAAATAATCATCAAGATGAGAACATGTTGGAACAAATCAAATGACCAACAAATGGCTCACCATTCAACAATTGACTCAATGGGTCTACCCTAGATGGTAAAGGGTAAGCCCTTCAGTGTTAACATTCTCATTGAGATTAAAAACAGTCAACCTTCATGAGTTTTTTTTTTTTTTTTGGTCTGAGACCTTATCACCAAGTCAACTTTGACTTAATGCAATCCTATGAATGAGAGACCTCTGTGATGTCCACTAAAAAAAAAAAAGGGGGGGGAGCTTGCTCAGGACTTGCAAAATTAAGGTTGACTCAAACCAACTATATCAGTGATTCTCACACTTTGGTCCTTCAAGTGTTTTGGACTTCTACTCCCAGAAGCCCCAGCCAGCTTGGCCAACAGTCAGGAATTCTGGGAGCTAAAGTCCAAAACATCTGGAAGACCAAAGTTTGAGAACCACTGACCTATAACAATCCTCTTTTCCTCCAACCTACTCCCTTACCAAACATTATTTTATTTCCCAATGAGTTATATTATCTCATGATATGCCCAAAATACAACAGCTCCTGTTTAGTATTCTTCACTTCCAGTAAGAGTTAAGGCTTGAGTTGATCTAAAACACATTCATTTCTCTTTTTAACAATCTGTGGTCTCATTAGACCTCTCCTCCAGCATGCCATTTCAGATTAGTTGATTTTCTTCATGCCAGCTTTCCCCATTGTCCAGCTTTCTCCTCCATAGAAATGTGATGACTTGTATGATTCTGATTTTGGATTTTCAGAGGATTTCATAGTTTGGGATTAGTGTGATTACTACTCAGGGCTTGGGTACACCAAATTTCTGGCTCCAAATTTCCCCCAAAATTGGCCATTACATTGTGGATTCAGGCTTCCCCCCCCCCCCCCCCCCAGCAATGACAGGTGGCTGCTTTCCCATGTGATCCCTGTTCATCATCTGGTGCTGGTGCTGAGATCAGTTGTCCAGCCATGATATCAACACTGAGCACCTTGTTCTGACCTCACTTGTGCCTGTAGTAGTGGCACTGGGCAACTTACAGGGACCATGAGTGAAAAGACAGCTGCCACCATTGCTGGAAGAGAGCTGAAATCCCATAGCAAAAGGTGAGGGTTTTTTTTAATGTGAGTAATGGGAGGAAGCCCCAGATTGGATGCAAGCATCGTGAAAACAATCCAGATCCAATTTGGGGTTTTGGCACTGCATCACATTGGCAAAATGCAGTGAGCCCAAGGGAAACTTGGGATAAAAAACCCATGTAGGCAAGGCCTCATGGTGTACCTGTTACTGGTTACTGTTACTGTTACTGTTACTGTTACTGCTTCTCAAGTGGAGCAGAAGGAAATGGCAAGTAATAACCTTGAGAGTGTAAGACATGAGGAAACATTTGGGAAAAACAGCAGAGTAAGGACCTCTGGGAACTGATGTCTTCTGGTTTTTCTCGTTATAGGTTGACAAAACGTTTGGGTTGGAGGGGCTATTTGTTTCCTCCAAAGTTTCTACATATCATGACCAAATATCTGTTATTTCAATGAGTTTCTTCTTTTTCCATTTTTTAATAATAAATATGATTATTCACTGAGGACAACCAGAAAGTGATCAGACTGCTGATGGACTCCCCTTCCAATCTTGATCCTCAGCTATTTCACTGCATAATTTTGACACATATCAACTTCAATTTAGTAAGCCCCCCATTTTTGTTTAACCCTAAGTAGCATGTAAGCTTCTAGGTGTTTTTCTCTTCTTCTCTAAAGTGTGCTGAAGTATTTTTCCTGCTTTCCTGCAGCTTTTTAAGTAGATAATAAGTCCCCCAAATTCACCAGCCTTGCTCTCAAAGAAGCTTGTCACGGTGGTTGGTAGCTAATGAAGATCCCTTTAGTTTATCTTCATCAATTGTCAAATATTTGAGTCCATGAAGTGGTGTGATGAGGTACAAAGACAGATATTTGAAGGGATTTTAACTCATTTGAGCAATTACATGCTTAACTGCCCTGTGATAATCTGTCACTCTGAGCTTTTTTCTCCACTGCAGAAGTGGGGAGTATTAGAATAGCTGGATTTGGTGCAGAAAGTCTCCATCTGAATGGAAGAAAGGCTCTGGAGAAATTAATTGCCAGTAACAAACAGCAGGACTGCTTACAAGTTACATATCACATAGTTACCTACCAGCACCAATGGAAAGCAGCTGTTAAATAATGCGTTGGATTGTGGTGAAATAGGAACCGCTAAGAAATTGGTAAGTGCCATGAAGAATTCAACCCATGTTAGCTAATTAAGGACAGAAACAGAGCCCTCCAAATATGCCTTAAAGCATTGCCATTTGCTACTTATACTAAAATATTATACTGAATCTTTAGTTAATTTGAATTAATTGGATAAATCTGAATAATTTGCATATTTCTAAAACTTCCACAAAGCTCCTTTTTTAAAGACACTGAGCAATACCATGTACAGGTAAATAAACATAACCATTAGCTGATTATACTTCTAGTTAGTTGATTAAAATCTGTGCGCATATGTGTGTCACAAATTCTTAGCTTTTCTGACATTTAGAAGGTCATTTGTTAGAGGACATTTCCCAGCAAATTGTAAAATAATCTTCAGTTTATAGCCCAGTTTCAGCCTTGTTTCTGTCACTCATTGCTAAAGGTCAACATGGATTAAGACAGACTAGAAACTGCCAAAAGTAACCCACCTGACAGGTTCCAATCTGTTAATTTCAAATGACTCAAAATAGTAGTAGAAAAACTATTTGCCATCCAGATGTTGATGAATCACTAAACACATCATGCATCACCATTATCTGGCTAAAGACTGTAGGCACTGGAGTTTGAAAAGATTGGAAGGGTCAGGGCTTCTCCAGCCCTATAAAGCATGGTGTATTCTTCTTTCTATCAGTAATTTGCCAAATTTATCATTTAGATTTATGAAAGGGGAGAAGAAACCATCTTAAACTATGATTACAAAACTTGGTCATGAGTATTAAGTTAGCTGTAGATGCCCCCCCTGCCCCCCTAGTATTAGTAGTTTCCCAAAAGTCAGGAGTCTGTACAGTAGAGAATGATCAGGGCCAACATCAGCAGTGAGTCTTTTTGGGCAACTGCTGGGACTCCAATCGGGAATAATACAAGTTGAGTGTCCCTTATCCAGAATTCCAAAACCCAAAATATTCCAAAATCCAAAATTGTCCATATGCGTGGTGAAGATAGTGACTACTTTGCTTTCTGATAGTTCAATGTACAAAAACTTTATTTTATGCACAAAAATATGAAAAATATTGTGTATAGAATTACCTTCAGGTTATGTGTATAAGGTGGTACATAAAACATAAATGAATTTCATGTTTAGACTTGGGTCCCATTTCCAATACATCTGTCTCATTATGTATATGCAAATATTCCAAAATCCAAAAAATTCAAAAATCCAAAACACTTCTGGTCCCAAGCATTTCGGATAAGGGAGACTTAATTCATATAAGCCAATATGTTTTGGTGTTGTTCTTTTTTGTTCCCTTGATAGCTACCATTTTTAAAAATCCACATGTTGCAGAAGATCAGAATTTTCAGAGTATTGCAATTTGAGAAAAGTTAACCCTTGACTAGAGTAGAACTTGAGGATTAATTGGATTTACCTGTATGTTGAATCACCACATATTTTGTTGTATTTTAGTTGGGATTAGAAGAGCCAGCATTTGAGTGTTGGACTAGGAATCTGGGAGACCAGGGTTCAAATCCCCACTCAGCCATGGAAACCAATTGAATGTCCTTGTGCAAGTCACATTTTCTCAGCCTTAAAGGAAGGCAATGACAAACTCCCACTAAACAAATCTTGCCAAGAAAGGTTGATGATAGGGTTGTCATAAATTAGAAATGACTTGACCAACAGCAGGGTTGAGACTAACCAACAGGATTCTAGGCCATGTTTTTCAGGTCTAAGATTCACTCCAGACCAGCCTGGTTTTATACCCCAGAGCAAACCATGTACCAAAATATCTGAAATTTTGCCTCTAGACTGGCAACTTGAGAAGTTTGTGCATTGACCTTAATTCACGCCAGATTCCCATCCCCTCGCCTGCCGTGCTTCCCAATTTCATTAAGGAAGCTGCTTTAGTTTAAGTACAAAGGCAAGGCCAATTCAACTCAGGGACCGACTGTTGTTTTGACCTGGGGGTCATGGAGGAAATAAGGTAGGTAATCTTAGTTCCATCCCTAGTAACCTGGATTCCTCGCTACAGGGCTCCACATGGGGCTGACAGCCTCCACTTTGCAAAGGCCCAAGAAACCACCAGCATGGAGAACTAATTATCCTTCACTCCTGGCAGTACAGCTGAGCAGCCTGAGAGTGCTGGCAAGTTACTCTAAGCAGGCTAATAAAGAAAAGGAATGTTTCAGGCATTGCAGTGCTACACAGCATGCCTGAATTTTATTAATGAGGGTTTTATTTTAGGTTCATTGTACCACATTAACATAAAAGAGGAGGAAAGACAGGGAGGAGGGAGTGAAGGAAGGTGGATTCACTAAGGCTATTAGCTACTAGGATTTTACCCAAAAGCTTCAGGTAAGGAGAAATACGATCCAAGGCATTTATAACACATGGAAGGATAAGTTTGCAGGAGCAGCTTTTGCCCTTGAGTTAACATGCACCAGTCAAATCAAAGGTCACAAGAAACGTGGACTAAGGCCTGAATCCTATTGCCAATCTCAACTACAGTAGACCAGTGGAATGTGACTTACCAGGTTCCCATGGATTCAATGGGTGTACTCTTGCTGGAGTTAACAATAGGCCAAAAAGTCTATTTATGCTAGCCAGATGTCCACAAGCAAGGTGAGAATGGAACAGGCTTTCTCAGAGCTAGGGATGTAATTCTTCACTATTATAAGGAAGCGATGAGCAATCTGAGCAATTTCCTTCTTACTACAAGAAAGTCTTTGCAAACTACACAGTTTCAGAAGTCTATTCACAATCTGGGACTTATTGTATGCGCAACTCACACACAGTTGAACAGCATTTTTTTCTGCACAGAAAACAGTATTTATGGAAAGAAATGTTTTCTGCTTGTTTTACATTTTTCATTGCTCATTTTGTTTGGCTTGAATTGTTGGCTTGAACCAACATGGTGGACTTTTTTGGGGAGAGATGTCATTTTGTGAATATTTGATTCAAAATACCGGTATAGGAAAAGAGATTCCATCTCAACATTAGGAAGAACTTCCTGACAATAAGAGCTGTTCAGCAGTGCAATACACTCCCTCGAAGAGTCGTGGATTTTCTTCTTTGGAGGTTTCTAAACAGAGGCTGGATGGCCATCTGTCAGGGTTGCTTGGATTGAGAATTCCTACGTGACAGAATAGCAATGGATTTGATGACTCTCATGGTCTTTTCCAACTCTATGGTTCTATGTTGTTGTTGGTTTTAATGAATGTGGGTGAAACTGGAAAAGTCTGGCTATGAATCCATTAGTGTTGAATAATAATAATAATAATAATAATAATATAATAAAATTTATTTATATCCCGCCCAGTGGTACTCCAATCAGGGCGGCTTACAAGTTTAAAACATACAATCCAAATAAAACATATAATACATAAGTGTTGCACCACTGCTTTAACAGTCATCTGATAGGCATGTCCAATATAGTTGTGTCCATTCTGGGAGTAACAGGATCTTTAAATTTGAGCAACACAGATTGAGGATGTCCAACATCATGCAGCAACCCCACAAAACAAGGAAGATTGCAATCTACAATGACACCTGGAGGGATGTTTACAAGGGATGGATATGTGGAAGATTGCCCTCCCTCCATATTCAAGCTGTCATTGCTCTGGCCACTGAGGGAGAGAAGAACAGCTGCAGGACCTATGGCAATTCTTTCCTCCATTGCCATCCCCTTTTCGTTATGTGGCATGCCTTATTTAGATTGTGAGTCTGAAAGCAGGGAACTGTCAAATTAATTATTTGTAAGCTGCCCTGGGATTTTTTTTTTCTTGGGCAGAAGGGTAAGGTATGAATATTCCAAATAAATAAATAGATAAATAAGAGATGAATGAGAACATGTATGGGGAATTTATTTTTGAGCACCTAAGAAAACTATTATTATTATTATTAATTTATTTATTTGCTTCAAATTTTCATGGTGAACACAGTGACAGTTTTGAAATGTGCTGAAAATAAAAGAGAAATGGAATGACCTCTGGTTGTTTTCATCTTCAAAAGTTACTTCTAATCAGCATCCAGAAATTACATACTGTATAGATGCTTCTTTAAAGAGCTATCAGAGTGCTAATGAACAAACATCCGAAATGGTATCTATCAAAGTCTCATGGTGCCTTCACTTCTGACAAAAGGCACTCCAAAGATCTGACATGTTGCACCTCATTTGCATTTGTGCATTTCATTATGCACATAATTGCATACCAATAGATGTGTCCTTTCCTCGCTATCTCAGAAACCATTATTATGGAATGTCAGAATTAAATGCTGAAATGTCAACAATTGATGAACAAGGTAACCTGAACTTTGAGGGATTTCATTCTTTGAAGCATTGCCCCTAAGATGACTCATTTTCTAACATACTGTTACTGTTTGATAAATATCCTAAAGAAGTAGACTAATCCAAGAACTGATTATGTGACTTTATGAGAAATAAAAAGAAAGTTATGTGTGCACGCACACCCATATATGTTCAGGCATTCAGATGGGACCTGGAAAAAAAATTGCAACAGCATTTCTTAATGTCAACCAAACATTAAAATCAGTGGACATTAACACTGAATCTCCATGGGATTTCTGTGGAATTACATATATTACATTCAGATTGGAAACCCAATGAATTTATCCATGATTAATGTTATGACACCAAAGAAAACAACCTTTCTTCCATAGATGGGGCAACCATTTTGCACGTCGTAACGAGTATATTCTCAGCATTTGACAGGTACAAATAGCTAATCTTAAAGAAAAGGAAAACAAAGAAAGCCATTTACACCCATCATGTGTATGCTGGAATATTGACTGTTCTTTGCAAGATTGATCTAATATTTTACAGTATATTCCCTTTTGCTGTCATAATTTTGTGGTCTTGTTTATCTTGGCCTTGGCAGAAGCAGGGATGAAGAAGTGGAGGAAAGTAAGAGAAGGGGGCAATGGAGGATATATAGGGAGTAGCTTATATTCGACCACTGGTTCATCTACCTCAGTATTGTTTATTCCAGTGACTGCAACAGTTCTCCAGGGATTCAGAAAGAGGTCTTTTGCAAACATACCTGTAAATGCTAGGGACAGAGTCAGCTACTCTGTACATGCAACCTATGAATCCCAACATTCAGCTTTGACCCTTCTAGTGTTCTTACTCCTATCTGCCCCAAAATGAGAATTGGGATCATCCTCTTTTCAGATATTTATTATTTATTTTATATATCACCTTTATATATCATGGGACCCAAGGTGGCATCTTGTTGACTGCCTTTGAGCCAACTTTGACTCATGGTGACCCCACGAATGAGACATCTCCAAGCCAACTGTTATATTCAGGTCCTGCAGGCCCAGGGTCATGGCCTCCTTCATTGAGTCTAACCATCTGATATTCCGTCTTCCTCTCTTTCTACTGCCATCCACCTTTCCTATCATTATTGTCTTTTACAGTGAGTCATATCTTGTCATGATGTGGTCAAAGTATGACAGCCCCATTTTAGTCATCTTGGCTTCCAGGGAAAGCTCAGGCATGATCTGTTCTAAGACCCATTTGTTTGTCTTTTGGGCTGTCCATGGTATCATTAACACTCTTCTCCAGCACCAAATGTCAAAGGAGTTTGTTTCCTTTTTATCTGCTTTCTTCACTGTCCAGCTCTCACATCCATACATGGTGATGGAGACTACAATGACTTGAATTATCCTGTGGTCTCTGAAGGCAGAAAGCAGCAAGCAGGGAGAGAATCTAGCCAGATTACCACTGCCAGTGCCACCATCACTGCTACTGCTGCCAAAAAAGTGACATACAAAAACTAAAAAGCAAGATTAGCTTAAAAAAAACAAACCCTGACAATGGCTGCATCTGCACTGCAGAAATAATCCACTTTGACATGGGTCCATGCATTGGAATTCTGGGAAATGTAGTTTGTTGTGTCACCAGAGCACAGCAGAGCGGAGCAGAGTAGTGCATGGCTTCTCTCTTTTCCTACTGCCTTCCAACAAGCATCATCATATTTTCCCATGAGTCATGCCTTTCTAAGTTATGTCCCAAGTTAAAAATAAAAAATAAAAATCTCCCTCGTTCTATTTTTTTTAAAAAAGTACTATGATTTTGGGAGGATTGAATGGATGCCTTTTCACAGAAGTATTTTTTAAGGAAGATCACTGTCCAATGGCCTGGTGTTTTTTAAAGTTTCTTGTCATCATACATGCCGGAGGAAGCCTTCTAAGCATAAAGGAGTCCTGGTTCAAATAAATATGGATATTGTATTTCCGTTACAGCATGGGACATATTTCATAGAGTCTTTCCTTTATCTTCTGCACACACAGCAATAGGAAATAAATCTCTTCCTGCTATTTATAAGCTCAAAGTACATTTGTCACTGCTGTTCATCAAAAGATAAAATGCTGGAGATGTACAGTGCTCTTATTGGGTGATTAAACATGCTCGGGTCAGACATAGTGATCCACTTACAGCCCATGCAACATGTGCAGATACAGAAGCTCCTTAAAATCCAGATTACATCCCACCCCCCTCGAAGATACGATGCATTGTATGCCCAGGTTGAAAGCAGATGTCTATTTCTGTGCCTTAATCTTGACTCAAGAAGATGTGTGCTACCATGTTAACATTTTGGGTTGCCCATTCCTGCCCTGGTGTGGGATTTAAATAAAAACAAATTACAGGTCTTAACAGTGATAGATGGACTTTGCTTCTATTGGTGCAGAGTATTTTTTTTCCTTTTAGATTAAAGGCTTACGCATTTATCTGCATAAACTAACCCCTGGAGTCAGGGAGAGCTGACATTTTCCCAAGAAAAATGAATATCCTAACTTATTCCAAAGAGAAGACTTGGTGTTTGTATGCCCAGGCTGACCTTTGAAGGTGGCCTTTCAGATTAGGTGCACTACATGGAAAATTGTGCTCTTACAGTACTCCATAAATCATACCTACCAATTTTCTTTAAAGGGGTATGTAAATATCAGTGTGCCAGGTGGGTAAACAACACTAACCTCATACAAATGGCTTGAAAATTGAAGAAAAGCACCTTATTTTGCTGCTGGAATTGCTTTTGAAGCCCAGGCATCAGAGCTCGGGTTATGGAATGCATGAAATGATTCGTACACGGGGAATAGAAAATGGGTTGATGATAACCACACTCGACACAGTTCTTGTGTTTCTCAGTTCTCGTGGTGATCAAAGATATCATTGCTGTATATTACTTTTTTTTTCTTGGCTGGCCCTAAATGCGTGTGAATTTCGAGTGACACCTGCATTATCTGCATGTTTCTAAAATGGGCAAACATGCCTCTTTTTTCGTAGTATGCATTTTTCATTGGAGTTGGCAAATGGTTCTAGTTTGCGTTCAGACGGGAGCTTAAAGCTGCAGTCAGGTTTTGATCCTGCATATTTTGTGGAGGTGTTTCTTATCTTGTTTTTTTTTTTTTAAAAATACGGAAGGAAAACAATGGAGACATTTTGAGCTTGGGGAACAGTACAATTCTGAGAGTACAAGCAATTTTTTCCTCTTAATGATGGGGATGAGGTTGATTGGGAAGGAGGTGCTTCAAGGACAGTGACTCACAAAGAGAGACAATGGATACCTCCCCTATGCATCTCAACTGATTTTCTTTCTCATGGCATTGCCCTGTGGCAGGTGGCACATGAATTCCTGCCCTCAATTTGCAACAAGAGCAGTTGCCCTCCATCATATCCATGGCAACCTTTTGAACATTGCACAAACACATCTCTAAAAGGGAGCAAGTTTAGAATGAGGTCTGTAGTCAGACAGAACAATCTCAGAAGGACTAACTTTACACACACACACACACACACTCATTCAGTGGCAGAGAAGCAAAGCAGTAATTGCAGCTATAACATCAAGAGACCATTTCATTTCACTCCTGTTAAGACGACAGCTCTCCTAGAAAATATTGTCAGATACACCCGGAAGATAATGCAGGTTTGAAGTGAAGAAGCGCTTCCAGGAATCGATGAAACTCCTTGTAGCAGAAAAGCAAATTAGGCATTATAAGAAGGCATGAGGAGTGTGCAGTTGTGCTGTGTCATGGGGAGAAAAAGGTGAAATGGCATTCAGGGGCATTTTGATAAATATATATGGTTGTCTCCTGTATATTTATTTGTTTGCTTAGCCAGTTCTGTTTCTTTACCTTGAACAGTAGTCTGATAAAGAAAGAAAAATGATCCCTTTCACAGCATGGCGACCAAGCAACAGAAGAAGAACCAACTGCTTAATGTCACTATTGCAAACTAGGCACAAAACCATGGCCATTTGTGTTAGGTAATAACATCATTGTAAACTAATTTGTGGTCATGTAAAACTGAATTGCACCATGGTATAAAGTGCAGCTTCTCATGAGAGGAGCAGAGACATACCTGCATTTGTGGGACCATTGCATGAGCAATGCCACCCTCTGCACCATAAGTTCAATTCCACAATGGTCCTCCATTGCTCAATGGCAGCCTCATTGCTCAATGGGACACCATGCAGCATGCGCTCATGCACCTTGTTGCAATGCACTAGAAGGGTTGTGTATCATGTCGGAGGTACACTTGTAACCTCTACTATAGTATCTTGGCCTCTGAACTTTGGACTTCACCTCCTAGTAGTCTTAATCAGCATGTCCAATACTAAAGGTCTCATAATTTCTTCACTTTGGGAAATATTTTTTCACTACTTCACTTTTGGGAATAATATGTACCCCCAAGTCAGTGGAAGTTCCAAGTGCACCAGTATGACACCACAGTATGCATACATCTTTATGGCTGACCTATGGAATATGCTTCCTCAGCACATGTACTGGGGAAAAAACCTCTCCTCCACCTATAATTTCTTGGTAACATCTTTGTAATTTGGTCACCTGCAAAGCAATGAGTTGAAAATTTCCACCAGGATTTTAACAACTTTCATCCTTCCACCAACCTGAGCTTGGAACAATTCACACAATAAATTCGCTTTCTTAATACCACTGTATAACTGCACAATAGCCTCCAGTTTCCACCCAGAACATCATGTTCTAGCTAAAACCCGCTGGTTGCATCACATATTTACGTGCCTCCAGTTTCCACCCAGAGCACACTACCAAATCAATTGGTAGTGCTCAGACCTACAAAACAGTGACTCAAAACTCTTGGATTTACAATAGGCATTCTCAAACTACACTGTCCACCTAAGGAAGTGAATAAACAAGGCAATATTAATACCCATGTACATGACTACATGACAGAGCAGAACAACAACAAAATGATAGAACACCCCCTACTTGTTACCTACAGTTCCTAGCAAATAATCAGTGAGCTATAACCAATTCTGGACAATAATACAGTCCTCTCACAAGCTCTTGGAAACAGATCTTTGTTGGCCTACAGATAGCTTCCAAATCTTAAATCTGTTTCTGTAACTTTGAACAGAATGAGAACATTTCACATCAAAATATACAATCACTTCTATGGTGGAACTGAAAAATGTGTAACGCACCAAGAGGATTCCGGTCTATATTAATATGCTAAATTGTTCTTATCGTATAACAATGCATGATGACTATTCAGCAAAGTCCCCTTAACACTCATTGTGGGCTTTTCTTTTTGTGGCATTTTGTAGCTATTCAAGTTTGGTCTTCAGTATATCCACAAAGAGGCCCTTTTCATTTGTTGAAAATCTTTTCCCTCCCTCTAAAATTTAAGCCTTGTTACTCTCCCTCTCCAAAGCTCCTGAGCTCTGATATGGTGCTACAGTTGATCTGTCATTTCTCAGGAAACATTTTGCTGCTGCGGATATACAGTTGTTTCTTCATTCTCGTAGACTTGGGAGCCACATCTCTCACCTATCCACAGGTGGTGAATGGAGGGGGACAAAATATACATGATTTTCCATTCTCGGGGGGGGGGGGTCCAGAACAGAGGGTCAGCTGTACGTGAAATTTATCCCTCTCCCCTTTTTGCTTTCACCACTGTAAGAGAAGAAGGTCACTGTGCAGAATTCACATATCCCCCAACATTGTGTTGGGGACAGCCTCCATTTGCCCCCATAAACTTCTGGAATGACAACAGGAACTAAGGTGTTGGCAGTCGAGAACATCTTCTGCTGTCATCATTTGCAGATCAACAGGAAAAATCAAAATGAACAAAACAAATGGAGAATGTTGGGGAAAAGAATTAAGCTGTGCTCTTGCTGATGGTGACTCTTCTCCATAAATTGTTGGGAAATATCTCCTCTCCCTAAAGCAATGTGATTTAGGGATGTCTCCCTCTTCATTTCTTTGCCTACAAAGAGGATGGGGAATTTCAAGGGACTATTTACACAAAACTTGGCTATAGGGATAGTCTGGCTTCATCGTCAAGAGAGTGCGTGTCTCCCTGTCTCCCTATCCCTCTCTCTCTAAGCATTAGCATGACATTGGCTTGGTGGCAGCGATGCTATTAGGCCAACGAGGGAGTCCTCTCCCAGCTGGACATGTTAATTGAGAAGCCAAGTTTGAGAGGCAAAGTTCATGACTGTGCAGATGGTGGGAAAAAGCCGGGTGGCAGACCGAGGTCAGTGTCAATCTCACACTGTACCTTAATGGCTCACTTCTCTGCTCTTTCAATGTCAGCCGGTCCCTGTGGGGTGAAGATGTGGGAAAGTCTGTCTCCAAGGTTTCCCCCACCCCCTCTGCACTTGACTCCAGTGCAGTAATTTCCTGTAAAGCAGAAGCCCTTCATGTGGAATTGTAATAAATATGAGTTGGCCATCTTCGCAGGCCTCTTCTCCATGATGGTGTTTGCTCCCAGTATATTAAGAAATAGTATTTGTTTTACTGTTATCTATCTGTTTGCAAAGATCTGCTCTTATGAAGCACATTGTTAGGATTTTGAGGAGCCTTGCAAGCATGCTTATTGAGAAGGTTTGCAAATGCATAAGTTAACAAAACAAACAAACAAACAAAAGGGCATTAATATTGTAGTTTTGAGTGTAACATCAAGTGATGCCCAAATTTACCAAGAACTTACTGAGTCAGACCAATGATTCATCTAATATAGCTACCTGTTTCTGGTAGCAGAGAAAGCCACATGCTAGAAAACCCACCAGAAAGACATAGTGGCTACACCCCAATCCTATCCCTGCTGCCACCAAACACGCAACTTTCCTTCAAAAGGAAACTTCCTCTGAAAATGGAGACTCCAATTTACATCAGGTATAAGCTTCATGATGGCCTTCAGATGCATTTGTACTATAGGTCCCAATAGCCCTAGTCAGAGAAAAGTGTGAGGATTGTTGGGAATTACAGTCCAATGACATCTGGAGGGCTGCATGTTTCCCACCTTCATATGTTGTTGCTAATAACCAACTATATATTTAAAGACTGGGGTAATTACTTTGGAGGACAACAATGGTCAGAATTTCTCAGTCATTATAGTCAGTGAGTAGGGGATTCTGGAAGCTGAGGTCCAAAATGACTATCCTATACTCTGCTTAAATCTGTCTCCATATATTCACACCTTCCATTAGATGATATAGGATGATGATGATGATGATGTTTATTCCACATTCTATATCAAAATATCTCAGGATGGCTTACAAACAGCACTAAACATGTTAAACAGTTTAAAACAAATTAAATAAGCTAAGATATTAACATATGAAAACATTAACATAACTAAAATATTAACTAAACATAATAAGTTAGAAACAAATTTAACCCCCCCCTCACTATATATCTCTATCTCTATCTATCTATCTATCTATCTATCTATCTATCTAAGCTAGGTACAACATCCATATGGAGTAAGTACAAAAGGATGGGATCATTGATTCCAAAAAGACCCAGACAACCTATCCACTCCTTCTGCTTTTTAAAAGCCCATAGAATCAGACTGTATCTACAGTGCAGAATTAATGCAGCTTGGCACCACTTTAGCTGTTGTGGCTCCATGCTACAGAATTCTGGGATTTGTAGTTTTGTAACCTTCTCTGTCACAGCACTCTAGTGCCACAAAAAGCTTCAAATCTTAGGATTCCATAGGATGGATCCATGACAGTTAATGTGGTGTCAAACTGCATTAATTCTGCAGTGTGGCAGCAGCTCATCATTGAAGCTTAAAAATTGAAAATGGAGAGGGAGGAAGGAAGGAAGGAAGGAAGGAAGGAAGGAAGGAAGGAAGGAAGGAAGGAAGGAAGAATGTTTTGCTACTACCACTGTTAAAGGGGCTAAGCCAAATTTCCAGAATCTGGATTCGGCAAAAGGATTTCCGCAAATTCTCAGTCCACCAATATATTTTTTTAAAAGGCTGAGAAACATGAGAGGCTTCTCATTCCAAAGTAGACTATTCCACTTTAACCATTATTTTGGCAAAACACTCAATTTTAAAGAGAAGACAGAGTGGGAAACGATTGCTTACAGAGCATCAAAGTTAATTTCAAGCCGTGCTGGATACATGGTTACTTGCAGACATGTGTGAGAAAGAATACTCCCTAACAGTGTGTTCCAACATCCCAAAGAGACCTTAATAGTGTCAGTTTCTTAAGTCATATAATTTTTTTCACAATCACTAATTAAAATGCACGGTTTGGCTTTCTGCATGTGCCTTGATGAAAAGCTGTTTTTAATGAAAAGAGCAAGTGTGAGCTCTAAATTTCCTTATGGCAGAGATAACTTACAGAATCACTCGTAACCTTTTTCAAGAATATTATCTCGCTGTTTATAAAACAATGCCTCTTTCTTGTTCAAAACGTCCTATTTGCATATGAAAAAAGAGCTTTATTTACTGATGCTTTTGATTGATGTATATATATTTTTATGTCAAGGGAGTTGCTTCTCTTCCATCTCTTTCACATACAGTAGAAGCAATTTGTTATTGTTGTTGTTATTGTTGTTGTTGTTTCTTGTTCAAAATTAGCAGAAATGGATTCCAGACTACCATCTTCTGATCAAAGCTGTTTTGTTCTTTTAAAACAACAACAAAAAAAAACAGAATTTAATTTTATTAGATTATTTTAAAGAAAATATTTTTAAAGAGAAAATAGCATTTTCCCAAAGATTTTAATTTTTTAAATTTAAAATTTAAAAATAGTATCCATTTAGAGATAAAATCCAAGTGAAATTGTGATATTATTGTTTGTCCTCTACCATTTGTAGTTGGGGGAGAGAGAGAGAGAGAGACAAAGAATAAAATATGCCAATTTCACCTGGATTTTATTTGAAGTTTTTGTTATGTGTTTCTGGTAAAAGACCTTCTTCAGCCTCAACAAAGACTGAGCTAAAGAAGACTCCCAAGCCTCCCAGATCTAGAGATGAAGAAATTGATATATGCTGCTGCTGCTGCTGCTGAAGCCCAAATCTACAAATAAGAGTAAACACTTGCATGGATCCATCTGCATCTTTTTCAATGGTGGACATCTGTCTGTGTAACAAGGGTTCTTCACATTGGTACATGTTGTTTGATTCTCCTTCCCTCCTCGCCAGCATGGATGGCCCCATTCCCACATATCCACAAGCCCATTCATGCATATATAGCAATTCAGAGTAAGGGCAATGTGACACTCAATGTGGCATTGCCTTCACTCTGGATTTGCTTTGTTTCCTCTCAGTAAAAATAGAAGCAGAGTCTGTTTGGGATTTTGATAATGTAACCCTCAAAACCTAACGCTGGTCTAGTTGGATCCACGGTAGTGAAAACCCAAGGCAATTTTTTAAAAAACAGTGTTGCAGCCGCTATCTAGAAGGAGAGTCAACAGTGGACAAAGAGGTAAATTTGGAGGGAGAACTTGGGTCCTCCTCCCCAATCCTGCTCTCTTTTGGGGCAGAGGAGTATTAACCTGAGAGTATTCAGTTAAGTCATGAAGCTGAGATCAAAATGATCAAAATTTTAACCAAAATATTCCGGCAGACACATCACTTGACTGTCAGGCTTTCAATGACTTTAGTTTGTGGGACTCTCTCCTATTAATTACAATGAGATTTACTCCAAGTAAGTGGCCATACACCATACTCATCATCATCATCATCATCTTTGTTGTCATGGTCATTGTCATAGGTATCCTACCTTGTCCCCAACCTTGGGCTCAAAGTAGCGTACAAAAACTAAAATAGCAAGATTTTTGGGAAATTCATTTTTTTCTAGAATGATGCAAATAAGTGCATCTTTTCACTAGAAAAAAAAGAATCCATACACCATCCTCCCTTCACAGTTTCTGGTCTATCTGATCTATATAAACATAGTTAAGCTTGACTAGAGTGCCTGAATAACATTACGAGCAAGAAACCTGAAGGTATGGATCAAGCAGCCATTTAATCATCAAATTTAATAGCTGTTGAAAGGCAGCCAGATTCCTTTTTGTGCTAAATGTTTGTTGATTTCATTCTCACAACTGTCGGGTAGCTCTTATCTGTCTAATGAAATGACAACTTCACTGACTTCATTTGTTGTAGAACAACTTCAAGTCCCTCTGAGACTTAATTTATAGATGGAGCTGAATGTCATGGTGCAGCAAAGTCTTGAAAGGATAGAATGGACTGTATCACTTCAGAGGTCTGAGTGAGAGATCACATTTTAAACCAAATTACTCTACGTTAATTAAAAAACAAAGCGAAATTCATTTGCTAACATAAACGCCAATGCAGTAGGCAAGAGATTAACCTAGAATCTTCTTTTTTGATGAAATCTATTTCTATTTGTAATAAGTATGTTATGCAGGGAAACATTTTCCATATATAGCCTGAATTGGAACAGTTCATTTCTTCTCGAGGTGAGCAGAAATGTTCTCATAAATGTCATATTATTCATAAATGACAAAACTGGAGGGAACAATAAGTTGCCAAATATCCTCTATGGGTACATTTCTTCAGCTACTTGGCAATGAAAGTCGTCATTAATAGCAATGGGGGTTTGGCTTTCTTTTAATACTAGTTTCCCTTTCCCAAGCATATCTTCTCTGTGGGCCACCATTTTACACTTCTGACTGGGGTGTTTCCGGTATGGTGGTAGGCTTTCCATTTGGCTTTTTCCCTAAAGCAGAATTTTGGTAAATTATAACCAGTATATCAACTAAAACAAAATTCTCACCCTCTTCGGCTAGATGGACAAATCAGTAAGTTTTGTTTTGAGCTGCATTCTAATTTTCAAAATTCGGGTAGATTTTGATAACAATGAACAAACTGAGACAAAATTTTCATCCATATCTAGTTCAGGGATCTCTAGCTCTGACATCCAAGAAAACAGGTCAGAAAATCCTAGTAGGCTATTTATTTATTTATTTAATCTAAAGTTTTTAAAATCACCTATTGTCTCCAGTGGGTTCAAAACTATTATTTTTTTTCAAGGGAGAAGGAAGGAATTGCAGACACTCCCTTCTCCCTCTCGAAAACAAAACTCATGAAAAATTTTGGCTCAAAAATTCTAATTCATCTCCCTACTCCAGCCACATTTATTACCTCCAGATGTGTTTGCATCAGAATGAAATAGAGATGTGGTGGTAACTTCATGTGTTTGGGAGCCCATGTGCATGACTGCTCACTGTTCATGTGTTTGATGACCAACCATGAAATTACAAGACCAGACACAAAAAATTGGGTTAACAAGGGCTACTTTATTTGTCCTAAAACCTTTTTAAATGAATTAAACTTGGGAATGAGCAAAATGGGGGGAGCAATTTTATGTGGGCTCAGCTGAGGCCTGGTCTCAACCTGTGACCACCTCCTCAGCCTTACACTGAACTAAAGACTAAACCATGAAAGTAATCCAATGCTATAGTTTGCTCCCTAGTCAACCATTCACTGGAAGGCCTACCTCGGTACTCCCTCCCTTTACTTTACAGGAGAGAGCAAACCCTCTGATTACCTCCAAGAAGAGGCTCTTTCCTCAGCCCCCAGATCTTGGGAGGCCCTTCCAAAACCCCACCCTTCACCAAAAAGGTGCCAAGATATACACTGAACTCTGATATTCTGCTCCCACAACTTGCCAATGACAGCCTATTTATGGGCACCACATTGGCCAATTGACGCCATCCTCCAGATACAGTATGGGGTAGACAAAATAATAATCCAATGTTGAGAAAATTCCTATCTAGCCTCAAAGCAACTGATAAAGTTTACACTGCACCTAGGGCAGGAAGGTGGACCATCAAATGAAGATTACAGAGGACTCATGAGGGGCTGGTAGGGCCTTAAATCTCCTCTGACTCCCCCCCCCTCATATATCTTAGCTTGGCACCTCACACCAGGCCAAACTGACTCTTGCATTGAATTATGGAGGACATCAAAATATGCCTATCTTGGCAGCATTGGCCACCATGCAGGCTTGGGTACCTATAAACAAACAAACAAACAAACAAACAAAATATTGCAGCAATAAGGAATTGGACCTTTCACATGGAAAACCAGCAAGCCAAAAGGAAGGTTGACTCCATGTTTTGGATCCTCCCCCCCCCCCAATTCTTGGCTACTTCTGTCCTTCCCATGTATTTTTTTTAAATTACTGTTCTGTGCTGATAAACTGTAGCTGGGATTAAAATGGCAAATGCTTGACACAGGTGGATTAATTAGAATCTTTGTCTCCAATGTCATGATAAGAAATAAAAGTTACCTAGTCAAGTAGCATTTTATCCAAGTGAGGAAACAAAGGAGGAAGGCCCTCTTATTTTTTTTGGTAAACCAATACTATCTTCTTTAGCTAGGTTATATTTGTTTTGGTGATTTTTTTTAAAAAAAAGGCTGCTAAAAAGGCAGTTGCCTGTAGCCTTGTTGCACGCATGCTATTTACTGTAAACCTACCCTCTGATATTCTCCCTCGGAGCTAGCATTGCTATGATTACAGCTAATTCACATGAAATTATGGTAGCTCTCCAGGTCTAGAGCCCTTGGTCAAAGCCCTAAGCAGGTGTTTGCTTAATAATTTGGTCAAAGATCAGTAAGTTAAAGGTTAGGCCATGGAGAAGGAGAATGAAAGGGTCACCGACACACAGCACTTTCAGGAGGGGGCTGAGACTTGATCTTTCTGAGTCTGGAATGGTCGAACCTCAAGGTCACCCATTAGTGATCCTGCTGTAACAGACTGAGATATGTCGGCCATAAATTCACCATGGCAGCACCTTTAACCCTATTAATACTTGGAATGCTGGAGGTAAAAGCAAGGAACCAGAAGGATCCTATTGGTGCAAGGAGAATTATTCGCACATTGTTTGAGGGATTAAATTTATATGATAATGCTTGCAGCTGTTCTTACAGCCTCTCAGGGAAAAGTTCCCTTGTTTTCTCTTTCTACAGGACAGACACACCACACAGATGTACAGGGCAAGACCTTATTTACCCATCTTCCTGTATATGGGCAGAAAATACTTTGGTGACCATAATGGAGCAATATTTCCTGGTGGTGGCAATCTCTTGATACTTCATGAGCCCCCATGAGTGAACTGGACATAATAGTTGGATATTTTTTTAACCATAGCAGCTGAAATCCCATATTAGAGTTGTGTAACATGTGGCGTTACACATTAATTGAGCTATTTGTCCCTTGTGTTAGATGGCAATATTGCACAACTGAGCCAAGGCACCAAATATGCAAGCAAATGTGCCTGCACATGGATGCCTACCCATAAGCAATGGACAATGAACATCCTTATGAAATGCACATTTATATGTACATCATCAAAAATGCAACTCTGCATCCAAACCTTGAGCTGAATGTTGACATTCTCCATTAGAAAAATGTCCAGCTTCTTTCAGAGGGAGACATATGCATGCATAAAACACCAGTAGGATGCCAGACAATCTTGGGTGAGAGGGAAATAACAAAACATGTGATAATTTTGTCACAAAAGGTTCTGAAGATAAAGAGTTGAAATCAATGGGACCTATCACTGATTATGTACACAACAACAACAACAACAACAACGAGATATTTAGTCGTCCCTGTCAGAAACTTCTTGTGCCCCACCAAAATTACAAATCCCAGAATTCCATAGTATTCAACCATGAAAATTAAAGCAGTATCAAACTGTTTTCTTTCTGCAGTGTGAAAGAAGCCTCAGCGTCAAATAGAATTGATTCATTTGGGATGCCAATTTTTGACGGCTCAGACAGTTTGAATGGATATGAGATGTTTACACAAAGCTCTCTACTTACTTTGCACAGCGTATCATATGGGAAGTGGAGTGCACCTGTTTGTTTTGATATCCCACACAATGGGGTATGGGGGGGGGGGATAGATAGAAAAATCCACTGTAACAAGCAGAGTCCTTTTCCTCCCTAATTAAAAATAATTCAGTGGAACAAGGAGCACAAAGAGAAGATGAACAACATATATCCCTTTGAAAGGATCTGAAAGTAAAAGAAAATGTCAAAATATTTTTAGTACACTGAGATGTATTTTGGTGACAAAATTAAAGAACTCCTCCTCCCTTCCCATTGATAGAAATAAAACTTCTCCTTCCAGATGAAGTTGAAAATCACGTATTCCCCCCTATTGCTTCTGACAAGACTTTCAAAACTGTTTCTCATTTCAACAAAGCTGCAGAACATAGATAATGGCAAGTTGTTGTGTTGTTGGTGTTGTTTTTAACCTAGAGATTCAGAATTTTGGCATGGTCATCATCATACTCTTGATACCAGGTTATGTAATATAAAAAAATAAACACAGATCTTTAGTTGTAGGGTCTCCTTCCTTGTCTGGAACATCTCTGACTGCACTTGCATATAGAAAAGGAAGGGAACCTGTGGTCCTTCAGTTGCTGATGGACTCCAGAGCCCATCATTCACAGGCAGTAATGACAATAATTGAGAGCGATGGGAGTTGTGATGCAACAGTATCTGAAGGGCAGTAGTTCCTCCCTGGAAAGTATCATATTTTTAAAAAGAAAACCCTTGGTGGATCCCTTCCTCCTTTCACTTTTTCTTCTTAATATCAAAGCTAGAGATCTAGCATGTGTCATGGTTTGAGTGCTAGTCTATGAGCCCTGGTGGCACAGTGGTTAAATGCTGGTACTGCAACCACAACGCTGTGAGTTTGAATCCTCAGGGCTCAGGTTGACGCAGCCTTCCATCCTTTCATAGGTCAGTAAAATAAGTACCCAGCTAGTTAGGGGCAATTGGCTAACACATTATAAACTGCTTAGAGAGTGCTTAGTTCTACTATGAAGAAGTATAGAAATGTAAAATGCTATTGCTATTGCTACAGCTGGACTAGGACTATAGGAGATCAGAGTTCTAATCTCTGCTTGGTCATGGAAAACCACTAGGGGCTTGTCTACACTGGCCAGAATATTCCAGGAGCATCCTGGAGTATTCTTGTCCTTGGAGCTGCTACGGATTCCAGATGACATGGCTGGGCACCTTGTTGTGACCTCACAGGGAGTGACTTGTGCCACTGGTTGTGGTGCTGAGCAACACAGCTGGGATTCAGATGTAGACATCCACCCAACATTGCTGCGGGGTGTTCCAGATTTTCCTGCAAAATCTGGAACAAAAGGTGATTTTCTACCAGTTTAAGGGAAAGAAAGGGTGGATTCAGTCCAGGAGTGTCCTTCTGTCATGAAGAAACTCAAATAAGGGATCTAGTCACCATAAGGATGGAGGGAACCAGTTTAATTGGCCCATGTAGATATACCCTAAATGACCATGGGCAAGCCACAGCCTCTCTCAACCTTAGAGGAAGGCAAGGGCAAACCTCTTATGAATAAATATTTCCAAGAAAACCCTATGATAGGTTCACCCTAGAGTGACTGTTAGATGGAAACAACTTGAAGGCATGTAATAACAAAACAAGAACAACAACAAAAAATTTAGATTATAAGCTCTTTGAGGAAGTGACCTATCCTTTCAGTTAATTTCTAATAAATACATATGGTGGGGAGGCATTAGGGCAGTTACCTAAGACAAAGTGGGGGGGCAGTAGTTCAAAAAAGTTTGGGGACCACTGTCATAAACTATACCAGAATGAGCATAGCCCCATGCACTTTCTCCAGTGTGCCCTTCCTTGGTAGCTCCACCAGTTGCTCTCTCCTCCTTGGATTAATCAACTAAAGCTTGGGTTGATTTACCTGGTGGCTCAGACACATAGCTTGGCTACTCAATCACTATTTCATGGAAGGTAACTCCCATGGCATTTCACCCTCCACCTTCCCTTCAGCTGCTCCCTTCTTCAGACAGAAAATAAGGCACCGTGTCAACAGAATTAAGATGAAAGCATGCTGACAGGAGCAAGATTACTCCACTTTGCACCCCGTAGACAACAGAAATGGCATCACATCTCCTCGAGTTGACATATTAATGAATTTAGCAACACCTGAACTTTTCTGGAAAAAGGGAACCTTTGACATTAGCAAGTTAGTTGGTGTCAGTAATAATAGGATTATGTATCATACTCTTTTACTCCATATTGGATGGCAAAATTACCTTTTGGGGAAGCCTTAATGAGTTGACAGGGGTTCATTTAGCTTCCTCTTTTAATGACATCTTCTTTGCAGGAGAACTAGGGATGAAATGATTGCTTCTTTCCTTCCCTTCCTTCCTTCCTTTTCCCCCTTTCCCTTCCCTCCTCCCCTCTTTGCTGGGAGTACTCCTGAAATGTCATTATGATCCAAGATGTCTCAATCCAGCTAAATGCAAAAGAGAATTGGGGTGGGAGGAGAGGGGAAAGAGAGAAAGAGAGCAGGAGCAGTTTAAAGGTGAAACGGATCTTGTTAATGAAGAAATACCATTCTTCATCTGAAGAATGCTTGTTAGATGGAGATAGGTGAATGTCAAAGGTGAAAGGTCAAGCATAACATAGCAATGTGATGAAAGGTTTTATCTTTTATTGATATAAATGTTTCAGTCAAAACAAAAGAATGCTGGATTTATTGAAAAGGGTGTTTGTTTGTTTGTTGGAAGAATCCAGTCATGAAGATAAAGTTAATTTAAGGAATCTCTACTTTAATTTGCAAAACAATTACTTTTACTTTCAAATTCAAATTGCATTCAGATTCACTACTGGTTATTTTTGCTAGTTCAGTCATGCTAAACAAATGCTAGGTTTCAGTATGAATACCAATATGCAATAGAATAACAGGTTTCTTTCAGCCAGATTCATGTTTCACCTCTTAAATTTTGCTCTCATGGCATATATAACATCAGATTCTTCCTGGATATGAAGGGGGAGAATTCATCAGATCCCCTCC
This sequence comes from Phrynosoma blainvillii, assembly GCA_026167975.1. Classification (NCBI taxonomy): domain Eukaryota; kingdom Metazoa; phylum Chordata; class Lepidosauria; order Squamata; family Phrynosomatidae; genus Phrynosoma; species Phrynosoma blainvillii. The sequence continues at coordinate 4,270,146 of JANUYF010000010.1, read as the reverse complement.
TGCTCCACATTATATCTGTTCATTTGCTGGTTAATGTATGACATGTAGAATTCAAAGATATAACCTTGTTAGTCTGTAGAATCAGTATGTAGAGAGCTCTTGCAGCACCTTTGAGACTAACTGAAATTTCAGTATGACAAGTAGATGTTGTTAAAAAATAAATTAGAAAGGGTTTACTCACTGCATTAGGGACACAAACTGAAACTGCAGAGTAGTTATGGGCTGCATCTATGCTGCAGAATTAATGCAGTGTGACATTGTTTTAACTGCCATGGCTCCCCCTATGGAATCCTGGGATTTGTAGTTTGTTGTGCCACCAGTGCACTCTGACAAAGAAGGCTAACTATCTTACAAAACTACAAATCCCGAATTCCATAGCATTGAGCCATGCCAGTCAAAGCAATGTAAAACTGCATTAATTCTCAGTGCAGATGCAACCATGGAGAGTTTCAGATTTGCGGAAAGGTCTGACAAACATGTAAACACACAAGTAAGCACACTGAAAATTGCATCCATTAAACAAATAGGTGCCACCAGTATTTTGTGTGTGTATGTCATGGTGGTGGTGGTGGTGGTGGTGGAGATGAGAGACCTGTAGATGACTTTGAATGCATCATAAAACTACTGATGGAGCTCAAGTATATCAAGCAGAAAGCTACTGTGCCTTATATTTGGATTTCTCCCCCTTTACTTTCATTATAGGAAAATGTCCAGGAGGAGACCAAAGGTCATTTTGTTTCATGACCATAAATGGTCTTGGAAACAATTAGCAGCCTAAGGATATAACCATAAATAAAAAAATATCTAGACATTAAGGTTTGCCATTGGCAGCTAGAAAGATCAGAGTGACCTGCATTTATCAGCTGTTCTCAGTCCTTGGGGAAGGAAAGGGTGTCATCATTTCCAGAAGCTCAATCTGGGACTGGATCCACACTTTCTTGTAAAGTGTTATCCAAAGAGAAGAATGAAGTAAAGCGAAGCTAATGTGACAGTGTGCAGATGTTTTCTATGTATTTAAATCATTCAGAAACATGTTGTTATTGTTTACAACCTAGTTCCTGGCAAGATGCTTCCATTTAAAATAGCCCATTATTTTCAGAAAAGCTGGATGTTCCATGTAAACAAAGGCATAAATGGGTCTAGCTTTGAACATATTTAAAATACACACACAACTTTTCAATGATACACTTTCATTGTATAATACCATCTTCAATTCAGGTGCTTAAACTGAATTAGAGAGGATATTTAAATAAGGCAAATAAACAGTATTTTTTTTAAAAAAAAAACTTGTAAGAACATTATTTCAAGCAAAAACTCCAGCGTAACAAAAGTGTGTGTGTGTGTGTGGGGGGGGGGGGAATCTATATCTTTCATTTTCAAGTTTGCAAACTGCAGATGAATACTGAACCAGATTCAAAATATGAACTCTGCATGTTAACATAATAAATCTATGTTAAAATAAAATAAAATAGATCAATCCAGTTGTGCAGTTCAATGATATGTATGATTACTCAGGAGGAAACCTCATTGAATTTAATGATTTTATTTCTCAGGTATTTGAGCATAGGCTTACATCTGAAGTTAGGCACACAGTTAGGTCTGATAAGTCCTCATGTTCTGCTATCATTTGTTGTCAAATAATTTGACTTTCAAGTCTGGAATCCTCTGAAAACACACAACATATTTCTCCAAACTGGCATTGTCCAGATGATATAGCCTATAAATGATATAGATGATATTTATATTCAGTTTCTGATTATGCTTTTTGTTCTCTAACCTCTATACCATCTTACATCTCTGCTAAATCTTCCTTAACATGGGTCTACCTTGACTCTGGTCAAAAGCGCTGGCCAATTATGGATCAACAAAATAAGGAAACCCATGAGAAGAAGAGTGGACAAAACAGGATGCTAATGTGCATAATATTTGCATATGCTGTTGTAAAAGTACATATGTTAATTTAGAAATAATGTGTGTGTTCTGTGCCTTCAAGTTGTTTCCAACTTACAAGAACCCTAAGGTGAATCTATCATGGGGTTTTCTTGGCAATATTTGTTCAGAAGAGGTCTGTAATTGATTCTTCTGAGGCTGAGAGCATGTGATTTGTCCAAGGTCACCCAGTGGGTTTCATGACTGATCTAGAATCGAACCCTGATCGCCAGCGTCATAGTCCATCACTCAACATCTCACATAAAGGCACCTCTCATGTCACAGGTGGTGGTGTTGGCCCCTGTAATATTGCTCCCAGAGAAGATATGGAGAAAATATTTTGACAGAGCATGTAGTTGCACAGTGGTGTTAACAAAGGGAATTTATTTTGTGGATTGTTCTAGGCTCAGGTTGATGGTAGAATGGAAGTTGTTGACATCATGGTGGAATCTCTCAAGTGACTGCTTTCCATGTGGCCAAATTACAAAGATGTCATCAAAATACTGTAGGTAGAGGAGAGGTTTTTTGGGTGCACATGCTAGGAAATTGTTCCAGGTTAGCCATCAAGATGTTTGCATACGTTGGTGCCTTATGGGTGCTCATGGCAGTGCCACTGACTTAGAGGTATCTATTACAGTCAGCTCTCTGTATCCTTAGATTTTGGGTCCACAAATTCAAGGATTCATGGCTTGAAAACACTTTTTTTTTCAGGCAATGTCTTTTATTACAGTCAAAAGTGGCATCCTTAAATGTACACAGAATCAACGGAAGAACAGAAATAGCCAAAAAAAAAAAAAAAAAAAAAAAGGCACTGTCAACATGTATTTCACAATAAGCAAGTGCTAGCAAATTCTGTATTAAAAATCCAAATAGCAAAATTTGATTTTGTCATTTTATATAAGGGACACAATTTTATTAGCCCATTGTTTATAATGGGACTCAAACATCCATCGATTTGGGTATCTGTGTGTGTGTGTTCTGGAATCAAAACCCAACAGATACCGAAGGCCTGCTGTATTTCCAAAAGTGAAGTGCTGTAGTTATAAATAGAAAGTGGCAGAGTCTGGTGGTTAGGTCTGCTGTAGCCTCATTCAGGATGGTATTCTTGATGATTTGTAGTACATCTTGATGTGGGATGTTGGTGTATAGGGATTTATGCATGTTTGCTCTTGTCTACATGTTTGCTAGAAAGCAACATAAAATCTTTATCTATACTCTGTCCCCTTTTTGGCTTTTCTTAGCTTTTCAAGATAGATTGCTCTGTTGATAGATTTTTGAAATCAACCAGTAGTGCTTTTCTGCTGGCAGAAGTAGATTGTCCCTAGTCCTAACCCATGAAAGGTGGTATTTCTTTGAGTGAGGAGTTCATTGTCTGTCTGGATCCACTCCATTGTCTAGATATGATGACATATTGGGCTGAAAACTTAAAGACAACAACTCTAGCAAGTGGTGGTGGTGGTGGTGGTGGTGATCTTCATTTGTATCATCATAATTTTTATTTATAACTCACCATTTCCCCCAGAAATGGGATACAAGGTAGTAATAACCAGATTTGGATGGTGATATATCAGCAAGAATTGCCAACAAATGGGCTATAGAGATTATATTGGATATGTTAATTTATAAAGCATGTAGAGGGGCTAATAAAATCATGTTAACATCTCAAGAGTCAGTTTCTTTTCTGGTGAAATGCAATGTCAAGAACCCCATCTTTCTGGTAGGTTTCCAAGCAAATAGCTTTTGCAAGAGCTGAGATGATCAATTAGACACCAAAGTGGCTCACAAACACTGCGTCCTTTGTAACTTCAGAGGGGCTGCTGGAAACTCATTTGCTGGGCTTCCAGCTGCTACATGATTAAGACATTCAAGCAGAGTTTCTGGGAGGTGGTTGCAAACCTCACCCAGACTAGGTCATTCTTTGGTAAGCCAATAATTCTCCAACAAACCAGGATCTTGTTGCTATTGTTATTCGCTCAAGAAAAGAAGGTAGGCTCTTTATGCTAAATCATATTTGGGATGCATCTTCAATTAAAATCCTCTTTAAGCCTCCATCTCCATGTCGCTTCAGTCCAAACAAACAATTACATTTGGGTCTAGCAGGTAGAATAATGACTTCTTCTCCCCCTCCCCAACCATCAACTGCGGGCTTAAAAATTCCCACACTTGCATGCCGTCCTCCATTTTCTCTTCCCTTTGAATTTCAGCTGCATTTGCTTTTCAATGTGGATGCTTGGCTGGTGTCGCCTTTGTGTCTGAAACCCTCACACTGAGTTCCACCGCTTTGGTGCTGGACTTTTCCTTTCACTGTGACATTTCAACATAAACAGTCAATATTCATGGCCTCAAAGGAGGCTTTCCTCCCATTGCCGACCAATTAAATACCAGCTGAGTTGGGCAGACAATGGTAAAGAAGCTGTTACACACAACTGTCTTGTGACTGAACTTGCGTGTGTGCGTGTGTTTTACAAAAGAGAAAATATTTTCGTGGAAACAAAAATCAAATAACCTAAAAATCAGAATCTGGTGGAAAGCCTTTTGGAGAAATGCAGTCCTGTCTTTGAGTGGAGTTCTTTTTTTCCTGTTTTCTTGGTTTTGTTTTTTCAAGAAGCAAACAGATAGTCCATCTCAGTCCCTCACAAATGTTCATCCAAAAAGTGACACAATATAACTAATGTGCATTGTGAAGGATTTCTTTAAATGTCATTTGGGTAACAAAATAAAAGTAAAAGTAACCATGACTAACCCTTATATCTTTTATGATATGGTGCTTATTACATTTCTCACAGTTTGACCTTAGTCCTGACCTATAAAATAAATTGTTGCATGGTGGGTCTACACACAAGCAAATCCCATTGATTAAATAGATTTTCTCTAGTCAGAGCTAACAATAGGATCCAGGTCCTTGGCTGCTGCCACAATGCAGAATAAAGCAGTTTGACCCCACTTTACCTTCCATGACTGAATGCTATGGAATTCCAGGATTTGTAGTTTGTTGTGACACCAGAGCTCTCTGACAGGGAAGGCTAAATAGCTCACAAAACCTCAAATCCCATAATTCCATAGCATTGAACCATGGAAGTTAAAGCAGTGTTCAGCTAGTGTGGCAACAGCCTTTGTCTTTCTGAGGGATTCCATGTTGCTGCAAGGTTGCTTGGAATTCACTGCTCTTCCATTCTTCATAGGCCTTAAACATTAATGACTGTTGACAGATTAAAAATAATTTGGCATTTTGAACAGACTGCATGATCAGTATTACATCTTCTTCATGGTGAGGAAGTTATCAATGGTTAATAGATATGACAACTATCTATTACCAGCAGTATGGTTCTCCATCCAAGTGACCAGAAAACGCAAGTGGGAGGGTACATTGCACTTATGTCCTGGCTTTGGTTGATTCCCATCAGGGTATCTGGTTAACCAATCTAAGGGCCTAAGCAGACTGCCAGAAATAGTGCACATTAAATTGAGGCACTGCCCTGGCTCAGTGCTAGGGAATCATGGGAACTGTAATTTATTGTGGCACCAGAGCTCTCTGACAGAGAAGGCTCAATGTCCCAGAAAAAAATACAGTTCCCATGATTCCCTAGCACTGAGTCAGGGCAGTTAAAGTGGATTCAATTTGCACTATTTCTGGCAGTCTGCAAAGGCCCATAATCTTGGTACCTTTGTACTTTTTGCATCTTAAAGGTCTGATTTTCTTCTGCATCAAGTTCTAATGCAAAGGTATCTTGTAGAACCTTTGAGACTAACTGAAAGAAAGCAAGCAGCTAGTAGCATGAGCTTTTGTAGGCTTCAGCCTACTTCCTCAGATCCATAGGTCCACCTGGGGAAGGAGGCTTAAGGGCCTTTGCAGACTGCCAGAAATAGTGCACATTAAATTGAGGCACTGCCCTGGCTCAGTGCTAGGGAATCATGGGAACTGTAATTTATTGTGGCACCAGAGCTCTCTGACAGAGAAGGCTCAATGTCCCAGAAAAAAATACAGTTCCCATGATTCCCTAGCACTGAGCCAGGGCAGTGCCTCAATTTAATGTGCACTATTTCTGGCAGTCTGCTTAGGCCTTTACTTTCGTCATCTTTGCTTTTAGTGAGAGTTTAAGTTTCATTCTATACACACTCATTTTTTTGTCAGTATTACATTACATTATTCTCAGTTCATATTTAATGAAGCAGAGGTGTTCATGTGGGTCCATTGCACATTCAAAAGCACATTGTAAATGAATGTGCAGTATCCATGGATGTGCATTGTCCCTGCATGTACAGGAACATTTGGTTGTGGATTTGGTAACACCTTCAAAGTCTTCATTGAATTATGCAATGTTGCCTTTCCACACAAGATTTCGATGACACAATTAATATAGCATTTCCAAGAGGAGATTCATCATGAGGACTGACCAATCTCATCATAGCAATCTTGGTCACATAATTTATACTACTCTGAGGCAAAATGTTTATTGTCCTAGCAGTGTCAAAAATGTTTGCTACAGTCACCTTGAGTACATTTCTTTAGAAGAAAGGTGGGGTATAAATCCAACAACAAATAAAGAGGTAAGACAAGAACATCTAACATGATGATAGTTCTATAACACCAACACAACTGATTTCCCTTCACTTTGCAGATCTCAGAGCTATCCACCTGTGGAGGGTTTCACATCTACCCTAAGCAATTGGATTCCAGAGAATCAAAGCTGGAAGTCCAATTTTGGACGCTGGTTTAAATTTCTAGAACTTCCCTATCAAATATTACTTCCATAAATAATATGAGCAAAGAACCTGCATCAGAGGCTATATTGCATTACTGTGGGATGACAGAGCTATGTTGCTGAGACAATACACATCCAGGCTAGTGCATTGTGATGAATCACATTGAGTGGCTCTGACCCAAAGATATAGCTGTATATCTGCTCCCCTCTCGAAAACATAAGTATTGTGCAACATCACAGTTCACCTTTACATAATTCTAAGTCAATTTATGATTACATAAATAACAGGATGCCAACCATTATTGTTCTGAATCCTATAACATTGGTGCTGTGTTCCTTCAAGTCATTTCCCACTTATGGTAACCCTAAGGTGAACTTATCACAGGCGTTTCTGAGGTCGAGACTATGTGACTCACCAAAGGTCAGCCAGTGGGTTTCCATAGATGAACCCTGATTTCCAAAGTGGTAGTCCAGCGCTGAAACCACTTCACCATGCCTACTCTTGAATCCCATAATAGCTGTCCTATTATGAATATCATTGACTTACAATCCTCTCTAGATACATAATATCAATTGGATTTACCTATCTGTTGACTCAGGGGAAGGCAATGGCAATCATCCTCAAATCTTGCCTAGAAAACACCATGATAGATTCACCTTAGGGTCACCATAAGACAGAAATGACTTGAAAGCACACAAAAATAACAACAATGTGTTGGCTTGCCAGTCAATGGTCATTTTAGTAGGCTTAGTCCTGGAGGACTGACCAATAAGATTCAGGCCATAATATGTGACGTTGTCATTTTGCATTTTTATGTACTGACTCTGTCCAAACAATCCTTTTGCTTAGAGTCCCCTCAGCAAAGCACTTTCCCCCCAAACAAATCTGGAGATTATACCTGGTTTCTAACTGAAATTTCAACCCATCTCACACCTTCTCTTGATCTCCCAGCCTGGTGATTAAAAGCTGAGACCTCCAGCTCTTTCTGTGAATGTTTGTGCCTTTTTCCCCTTCTACCTCACCCCCATTATTGTTCCACACCACACATCCGTGAACCTTTTTGCCATGCTATGTACTTTAGCCAGAGTATGTTGATGTCATTATTTTTTGCATTGTTGCCATGCTCTGTGGGTGTTTGCGTATATTCACAAAGAACGCTTTATGGGCTCTTTGTAGGTTAACCTTTCAAAAAAGAGAGTCTCGACCACCTGCAAATTTAGCCCAGGGCAATGCCATTGCACTAGGCCACTTGGTATGCTTCAAAACACATATTAGCACTAGTTGGGCTATTTCATCTCCTTCTCCTCCTCAGTCCTTTTTCATACCTTTCTTTTTTATATAATGGTTCTAGCCTTCTTTGGGGGAATTCTTATCTACACTATGTGTTAATGCTTGAAAGAGCACTTTAAAAATGCCTTTGAAAGTAGGAGGCTTTAAAAAGCATCACACGACTGGGTCAGTTTGTGCTTTGTCTGGCTCGAAGCATAGCTGTTTCACAGTTTATCTGCCGACTTGTCTCCCTCCTGTCCTTCTCTCTGGCTACTTGGCTACAGAGGAGCCACTGAACATTAGCCATGAATTATGAGAGCGGAGGGTTTGTGTTTCTACATCTCTCTGTGTGAACCACCTCCACATGAGCTTTTACAATCTTATAAAAATGGGCTGCTTGTTATCAGTTGGAACTGGGAAGCAAGCAACAGCTTTGGATTGCCTTTGGGCTTTGATGTAAGCACCCTGGAACAGTTCACATTAAATGACAGCGGAAAGAAGACAACTATAAAAATATTAATTAGCTCCAGTTGACATTGCCTGCTACTAACATAACTATGTGCCAGTTTGGAATCACTAAGGGGCTTCTTTCTCTCTAACTCCCTCCCTTCTTATTTTTAGTAGATAAGTTAATGTTTATTGTTGCTATTAAATCCTAGTCATAAAGCTATATATATATATATATATATATATATATATATATATATATTCTGAGTATCTTCTTGATGTACACTGGGTGGGGTACTGCATGAATTGCACACTATTTAGCCTATACGTCATCCTATGGTATATCAAGTTTTAACAGATATCCAGCTTCTTTCTTGACCTGAAATGAAGGAAGAATTTTCATGGGTGTTATTGATACCTCTTAACCCTCTCTTCTCCAGGCTAAACATACTCAGCTCCCTAAGCTTTCACTATTTTGGTTGTCCTCCTCTGGACATTATTCTGTCTTGTCAATATCCCTATTGAATTTTGGGGCACAGTATTTGATTTGGTCTGACCAAAGCAAAATAGAGTGGTACTATTATGCTCCTTGATCTAGACACTATACCACTATCGATTCAGCCTAGGAGCATATTGACTTTTTTAGTTGCTGCATCACACTCATGTTTAGCTTGTAGTCTACTAAGATTTCTAGATCCCTTTCACATTTACTGTTGTTAAGCCAGTCTTCCCCCATAATTTACCTGTGCTTTTCTTTTCTTTTTTCCCCCTCCCAAGTGTAGCACACTACATTTCTCCCTTCTGAGATTCATTTTGTTCATTCTGGCCCTCTGATCCTGCCCTCTGGGGTATTAGCTACCCCTCTTAATTTGGTGTCATCTTCAAGTTTGATAGCATGCCCTCTATATTTACCAGTTTAATCCTGTTTCAAGATCTGAAATCTTAGAAAGTCCAGAATTTGGAAAGTTTGTTTTTGAAACCCTTTCCTATACATTCTGAGAGCCAAGACCAATTGGAGGAGGTAGTATTAGACCAGATGGCCCAATTGTTTCACTCAGCATAAGGCAGCTTTTCATGTTCACATCAGGTCTATCAGACTAATTCACATTCTGGTCAAATGAAAATGAGTATCACTCTGTTACAAGCATAACATTAGTACAGGTGACCCAAAATTTTTGATAGTGCATTGGAGTCATTCTAAGAGAATATTTTAATTTCCAGGGATTCAGTCTTTTCATCCATGTTTTCATTCAACCAACAGAATATGTTCAGCCAACAAGTTCATTCAATTGACAAAATGAATGTAGTCCACCTATGGACTTGCTGGTGGATCTCAGTTGTTTTGCAGAGTGCTACACTAGCGCTCCATCATATTTATCATTTGGTACATGGTCATGATGACATATTTTACAGATATGCCATTCCTTAGCTTTGTGCTAATTCCAGTCATTCTTTTCAATGGAGGACATTTTGAAACCATACTTGATGTGTACATAGCCAGTCAACTTCTTTTCTGCTCTACTTTGACTCAAAATATTACATTAGAAGAGATCTACCGGTGGTTCCTTCTCATAGCAATTTTTTGTTGAGTCTTTGGACTTGAAATCACTCTGGATCTCTTCAGACACTTTCATGACCTCTTTTGACTCATTTTGCTTTCATTTGAAGCCAAAGAAAATCAAGACACGTTTCCTCCATTGTGGACTCTATAATCTATGAGCCAGATGTCTTCATGTCATATGTCTTTCTGCCCTTCTTCCAAGATGACAGCACTTAGTTTATGGTTGCATCAGATATTTCTGTCTTTAGTACTGAAAGAACATTATTCAAAATGAATATGTTTGCTTTTATTTTATTTTATTTTACTGGCAGCACAATCTTATCCTCACACCCAAACTCTTTTAACAAAGATATTACGCCAAGTAGAAAACATTGTCCAATTTCCCCCCCTCCCTCCCAACCTTTTGCTTCGTTCTAAACCACAGTCATTTTGTTAGACATTGGAAATGTCTTGATTTAGTTGTCTTGCTATTTTGGGCTTGTCCTGCCCCCTGCAGTGGTAATAAGGATGGAGTTTCCTGCTGGGCCCTGAAGAATACCATTTCACGGCCGCCACATAGCTGGCGGCTTTTATTTATGGAGCCAAGAAAATGAATGGGTATTAGTGTCCAAACATTTCAACATGCTCCTGCAGCCATGCACAAAAGGGGCTGATTTGCCACAAATTTCCACTTATTTTCCAAGAGATATTTACCTTGCAAGAAGCTTGGCTGAACGTTATGATGGCAGAGTGGATGGGAAGAAATGCCCATTTCAGAATCCATTTTTTAAATATCTGTTTCTGAACCCTTAGAAAGTGCTGCACTTCTCTAGAATAAAGATAATCCCCTCTTCCTGCTTGGGTTGTGAAGCTTCATGTGGAAAAGATACATGGATAAGGCCAACTTCCTTTTATTCCTCACTTGATTCCCTCCTCCAGTTGTCCACATCAGAGACAGAACCAAGCTGTAGATGAAGCCTTATTCTTGTATACAATGATGATGTCTTTGCAAGAGCTGTTTCAGGATTCCAGACAAAGGCGAGGTGTCCTCCAATAAAGAGGTGCAATACCTACAGACAATAGCAGATGGAAAAGAATTACTGTTGCCTATATCATCCTCTACCTGTTGGGAACAGTGCAACATTTATTTATGTAATTTCCTAGAGAGATGTCTCTTTAGACAGATTCTGAGAGTTCACACACCTTCAGTGGTGCATCCCCTTACAAGTACTCTGAGGGCTGTAAGAAGCACACTTTTCTCCCTGGCCTGGTCTACATTTGTAGAAGAATAAAGTGATGCGCGTCTGAAGTGGTGCCATTTCAGATTGCCTGTGGGAAGATGCTATTTTTTTGCATGTTCCCAGATAAGAGTGGGACCTTGAATTCCACCTCCTTTCCAAAATAGCCATGGTACTTCAGGGAGAAAATATGGAGCTCAAAGTGCTCTCTGATATGCTCCTTATACAGAATTCTCCTTATACAGAAAGCTAGATACTTAAGTTTAAATTTATTGCTATTTCTTTTTTCCCTTCCTTCTCCCTCCCTCCTCCTTCCCTGGGTTAACAATGGCTTTTATCTGACAACAGCTTTTGCATGTTAAGGCATTAATTTCACAATAAATTACAGTGCAGGTATATAGAAAGCTCCATCACTTGAACAAAGTGCCTGACCTGGGCATGGTTCCAATTGATGAATAGTGTTTCGTTTTGTTCTACGAGGCAAAACTGAGAAAGGAGGGTGGGGTAGGAACCCACACTCCATCCCTCCATCCCTGAGTGAGAAAGATCTGATTTCATGTAATAGCATTTTGCTATATATCATTAGCACTTACCTTTTGTCAGTGATGCCAACCCATTGTTAACAATGCTCTGCATCATGGTAAAACATCCATTGAGGCCAATAAGCTAGATCCATCAGCCCATGAAGTCCTAGCCTGAAGGACAAGAAGAACATTATCGGAGACTGTTGGTACAGCAGAGTAGGCTAGTGGCTCCAGTGTCCATGGGAGTGAATGATCCGCTCTGGGTTTTAATTCAAACTTTAAGTGAGTTGTCCAAGGTGCTTGACCTATCTTGTGATAGAACTGAGCAGCTTGTATAACTTCTTTAAGATATGGACAAAAACACAAAGTGGGTTCACTACATGACTGATATCAAAGCCACTAGATCCAACTGGCTGTAATCCTGCATCATCAGTGCAACTGTAAAGATGGAGCTTGTCAATGTAATGATGGTTAGGATACCCCCTCAAAAAAGTCCTACCTTTCCAGCATGGCAGTGCCCCAACCAAAGTGTTTTGGATGCACTGAAGACAGGGGCTTGCAAATGATGTCTACAGTGCTCTCCTGGTTACAGGGATCTTTGGAAACAAGCAATGGAGAGATCGCTCGGGCCTCAGGGTCCTAGAATAACTGCATGTCCCAGCACTCCTCACAGGTGGGGGAGCATTTGTAGGCCTCTTGATCTGCAGTGCCTCACATATGGTCTGGTTGGGGTGCCACCAGGCTGGATCCATGTGCACCTATGCACAATGGCACAACTATACCTTCCAACATTTCACAAATGAAATTGGGACTTGTGTGGCTGAGGGCAGAGGGGGACAGTGGGAGAAGGAAAGAGAATCTGTGACATTTTAAAACAAGCTGAAAAAGAGGATTAATTGGGACTGTCCCTGTGAAATTGGGACCATTGGAAAGTATGTACTACATATAAAACTTGGCTTTCAAAAATGAATATATGCCCACCTTACACAGGGGAACTTACACTTGCATAAGACTGGATTCTGGTCATTATTGTTTCCTATTGGAACTTGGGAAATTGGACACAGGGGCTGTACTATACTTCTAAACCGAATCAAAGTTGATTCAATGGCTTTCCTTTTAGGCTTGTTTCGCTTACAACAGCCAGAGACAAACCCATCTGCCTTTTCATGAGCAGAACAAAGCAACAAAGAGAGAGCTAGAGTTGTGCCCTTCCTTGTGAAAATGACTAAGAAGCCTGACTTGTTAATAACTTTAGGTCTTGACCAAAAAAAAAAAATAAATTAAAAAATGAAGATGCAAATACCCATAAAGTTGAAAGCCCCCCAAGTTTTTCCAAATGTAGATGAGCCCAGATTAAGAAAGCAGTAATTAATTTCCTTTGACCTCAAGCTGAAATTCTTTTCTAAAGCTGTCATAAAGAGAAAGAGGCCAGAGACAAGAAGTGAAACAGTGTAACAATGCAATTAAACTCTTGTAATGAGGTCGGCCATTGGACTTGTTGCAACTGATCTCATTATAGCAATGAAGAGACATTAGGGATAGCCTGGTTCCCCTCAACCACCCCCACCCGCCTTGATTCATTTCTCCCCTTTAACTCTTTAACAGTCACATGTGCTCTTTTTTATGTAGGGGGGTTGCAGACTGCCAGAAATAGTGTGAATTCAGTCCACTTTTAGGGTTAGGGTTAGAGTTAGGGAACCATGGGAACTGTATTTTATTGTGGCATCAGAGTTGTCTGACAGAGAAGGCTCAATGTCTCAGAAAAATAACAGTTCCCATGATTCCCTAGCACTAACCCTAACCCTAAAAGTGGACTGAATTCACACTATTTCTGGCAGTCTGCAACCCCCCGTAGTGGCTTGACACTGGAGCAAAGAGGAGCAGTCCTCCTCTGTTCTGGTAATGTGCAGGCACATGAAAGGTGCAAGCGCCAAAATGAGGGCCTACCATCACTCAACAAAATTGGTCTTGCATGTCCCCCTCTTGCCTTATCTGTTTGCTTTTTGCATAGGCACAGGCACAAAATAGCAGGAGGATCAGACTTTGAGTAGGAGTCAAATTGTAAAGTATTGTGGGCCAAGCTCCTAAGAGTAAAGGGACACAAAGGTGAAATGAAAGGGGAGGCAGAAGTGATGTGAGGTAGATCAATGACAAGCCCTCTCTTGCTATCATTGCTGCTGATTTCATCCACAGACTCCTCGTGTTCCTTCGAAACTGGGGCCAACTTAGCATCCAAGCACAATTCAAAGTGCTAGTTATGACATATAAAGCCATACACAGCTCAGCTGGGCCATATCTTCCTATATATCCATGTTGTTGTGTGCCTTCAAGTTGTTTCCGACTTATGGTGACCCTAAGGCGAACCTATCCTGGGTTTTTCTTGGCAAGATTTATTCAGAGGAAGTTTGTCATTGCTTTCTCCTGAGGCTGAGAGACTGTGACTTGCCCAAGTTCACCCAGTGAGTTATGATCTCCAGAGTCTTAGTCCAACTCTCAAACCGCTATGCCATGTTGCTCTCCTATATGAGCCTATCCAGGCTTTTAGGTCTTTGGAGAAGGCCCTTTTTTCAGTCACTTTCCAAGGAACATTGGGTGGGAACACAAAAGAGGACCTTGGTTACTGCTCCCAGGGTCTGGAACTTCTTCCTTAGGGAGTTTAGGATGTCTGTCTCCATGCTATTCTGTTGGCAAATGAAATCATTTCTATTTCAACCAGCCTTTAGGACTGGACTGCAAAAGTTTTTATCATTGTGCTGTTTCACTGACTTTTATCTTTTGTGTTTTAATGGGTTTGTTTTCAATGGATTAAATTGTGTGGCTAGTTTAATTGCATTTTAATAATAACTTTGTTGTATGTGTGTGTGTGTGTGTTTTAAAAAAATGTATGCCTTCCATGTGCTTTCAGCAATGTATTTGGTTAGATATTAGTAAAGCACCTTGAGTCCCAGGTTTTGGGGAAAGAGTCAGGATAAAAATGAATTTGTATTGGTGTTAATCTTGTTAATTTTAGTATTCTTTATACTTGCAAGACTTGATTGCATGGTTTGGTTTAAGCCTTATTGTGAATAAGCCTTCCATTTCAAGGGCTGTCAGAGGACAGTCATCTTGTTCAAGGCTTCCTTTATTTCAAGGGCTATCAGTGCAGAGGCCATGAAGTTGCCTGACAACAGAAGACACACAGGTCCCAGTCTTTCTTACTGCTGTGAATTGTATTATTATTTCCTGTTTACACTATATTAACTGTTTCTTAATTTAAATCAGTACATATACATCAGGATATGCATGAATTCTGTAAGGCAAACCCATGTCCTCTTTTGTTGTTTTAATGATGCCATCAGTGTCAGGAGGCAGCTAAAAAGGCCAATGCCTTTCTAGGCTGCATCAACAGAAGAAGAATATCTGGGTCAAAGTTAGTACTAGTACCACTCTGTTGTGATTTTTGCCAGTCCTTAGCTGTGCCCAGATGTGGGCACCACAGTTCAAAAAGATATTGACAAGCTAAAATATGTCCAGCCCTATAAGGAACTCTTAGGGAGCTGGGTATGTTGACCTTGGAGAAGAGAAGACCAAGAGATGACATGATAGCCATCTTGGAATATCTGAAGGGATGTCACTATAGAAGATGAAATCTGAGACAAAGCTAACTAGGTTAATTTCAACAGGGACAAATCTGCAATACAAGGTGAGCTTCCCTTATCCCAAATGCTTGTGAGCAGAAGTGTTTTGGATTTCAGATATTTTTGGATTTTGGAATACCTGTAATTGCATATGTGTACATAAGGACATATCTTGAAGTTTAAGCACAAATTTCATTTGTTTCATTTATACCTTACAGAATCAAACAAAACAAGACACGTTCATTGTGAAATGGCTAGGGAACCAGCTCCATTGGGTTCCTTCCTCACTATCAACAGCCATCCCATCAGGCTACAGCAGAGGGAGAAAAATAATGCTCAAGGTCCCTCCATTCCCCCAATGTTGCTCACGTGGCCCCATCTAATGATGGATGAGCTCCATTGTGTAGGCCATAGATGGTCTGTAGTTGTTAGCAGTTGGTTTTTTGGTTTTAACTATTGAACTCGTTTAATTTTTATTGTAATTTTAATACTGTTTTAAGGGGGGAGGGAATAATTTTTGGATTTTATGTATTGTATACTGTTTTACTGTTGTAAGCCGCCCTGATTGGGTTTTCCCAAAGGGCGGGATAGAAATAAATTTTATTATTATTATTATTATTATTATTATTATTATTATTGGTTCTGCTCCAAAATCAACTCCAGCAGACTTTTTCAAAAGTTTTAATTTTAAACTGGGCTTGTTACTTACTTCTTTTCCTTTTGTGTCATATCTTTTAGATGGGACACAAGCAGACATAGACTATCTTGTTTAATTGGATGCATATAAGATAATCTGTAAGCTGGTTCAACTTCAGAGAGGAGGGTGGTGGGGGAATAATTGATAAAACAAAGAAAAAGAAAGTAGTAGTGCTTCCAGATAGGTCTGACTTCCTCCCACTCCAAAAACCCATCATGAATGTATAGGACAGCAGTAAAGTTCCTTGTGCCATTCCAGGCACATTCCAATGGCTATTCCTATGTGTACCATTGCACTGTGTGGCAAAAGTTTTAGTAAGGGGATATCTCTTTACAGACGAGTCTAAACAGTACAATCAAGAGTTTCTCTGGCACAATATCCCATCCACCTTTTCCTTAAGTTGTGCTTCCAACATTTCACTTTTTATGAAAGAGGAGGGGGAAAGAACTCTTCCCTTGCCTCTTAGGCCCCATCTACACTGCAGAATTAATGCAGTTTGACACTGCCATGGTTCAATGCTATAGAATTCTGGGATTTGTACTTTTGTGAGCTGCTTAGCCTTCTGTCTGAATGCTCTGGTGCCACACCAAATCCCAGGATTTCATAGGGTGGAACCATGGCAGTTAAAGCAGTGTCAGACTGCATTAATTCTGCAGTGTAGCAGCAACCTCAGTCCAAATTTTTCCTCCCTCCCTCCCTCCCTCCCTCCCTCCCTCCCTTCCTTCCTTCTGTCCATCCGTCCATCTGTCTGTCCTCTTTTCTTTTTTGGCTGAAGCCCCAAAGCAAGGTGATTCTTGCCTAGATGTTTCAAGGCAGGCTTATATCATGTTGGCTCTTTTAATTAAACTTTTCTTTTAAAACTTGGATGTAAATGGCATAGCGTTCTAATTCTATAAAGGGCAAAACCGCATTCTTACAATTTTGAAGGAAGTCATTAGAAGCCTGCGGGGGTCAAACGCAGTTCAAGCCGGCAGTGAAGTGAGACTTTCTGCTTCCACTCGGCTGTCACTGCACCTGACCTGAACCTGGTAAAAGCAGCCCCGGTGGAGAACCAGGCAAGCATCTTCATTCCAGCTCCGCTGGTCTTTCACGTCGCAGGCTGCCAGATAAATGTCAAATTGCAATGGTCTTATGATACTTAATGGGAATCAAGCTGAGAATGCTTAAGCTTGTTTCGCTTTGGAGAAGTTCTTGTCATTCATTCTCAGATTGGGAGGGGAAGAGGAAGGGCTCCAATCAATAATATACATAAAATGAAAGAAATTCAACAATGTGGAGATGTTTTTGCTTTTTAGTGGGGATGGGATGCAAGTAGGAGAAAAAGGGAGAAAGAAACCCTACTATGTAACACACTGTGTATGAGAACCAAATTAATAGATGAATTTATTGTTCTGCCAAAACAGAAAATGCTGCCGATTGCTCAAATGATTGTGAGTAAAAAGGTGACACCTTTAATAGTGGCTGGTGGTTCCAATATTGGTGAAGTGGTGAATATGCTCTTGGTTTTATTCTCAACTTCCATAGTGCTGAACCTACTTTGTGGCTAAGGCTCAGCCCATTGGATAGCTCCTTTCAAGTTCGTATGAAAATCTAGAACACATTTTTCCATTTTACTCACATGGGAGCCACCAACTAGCACTAGGTTCATATTCTTTGAGCAAATGGCTTCAAAGTCTGGCCTTCCACTCAAGACTTCATTGTTGCTTGGCCACATGTGTCCTGGGTTTCATTTGTGAAATACAAACTATCTTCAGGCCAGTGATACAGCCACAATGCTGGCACAAAATTAGGTAAGTGTGGAGACACAAATTTCCAATAGCCCTAAGGTGGGATGGGTTTGGTTTAGCAGAGCTTCATTTGGCCTAGTGTTTGGCTCAGCCATTGTAGCCAGTTAAAATTGTGCTCTACCACATTAATTACAGCATACAATTCATGGATTAGTATGTAGATACACATCCACCTTTCATATCCCCCCACCCTGAGGCCTTGCTAGTTGACAACAGACCAACACACAAATTAACACATAAATCACTTCCTCCCAACCAAGGGTCACACTGGTATATATACCCCAAACACTTCCATACCACTACCCGCCAAAGATGCCAGCCACAGATGCAGGTGAAATATCAGGAGTAAATTCTTCCAGAACATGGCCATGTAGCCCGGAAAACCTACAAAGAGCTATGGACATTGGCCTTGAAAGTCTCTGGCTTCGAATTAGCATGTATTTCATCAGATTTATTGTAGAGAAGGATGTCCCCTCTCCCAGACCCAAGCTACTCACTACCAATTTTGCATTTTTCTTGGTGAAAATGCAACTGTAGTAGTAGTAGTAGTAGCAGTAGTGTGCCTTCAAGTTGTTTCCAACCTATGGTGACCCTATCATGTTTTTTTCTGGGCTGAGAGGGTGTGACTCCTCCAAGGTCCCCCAGTGGGTTTCCATGCCCAAGTGGGAAATTGAACCCTGATCTCCTAGTCCTATGCACAAACCACTACACCACATTAAATTTCACTAATTTTGGCCCAGTTTTCAAGGAGAAACACAAATGAAGCTGTAGACTTCCTCCTTTGCCTCTAGTATATTCATTTCTTGATTATCTCCTTTTACCATAGAATCAAAGAATCATAGAGTTGGAAGAGACCCCAAGTGTCATCCAATTGATCCCCATTCTGTCATGGAGAAATACACAATCAAATCACTTCTGAGAGATGACTATCCATCCTTTGTTTAAAAACTTCCAAAGAAGGAGATTCCACCACATTCCCAGGTAGCCAATTCCACCGTCAAACAGCTCCATTTGTACTTCATTTGGATGCTGTTTAATAAAAATAACATAATAAATAAACAAAATCAATTCATCACCTTTTTAGTCCCTTTCCCCATTGACAGAGATACTCTTACAGTATTTTGCATTAACAAGCATTCTTCTGTTCAAATGTATATCAACTAGCTTGGGACAGTAATTCAATCGGACAGCCCACTGGATTTTTTGAAAGTCTCACAGGCATGTCAAACTGGCAAGCCTCTTTCTGTTCCTTCTAAAATCAGGGCCCCTTTGAAAAGGAATGCCACTTTGATAATTAGTTATTGATCATGGACAATGCAGCAATAAATGCCACTGGATTAACTAGACGCCAGTAGGTCGCGACACAGAGGTTTCCTTATCACAATAATCTACAGAAAAAGAAATGTACAAGAAAGGTCACTGAGGTCAAGCATGGTGGAGCAGTACTTTTGGAATATCACATTGTTGTTGTTGTTTTTGTTTCTTTAAAACATCAAAATGACTGTGTCAAATGCTGGTCTATGCAGTCATTTAGTAGATTGCCAAATGATGAATATTTAGAAAAGGACATTCCTACCGTGAATCATAGAGAGTTATTTTGAGAAATTCACCCTCCTCTGGACATACTTTTTACCTCTGTTACACCATTAACCTTTCTGCCCCCTTGATGCCCATTAGAAACAATTTGAGAATCAGAGCACAAGAAGACTGTAACAATTATGGACTTTAAAAGTATAATTGACTTTTTTTTAAAAAAAAAAAAGAAAAAAGAAAAAGCAATCTGGGGATGCATAAAAATCACTACCGATGTGGGCGATTAATGGATGGAGAAATCTGAAAAGAACAATTTGATTGCATTATTCAAAAAGGAAGAAAGAAAAGTATATGTTTTCAATTTGTTTGAAAGCTTACCTCCCTGAAATGCTGAATGAAAACAGGACACAGTGGAAGTTTTTTAACATTCGTAGCAAACTGAGCTTCCACACCCATCTGGTTGTTGGCCATGGTTTCCAGCTATAAGAAGGGATATAAAGACTTGTGAAAACCTTTCAGCGGGGAGGAGAATCTCCAACCTGTAGACCTAATCCAGACCACCAAAAGTCTTGCTTTGACCTGTGAGATGTCCAGGGCATGCCTTGTCCTTCCCCAAATTTCTACCTCCTCCTTGATTTCAACTTCCATGTGGAGGTGCTTTCCTTACCTGCAGATTCCTTTCCTCATTGGGATGCTAGGATCCAGACATGGATGCAGTTCATCTCTGGTTTGCAAAACCCATGCACTACCTTCCAACATTTCACAGCTAAAAACTGGGATGTGTGGCCAAGCAACATATCAGAGTGTGGTCAAGATGTCAAAGCGGTAGAAGTTAGCACAGACTACTGCTCCCTTCCTCTCCTCTCCCTGCTGCTGAGTTAATAGTGCAAACTACTTTTGCACTTTGAAGCAACTGAAGAAAGCTGAAAACAAAGGGGAAAGAGAAAAGAGAAACCGGGACATTTTAAAAGGAGCGGGGAAAGGGACGAGCAGAGGATTAATTGGGTCTGTTCTTGTCAAATTAGGACAGAAGGCATACAACACATTGTGTTCCCATTTGAGGCTTGTATCTTCTTTCCTTTAGTCTCTTTATCTGCAAATGGGATGTGGACTGGGCAGTCTTTCACTGTCCCAGATAGCCATACAAACATAGTAGCCTAACTTCCAGCACCTTGCCATGTCTCCATGTCCCCTCCCCAGCATCTACCTCACCTTGCCAAATGACAGGGCTAGCTCTACTCTGGCCAAGGGGGACATCCCAAGCCTCCTCAAGTCCATTGTTGCACATTGCAGAAGGTTTCTTCCTCTCTGCCATGTTAATTTAGTCCTGCCACAAATTCTGTTCTCCACTGGTTCAAAATCCAAATGGCTGGTCTTTCTTTCAGACAAAGCTATTTCAGGGAAATGTGATGCTCCTACGGTATTTTATCCAGTTATTTTCCAGAGCTGCAGTAATTGTGTGCATGGATTCTTGTGCGTGAGTGCAGTAGAAACAAGAGGCCCTCATTTCCCACTGAGAGCTTTTCCATCAAGAGACCTGGGGATCTTTAGCAAGCCCTTAAGAATGAGAAAGCGAGCAACCCCACACTAGCAAGATTTTAAAAGGCATCTCCGAAAGGTAAAAGTAAGGACAAAATAAGATCAAGGATCAGAAAATAGCAGCTCTCACTGGTAAACAGGGCTGTTCAATTGCATGACTAGGTACTTATAGATCTAGTCTTAGCCAATATGAAAGGGCAACAAAATGATCAAAGGAATGGAGGAAATTCCCTAAGATGAAAGGTTACAGACAGTGCAATATTAGCTCAAAGGATGCACTAGTTCTAGGATGGGTTAGGATTAGGCATAGGACTCTTTTGTAGGCAGAAATGATTTTTTTCTTGCAGAATCCTCTTCTGCCAGCTCCCAAATACTTGTTACAAGCCCAGAAGAAAGAGGGTGAAGAAGGGTGAGGGTGAATGTTTAAATCTGACATAATTTCTAACACTCTTAAACTAGGACAGATTTGGATTCAACACTGCTTCAGCTGGTCTAGGGGTAGTTCAGTTGGCCATCTTCAGGTGTATCCACATTGCAGAATTAAAGTAATTTGACACCGCTTTAATTGCCATGACTCTATCCTACAGAACCCAAGGATATATAGCTCCAAAGTCAATAAGGATAGTAATCTGCTCTGGTGTTAGTTTGAACATTTTAGGAACTATCCCAAGTTGTTGTTGTCATTGTTGTTGTTGATATCTGCCCTCAGATCAATTTCAACTCATGGGAATGCTGTGAATGAGACCTCTCCAAGACCCCTTGTCCTCTGCTCAGCTCTTGCAGGCTCATGGCCATGGCCTCCCTGGCTGAGGCCAACCATCTGGTGTGTGGTCTTCTTCTCTTTCTGCTGCCTTCTACCTTTCCTAGCATTATTCTCTTTTCTAATGAGTAATGCCTTCTCATAATGTGGCCAAAGTATGACAGCCTCAATTTATCCCTTCCAAGGAGAGTTCAGGCTTGATTTGTTCTAGGGCCCATCTGTGTCTTTTGGCCATTCATGGTATCCTTAGCACTCTTCTCCAGCACCACATCTC
This sequence comes from Phrynosoma blainvillii, assembly GCA_026167975.1. NCBI lineage: Eukaryota > Metazoa > Chordata > Lepidosauria > Squamata > Phrynosomatidae > Phrynosoma > Phrynosoma blainvillii. The sequence goes on along the minus strand of JANUYF010000010.1, from coordinate 4,248,288 downwards.
AAATGAGTTTATTTTCTTTTTATCCACTTTCTTCACTATCTAACTCTCACATCTGTACATGGTGATGGGAAATACAATGGTTTGGATGACCCTAACTTTAGTATTTGGTATTATGGGCCTCGGCAGATGGCTAATAGAGCCGTCTCCGAGGCCAGGAAGAGGAGGGGCAGCCGCACGAGCGGCGCCCCTTCCTCTTCCTGAGGTCGCCCCTGGAAGCGCCGGCCATCCGGATGGCCGGGGCTTCCGGGCTGACCTCACGCCGCGGCGACCACACGCGCCGTGGCGTTTGAGTCAGAGAAAGTGTGCCCGCCGCTTTTGGGCCGCACTTTCTCTGAAATCTAAAAGGAGCACCAATTTGGCGCTCCTTTAGATTCGCCGGGGAGGCGCCGCAGTGAGGCTGCCTTGGTCCTGCGGCGCTGCGGACCAGGGCGTCTTGGATGCCCTCGTCTGCAACCCCCCTATGTCTTTGCATTATTGGATATTCTCTAGTTCTTTCATACCTGCCCTTCTCAATCCTAGTCTTTTTGTCATTTCGTGACTATCACCCAAATAGGCTCAGCAACTTAGATGCCACCTTTACATTTCAGACTGAAACCTAGGATGGATTCACCGCCACCCCTGACATCAGAACTATCAGCTTCCACTGCCTCTCAGTATCCATTGTTGAGGAGTGTAAATGTCAAAATGCTATTGTTTTCATGTTCTGTTTGTGAACACCCATTGGCCTCTAGTTGGCCATTGTGCAAAAAGAACATTGGGCCAGACAGCCCTCTGACATGACCCACCACAGATCTTCTTAGGTTCTTTAGTCAGCCATGCAAAATCCTTCTCTCTCTTTCCTATGGAAACTAAATCCCAAACCCAAAGCAATCTGATCTGTCAGGTTTCTCCTTAATTTTCTCTGGGCCAAAGTGACAGGTTTCCCCACTCTTTCTCCCCCTCTTCATGCTTCCCCTTCTACATCTGTAAGATTTAGGACAAGCTGAGAAGACCCACATACATTAAATGGTGCGATGGAAGCACCGAGCCAACAATAGATGGCTGTCAAGCTCAACAGCAGGGCCATGGATCTCTGATCACAGAGCTGACAGCAAGGGCCTCAGAGGGTAAACCTTTTTGCTGGAACTAATTAAACAGATGAAATTATTACACGGATATGCAGATGTTGTTTACATTTTACCATATGGTATTATTTCAGGTAATGACTCGCAGGAGGATCCCTTTCCTCTCATCAAGAAGAGATGGGATGAAAAGGAGGCACTTTTTTTTAATATGTCACCTCTCAGTTGCTAGGCAGGCAATGATGATGGCAAGTAGCATGTGGGTATCTGAAGAGAAATGACTGGTGGAATCCATGTGTGGATCTGGATTTGATCAGTTTAGGAGAATGAAAATTAAAGGTATTGGGAGAAGGTATGTGTGAATAAATAAAAGGATGGAGAAGATGGAGGAGGAGGAGACGTTACTTCAGAAGCTCTTTGAAATGTTGGGGAACATGAAAGATAGCAGCAAATCTCAAAAGTAAAATAAGTTGGATTGACAAGCAGAAGGTGAGCAACAACTAGTCCCACACTATTGTCATCCACCCACAGGATCTAGCAGAAAAATACAGCAGGCTTAGTTTTCTTTGTAAAAAAAAAAGAACTAAGTTTACTTACAAATATGAAGAGTCCATGTGCACAATGATGCAGCATTACACCATATTCATCCTGGTGGGTGTGATTGCTATCATGACAGACTGGCTCCAGATTAAGCAGCCAGTGTAGACACATCTATAGAAAGTGTCCTCCCCCCCCCCTCCCATACAAGTTACTACTGTGGTCTGGCATGGTTTCCTTTGCAGTGAACTTGTGACTGTTGTGTAGATAAGGGGGCAGGAGGAAGAAGATTAAGAGGAGGCCATGTATGCTGCCTGAACTCATTGGTGGGATCTAAACTCACTAACTACCAAATAATGAAATTCTAATGAGATAATGCCCTTGGCAATTCTAGAAGCAAGGAATTACATATTAAAGGACAGACAAAATCCTTATACTCATTGAGCAGAATTCTCTGGCAAAAGAACAATGACTCTAAGCTCCCCATTTTATGTTTTAACACTAGGAAGGAGGGCCCTGTGCCCTTGCTGAAATTGCTAGATTCCACCTCCCTTTTATTCCTAACCACTTGGCATGCTGTCTAGAGCAAATGTGAGTTGAAATCCAGCAACAATAGGAAAAGAGATTTCACCTCAATGTTAGGAAGATCTTCCTGACAGCAAGAACTCTTCAATAGTGGAATACACTGCCTCGGAAGGTACTGGAGTCTCCTTCTTTGGAGGTTTTTAAGCAGAGGCTGGATGGCCATCTGTCAAAGGAGGTGCTTTGATTGTGTATTCCTTCATGACAAAATGGGGTTGGACTTTATGGCCCTTAAGGCCTCTTCCAACTCTAGGATTCTATGAGTGTATGAACATCTGAGAAGCCACAGGTTCCCTAAATGTGCACTACTACTTCACATCTCTGTAGCAGATATCATCTAGAATAGGACTTCAGTTTTCAATCTTGAAGAGAAAGAATATTGGTATAGGTAGGTCATTATTATTAATAATAAACACCATTTTAAATTTGCCCCATAATCCAACAGATTATCCGCATGGCTAAAAACAACAAAAAGAAATAACCATACATTGAAATTCAATGCGATATTGAACATCCCTAAAACCCATGTCTGACAGCTATCAAAACTCAGATGAACTGTCTTTGAATGCAATGCTTGTTGCCTGCTAACCTAAAGCAAATTAATTAATTAATTAATTAATGACATATATTAAATTAGTCATTTTCAGATCAGCCGCTTTTCCGAGAGTGATCCCTGAGCATACGCTTTATAACTGAGATCTTGCCAATTTGGCTCCGGTTTGCAAGAATTGACAGTTCTGTCCAAACACGAAGGAGCTGCAATGCTGACATTTCCATGGAGAGCTTGACATGCCGTCCAGGCGGTTAGCATTTACAGTGTCGGGTCCATGTGAAATGTTGATAACAGGAGCTCTCCTTTTCAATAAATTTCCATTCATCATGCTGAAAAGGTTGCTCTCTAGAATTAGAGAGGCACAGGATTATCACACACAACAATGGGGAGGGGGAATCATTAATAACAGGCATTTAAGGGTGGTCAGTTAGTTAGACTTTGACACTACACAATTACCAGAGAGGAATGATCAATGATGCAAATATTAATGGTTGCTTACAGACAAAACACAGCACAGTGGTAGGATTCATAGCAGCTTCTCAATAACCCAGTTTTCTCTGGTGTGGATTCTGCTTGTCTGGACTGTATCATGCCAGGCTGGAGGGGATCATTTTGAAATTGGACTCTGCACATTTTTGTACAAAAAATACCCCGGGTTGAACACGTGGCTCATGTGACAGAACTTCACAGCTATTGCAGCCAGGCTCCACATTCGCTAGGGCTAGGGGAGAGAACACCTCTCTACGAATCTCTAGGGATGTATCCACACTGCAGAAATAATGCAGTTTGACACCACTTTAACTGCTATGGCTCAATGCTATGGAATTCTGGAAAGTTTCCTGTGGCACCAGAACTCTCTGACAGAGAAGGCTACATATCTCACCAACTTACAGTTCCCAGAATTTCATAGCATTAAGCTATGGCTGTTAAAGTGGTGTCAAACTGCATTATTTCTGTAATTTGCATGCAGCCTAGGACCTCCAGTACAACTAAGTGGCCAACATCTAACAGAAATTGACCATAGAATTGCACTAGAGGACCTACAAATGCCTAGAAAATTGTATTCTCTGGGAATCTAGGTCCTACAGCATAACTTTACTGTCACACTCTCTCAGTCTCAGACAATGGCAATCTCAAACCCTCTCTGAAGAAACTTGCCAAGAAAACCCCACAATATGGCCTTAGTGTCTCCATAAGTCAGAAACGACTTGAAGGCACACAACAACAACAACAACAATAACAAATTCTTCAATAATCTGAGGTTCCATCTGAAGAAGTACACCCACATCCCAGCAATAGCCTTTCATAGATATCCATGTGACAAAGCAGCCCATTTTAAGTAATTCTCATGATGCATCCTACATTTTACACCACCTATGTACACGATCCCAGTTCTCAGGCTTTGTGGGCAGTGCTATCTGCATTGTAAATGGGCAGTAGTTTCTGAGGCAGGGTGGTTCAAGGGGAATGAGGAAAACAGTGACATTTTGAATGCTGAAGGCAGGAGACAGGAAGAAGAGAAAGATTGATAATGTGGTGGAGAGGAGAGAGGAAAATCTATGTACTGGCATTGTGATCCTTTCTAAGATGTGATTCCATTTTCATTATAGAGTGTTGCCTATAGAGGAGATGAACTGACCACATAATTTTGGATGAGGTCCCAAAACTAAAAACATAAGACCTTAACAACTTCCTATGGAAAGGAAAGAGACTTCAATGAGGCAATAGTTGTTTTGACATCAAGATCATTAGAACGGTGTAACATTAGGCCAGCCCAGATTATAAAATGATATGTTCTAAAGAGGCAAATGATGTGCCAACTTGGAATCCTGCCATGTTGAAATAAATGCTGCACTGGATCCACTTTGGCAGAATGGTCACGTCTGGCCTGTCAGATTGTATTTTCAAGACTTAAATGTCTTGATAGATGGACATTTTCTTGACTGGAAACTGTGGAAGCAATCCAGGCCCATTAAAATCAAGTATGATATTTTTGCCTCAGATGGAATGTAGGTTTCTTTTCAGATATAATTGTTGGAACAAAATACAGGTATAAACCTGGAAACATTTGAAATAGCACTTGGGAAGAGACATTATGTGTATCAAACTGGGGAAAGGTGGTGGTGGATACCTCAACTTTTTGCCCACTCTATCACTTGGCAAAAAGAATTTGGACTTGGATTTAAGTTTTTTTCAAAACTGATCCTCTTTCAAAGCTACCTTGGGTCCCACTTTGGGTTAATGGAAGCATATACATGAAATAAATCAATGAATGAAATTATGTTAGATTCTACTGTTTACAATAGATGTGATGGCCTTGTCCTCATACACTGTACAATGGGCAATATATCAGCCAGCCATTTAGTCTAAACTGTGAGAGAAGGCTGTGTGTGTTTGTGTTTGATGAACCATTGGCTGCACTAGGGGTGTATTTATACAATCTGAGAAAATGCACAACCACTTGTAGAACTATTGCTATATGGGGTTGGGAATCATGATTCATTGAATAAGAAGTGATGTACTCTGAATATTACTAGGCTAGCCTCATTTTGTGTGGAAACAATTATTATTATTATTATTATTATTATTATTATTATTATTATTATTAAGGGAACTGGGATCTGGGCAATCCGAGCCAATTCCAGGATAAACATGCCTATTGTAAGAGCCCTGGTGGGGCAGTGGTTAAATCTGGTACTGCAGCCACAACATTATGAGTTCAATCTCAGGAAGCTCCAGGTTGACTCAGCCTTCCATCCTTTCATAAGTCATAAAATGAGTACGCAGTTTATTGGGAGCAATTGGCTTACACATTGTAAACAGCTTAGAGAGAGCTTAGTTCACTATGAAGCAGCACAGAAATGTGATGTGCTGCTAAAAAGCCATTATCCTAGGTCAACTTGACCCCTTGTTTGCCATGACGTTTCCTGGAAACCACATCAATCCCTGGCTATGAAATGCCCCCCATGTGTTCCTTACCTTTCTGTGCTCTTGCTCCTACTGGAAAGCTCCCCTTCACTGCATCAGATGTGGAAACAGGATTCCTGGCCACATGGTGATGAGAGACTTCTTAGTAGGGGGAATAAAGCAGAAAGGTAAAGAGAACATTTCAGTAGCAGGCTCCCAAGTTGGCATGGGGACAGGTGTGTAAACATCTGTCCATGCCCGCATAAACCCAGGGACTGTCTCGGATGAGCACCTAGTCCAGAATAGCATAGGCTCAGCCCATGCTTTCCTGGCCTGTTTGCTCAGGGTCCAGGAAAGCATTCTTTTATTTGAACTGCATGTTGGTGCTGAGTTCCAGGTCCATAGCTCCTGGCTAGTAGCTATGCTTTGAAAACATGATTGCCTTTTCTTAATCATAAAATGCTTTAATCATAAAATGTGCTACCTTATTTTGCACTTTGCAAAGATTTGCTTCCGAATCTCTCTTCCATATGAGTAATCTCACTGGGCTCCAGCAACTGAGCTTCCTTGGACACTTTAAGTCCAGCCTCAGACTTGATTCCCCTCCTTTGATCTCCTTCACAACAAAGCCTTGTTTCTTTCTATCTTAACCTTGACAGGCCACGGGGGACATAGATGAAAATGGAAGAAAAATTGATTACAGCCTAATGAAATGTTAAGTTAGCCCTTTCTACTCTGGGAGTTAACATTAGCAGCACAAACACTATCCTTTTGGTTCTTCTAGGTGCAACCTTGAAATGTCATGGATGTACAAAAATTCATATTTGCAAGTCATTCAACAAAACTGGAGAAACTGGGGGAGAGGGGACCCAAAAACTTTTAATATTAGCTTTAGGGATTTTGCAACTGTACTTGTTTGCATGTGTAAAATAAAATTCATTCATTGACTGTATTGTCTGTGCGCGAATCATATTGCTATAAAGTAGGAGAAAAGGTTTGGGGAAAAAATGGGAAGTAATCTCTTTCTGGGTGAAAATGCTTTATTAATGCCAACAGCCTCGCTGTCTCTTGGGCATGCATTCAACAGAGACTAGGGCAAATTGGTAGTCATTTTCAAAGTGTTTGGCAGCCTTGTGGTTCCTGGGAGTTTCTGAACTGACATCTGTGTTGAAGTGCTGTACGCAAGGGTCAGTGGGAAACCTGACTTCTAGGCCTAGTTTACTCGGCCTATGTCACAAGTCAAGACCAATATAAATTAAAATCCAAAAGCCATACTGTGAAGGCATTCTTCATTCCCTTGAGGTAGTGTGTGCAGCATGCCCGACACACACACACACACACACACACACACACACATACACACACATTTCTTTTCAGCAGTTTTCATATTTTTTCTTTCTTTCTTTTCTTAACCTCCACAAGAAGTAACCAATTGACGGAAGAGTTAAAGAAACCAAAGAAGGGTTAAATTATTCTCTTTTCCATCCACCCTTCCTTCTTTTTCTCCCCTTCATAATTTTTAATATTTTTTTTTAAAAAAAAGAAGTTGACAGTTGAGAAGCTCTGGCAAAATGATAATAATACTAGAGGCCACTTATCACCTGCAAACAATAGTCCAATGACAGGGTTTGCAATGAGCAGAAAAAATGGGAGCAAAAATGGATAGTGACAGTTGTGGAAGAAACACGGCTAAAATTGGATCCTAAGTTATAAAAGACAGGCTAACCCAATAGGCCCATGCCACTATTATGATATTAATATTGTTCAAAAATATCAAAGACAGTTTTAAAAAACAGGATTGTGTTGTGGGCAAAATAGTATGTATTTGCATGTGTGTGTGTGTGTGTGTGTGTGTGTGCTGGAACAGGGAAAATCATTTATTGTTTTGTATAGACTATAAAAGCAATACATTGCCCTGAGCAGAGCTATATATTGCCCCAAGCAGAGAATGTGAGATTTCAGGGGGGAAAGAAGAAATATATTGTGACTGCACAATAGATTCCATTGTGATAAATGTACAGTGCAATTCTGTACTTTCATACCTAAACAGAAGTAAGCGTGTTTGTAGGAGTTCAAACTCAATCTGGTGGTGTCGAAACAGATATCTGGGAGAGAAGTCCAATGTGGGAGAGAAGAAGAAAATACAAGAAAATAGAGTTGTTGTTTTTGTTGTTGTTGTTGTTGTTGTTGTGTGCCTTCGCTTCAAATCATTTCTAACGTATGGAGATCCTAAGGGGTTTGCTTGGCAAGTTTCATCAGAGGAGGTTAGCCATCACCATTCTCTTGACAATTCTCTGTTGGAGGGATATCCTCCAACTGTCTCAATTTGGTAGCCTCAGAGGATGGTAATGGCAAATCCCCTCCGAAGAAACTTGGCACAAAAACCCTGTGATAGGTTTGCCTAAGAGTTACCATAAGTCAAAAATGACTTGGGCACACACAACAACAATGATAAAATTTTATATGTATGGGTGGGGGGAAGCGAGGGGCAGAGGATGAGAGGGAACAGAATTTTTTCCTTCCCATTAGACTCAGACAAAAGCAAACTGCCACATGCTTCTAGATTTTGTCTACACTGGCCAGGGTACTTCAGAGGCAACTTGGAGTATCCTGGCCCTAGAGCTGTCCTAATACTTTCTCATTACAAAGGCTCTCCGTTCCAATGCCAGGTGGCTGTTTGCATGTGTGTCTTGCTGAGCCACCCCTGCACATCTGTTGTCACTGCCGGTCACTTTGCTTTAAGAACAAGGTGCCCAGACTCAATCCCATAGTTGGACATGCCATTTTGACCTAAAAGCAAGTGACTTGAAGTGGACATGACAGATGGGAGAGTAGGACATGCCAGACTGGCATTGGAACGGAGGGCTCTGGATTTCCTTGGAAGATCTGGAGCAAATACTATTTTATTTTAATGCATGCTAAGGGTGTTATGCACCAGTTCTGGTGCTTACCAGGCTGGCTGTCGTCCAATCTGTTCACCCCAGACTGTTGTGCAGAATTCCCACTGAGAGGACAGGGGAAAGTTGTTTTATTTGGACCATACAAATAGAGCCCTAGTTTATGTGTTCTTCCTTATGATGATGGTGGTGGTGGTAGTGGTGGTGATGGTGGTAATAATAATAATAATAATAATAATAATAATAATAATAATTTCATTTCTTTCCCATCTCTCTCCAAGGCTCAAGGCATAACAGATTAAAATACAAAAACCCATTAAGAACACACAAAGTTATGACAAACTTTTGTCATCTTGGCAACACTCTGACATTGCTTGACCTCATGTATTCTGGTTTTCCTCTATGGAATGTCACTGCGTATGTTGAAAACACCTTCTGTGGGAGAGGTTGCACAGTCCAAGGTTACACAGTCCAAGTCTGGTTTATGACAAAAACAAAAGTGTGAAAGGAGAGTGGGGGCTGTGATGTTCTCTACTAAAACTCAGAATCTGATTAGCAGACCAAGCAGCAGTTGCACAATTCACTCCGTCACAATGGTAATGCCTACTGTATTTCTGTTTAAATCATGCTTGTTATTCTACATCTTCATGTAAACTTAAAAACCATGTAAATGATTCATATGATCTGCAATTCAGATTCCTCTTCTCAATGATGGATTTTTTTCCTTATTTGTGGGGGTGAGGTAATATTCAAGAAGCCATACCAATGAGGAAGGAAGTGCTGGTGGAGGTGGTGGAAAATACAACAGCCCTAAACTATATTTCAGTTTAGCAGAGCTCTGGTGCTGTAATAAACCACAGTTCCCAGAATTCCATAGATTTGAGCTGTGATAGTTAAAGTGGTGTCAAACCAGATTATTTCTGCAGTGCGGATGCAGCCAGAGAGAAAGAGGGAGTGTAACCTCCAGTATCACAGGTGCTGAGCAGATGGAGAGGAGAAAGCTCTGGGGTTTCCCAATTCATGGGGAGAACCTACTGACCTCACCACTGGCTCCCAAAATGGGCTGAGCACCAATGGGCAGTCGGCATTGCTCCCTTCTTTTGCAAGGATGGTCAAGACAAAATGGGACATTCATAGGTACAAGCTGCATGGTGCCATTATTTTTCTGTTCTACTCCAAACACATGTGCATGCATGTACAGATGCACCACCAGCAACCATGAATTGCCTCCCACATCCTGCCAACCTATTTGATACTCCATACAACTAGGCCGTGTGACCAGCCACTCAATTGCACAAGAAATTAATTGCCCATATGGCATATTGGTGTGCCCAGTGACACATTGGCACAGCATGATCATGGTGCACCCCCCCATACATGCCCCCTTTCCACCCTTCCCCTATGACCCCTGTTAGACCAGCCAGTTTGTTATTGTTCTACTTAAATCCATTGCATTGTTGGGACCTGCCATGTTTTTCATCATTTCATTTTGTGGGTTGTGCGATGGGTCAATGGTGCAGACGACCACTCATGTGCGTGTGCATTCTGCAGCCTAGAGACACCCATTGTCTCCTTCATAGCCTTTAATGTAGCCATGCTCAGTTCTGGCAACATTTTGAGCATCTCTGGAAGCAATTCAGCACTCCTATAATCATTTCCCTCCCCTGTGGGACTGTAGCTCAAGGCCACTCCTCATTAAAGCATGCTTTGTGTTTTCCATGGCATATTGCATCACCAAATAAGATAAAATAATCCCGTTTCCTGCTCCTAGTGGCCTAGGATATTTGGCTCTGTGGCACCTTCTGAATCCACTTTCATCCCCTCTTCCCTTTCCATGTATAAAAATATCCAATGGCTGCAAAGATTAGACGCCCTGAGTGCATCTCTCATTCCATTTCAGATCCTTGGCTACACAACCTTGAAGCTGGCTGGCCTTCATTTTGTGAGAGACCTTGAAGTCTGACTTCAGGAGAAACATGTGGTACATGCATACAAGGAGGGCCCCCAAGACGACCATGCATTTGCTTCATTCTCAAGATGTGATATAGTAATCTAAAGGCAAACCCAGCCTGCCAGTTGAGACCTAAAGGGATTTGATTCAGTGTCAAAACCTTTGCCTCGGGAGGTCACTTTCTCTCTGTGCATTCCTTATAACAAAGAAGAAATGTGTGTGTGTGTTTGTGCATGCTTTTTAAAAGAAACATTATTAGCATTCCCTTCCCCATGCTTTTTCTTCATCTTCTTCATTCCTTTTTAGTTGAGTGAATTCATCAACGGGTTGTTTGTTGAACACTGCTGCCATATATATATATATATATATATATATATATATATATATATTTCCACCTCCTGAATTATTTTCATTAGAGCCTGAGCAAGGGGCTTCTGAAGTAGACCGGGTCCTATGTGAGCAAGAAGGAGGGAATTCTCTTTTTTAAATAAAATAAAATAAAATAAAATAAATCGCCAAGGCTTTCCAGAAAGTTGCCTGATTGAAATCAGCCCTATGTCAGGGGCTGTCATATCTCAGAAAAGACATAAAACACGCAGAAACATCAATAAGCAACAAGAGTCTGACAGCTCGGAGACATTCCAGCTGACAAGAAGAGAAAAGGGGTAAGGTTAGGGCTCTAGGGGAATATTTAAAATGCCTAACAGCCCGTTGAAGTGTTGGCAGGCATCAGGGAGGCCTAGAAAAGACAAGATAAAGTCTATCAGGTTATCACCTGGTTCGAGACAGATCCCTCACAGCATGACCACGAGAATGAGACAATGGCAATGTGGCCTCCCTCGGCCCCCCTCCGCCCACCCGCCCGCCCACCCACGGCAAGCCCATCGCTAAACAAAATTATTATTTTATTATTTATTTCCCAACTGTAGCTAAGGAACAGGCTGCATTTACACCAAGGTTACCCAGACAACGTTTGCATGGTAAAGATGGGGGGGGGGATTGCAAAGGAGGAGGAGTGGAGGGGGGTAAAGGAAGGGGAAAAAGAACAAAATGTAAGACAGAAGGAGGAGAATGAATATATATATATATATATATATATATATATATATATATATATATATCTGTGAGAATTCTGCTTCCAGCTAACATGTACAGAAATCGAAAAGGATTAACAAGGGTTCTTTTTTTCATTTAATTTCCTGTACACCAGCAGCTTTTGTTAAAAGATCAGAGATATTGCTATTTACTGAATTTTTAATATGATCTTTATTAAAAGGCGGCACGCATGTTTGGTTTCCCCTCTTTCCCTCTCTCTCTCTCTCTTTTTAAAACATGCATAGATATAACAATCAAAGCTAAGGAATGAACTATGCCTATTTGATTTCATTCCCTTTATATTGTTATGATGATTTAGATACTTAGTGGGGTTTTTTTTTACACACACAAAAAAAGGAGAGAAAGAGTAAAAAAATAAAAAAATAAATGCAGCCTATAGATAAATGATTTTGCGATCAACCTGAGTCTATTTTGTTGAGTAAACAATAGAGTATAACCCTTGCGGTAGGCACATACAACTTGCAACCCATAGCCCACCCACATGCATCATGCTGGCTGTGGGGTGCTAATGACAACTCATCCAGACAGACAAGCAAAACAGGGGGCTTTGCAATCCCATGGGGGACTGCAATGCACATCTAATGTGTTGTGGGCTGTGCAACTGGTGTAGGGACTTAGAAGTAGGTGTATTCTACACTCACCAGCTAACTACTTGGTTAACGATGGCCATATTATGTGTTAAGCACTTCTAAACTCCCCTATGGAATCAACTGGACACTGTTGTCCAATGTACAACATTGCTATTCAGTTAAAATTGTGCATGTGTGTTCCATCTACATGAAAGAATTAATGCAGTTTGACACCATGTTGGAGTAATGCAACCAGGGCTCACACTGTCATGACTCAGTGCTATGGAATTTGTAGTTTTGTCAGCTATTTAGCCTTCTGTGTCAGAGAGATCTAGTGTCACAGCAAGCTACACATCCCAGGATTCCATAGAATGGATACACATTATACATTAATGTGTATCATACATTCCATGCATGTCCCCATTTTGTTGTACATTCAGTTGCACATTTAGTGTTTCAACAAACAGCTTGCGGAGTACAATTAATGCACAATTCCATGTGCAGATATTCTGCTACACGGTATTTATGTAGGACTAGGAGGCTAAAATCTACATGTTGGAGTAACGCAACCAGGGCTCACACAAAAACATATCTTGTATGCCCTGTTCCCTATGAATTTAGCTACAAAGCCCACAGTAGCTGGAGATAAAATTGATTTTCACAACAACATTGTGTTCTTATAAGCCATCTTTGCTGCAATCAAAAGTATATGTAAAACAAATCTCATTCCTAGAACAGATTAAATTCTTTAAAATCTCTCTCTCTCTCTCTCTTTTTTTAAAAAGAATAATAAAGAAGACCACACTCACACACAAACACACACATAAGAGCCATCATGGTGTAGTGATTTGAGTGTTGGACTACGACTCTGGAGGGTTTGAGTCCCCATCCAGTCATGGAAATGTACTGGGTGATCTTAAGCAAGTCACACACACATAGCCCCAGAAAACCCCACAATAGGTTCACCTTAGGGTTGGCATAAGTCAGAAACAATGTGAAGAACCACCACCACAACAAATACACACACACCGCTGATGTAGACTAGGGTTGATTGACTCAGACTCAATCCGAACTCAAATTGGTTCAATGACTTCACTTTGACTCCACTCAACAATAAATGACTCACTGACTCGACATGCAACTTGAATATTTTTAGCGAGTGACTTGCTGGTGTCATTCAGTTCAAGCAGCAGGCTTGGGGAAATGGCAAATGCATTAAGCAATGGGCTTGAGACAGAAGGATCTTTCTGTATCTTTTGAAAAGCTTTAGAAGGCCTCTCTGATGTGCAGCGGGGACAGGCTGCCTAGCAGACCTCAAGCCCATTGCTTAACACGTTTCCTCTTCTCTGAGAAATATGTTTTATAGTTGGCACCCCAGACTTGAGGCTCAATGGGAAATTATCTTGAACGACTTGAGACTTGACTTATAGTTCCTCCAACCCAAGGATTTTTTGTACTTCCAAAAACCTGACTGTTTTCCAAGCCCACTAATATACCCTTCTCATGCCTCGATGACATTGTTTTGAGTACATACATGCCCACATTTTGCCCTGAATCCTATTAGTTAACTCCAACCAGAATAGACCAATTGAATGAACTGATGAATGACGAGTCAATATGTAAATCACATTGATTCACTGAGTCTATTTTAATTGGGACTAACAATAGGAAGCCTGCATGAGGTTCCTATTAGTATATACGATGAATTTCTTTCCCCCATCAACATTTCTCTGTCAAGGTAATTGCCAATAAACACATAATTCAACTGTCCAACTGTTAATTTCTAGATAAAAGTTTTCATGGCCTACATCCACATGCATGAATTGCGCTATGAAACTTGATCTGAATGACAATTGTGCTATTGAACCGAAAGACTAAATGCGTAACTAAATGCCAACCAACTGTACATGTGCATCTATACATAAGGAAAATTTTCTTCCATGCACAGTGTGTAATATCTCTCCATGTGCAATGCACAATGCTCAACCACGCACAATGCAAACCAGTGTGCAATGAGCACCACATGTGCAACTTTCCTTCCCCAACCTTGAACCGAGTGAGATTGTCTATCAGTTGAAAATGTCCATCTAATTCTATAGGGGGCTTTATCAATGCAAAGGACACTAATAGGATCTAGTTATTGCCAGTTAATTGTAGAACCAGACTTCCCCTCTCCCCATGATTTCAACACTTAACTGGATTACTTTTCTATTTGTTTGCTTACATCCCTTTCTTCCAAAGAGTTAATGTTGACATCAAGAGAGTCAACCCCTTTTTACCTCCTCCAGACAACAATCTAGTAAGATTTTGCAACTAGCTTGAGATCACTTTAGTTTCCTAACCGCAAAACTCCACCAACGCTGACAATCTTGGTGTTCAAGCTGTGATCATTTAGGCAATTTGGTCTTTAGATTTCAGTGCCTATTATAAGCCATTCAAAGGATTCCAAATTCAGTTTTCTATCCAAATGCTAAGGGGGTGGGGAGAGGAGGCAGAGGACAAAGTTGCAAAGAAAGGAATTGGCAGCTGGGAAAGTGATTTTCCCTTTACTTGCCAGTTGTACCTGAAACTGTCTGGGCAGTTTTGAAAATGTTTTCTTCCTAAATGAGACTCAGAAATTGGAAGTACGCCTTGGAGGAGGGGGCCAGGGGAGATGACAGGCTCGAAGGAGGCATCTGCAGGGGGGAATGGGTAGGCATGGGAGGGGTTAAGTATTCCTCCCTCCCACCTGCTGATTCTCTCTTTCAAGTGCTTCCTGTGCTTGCATTTATGTTATCTTGGCAAATGTGGATGGAATGCTTGCAATATGATTTTGGCGCAGTCTTTGAATTCCCACGGTAATTTTTGTCTGTGGGAAAGCATATTATTTGATCAGAGCTTCTTCCCCTTGCCTTTTTCTCCCCCCCTCCCTCTTCTTCTTCCTGAAGCTCTTGAGTTTTCCTTTGATGCCACTAAAATTAAAACTGCAGTGGCAGATAGTACCCACACTTTTCATTGGCGAGTCAGAGGTTAGAATGTGTTTTGCTGCTGTTCTATTTTGACTCATCTTTTCTTGCAGTCGCTGCAGCTCTTTGCAAGGGTGGCACAGAGATATTAATATCACCAGCATCCAAACATCATCCCAGATTGTTATGCTGTTGACTTTGTCAATCATGCAAAGGCAAGCCTCTAATTTCATGCATTCGTCTTCAGTGAGCTATATTGGAGGAATCGTGCAAAAATGTTGACATCGAGCAGAGCAAAAAGAGAAAGCAAACCAAGGCAGTTTATTAAATTATTCAAATGCACAGCAATGAGTCTCACTTATTTGTCAGGGACTTATTCCAAGGGAAGCAGAGGCTCATTTAAAATCAAGGTAGCTGAACTGGCATTAAATGTGGTTAGAGTATAGTGTCTTTAAGCATAGTGAGGCATAAGTGCAGGGATGGCAGAAAGGTGTTGGCATCTTACTCAGTCTGGTGCCCTTGGGTTCAGTGGAGCATTAATGAAAATTCAAAAGCTGATCCAAGATAGTTTTTGTACATGGGATGGGAAGAAGCACTGTCTTGGGGCACATCTACACTGTAAAAATAATGCAGCGTCGATACCACTTTAACTGCCATGGCTCCATTCTACAGAATCCTGGGTTTTGTAGTTTTGTGAGTCACCAGAACTCTTTGGCAGAGAACACTAAAGACCTTGTAAAACTACAAATCCCAGGATTCCATGGGGTGGTGCTACAGCACTTAAAGTGGTGTCAAACTGCATTTCAACAGTGTAGATGCACTCTTGGTCTTCCATTCAGATAGCAAAATATATACAGCCAGCCCTGTATATTGAGATAAAACAGTGAATATCTAAGCTCTTTTGACTCCTGTGTTGTGGATTATTGCAAATCATTTTATTGCTAAACAAAAATTTATTGCAAACACACACACAGTTTATTTAAAAGCAAAGAAATTGCACTTCTCATAAGTTTGTCCTGGATCCCAGTAGGATGTAGTTAATTAATAATAATTATATATATATATATATATATATATATATATATATATATATATATATAGTGATTAACACAGAGATACACCCCAGTAGAGAGGGGGGGATTAACAAACAGAACTGAACAGTTCAATTAATAAGCAAAATGTTTCAGCTTCCTTTTTTCTCAGTTGCTTAACATAAAAGTGAATTTGTAGCCAAGGTGGAAGTTTGGAACAATCCACTGAATATTAACAAGTGTTAACAAGAATAATAATGACAGAGTGTTCCAAACTGGCAGTAAAAACTTACTTTTATTTCAAGCAACTGGGTAAGTCAGAAACTAAAATGTTTTGCTTATTAATTGAACTGTTAAATTCTGCTGGTTAATCTCTTTCTTTCTCTTTCTTATCACTCATATACCAGTACTGGGGTGTATACACACTGCACAATTATAGCAGTTTGATACTACTTGAAATACCATGGGCTCCATCCTATGGAATCCCTGGATTTATATTTCAGAAGATATTTATAACTCTCCAGTTTATGTCCTTGAACTAAAATATTAGGTAGGGAAAAAGAATACCTAGTACTGTGCCAGGCTACAAATACTAATATTCCATTGTATGGAGCCATGACATTTAAAATGCTATCAAATTGCCATAATTGTGCAGTGTGGATAGACCCTGAATGCTTGATGGATCACCTACCAGATAGAGATAAATAGAGATGGATAGATTTAAATAATAATAATAATAATAATAATAATAATATGGTTTATTTATATACCGCCCCTCTGGCTAGCCAATCGAGGCGGTGAACAACAGAATACATTAATACATTACAACAAATTAAACAACAATAATGCAGTAATACAGAACAATACATCGAAATGAAACCCTATCCCCTTTCACCCACCCACCCATCCCCCAAACATACAAACAAATTAATAACAATAGCTAAAAAACAATGTAAAAGGTGAATCTTTCTTGTCTTATGGTCCTCCGGGGGCTGTAAGGTGGCAAAACAGTCCTCCATGGCCATAACGTGGTGCCGGCAAGATATTCTCCGGCAGCGTCATATGGCGAGGTGGAAGTGGGGTGGCGCAGGTCACACAGATGGTTTCCCGTCCCTCAGGTATTTCTCCTGAAGGCTGGAGGGGCTGGAGAGGACTGGAGAAGGTCTCCGAGCACAGACAACTTGAAATACCATGAAATAAATCTCACTCAGTCTTGAAACTTACTGGTTGATCCTGAGCCAGACATTTTCTTGCTCAGCTTGACTGCTCTCAAAGAACTGCATTGTGGAAAAATGGGTTTCCTTGAGTTCATTATAGGAAAAGCAGAGTATAAAATATGAGTAGGAAACAAATATATTTAGAGGAATAGGAAAAGGACTGCTTCTCTGAACCTCTTATCCACTTCATACCAACTTCTGCTCTTAAGTGAAATTTAAACTCTGCAAATGGGCCCAACAGGTGGGCATCCACTCTCTCCCTTTCTTCTCTACCTTTTGAGGCTATTTTTCCCAAGAAGAACTACCCTTACCATGATCTTCCACATACTACAACTATGATTTTGAAATCTATAAAACTGGAAAAGAGAGAAGGGGAGAAGGAACCAAGTATTTCCTTCCAATGCGGTAACTCCAATCAAAGGGTCGGGAACTCAGTCCAACCAACTGCTTTATTAATTTCCTTATTCAAATGTTTCCTTTAATGATAGCACAGTACTGTTAATTTCTTTTATCCAAATTTTACCCCATATCGAGAAATATAACTGATACCCTAAGCCAATTCCAGCTGTGAAACCTTGATAAGTCTCATAAAATGAGGGCTGGTAGCAAGAGGAACTGATGGCTTGGTTTCTTGCCATGTGCTTGATGTGCTTCTTCATCAAAGAGTTGGGTAGTTCCTAGATTTTCTTTCTCCTCCATTTTTCTTTCTTTGAAAAAAAAGAGTTGGGGGGGGGGGGAAGGAATAAAAGGGAGTTCACATATCACAACTGATTAATCCACAGTGGAAGATAACCCTACAATAAAGTTTGATGTCATGCCAATCTATACAAAAGTTAGCCAGGCTGGCAAGGAAATAAAGCAACAACTTGGGGTGAAAGGCACTCCTCTCTCATCCACCATATGAATGGCCAGTAGAAACTATTTTTTATAGAAAGAGCATTTATTAAAATCTTCATGATTCCAATGCCAATTCAGATTACAACACAAGGGATGGCAACAGGTTGGGTTAGCAAACTGATCTGCCCCATAAGCCATCTCTTAGCATAAAATGTTACTAGAGCATTGTGTGGAAGCTAGTAGCAGCAGCTGGTAGCTCCCTCAATCCACTCTTGAGGTGCATCTATACGAGGGGTAGGCAACCTTTCCCCTTTAAGGGCCAAGGGACTTCAGCTCCCAGAAGCCTCAGCCATGTTGGCCAATGGTCCCATGTTGGCCAATAGCTCCTGGGATTCTGGGAGCTGAAGTCCCTCGGCCCTTAAAGGGGAAAGGTTGCCTACCCCTGATCTATACCGTAGAAATAATGCAGCTTGATTCTTTCTTTTCCAGGATGTGTCCTACTACATTTTGACGTTCTGCCCAGGAGACATTTCAAAATGTCCTCCATTTTGAGCATGACTACAAAGCATGAATTTACATATATACTGGTGTTTTTAGCTTTTATTTGGCAATGTCCTACATTTTCCTTGAATGTCCTACAGTTTATGGTGTCTTGTTCTCCTTTGCAGTTATGACATCTGGCACCCTGTTTGCAGTACCCCAAAGTTCAGTCCCAATGAATTTTAGGATCAGTTTTTAGATTGCAGATAAGGATTTTTCCCCCTCCTTCATTTGTGGGCTGGTATGCTACAGTTTTTCTTAACATGGGAAAACAACAACAACAACTAAATTACTCAAAGAGTATCAAAGTTACTGTGACACAAGTTATCCAAAGGGTACATGAAAAGGAAAAGGTGAGCAGCTAACCGCAAACATTATTGGAGCAGATATTACAATTGGTGTCATGCATCATTAAGATCTTGGTAGAATATGTTTGTGTTACAGATTTGGAAAATCTTTGGATAAGTCACACCCTTTCAGCCTCGGAAGAAGGCAGTAGCAAACCCCTTTCTAAACAATTCCTGCAAAGGAAACCTCTCATGATATGCTCACCTTAGGAGATTTAGCCATGCTTAGCTTCCAGAATACACAGAAATATTCAGGAGAATATGGTGGTAAATCTAATTCAACCATCCCAAATGCTAGAATAAATTATTTCATAAGGATAGCATGATTGGCCTAATTCCTACAACTTCTTATAAAAACTATCAGCATTTCTCCATTGGTAAAACCTGGGTATTTCATTTTAAAATGAAATGTGTTTAAACTGCAAGACATGATAAAACAGTGCTGAACAGTTAGTGCTTGCATGGTAAATAGAATAAATAATTGATTAATAAGCAACAAAAATGTAGGAATATTTTAAAAGTAAAACTGAAGTCTCAACACTGGGTGGGGGGCGGGCAGGGGAAAGCAATAACACCTGCCAGTGAGCACAAGAAATCTAATGCTTGATCTTTATTTTTTAGCCCAAAGCAATATGTTTGGTGGTAGCTGGTAATGTAGTTGATGAGCCTTCATAAACTGTGTGTGTGTGTGTGTGTGTGATCTTGATGCTACGTTTTGAAACAAAGTCGCTTTTGGCCATCTTGCGGACTGCGGATTCCAAAACACAGTTAAGAAAAGAAGGAAGATGAAAGGACTTCAAGAAGCCTTTTTGCAAAAGACTGTGTTATATTTCTACCCAGAGAATTGTTTTATTTCAGAGAATTGTTCCCTGGAAAATCCTTGAGAATGAGACAGGATCCTGGGATAGGTATATTATTGTTCAGTGCCTTGCCACACTATGCTGCACTTTTTCTTGGCAAGATTTGTTCAGAGGAGGTTTGCCATTGACTGAATCTGAGAGAATCTGAGTTGCCCAACATCTCCCAGAGACTTTCTATGTTTGAATTCAGACCCTGATCTCTTGGGGTCCTAGTACAATGCTCAAACCACTACACCTTATGGCTCTTTGGAATAAGCACAAAAAGATATATAGGGATATAGATATAGATATAGATACATACATGCCCAAAAATGACAATCCCGCTTTGTGGTGGGTTTGCATGATGACCTGGCATTGCAAAGAGGTACATAATTTTGTTGTGCATTCAATTGCATATTTGCTATCTTTGTCCAATTGGTCAGTGTTGTCACTCAAGACAAGGGTTGTGTAGCACAGTTAATGTATAACTATGCATTTGGAGATGTATGCTACATAACTCCAATGTAACATTTAGATGCATCAGAGAAATAATGCATAATGATAAGGAGTGGGGAAGGACTTCATGAATGGCAAAGGTCATTAAAATGATATTGATTTTATTGTGGTAACATACAAGATGATTTTTATTTACTGAGTAAACTTTTAAAAATTGGAGGGGGGGGGAATAGTCAACCAAACTTTGGGGTATGATTCTTTAATATAAGGGGCTAGGATGAAGAACTTTTTCATGATCTTCCAGCTCCAGCATCTCTGTCAGGGACTACTCTGTTTTCTTACATTTCCTTTAAAGGGACCAAAGTCCAGTGAATTGCAAGCCCTCTGAATGGGGTTGTAATTTGTCACCAATTTTCTTCTCAAAGGAAGCAATAAATAATTTTATCAATTTTCTTCACTGCAAGAAAGACTTTGAAAGCCACAATTTTTGATGCCTATTTGCAATGTTGGACTTACTTTGCACAAATTTCACACTTGGTTGTTTTGCACAGAAAACATTTTCTGCCAAGGAAACAGCCTTTTCTGCACAGAAAATAATATTTCTATGTGGGAATATTATTTTCAGTGCAGAAAAAAAGCTTTCAGCACAAATCAATAGAAAGTCTTGCTTTCAACACAAATCAATTGCATGCAAATTTTGTGTAGAAAAAGTCTCAAACTGCAAAGATGCTCATGAATCCCAAATTCTTCTTGTCAGGGTTTCTCTGTACTCAACAAACAAACAACCAGATATTTTAATTATTTTTGAGTATTTCTAAAATATTCTTTCCATCCTTACCTCTTAACTGTGTACAATTAAGATACAGGGGGAGACAAGTTAGCCCAAGGCATAAGACAAACAGCTGGCTGGTTTTACATGCCGCAAGATGGTCACTCAGTGATATGGGATCAAGTCTCTTTACTACCATTTCCAAGGCATTCTCCACAATTGCATCAATGCAGGCTTGCGTTCCCCCTATCCCTTCTGTTTGAAAAAGAAGCCTCATTCACCCCAGGCTAGTGTTTGTTAGTAGACTGAAATGCATGTGACAACCAGCTGCAATGAAAGACCTGAGGGTGGCCTCTAGCTAGCAGATCACGCCCTTTCTGAGCAGGGACCGTCTCAGTAGCCTGTCTGCCTCCCGGGTGCTTTTCTCGAATGTCAGGTTGTAAACCTGCCCTGCTCTTGTGGAATGGGAGCAGAGAGAGGGGACGTGCTCCATTGTCTTTCACCATTAGCAAAGACGGATGACAGGTAGGAGATGGAGGTTGCCGTAAAGGCTCAGACTATTCCCTGGACATGTGGTGTGTGTGATGCCCAGCTTACAGGCTTCAAACCATTTGCTTTAGAGTAGTTCCATTGTCTTAGTTCCAGAGAGTAAAGGTCTAGAGGCCATAGGACACCCCTCTAATGAGGCTAGGCCGGTATATTTTGAATAACAGCCTGTTCATTTGAAGGACCAGCATTTCTTTCACTGTCAAGATTTCTTCAGCCTTTATGCTACAATTTTAGGCCCAGAGAGATCTAAAAAGGGAGTCATTATAGTCAGGCGATAAAAACCTAGCCCTAATTACCTAAGGCGGCAATATTATGCTTACCTACTAGGAAGTAAGACCTACTCAATTCAATGGGGGTTATTTCTGAGAAGACCTAGCTTAGAAGGTGCATCAATTGTTGTTGTTTTTTTAAAAAAGAGTATATCTCTGCATGTTACAAAGGAGACATCTACCATCGAGACCATGGTTCACTCAGGCTGAGATGCTTAGCTCTGAATGAAGTAAATGTTAACAAAAATGACAACAAAAAACCTTGCACAAGGCAGTATCAAATTGAAGTGCATATCCAAGGGTCCTGTGTTGCTACCTGCAGAGGATTCTCTTCATGGGAAAAAATAATTGAAGCCTAAAGCCTTGCTATTTCCCCTTTCCAATCTCTATCCCTTTCATGTTGGGCCTTTTACATTGGGTTTCATAGGACCCATCTGCCTAAGTTTTAAGAACTCTCTGAAACCTATCACTTCAGAACTCTGGAGCAATTGTTTTAGTCCTTCTTCTGCAAAGGCATGCGAATGTAGCTCACAGGTTGCACATGGCCTCAGACCCCACTTTTTGCAGCCTTCAAATTCCCCCTAGTTTTTTTGGCAATATTTTCTAGAGAAATTTTTTTTTTTTTTGCCTGAACACCATACTAAACTAACAAGAACACATCCCAACAACCTTTTTGCAGTTGTTAACAACCTTTGAGTTGGTCCCAACTCATGATGACCATGTGGATGAGACATCTCCAAGACTTCCTAACAACCTACCACATCTAAATGTCCTCAGTATTCCACACACAGCCAACTTCTTTTTCAACTAGCCAAGATAGCAACTGGAAATCACAGGGTTGAGAGGGATTGCAAGGACTGTTGAGTCAAACCAGCAGCCATGCAACAGTACACAATTAAAGCACTCTCAAAAGAGGCCATCCAACCTCTGTGTAAAGACCTTCAGAGAAGAGGAGTCCACCAATCTCCAAGGCAGTGTATTCTGCTCTCAAACAGCTCTTACAGTCCAAAAGTTTTTCCTAACATTTAGTTAGAATCTCTTTTCTTGTAATTTGAATCCATTAATTTATGTTCTGCTCTCTGGAGCAGCAGGTGTCACTTCCAATCAGCACAATGTCACAATGACTCTTCCAATCAGCAATTTATGATGATATGGCAGAAAAAGGAGGCATTTCCATATGTTTTTAGGTGGGAGGTTGGCCCCAAATCCCTGTGCAGTTGAACACCCCTAACCTGTGCTGCTGGGAGGAGGTAGAAAGGGGGTACACATCTAGCACAGTTTAAAAAATAATAATTTAAGAAAACTCCCAGAATCTTCCAACTAGACACATTATTCTCCTGCCTTCCCCTCTCAAAAACAAAGGCGGAGGAAAGCAAACTGAATCACTAATGGGGGTTGCAGACTGCCAGAAATAGTGCAAATTGAGTCCACTTTTAGGGTTAGGGTTAGAGTTAGGGAATCATGGGAACTGTATTTTATTGTGGCACCAGAGCTCTCTGACACAGAAGGCTCAATGTCTCAGGAAAAACAAACAAACCATGACTCCCTAGCACTAACCCTAACCCTAAAAGTGGACTCAATTTGCACTACTTCTGGCAGTCTGCAACCCCCCTAAATTACCTTCACCTCAAATAATTTTGGACTTGCAAATGTGTTACTTAAGGCAACCTTTCTGCTGCCCTTTTCAAGACAGCAGACCATGAGCAAACAAACAGAGAAAGCATATCCTTTTGGAGAGATGCTCTCACTCAAAGCATGGCAACTTTCACTCTTCCAGAGAGATCCACAACTTTCTTCCAGATTGGCAACATCATATTAGCAAATCATATTTTTAAAAGCTAATTTTAAAAGGCATACTACACACAAAAAACACCCCTGCACCGATCTGTCTGAAATTTCATGGGCATGATAACATCTTACCAAACTACTTTACCTGCAAATATCACCCATTTCTGAAAGACAAAAAACGTTACTGCTTTCATCTCCCACAATAATAACAGGAGGTGCAAGTTTCTAATTTCCATCACTCAGCTCAAGTTTGGGAATCCCACCCAAATGAGGTGTCCTCCAGGTTGGTCCAAACAAAATTTCCCATTGTAACAAAATGGAGTGAAACTAAATTTTGTGATTTGTGTCTATCTCTTCTCTCTTGAGGAAAATCATAGAAGGATCTTTCTTCTGCCTATTCTGGGAGAACTAATTTTAACTGCAAACAGTAGGCTATTGACCCTGGGAGTTTGTACTGGCAAAGTGTGTTCCCTACTACTGTGCTGAGACTGTACTATGAGGCCGTTAATAAGTATATATAGTTGCCTCCTGCTTTAAACAGCAACAATAACAATAGCAACAACAACAACAACAACAACAAAGCACCCACAGTAGAGTATTCATTGTATATATTTTCCCCTCCTCCTTCAACAACTATGCTGCAGGCTTCAAGAGTGCATCTGCCCCCCAAAAAAGAGGGAGCGGGAAAAATAATTCCTTGAACCTTGACTTTCTGTCGTCCTACAGATAATGAGACAACTACTTAAACCACGTTTTAAAAGTGCTGAGTAGCTGAAGCCAGTGCCTAATGATGTTACTCAGCTTGTTGGGGTGTGATTGACACTAAAAGTAATAAATTAGAACAGAAAATGATTTTACAAGATCCCTAGGATGACAGACAGGCTAACTGTAATATCCTCAATTACAGTTGTCACTGGATTTTATATCTGTTCCCGCTGAACTCGCCATGGCAGGGAAACAGTACAATTTCATGGGCCATTGCCAGGTCCACCAGTTGTGGGAAATTTCCACAGACATGGGAAAGCAAATGAACAATGAATTCATGTGAAAGAAAAAAGAAAGTTTGAATTTGGAATGCTATCATTAGGGAGGAAATACGTTCAAATGGTTGCACCAGAATATTTGGGCCAAGCATAATTGACATTTATGCTCAAGTGGAATCAGCAGACACAGAAATCGTGAGTTGGAAGGGACTACAAGGACCATTTAGTTCAATCCCATGCCAATCTATTCTGTTATACCAAACTTTAAGAAATTATTCCTAATATTTAGGTGGAATCTTTTCACTTGTAATTTGAATCAAATGGCATGTGTGCTGGATTGCATTTATACTACATGCATTGACTCTAACTGTCAAGGCTCAATGCTATGAAATTCTGGGATTTGTAGTTTTGTGACATATTTAGCTTTCTCTGGCAGAGTGCTCTGGTATGGGAATTAGATACCCTCACATGTGGGGATGATGTAATTTGTCACCTTGTTTTCCATACTGGAAAGACAGAGGGGTGCAAATTGAATAGATAAATAAGAAAAAAGTAATTAATATTTACACTTTCTCCCTGTCTCTCCAAATTCTCTCCTGCATGTGCGCTACATATCCTCTCTCTGTGCTAATTCCTACCTCAACTTATTGTTTTTGTAATCCAGTCCACAAATGGAATTGGACATAAACTGGAAGAAAAGTGATGTTTGGAGAGGTACACCCTTGGGAAAGAGGTACACAGATACACCAGCACTCATTAAATGTGTAGTACTTTTTCTTCTTTAAAACAGGTCCGATCCTCCAGTTAGGCAATAACTGGAATGACAGAGGTTGCCCTTCATTGAGTTTGCCCCAGGTTTGCCTCGAGTGCCAATCCTCCCTCTGACTATGTTGCATTAATTACACAGTTGTTGTTCCTTCTGCTTATTTATTTATGTCATTTCCTAACTTATAGTATAGCCTAAAAGCAATGTGGATACTATTATGCCTTCTTGGCTAGAACTGATGGGAACTTTAGCCCAACACATCCAGAGGGCACAAATTTTGGGGGGAATTTTTTTTTTTGCCAGGTTCCAGCAACGGAAATAATAACCAAAGCCTCCATCATGCTTGCTTGTATTGTGGTCCTGGGCAATGCTCACTATTTTCAATGGAATTCATACAGGAAAACACTATAGTGCAATATACTCTTTGTTTGTTTGTTTGTTTTTGTTGTTGTTAACTTCCCTTGAGTCATCCCCAACTCATGGTGACCCTATGGGTGAGACATCTCCAAGACTCCTTGTCCTTCACTGCTCTGCTCACATCCTGCAAATTCAGGCCCGTGTCATCCCTGATTGAATCTTTCCATCTACTGTGCATTCTTCCTCTCTTTCTGCTGCGTTCTACCTTTCTTAAGATTATTGTCTTTTCTAGTGGGTCATGCCTTGACCGAGTAACCACTGCACCTGGTGGTGCAGTGGTTAAATGCCTGTACTGTAGCCACTCACTCACAAACCACAAAGGTGTGAGTTCAATACCAGCCAGGGGCTCAGGGTCAACTCAGCCTGGCATCCTTCCAAAGTTGCTAAAATAGTACCCAGCTTGTTGGGGGCAATTAGCTTACACATTATAAACCACTTAGGGGCTGCTTAAATGCACTGATAAGTGGTATAGAAATGTACTTGCTGCCTTCTCATGATGTGTCCAAGATATGATAGCCTCAGTTTGATGATCTTGGCTACCAGGGAGATTTCAGACTTGATCTGTTCAAGGACCTATTTGTCTATCTTTTTGGCTGTCTGTAGTATCCTCAGCACTCTTCTCCAGCACCACATCTCAGATATATGTCCAAATGTGCTCTTTGTATGCTGATAAAAATTTCCATTGACTATTTTTGGAGGCTATTGGAAAGGGAACATTTTCCATTTCACAGAACTCTGTCATAGATGTGCCAATGGTATATAGTAGGTCCTCCATATCCATTGAGGTTTGGTTCTGGGACCCCTCGTGGATACCAAAATCCGTGGATGCTCAAATCCCATGATATGCAGTGGTGCAGCAAAACGGTGTCCCTTATATAAAATGGAAAAATCAAGGTTGCTTTTTGCATTTTTGGCAGGGAAGGGGGAATATTTTCAAGCTGTGGATGGTGGAATGCAGAATCTGCAGATATGGAGGGCTGACTGTATAGTACCACACATTTCCTGATGGACAACCTGGGACTTGTAATGTATAATTAGACCTTGACTGGTGCTAACACAGCAATACACACATGCTGTAAAGACTATCAGTAGAATACTATATGACCATTACATACTACATAATAGCATCATAACTACAATGCAATGTAATGGATTCCAGCCAGACTCCCCTCCCAACACCTCTTACTGATAAGCAGCCACTGGAATCATTGGGGGTCCATCCCCCCCATCGATCAAGAAGTCATTCCCATCCCTCCTGTGAATGGCATTGATTGGATGGACTATATTGTATTGTATAATACCAATAAAAATATGCATGTTTTATCTAGTTTACTGTGCTATTGGTCTTTTTAAATATAATTTGATTAATATTTTGCTTCCTATTTTTAGAGAACAGATTCCCAGCTTCATGGGATAAAAAATATTTTCTCTCTCTCTCATTGGAGTAATAAATTTCAGTTTCACAAATCTGGGGAAAAATTCTTGCAAACATGCCTTCACAGTTAGCTTTTTTAAAAAATAAAATAAAATAAAAATAAATACATTTGTACTGTGAGGAAATTCCTTGGAATACATCTTCTCCAAATTTAGGGACAGAGATATGGTTACTAGAGTCCCCCCAAGTATTCCCCCTCCCCAGCATCATATTTAAACTAGCAATGCACATATACAAGCTTGCTAACCACACTGGAAATTTGAGGAATATCCATTTAAGAATTATTCTTTTTCCCTCCTGAAATGCAGTGGAGATTTGACATATTAAAAATTCATTTCTAAAATTTGCTGCCAGGACGGCAAATGGTGGACATTTACCGGCAGACGTCACAAAAAAAGAAAAAGTCATATCCAGAAAATAATGTTGGTATGTTTTGATCTATTAGATTGGGTATTTCTGTAATTAATGTGTTAGAATATGTAAGTAAAATGTGGCAGCTGTTCATGAGCAATAAATCATTACTCTGTATTATTCAAAGGCAATGCAAAAAGTTGAATGAAAAACTGGAATGAAAGTTGACTGTATTCTTCAGATTGTTACGTTTGTTTTATATGAAGAATCTATATATCTTAGAAAGGAAGGTGAACCTACAAATGTTTTTGAATTACTGTAAGTTTTCACACACAGCCTTGTTGGGTTTGGGTCTTGGGTTGTTCAATCCAGATCTTTTAAACTATTTTCTTCTTAAGTACAGTGACCATTTGTGGCACAGTTTTCCCCTTCTTCTCCATTACCTCCTCCTCCTTCTCCTTCTTTAATACTGTATAAATAATTTATGAATCCACCTTACCCATATTTTTTTTTTTAGCTGAGAGCCAGATCGAAAGAGGGAGAATTGCATCTTAAACTCTATTTACAAATTTACCTTGGCCGGCCCTTTTGCCGCCAATAGGAAATGGGGCTGCATATTTAATTTGCTCTTTTGTTACGATGGGGCTTAGGTTAGTTAATTTCAATTTTCGATTTCAAAAGCTATCAAATATGGCTCGGATGAGAAATCAATTTTTCTCAGCTGCTTCTGTTTTTATTCTTCCTCACCTCTTTTTTTTTTTAAAGCCCTGGAA
The DNA here is from genome assembly GCA_026167975.1 of Phrynosoma blainvillii. NCBI lineage: Eukaryota > Metazoa > Chordata > Lepidosauria > Squamata > Phrynosomatidae > Phrynosoma > Phrynosoma blainvillii. Next base: position 4,219,803 of record JANUYF010000010.1, on the reverse strand, counting down.
GGAGGCCGGATTGGCCGAGGCAAGCCCATGTGATGGCAGGAAAGATTAGTTCACTGGACCCCATGTTTCAGCCACCTCAATTACTGGCTGCCTCTTGTAATTTAGCCTTATAACACCTAATTTCGAGATGGAACTCATATTTAATTCATGAAAGCTTCCACAAGAGTAATTGTGAAATAAATTGCCATAGAAAAATATGCATTTGTGACTCGTTTTAATTTTGCATGCTAGCACCATGTTATCAGTAGTAGTTGTTTAACACTTTCGTGTGTATGCAACACACACACACACACACACACACACACACACACACATATGTCTGTACACACACACTTACTTATTATTATTGCATCACAGTGCTAGTTAGGCATGGGTGTTTTGATTTCTCATTCCCTGATCTTGCAATAGCCATTGACTCCTTTGCAAAACACTCCAGGTTGGTAACATTTTAACTGGAGGTGCAAATATATATATATATCATGGAAACTTATAATCTCCTAATTATTGAGTGTGTTTCTCTGATCGACTCCTAGCTTCCAGAGTCGCTGATAAAATGCTGGTAAATGCCAGTTAAATGACATGGATCATTTTGAGGGCCAGGAAAAATAACCGCCGTTTAATTTCCGTAATGTTTTAAACAAAGCCGTTCATTTCATATCTCGGCACTGATGGGACATGATAACATTGGGGTGCTAGGAATCACCAAAATAACGCTTTTGCGTGCACATGGACACACAAATGCACACACCATTTTGTGTCCTGTCCCCCCCTAAATATCCCTGTTGCCGAGGCAACAAGGTGGGTGAGGCGCCCAACTGCCAACTCAGCTGTCATCCCTTCACCCTAAAAGCCTCATAATTGCTTTTATTTGCATATGACAATTAGGCAGGATGGCTCACAGCAAGAGAACCAACCTCGCTCTCTCCCAATGCACAAAACGCCAGCCTGTAATTTATAAAAGATACACGCCATGTGGTAGCGCTCTAAAGTGGAGTGATGAGCTCTTTCATGTGATTATAAGCCATTAACAAAAGAAAACATCCCCTTTTCAGGCTATATTTAAAAAAAAAAGAAAAGAAAAAGGCCTATCTGGTGTGAACTTGCAAAAAAAAAAAGGGGGGGAGGAGAAAAAGAAATACCCCACAAAGTTTGTTCTCCTGCACACCGAGGCTCTTCACCTTCTCGATCAAGTTGAACTCAACATAGAAAAAGAGTCGCATTGCAATACTTTATGAATAACCGTGCAATCGGCAACAATGGCAGGTCAAACTCGGATCCCAATTTTCCATTTTGCTTTACGGGGCTGCCGTAAATGAATGAGAGCTGCCCCGAAACAAAACAAAGCCAAACAAAACCTACATGCACTCACACACTCACACAAAACAATCATACTGCCATTGTTGGAACAATAATAGCATGGACTAATATCATAGTCGGGCTAATGTCGCGTAAGTGTGATCAATAAATGTTGAGGGGTCTGGCTTACGAAAGGGAGAGGACACATCAAATGGTGCTTGCTTAGCACTTTAAAATATCAAAAAATGCTGCATTCTTGCAAGGCTAGGCATTGGACTTGGGTTTTGTTTGTCCCCCCCCCCCATGTATCCTTTCTTTTAAGAACTGAGAGATCATGGGATTTACAGTTTGGTGAGGCTCCAGCATTATTTGGCAGAGAAGACTTAAGACCTTGTAAAGCTAAAAAAACAACCCAGAATTCCATAGAATGGAGCTACAGCACTTACAGTGATGTCAAATGGCATTATTTCTGTCTCAAGAGCTGCTGGAGATATTATTATTAGCACCATTCTTGAAACTTCCTTCAACAATCCATCTATTTCACTTTTCTATATAAACTGGGGATATTCTTTAGAAAATATTTATGGGTCTGGAAGCATTGAACAGGTTTTTGTTTTTTGAATATCTTCAAATGTATCAAGATGGTGACCCACTCCATCGATTATGGTTCCATCCCGTTTGAATGTGATCGCTACATCTCCCATGATCCCAAGCCATCATGAAGTTGTGGTTCATCAGAGAACTTGCATGCTCTCAGGGCATTCTCACTTAATTGCATTGGAAAACCAAGACATGCAAATAAGTGAAAGCACCAGTAAAATTGTGATATGCCTTATCTATTTGTTTGTTTTGAATTGTTGTATAACCTCTTTCAGCAACAATCAAAGTTCTCCGAATAGTTTACATAGCTCAAGGTTGCTCACAGATATATTTCCTTAAAGTTGTTTACAGGCTCAGCAGGGGAGAATGCCTATTTCAAGAGAGTCATCTGCCTGATTTGAGCATAATGATAAATCACAGTTTAATATTACATTTCTTGAACATGCTCTTTCTTTCTTGCCTTTGGTATGCCTGCAAAGATATCTGAAGCTTTCACCACCTTACTGAACTAGCCGCAGTTTGTTCTTTCACTCCAGACTTGAAAAGTTACTTTTAATGAATGCAACCATCTGTAACTGGACAGTGGTAGAAAATTTACTCTGAGTTCCACAGCATGGTCCCACCAATGCTCTTTTATGGCTGGCTACAGTAAGCTATTAAATGTCATTAGATCCCACTATTACTTAAAAGTTACTTTCCTAGTTTTAGTTTCCCATGAATTAGGAAATGCAATTAGTCTGAAATGTGGCTGAGCAGAAGTAGCATAGGTCCAAAACACATTGGAGAAATAATCTGGTTTGATGCCACTTTAACTGCCCTGGCTCAATGATAGGGAATCTTGGGAACTGTAGTTTTGTCAGACATTGAGCATTCTCTGTCAGAGAGCTCTGGTGCTACAACTAACTACAATTCCCTGAATTCTATAGCCCTGAACCAGGGCAGTTAAAGCAGTCTCAAACTGGATTATTTCTACAGTGTGTCTTGGATCATAGACCCAAGTATGATTGTAAGTTGGCATGTTTGGGGTGGCGAGGAAATGTCTAGATGATATCAGGCATCTAAGGCTGCATTTATGTTGTTGTTGTGTGCCTACAAGTCATTTACAACTTACAGTGACCCTAAGGTGAACCTACCATGGGGTTTTCTTGACAAAATTTGTTTGCCTTTGCCTTCTGAGGCTAGAGTGTGTGACTTGTCCAAGCTTACCTGGTGGATTTCCACAGCTAAGCAGGGATTCAAACCCTGGTCTCCAGAGTCATAGTCCAACACTCAAACCACTACACCATGCTGGCTCTCCAAAATATTTATTGTTGTTGTGTACCTTTAAGTCATATTTGACTTATGGCTACCCTAAGGTGAACCTATCATGGGTTTTTCTTGGCAAGATTTGTTCAGAGGCAGTTTGTCATTGCCTTGTCCTGAGGCTGTGAGCATGTGACTTGCCCAAGGTCATCAGTTGGTTTCATGGCCAAGCAGGCAATCAACCCCAGTCTCCAGAGTCACAATCCAGCATTCAAACCACTACACCACACTGGTTGTCTTAAAATAGTTCTACCCCAGCCTATATCTTAAGATTTCAGATTCCAAAAAGCATTAAGACAAGTGTCGCAATTTAAAACAGTAAAATAATTAAATGAACTAAAAACATATGAAGCTGCAGTAATAAGTTAAAAACAAATGTAAAAGATTTTAAAAGTTTGTCAAATTATATACTATGTATTTGGGATGAGTTAATGAGGTCCAAAGGCTTTGATGAATTGCCAAGTTTTAACTTGGTACCAGTCAGACCTCCAAAAGAAGGGCATTCCACAGTTGAGTTGCCACAGCAGGGAAGGTCCTCTCCCATGTCCCAACACAATGTATTGATCTCACTGGTACTGGACACTGATCTCAGCTGGTACTGGCTACAATTCCAAGATTTGGTACCCAAAACTGACCCACTTCACTGCTATAGGATAAGCTTTATTTGGGAAATGGATGCAGAACATGGTCTATGACAGAGACAACAGACTTTTGCAGACTGCCAGAAATAGTGCAAATTGAGTCCACTTTAAGGGTTAGGGTTAGTGCTAGGGAATCATGGGAATTGGTTTTTTTCTGAGACATTGAGCCTTCTCTGTCAGAGAGCTCTGGTGCCACAATAAAATACAGTTCCCATAATTCCCTAACCCTAACCCTTAAAGTGGACTCAACTTGCACTATTTCCAGCAGTCTGCAAAGGCCCAACATCACCATCCTTTAACTGATGTATTTCAGCATCTTCTCACAAGTGATAGAATCAAACCCCCTAAACAAGGAATTCTACCTCAACCATCCTAGGGTCAACCCTCAAGATCCCCAAGGCTGAATAACAGATCCATTGAGTGGAAGTGCACCCTACAAGGGCCAGGCAACTGGAAGAAGGATCCTCGGGTTTTTAAGGGCTGAACCAAATGTGATCTGGCCAGGCATGACACATGTCTCATCCTAATAGCTATGAAAACAGTACAAGGTAGTTTGTTAACAGGAAGATTTGTTCTCTTGGTCTTTTCCCAGCTGCCTCTTGTATGAACTGCTGTGCTGAAGTGAAACCATCTTACAATGCCTTGAGTTTATTGCTATGTGCGGCAAGGTCATCTTCAATTTATGGTTACCCTATGAATGAGAGCCAATGTGGTGTAGTGGTTTGAGTGCTGGATTAGGACACTGGGAGACTAGGGCTCAAATCTCTGCTCAGCCTCAGAAGAAAGCAATGGCAAACCCTCTCTGAACAAATCTTGGCAAGAAAACCCTGTGATAGATTTCCAAAGGGTCAAATCAAGAATGACTTGAAGGCACACAACAACAACAATGGATGAAAGACTACTGAAACAGCTAAAGTGGTATCAAGCCAGCTAAAGTGGTTACAAAAGTAGAGTGAAGATACAGTCTAACTCAAGATGGAACTACAGTTGCCCCTCCATTTTCACAGACTTGAAGTCCGCGTCTCTTGCCCATTCGTGGGCAGCAAATGGAGGGGGACAAAATGGGGCAGTCAACCATGGGCATGCACCCCCATTCAAGCCTATGGGGCTTGAATATTTTCAGTTTTCCATTTTTGCAGGGGGGTTCAGATTGCATCCCCCATGAAAATAGAGGAGCAACTGTATATACTGTATCCATCACTAGATCTCCATCACAAGATAGTGAAACAAACCATACAACTGTGGTCATGTAAAAAGATCTTTCAACAAAGATTATTTCTATGACCAGATTTTTTGCTCTTTCACTCTTGTTATTTTTCGGTGTAAGGTGCTCTGAGTGACTCAACAGAACCCTTCCCCCTCCCCCCCCAAAAAATCAATGAAATCTTATACAAGTGCAGCATTAATAATAAATTTGCAAACCAACAAAGTCTTAACCTGATTTCTGACTCATTTCTGTACCTCAGCTGCAAGGGACATGAACTACTAAGGCTGACACTGGCCTTTTCTTTCTTTTTTTCTTTCTTTCTTTCTTGGAACAAAGTCTCTCCACTCCTACCTTCACCACCTCCTCCCCCATTCAAATCTCATCTGAGAAGAGCTGGAATGAAGCTGTCACTCAGACCTGCTCAGGGACCTGTCAGCAAAACACTGAATCTTTTCATTTTGATGGGTCAACCCGCAATCCCCATGAAAGAGAAGTCCGTGCCATCATGGGTCCCCCCCTTTCCTTTTCGTAGGAATCCTGAATTCTAATGAAACTCCTGATCGCTCAATAAAGGCAGGGACACAAGGAGGTAATACACCATAGATCAGAGTGAAATTTGTATTTCATATATGTCTGTGTTTTCCCATCCCCAATCCTATTATTCTAATAGTTCAGTTGGTTCACAAAAAGTTTCTCCAGTTGTTGTTGTTGCTCCATCCCTTTGTTTCTGGTATGTGTCCCCCACAAAAAAACCCTCCCCCATATTAAAATCAGGCTTGCAGTATTAAGATCTCCTTTTATTTTTATGTGACAGTGAGATTAAGTAGCCATTCTAGCAAAATAAAAGGCCATGGCACACATTTTCTTGGGTAAATATTCCCCCATTCCTAGACCTCATGCCCAGATATTTGAATTTTCACCTATGATGCCATATTGGCGTCTAATAGACCCATATGTAGGAATAAACAGAAATATTCACATTAGCATGCTAGAAGATCAACCTTTTTATTAAGATTGCATAAACCCAAAGTCTCACTCCCTTCCTCTTCAACTTTTACACCCAAGATTAGTGACTACTTATGGGTGATTTAATAGAGGAATGAAGGATGGTGGTAGAGATGCCTGCAAAAGCAGCATAATTTATAGGCAAGCCTGATGTATTCTCTTTAAAGTGGCTTTATTAACACATGTGCTTTATGTGTTTAAAATATGTATGAATTCACAGAGCCTTTAATGTTGCCTGGCACTGAACACTTTGTTTATTTTAACAAGGGGATAATTGTATTTTGCTAACTGTTTCTCTTTCTCCTTCCAGTTTGGATCATTAAAGGAGATATAAGGCAGTTTGAAGATAGAGAGAAAATATTCTGCCATGAAACTGGGTCTGGAGATTTGTATTTTATTTAGAGTTCATGGGTTAACTGCAAGTCGGCCCTAATAATTCCATTTCAGATCATCTCTTTCCTTTTTCTGATGATTAAAAAACACACAACTTGAATTAAATTAAATTAAATAAAAACACACACAAACAGCTATGAAAACCAATGTGGTGCAGTGATTTGACCATGGAGACCAAGGTTTGATTCATCGTTCAGCCATGAAAACCCACTGGGTGACTTTGGGAGAGTCACACACTCTCAGCCTCAGAAAACTCCACAATAGGTTCACCTTAGGGTTGCCATAAGTCAGAAATGACTTGAAGGCGCACCACAACAAATACACTAGCAAACATTATGAGGAACACACACCTTGCCAACACCTTGGGGGATAACTGCAAACAGAGAAAGTTGCCACAGAAAAGAATGCAAAAATTTCTAAGCACTGAATATACTGATTCAATGGAGAGAAAATTGATTTTTGTTCTGTATATGTGTGCCATATGTGCAGTTGATCTAACTGATTATCATATATTGATCCCTTCTTCCTTAACTGTGAGAACACCCACATTCTCCTAATTCTATATATCGGTTACTCAATAAAACTATATTAATGTTGCCATAGCCTGTGCTACCCAACCGTTATTCATTTTCAAGATAATGTGTGATGTGACTTGTTTTTGATGCTCCAACAGTTCTCCACATTCCCTTTTCAATCTATAATTATATGGATGCTATTCAGTCTTGAAGAAGCACCATCTTCAAACTCTCACTTTTCCCATGTGTGCTGCACCTCATTTTCTCTTGCTCCCTTTGTCTAATGCAGTTATTCTTAACTTTTTTTTAAAAAAAAAATCATTGTCCCCTTTTATATTTCGGTGAAGACTATGAACACTCTCTCCAGAAAAAAATGCACACACACACACACATGCAGAATTGTGTTTCCCATTTATTTTATTGCACTGGAAATGGATTTTCTTCACATACGAGTCACAAATGGATATATATATATATATGAAACCCTTGAAATAGCTAAATGAAATATCACCATGACAGGAAGAATTCAATGTAACAAAAAGTAAAATAATAATAATTTTTACACCTAAGCCATGAATCCCTTGAAGACTACAGACAAATCCCACCAACACTCTGGCCAGTTCATGAATTTTCATTAAATTATAACCATTATAAAACCCAGGTACTGCTAAGAGCAGAGTGCAAGCAGAATCATCTATAGTATCATCATCATCATCATCATCATCATCATCATCATCATCATCATTTTGCTGCCTTTGCATTCTCACTATTGTCTTGAGCATAATAGAAATTATTATTGGAATTGCTAGTTCTCTCCATTGTTGTTGTCGTTGTTGTGTGCCTTCAAGTAGTTTCCATCTTACGGTAGTCCTAAGGCAACCTTTCATGGGATTTTCTTGGCAAGTTTCTTCAGAGGGGGTTTACCATTGCCATGCCCCAAGGCTGAGAGTGTGAAATGCTCAAAGTCACCCAATGGATTTACATGGCTGAGCCGGGATTTGAATCCTGGTCTACAGATTGCAGTCCAACACTCAGGCCCCTGCATCACGCTGGCTCTCTAGTTCTTTCCTACTACTTTTCAGCATAAAACACTCTTTGCCATTCCAATTTATAACATCAACATAAAAATCACAAAGAACAGTACTTTCTGAAATTATTGGTAGAATCACAGAGTTGGAATGAAATTCAAAGGTCTTGTAGCTTGCCTTTCTGTCAATGGAAGAAATCTACTACTGTGGTTTCTCTGATACATGGGTGTTCAGTCTCTCCTTCAAATCCTCTAAAAATGGAAAGTCCATCACATCCCACGTCCATCTGTTCTACTGTTGAACTGTCAAGAATTTCTTTCTAACAATACATCAAAACCATTTTTCTCATCATTTGAACATTTTGGAGCAGGAGAAAAGAAATGTGTTTTGCTGTCAATGTGTGTCCTTCAAGTGTCTGAAGCTACATGTCACTTCTTAAGGATAAATTCATTCTGAAGGTTCCCAACTTGTTTCTCCAGAAGGATTGGTCTTCAGGTCCTAAACCAGAGACTCTTCCATATGACACAGTTATAGCACAATGATTTCACTTTAACTCAGTGGTCCTCTGCTATAGAATCCTGGAATTTGGAGTTTATGGAGGGTTATTTACAATTTTCTGCCAGATGTCTCCAGCCAGATGTCTCACATCTGACTACAAGCCCTAGGATTCTACAGGATGGAAGAATGCCAGATAAAGTGGAATCATAATATTATAACTGTATAGTGTGAAAGGTTTCCATCTTTGTTGGCATACTCTGGACACATTCCAGTTTTTCTGATGTGATGATGTCCATAAAGCATTGAAAGAACATAACAATTGCCTTGTTTCATTGGATCCAACCAATTCAGCACTCTGCTTGCAGCACCAGTACCTGAAAACTTCACAAGTAGAAGACAACCAGGATGGCCATCCTCCCGCTGCTCACAGGTGGGTTGCTTCCATATACAGATTTTCCATTTAGTTACCATGGCTTTTAGCTATGGAAGCAAAACTTGTATCCAAGAGCCATAGTTGTGAAGTGTAGGTGAGGTGATGCTCCTGAATCATTTTGTTGTCGTATTCCCTTGGGCCTAAATTGTCAAGGGGAATACAGTGGGCCCTTACTATCCACTAGAGTTTGGTTCCAGGGCCCCTGTAGATACCAATATGCATTGATGCACAAGTCCCATTATATACAGTGGCAAAGTAAAATGGCATTCCTTATATAAAATGACAAAAGCAAGGTTTGCTTTTAGGATTTTTCAAAACTATTTTTAGGCCATGGATGGTTGAATCTATGCATGGAGAATCTGTGGGTATGGAGGGTTGACTGTATGTTTATGGTATGTATGGTCAGAGCCAAAGTCATATTGATATTTCCAACTAAAGTAAATCTGGGGTGGGGGTGGGGGGGAGAGAAACTTTTCAAAAGCTATCCAAGGTGCTGAACCTATTTAGAGGATGGGGTACAGCATCTTATTTATGCAGTTAGTTAGTTGTTTAATTCATTTATGTCCCACCTTTTACCCAATAAGGGGACTCATGGGAACTTACAATTTATTTTAAATGGCACAGATTGAAAACTGTACAAAACCATCACTTTTTTTTTTTACAAAGTATAAATCTAAAAGTTACATACAAAACAACTGAACAATCTATAGAGCTCAAACTAATTAAGATAATTAGAGGACCATACAAAAATTAGCAGAACAACACAACAAACCATTAAATGGCCATCACAGTAAATCTCTAAAACCCTGAAAGAATACAAATGTTTGTACTTACAGATGGAAGGGGAGCAAGGAGAGAACAATCCAAGCCTCACTTTATTGGGAGCTCATTTGAGAAGGCTGTCTCCTTGTTTCCATCAAATGGACGTGAGAAAGTAGTGGAACAGAGAGAAGGGCCTCTCCTAGAGATCATAGCTCTCTCACAGTTTCATTGAGGGAGATATGCCCTGGTATCCTATTGGAGCCTTATGTCTTTATAGGTGGACACATCTGTGGGAATTAGAATTGTTATGCAGTTGCATAGTATATATATTTAGTAGAGGGCTGTTGTTATTTCAATATATATTAGAGCCAGCAGAGTGTGTAATGTGCATCACACAACTATCTTGGAAGTGTGCAATTTTTATCTGTGCAAGATGCTACACATTATTGCGTGATGCACATTGATGCCTGGGTGGTGGTGGAGGATGAAGGAGGCAAATTGTCCACAGATAGTCAAAATGTGTCAAAATTGTCACCACTCCTAGGGCAAGAGTGGGTAAATTGGGGCTTGTGGGCTGCATATGATCTCCAGGGCCATTTTGTAGCATCCAGGGAGCCCTGGGTTTAAAGCCTTTTTAAAAAAATAAAAATAAAATAATAATAATAATGGAATGATGTACTATAATTTGGAACAGAAAATGCCCTAAAATGATCCCTAGGAGTGTGAAGGCCATTTTTGCCACTTTGGAGGACCTTGGGTCATCCAGGGGTAAAAAATATATTTTTAAAAAATAAATAAATACATTTTTAAAAAATGCTTAGCCCCAAAATGCTAAACCCAAAAAGGCACAGCAGCATGGTGAGAATGTCCACATGTTCCCTAGAGGGTGTTCTTTGTGGGGGGAGCATTTGGGTACAGTGGGAGATATGGCCCTCCAAAAGACCAAGGGCCTAAGCAGATGGGCAGCCATGGGCCACCCTGGGAAGCTGTGGCTTGGGGCCAAGGTAGCCGCACTCCTTGGCCCCAACCCGCAGTGTCTCAGGCACTGGAAGGAGTGCTAAAATAGCGCTCCTTTCGCAAGACGCCGAAGGAGCACCGCAAGAGGCCTTGGGCGCACCTTCGGCGTCTCTTCCGCTGCAGCGTGTGTGGACGCTGTGGCGGAAGTATGTCGTCGGAGCACCGGTCGTGCAGAGCGATGAGCGCTCCAATGATGTGTTCGGGAAGGAGTTGGGGCACCCAGTGTGAGGTTTCCCCTCCCCTTCCTTGCCTCAAAGATGGCGCAAAGTGCCATCTGCTTAGGCCCAAAGAGAGACTAAGGCACTCCTCTAACCTTTAATAATTGCCCACATTTGCCCTAGGGGGTGTTTGGGGTCATTTGGAAATGTCAAATAAGGGCTAGCATGGTTTAGCAGGCTGAGTGTTGGACTACAACTCTGGAGACCAGGGTTTGATTCCTAGCTTGGCCATGAAACCCACTGGGTCGGCTTGGGCAAGTCATACTCTCTCAGTCTCAGAGAAAGGTAATGACAAACTTCATCTGAACAAATCCTGCCAAGAAAACCCCAGGATAGGTTCACTTTAGGGTTGCCATAAGTCAGAAATGACTTGAAGGCACACAACAACAATAACAATATGAAACAAGCCTATGAATACCAGTTGGGCTTTATTTCACAAACAATTTCATTTCCCATTGTACTTTCTGCACTCGTCAGAGCAATTCAAAAACTTTACCATCAGTTGAAGAATGGTGTCCCTTCTATTTTTCAACTGGATGCTTACATGCTTGTAAAATAAGTCATCCAATTACCAGCATTGTGCTTTCTCCCAGCTCTATGAACCCAATCACAGACTTTCAGTACATTCGAGCTATTTTCAGATGGACTTAACCATGAAACATAGTACCTTAATTGTGGACTAAGGATGTGTGATCACATTATTGATGTACTGTGGTCAAAATATTTCAGACCAAAACATTTTCTTCTTTTTTGTCAGGCATGGAATGATTGCTTGTTGAAAAGAAGCAAATGGAGAGTACAACAAATCTTTTTTGTTTTGTTTCCTAATGGATTATTCTTCCTTTTTGGGAGGTCAGAGCATATTTGCATTCGTGTGGAAGGATAATGTGATCATTTACTTTGGAAGAGTATGCTGAGATCAGTTGTGTCATGGTTAGGCAGTTGTTTGGGCAAACTGTAAGTCTAGGTATCAACTTATTTCTGAAACGGAAGGGGAAATTTGAATATGTTGGCTGATCCTGCATAAGAGTCCATGATGTGTAATTTTGCGATGACAAAGCTGGGTTACCGAGATGATGCTAGAGGTACCAACAATGAATCTCTTACCTCATTCACATAGTTTTGTGTGCACACTCAAGGATTTCTTTACAATCCATCTAACTTTGCACTTTGCACTTTCAAAACAATAGGCATACAAAAATGTCTATATTAGGAGAAATTGACATGACAGTGTGTGTACTTTTTTAAAAAAATCTATATATATTATCATGTACATTTCCCTTAATACAGGGATTTCTGTGCTGAGTTTTGTCCTATATAAATACTTTTTGCAAATAGTTTCCCCTCATTTAACGCATTTTGCACATCATTTTCATTTTTGTACCTTCATTTCATGGAGGGGCGAGCTCTGTTAAAATCAATGAGGCATGCTTGCGCCCGCCCGTGGGGGCACTTCCCATTCAAGCCTATGGAGCTTGAATATTGGTGAGTCTCCATTTTCACGGGGTGGGATGGGGGGGTCCAGAACAGATCCCCCATGAATATAGAGGGCCAGCTGTAGTTCATCTTGCTATGAATTTTGAGAAGTTTGAAACAGATGCAGAAAAACTTTTTCCCTACATCTAGCCACCTCTGATGCTTCCTACTAATGCCCTTGCTCAGCTGAGTCTGTCTCCACTCACCATTCCCTTCTATGATCTTTTGTCAATCATTCCTCTACTCATTCTTCCATTACAGCCATGAGCCTGTATTCCACTGGGAGTACCACCATGTTATGTCACACTCATTAATATTCGCCGTCCAAGAATTCATTGGCACAGCTGGAGTTAGAAGTGGTCCTGCAACAACTATTTAGATAAATAAATAATTCCCATTGAACAATCAGAAGAAAACATTATCCTCCTTAAGTATTCCCCAGAATATATTGAGAAACAGTAATTCCCATTCTAATGGTTTAATTAAGCAATTAAAAAGTATGGCAGATAATCGACTAAAAACATTTAATCATTTGACACCCTGAGGCATTAGTGTTTTGGTCTGTACAAGCATATTTTTTTTTCTCCCTTGAAGACCCTTTTCAAATTGAAATCAGACTGAAGGTCTTGAGAGACCAAATCGATGGCTGCAGATTTTAATTAAGGTGGGAAGACTAAGATGGTATTAAGGAAGAGAGATTTGGTGCACTGCATGATTGATTGACCAAATGAACCTCAAACCTTTTCACAAAGCAGCCCAGCTTCAAATATCATATGCCTTCCCTCCCATTGCTTTCATCCATGGACTGCTAATATCCAGATACTTAAATACATGTAGACTTCCATGCATCCTCAGTCAGTTCAGTTGGTATAGGTCCACTCTTCATTGCATTCTTTTGACACATGCAGGCCACTTCCTTCCTCTGAAATATTTTTTTAATGAAATCTCATTGATATCCACAAATTTTCTTGCCTGAATTGAAGCAAGATAGATGTTCTGCATTGAGATATACAGATTCTATTCCTCTAGGTTTGGGTGAGAAAAGTCCAGCAACCTCTATACCCTCAAAATTCTGGATTTGTCCAACTGAATGTCTGGCCCCCGACTCTGAATCCCCTCATCTCTAAACCAAAAAAGAAAAGCTCTGACATCATTATTCATATGTTGGAGATAGAGGGTTCTCTCTCAGTGGGCTTTCTATACTCTCTTTCCATGAGCTCTTGGAAGCACTTGGAGAAAGACCTTAAACTTCTCTGTTCTTCTCCTCATAGAGAAGACTGAAACCTGGTTCCTGGTGGAAACACTGGTTGAAAAGGTAGAAAGGAGATTGCCTATGAAATTACCTGGCCCATGGAAAGCTATAGAAATCTGGCTCATAGAATCTAATTTATTTTTTTCCTCACCTAATCTAGACTGAAGCCTTCTAGCTATCAAATATTGTCTTCATTCTGTCAGGGCCCAGATGATGGTATCTTTTTGACTGGCATTTGTCAGAGTTAAGGTCTTGATACCTATTAAATGTCAAGAGTCTGGAATCATGAATCAAGACAGATACTCAGAACCAGAGTCCAAGAGATGAGCCAGTGCCCTCCTGGATTTCCATCATGAACAGTATGTTATCCTACCCTGCCAAGCTTGCCTTGGCAATTGGAAAGCTTTGGGTATAAATTTCAAGAAAAGAGAGAATTTGATCAATTTAGCCCCTTGGGGTTATTATTACTTTCCTCTGGTCAGCTACCATATCTAACCATCTACCAGTTTTAAACATCCACATGGTATAAAGATATATTTGATTGTTTCATAGTCCACTTTGGTTCCCAGCAGCTTCCTGCCTGACATAGGGCCTTTGCAGACTGCCAGAAATAGTGCAAATTGAGTCCACTTTAAGGGTTAGGGTTAGTGCTAGGGAATCATGGAATTTTTTTTTTTCTGAGACATTGAGCCTTCTCTGTCAGAGAGCTCTGGTGCCACAATAAAATACAGTTCCCGTGATTCCCTAACCCTTAAAGTGGACTCAATTTGCACTATTTCTGGCAGTCTGCAAAGGCCCATAGAGATCCTCTCTAACACTGTATTAAAACCCAAATCTTGGTGATCTTGTGTGGGTGTGGCGGGAGGAGACCATCTTCAGTATTCACATGAAGGCTGCTAGTCTGGAACAGTCCAGGGTTTAATGGGTTTTGTGACAACTATAGGGTTGTTATAGATTATACCAGGCTCAACATTTATGACAGAACATGGTCATGCCAGCATTCTCTGAAGATGCCAGCCACAGATGCTGACAAAATTGTTAGGAATAAACTCTTCTAGAACACAGCCATATAACCCAAAAACCCACAAAAATATGGTCAAGATCAATTGGGTTTTGTTTTGTTTTTTGGTTTTTTTTAGAATGCTCTAGGGGGAAAGTAATCTGTATATAGGAAAGCCAATAAATATTCTGTCATTGTAGATAGATTTTTCGATCAAATTTGATCTTTAGGGTTTTTTGTAATTCCTGCAAGGCCAAGGACTGGTTTTGAAGTTCCAGCTTCAATGAAAGATGAATCTGGGAAAATATTGGAGAGTAATACTTTATATGGTCTCGGCAGCAAGAATACTAATAGCCTCCAAATGGAAACAGGAGACAACTCCAACGATAGATGAATGGTTATTGAAACTGTCAGAGATGAAGGAAATGGATAAATTGACAAGGTTATTGAATAATGAGAATGTGGAATTCGTTGAGGAAGAGTGGGCTCCAGTGGAAGAATATGTAAATAGAAAATGGGAATAAAGCAGCTAAGTAGTTATTAAGATTGTGTAAATGAACTGGATTTGCGATGATGACAGAAGTAAGAGATACAGAAATGATGTATGCAAAATGGGAAAAAATGTACTTACTTTCAAAGAACTATTGAGAAGTCTGAATTATGGGTAAACGTACTGTAAAAATGACTAAGAAAATATTTTAAATGGATTTTTTTATGTTTTTTTAATAAAAATAAATTAAAAAAAAAAGAATCTGGGATGTTGTCTGACTTTTCAGGGAGGGGGGATTTTTTGCAGCTTTAGTCTGTGGACCTTCTGAGATCCTTGACTCTATTTGAATTAAGTGAGTGACTTGCCCTATTGCTACAATTGCTCCCAAACATTGTCAAACAAATCAGAGCACCACATCGGTCCCTAGGTAATCTGAGTTGGAAAAAGCAATAAAATAATTGGATATGCTTGGAAGTTAGTTGTACAACACTGACAAGTAAGAGCTTATTCTGTGGTAAGACCACTTCACAGTGTTGTTTAGAAGAGCTAATTTTGTGGGGAGGAAGAAAGTGTCTGGATGTTTACCATTGGCTTAGATACCCTAATGTCATAGAAAGACCTTTGCTGTTAGTCAGCTTCATTTCCAGGAGTGCTGGAAAGGTATCAGAATCTGAATTCTAATGCCAGTTAGTAGTGTTCCTAAACCAACTATTATATGTACATCCTACACACCACTGAGTTTCAAATGGGCCCTTGTGCGTGCAAATTGGTAAAAATCTGTAATGCATTTTAGATTGCATTACAAAGTCATGCTGTGCAAATACGTGCCACAGAGCATATCAACCAAAAAGAACAGTCAATAAATCCATGTTTTAAAAAGTCTCTGACTTCTGTTTAAATGGAGGTGTCCAGCTTCTAAGGGCTGAATCTGTGTGAGATCTAAGTGATATTTCATATCCCAGGGATAAAAAATGATGAATCAGATTTTTTTTTTTCCAGGGGGCTTAGAGGACAAAAAGAGATCATGCTAACTCATAATTTATGCATGCATCATTCAGCTTTTCCTTCTCATAGTATTGCAAGATTTTTTTTAGGGGGGGAAATATATTTCAAGTTGAAGGCTACAGTTAAAGCCAGACTGACAGTCTTGTTTTATGAGCAACATCCTCCAACAGAAATGTTCAGTCTCTTTCTCAGTATCACTTCAGTGTTGCAAATGAGCGATTGTCAGGAAATGCAAACATTTTTTCTCAGTAGGAGCGATTCCTCCTGATGTACCTCCATCCACCCTCCCTTATAATTGGTTATGATGACATTTGTTCAGCGGGATAAATGAACACCCGTCTCCTGTCCCCTCACAGTAGGCTCTGGAGCACTGAAAGGGTTAATTGGCATCTTAAGAAAAAAGGTAATTGTAAAGAAGAACCAATGGGGTTACCCCCAAAACTGTGAGGGCTGGCGTGTAGGTCTCCTGCTCACCGGAGCCGCTCACATCTTGAAGAGCAAGCTGAAGACAAAAGGAAAGACCACTGCTGTGTCTTGATTTTCACATTCAGCGCAATGGCTACCCCCTCCCACAGTTCCTCTCATCCATGTGCACTCTATGCACTCTTCTGACTACCCAAGCTGGCTGTTATCATCAAGTGCATGTGCCCTGACTGAAATTATGCTTGGATTGCAAGCAGGTCTATAAGTGTGTGTGTGTGTGTGTGTGTGGTGTACATGATTATCCAGAATTTGCATCAAGAAATACACATGCAAACAAGCACATGGGAGTGCATTCTCCCTAATTTTGACTAATGTTACATAATAACAGAGGCCACCTGTAGAACAGAATTTATCCAGAATTTGCAGCATGAAACACACATGCAGACCGGAGTGTGCTCTCCCTAATTTTGTCTAATGTTACATAATAACAGAGGCCACCTGCACAACAAGGAATATAATTAGTGATGTCTTGAATCAGAAGATGCACTTGAGAAAGGCTTCATCTTGTGGGATAGTGATGAGTTGGCTTCCACCTCTTTGCCTCAGGCTGGTTTTTCTTCTTGTTTTAGTTTGTTTTTCAAGTTTTGAGTGGGGGGAGAAACCTACGAAGAAAGTTGGTAATAGTGTGAGAAGAAAGAGGATACAGGTACAGGTGTAGCAATGGAAAGGGAATGAGGACATTGCACCCCAAATAAAAATTCTGCCCCCAATGAAATTTTCATTCACTTCTCAAATTTATAGCATTACAGATGAAAATTTAGAAATATGGTCTACACATCCCCCCCAAAAAAAGGATACGTTGAATCCTGCAAAAACGAACACTAACATTGAATGCACTTACTAAAATATTAGTATGCAAAAGGATCTTGCAGCACCTTTGAGACTAAGAGGGAATGCAGATGGGCGGCCCTGGGCTGCCCCAGGAAATGGAGGATAGGGGCCGACAATGTGTACCATGCATAATCAGGATGCCACCGGAGTGGGGTTGGGGTGCCCCTTTGGGCTGGTCTATAGAGGCCCTAAATGTGCAAAATATATAGCATAACCTTTTGTAGACTTGATCTACTTCCTCAGATGCATGGATTGAACTGGTACCCAGGAAAGACCTTTATAATCAGACTGTTTGAATAACCATAGAAATGCAGAACTTGTGGGTATGAAGAGGAGGTGAAAAATTTACTTTTAACAATGGTTGTTGAGGGACATGCAGCTTATGTCACAACTTCTTTCACACAGTTGGTCTCAAAGATGCTACAGATCCCTTTCCATGGTGATATTCCAGACGAACACAGCTATACCTCTGCATTACTAAAACATTGTATATGTACAAGGAAATCTTCCCACACAACTACAGTTTGTATGCTGCAGGACTCCCCTTTAGTACATCTTTTGTTGTGGTTGTGTACCTTCAAGTCATTTTTGTCTTATGGCAAACCTAAGGCAAACCTATAGCTGAGGAAATCCATGTCCATTTTTGACATATGGGCTGGCACCATGCTGGCAGTCAGTACTTCATCAGAGGAAAGCAAAAGTAATCTATCTGGAAGAATTTCAAGTAGGCTTTTTCTCTGCAGGTTTGCAGAAAATTCACAGTGCATTAGAATTTACTAACAGGACAGATTGTTATAATAGGGTAGCTTGCACAATATGCATTTACTTTCTACTTGTTTTTTAGTTTACAGAACTATCTGGTAAGTGGTCTCTAGAAGGTTAAAATGTTTAGGGTTTTTTTGGGGGGAGGCTACTTATACAATGCTTACTTGACCAGGTTATTTTATTTCACACCTGCACTTATTGTTAGTTTTGGATAAAAAGTTTCCTGAAACATGTTGAACTGCTCTTCCTTTTAGGGGTGTAGGAACCTAAGAACCACTATGCTGTAGTGGTTTGAATGTTTGACTAAGACACTGGGAGACCAGGGTTCGAATCCCTGCTCAGCTATAGGAATCCACTGGGTGACTGAAGGCAAATCATACTCTCTCAGCCTTAGAGGAAGTCTGATCAAATTATTCCAAGAAAACTCAGTGATGGGGTCATAATAAATCAGAAAAGACTTGACTACACAAGAACCTATCCCTATTCTTTCCATGTTATTTTTACCTCTAGCCCAGAAACACAACTGCTTCATTTACTCCAGTAATACTGTGGTGATGGATGATGGTGATGATGATGATGATGACAATAATGATAATTTTAAAAGATTAAAAACATATCAAACCATTCAGCATTTAAGATAATTTGAGACAGTCACAACCATTTTAAATTACTCATATTTTCCAATTTGGACAAAATAAATTAGAGCCAAGCGTTTTATAAGAAACTATGGATTTTTGTTTTGGTTTGGTTTTGGTTTTCTTAAATGGCACTGATACAACACCAGTCAAGCCACAAAGGGGAGGATATTCCACAGCTGGGTTGGTACGGTAGAGAAGGTCCTCTCCTATGTCTCTTGCATACTTTGTGACATGTGGTATTTTGAATCTTGAAATACTGTATTTTATGTTGATATGGTCAGTAGACTAATCAATACATTTATTTGATTCCTATGTCCCTCATAGTGGATTACTTTCAGTTTGGGACCCATCAGATTTATATTTTATGATGGAATGCTGAGAACTACTTTTTATACACAATCAGATGGATATAATTCTATTTAACAGCCCCTCCCTAGGACTTGGCCATTATACCCCCACTTTTCAGCTCATGAAACAATTACAGTTTTCTTTGTCACAGTGACAATGGCTTTCACAAGAATAGTATTTGCAGGAGGTCCTCAGCAATAATAATAATAATAATAATAATAATAATAATAATAATAATAATATCATCTTTAACCGATAGAGAAGTTGCCCTCTTCAAAATCCTTTCCCCTTTGACTCAAGCAACTTCCTCTCCCCATGAGGATGGCTTAATGCGCTATAATTGAAACAATTTTATTGTCCAAAGCTGCTCATTCTAATGTTTCGATGACAGAAAAAGTACTGGTCAATTTGACAACTTAATGCGACATTTGTGGTCATTTGAACTCCTTTATGCCATTGGTGCTACAATTGCTCATCACTCCACCTTATCCTCCCCTCTGATCTTTGCAAATGGTTATGAGTAAATATGAGTATAAGCAGACAGGAAAAGTGTGTGTGTGTGTGTATGTGTGTGTGTGTGTGTATTAAAATATTTTCTTTATGGATGAATGAAGCCAAGTTGGAAAAACTGATAGAATGAATGAGGAAACCTCAGTGGGAGGGAAGAATTAAATAATGTAATTGTTATACTCACATGCAAGGTTCAGGTTAAAAGCTAGTTTAAAATAATAACTGAAAGTGTGATCTGGGAATCCCAGGATGAACTTTGCCATCTCATCTCTGAATTTACTAGATTGCCTCTGGCAAACCATAACTGTCTCATTGCCAATGGAGGCTGGTCGCTTCCATATTAGTGGGGGCAGTGAATCTGTTCCAGGTTTTAGGACAACTTTAATAGAAGTTCTCCATGGTGCCAGATCTATCTGGAGGATAGCTTTTTGGATAGAACCTTAGAAGATTGGTCGAAATCCCAGAGATGATTCTATACCACATACATTGAAATGACCAACCTTCCCTGCTTAGTCACCATTTCCAATATAAGGTGGGCCTGTTTCTCAAACTGTGGTTGCATCCACATTGCAGAAATAGTCCAGTTTGACACACAATTTAATTTCCACAGCTCAATGCTATGGATTTCTGGGAATTGCAGTTTGTTGTGGCATTGAGCCATGGCAGTTAAAGCACTGTTAAACTGGATTATTTTTGCAATGTGGATACAGCCTGCCATCTGCAAAAAAGTAGACCTGAGACCATTTGCAATAAGACAGACCTACCTCTGAATCCACCGTTCAAAAGAACACAGACCTACCTTTCACTTCACCATTTGGAATAAGATGGCTCTACCTCTCAGATTTTCATTTGCGGTATCATTGGCCGACCTCTCACTTCTCCATTTGTAATATGATGGACCTGCCTCTCAGTTCAGTGCCTTCCTAAATAAGGTTTTTTTTTACCTCCCATGGGATTTTCCTTTAGCCTCCAAACTTCTAGTTTTGTATGTAAAGAGATCATTTCATCTCAGACCTCAGATCAGCAGTCCTTGAACAAAACAAAACTATAAAATAAGATTGGGAAGAGAAACAAGAACTGATTTATATCCACAGACTTCAGTCCATGAAAAGTGAGTTGAACAGGTTATAACACCAGTCAACACCCCAGTATCATGAGGGCTCTCTTGACCATTTTTACACAACTTCTTTCTGGTTCCCAGCTAGCATTATGAGCATCAAAAGTTGCTATATCACTGCAGAAGCTAAGTAACATCATAATACCTACAATGAATGCTTGCACTTTTTCAAAGGGAAGCTTTAAAGTATTCTTCTTTCTTTTGCTACACTTTTCAAAACCAACCAATATTAATGTATTTATGGTTGTAAGGTTTTCACTAGATTTCTGGATACCTCAGTCATTGTGACAAATGAATATGATTCCTTTTAATAAATAATGATTTGGCTTAATCTGTAATATGAACATATTTGACCAAAATCTTGATGATACATGATGTGTGATGTCTGCTCCAATAATGTGTACAGCTAGCTGCACGCCTTTTGCTTTTCATATGAACTTTGGATAACGTGTTGTAGAGTCTCAATTGTTGCTTTCATGTGTTAAGAAAAACTGAGGCTTAGCAGCTCACAAATCAAGGAGAAAAATCCTTATCTATAATTGAAAGCTGATCTCAAAACACGAGAAAGGAGTTTCTGTGCAGAAAATTCTGTTTTCTCTACCAGAAAAGTGTGCAAATTTTGTACAGAATAAGTCCCATACTACAGCATTTTTCTGCATAGAAAACACCAGAAAATGCTATTCTCTTTCCAAAAATAAAGGGAGAGGATTTTACACAGTGAATTTTAATCTGTGAAAGATCTTCCAAAACTGCAATTTTCAAAGATTTTCTCACAGTGGAAAGAAAATTGCTAAAATTACTGTTTGCTTCCTTTAAGCATGAAAGGAGTGAAGTTATATCGCTATAACATATATGTAATGCTTTTCTAAATGTTTGTTCTCCTTCTTGCAAGTAATATAATATAATATAATATAATATACATTTTTTGCAACATTCCTGTATGCCAATTCAGAAATGTCAGTGAACCTGTTCAATGCTGGGCAGAACGAAGCATTCCAGGAAAAGATTATTGCTGGCCCATCAGACTGTGGAAACTATTTACATTAGAGTGTATTGAATACCTCCTTGCATGAGTATTTAAAAAGTACAACTACCATCATAATCCAGAACTATTCCAACCTAATGCTCCACCAGGACTTTGGCCTAGACACTTTACACTGTGGGAATCAAGATGCTAGACATCCAGGATTTTAATCTAATCCATAAGGGCTTTCCTTAAGAAAACAAACAAAAGCTCTTCTGTTTTTAACATTTATGCAATATTAATCTGCATGTACATGTTCCCTTCTGGTTTGTGTGTCAGGAACCCATTAATGAAGGAGATGCTCTCAATGCTCTCTTCCAGGGGTGAAACTCTGAGGTGTCCCATTGGCACACCAATGTAAAGTAGCTCTTTGTAGACATGACCTCCATCATTGCTTGGGTTCACCTCTTTGTGGATGGAGTCTTACCTTGTATACAAGTAAAGGAAGAAAGGGAGGTGGTTGAGAGATATCAAAGAATACCACCGGCATACATCAGAGAGATTATGCAAGGAGACAATTCTTTCTTTCTTTCTTTCTTTCTTTCTTTAAAGAATGCCCTAGAATTCCCGACCGAAGTATTGGTTAGCGTCAGGTCGAGATCAAAAGAAAACACTAACTCGGTGTCATTTATGGCCTCCTCTGTGATGTTTTGGCCTCATCTTCATGGAAAATCAAAGAACTCAAATATGAGAGGCAGCAAGACTGGGGGAAAGAGAAAGAAGAAGGGATGGAGGGAAGGAGGGGGTTACCTTGTCTCTTTAAAATGAGATCATCTCTTTCATTAATATGCAGCAGGAGTTGCCAATGGACCAGGCAACAAATGTACATCTTCACATCTTCAACTTCGGCTTCCCCATGAATATTTCAAAACCGTGCGTGTGTGCATGTTTGGCCATTTGGGTTTTTAGCAAAGGCTTATCACCACATTAGCCTCCTCCCCGCTCATTTTCTCCCCTTCCTCCAAGGGTTTTCCTCTTCCTACTCCATCCTTGTAGCCTCGCCTTGCCTCTCTCTCTCTCTTTTCCAGGGTGTCATTAAAAAATCGGGTGCCAACAGTAGGAACTTGGCAAGGCTTGTGATATAATTTGCAATCTGCAGTGTTTTCTGGTTAGGCCTCACCCTCCCTTCCTTCTCCCTATCCACACTCACAGGCTCCCCCTTTTTTTCTATCTATCTCCCTCTCTCTCTCTCTCTTTTTTTAACCAGCCTGCCTTCTGGAGTCAATAGGGGGCATTCCTCAACTGTCTAAAAGAAAAATAGGAGAATACTAATTAGAATTCTATTGCTAGTAGTCTCCCAGTTGCTGTGCTTATAGATTTCAAGCTTCTTTTGTTTGATTTAAATTGCCAACTTTCTCTCCTCCTCTTCCCCCCCCCCTTGCTTGCACCTTCAAAACCCTCTCCTTCTTTGCAATGAGAGAGAGAGGGGAAAAAAAAACGGGTGCTTTATTTCATTGATAGAGAGAGGGAGTGGGAAGGGGGAAAGCCATAGCACTTGGGGGGGGGGGGGAGAGAAATTGAGGAAACGTTGGGATTGTGTTTTTAAAAAATTCCTGGTATGTTTTTCAAGGTTTGACTCCTGGCAAGAAAGAGGGGGGGAAAGGGAGAGGGAGGCAAGATTGGCATTAAGCAAAGACACATCGCCCCCTTGCCCTGACACTGAAATTCTGGGGAATAGCCGCCTTGCTTTTCTCCAGAGCTGAGCCAGATGGTTCAAGCTTGTATAAAACCTTGGGATGAGATCACAGGGCTTGTTCATAGGAGAACACACAACAACTACTGTTATTCTGTTAATACCTCCTTTTGTGTGGCATTGTGGGAGGCAGAAAGATGGCAGGAACAGGAGGAGGGAGCAGGGGAGCTGATAGAGATGTCATAAATGCAAAAGGGGTGGGAGGAGAGATATCATATTGAACATTAATTTGTTTTCATAACCAAGGCCTTTCTCTCTCTTTTTTTTTTTTTAAATAATAATATATGAAATTGGCTTGGATTAAAATGTCACGGGAAATTAAAGTTTTTTGCCACAAATATGGTTTTTGTTTTGTTTTGTTTTGTTTTTTGCGTGGGTACGCATCTTTTGCGGCTCGCCAAGTGAAAACATATACCGGAAAGTTTGGCTATGTGTGGAATGTTTGATTTTTCAAAGAATAGAGCAAGGCTATCTGGGTGGGTTTTCCATTTTTAAAAGAATTGTCACGTACGTGATAAGGATCAAGAAACAAAACAAAACAAAAAATCCACTGGTTGTCCCACAACTGGTACCCCTGAAGTTAAAACAGGAAAAATACAGTGTAGATTTCCTTTGGATGTTAATAATATTTCCTTATTGCATGGCTACAAGTATTTTTGCATTTGTTATTTAAAATTACAAGGCCTTTAATTATTTTGTTGACCTTTTAAAATTTCTTTTTAAAGCTTCAGCCTGCCCCCCCAAAATTTCCAATAGTATTTCTACATTTACATCCTTTCCTTTACAATTTTTCATTTTTTGCTCTCTCTCTCTCTCTCTCTCTTTTTTTAAATACATAAAATACTGGTCTGTTTCCCTTCAGTTGGGAGAATTAGTTTTATATGGTGCTTTTCGCTTGTATATGAACTTGCAGCTTTTTTAAAAAAATCAAGGAAAGACATAAGAATGAGAATAAACCAAAAGGACTGCATTATAGAGATAAATCAAGTTGTATAGAAAATGTTCAAAATGCAATATTCATTCATCATAATCCTGTGTGATGATGCAAGATTTTGTATGTGCTTAGTCAAGCCCTGGAATATACAAATATTTTAGACATTCTCTTTGGTAGTGAGAGTGAACTGTATGGAATTATTTTGTTTTAATTGTATATCTGATGACAGACAAAATCTTCAGGCCAATAAAAGCCAATCTCAAAATCCTTTCCTTCCCCCTACTATGATATTTTCCTTTCCTTATACGAAGGCTATGTTCTATTTAAAAAAAAAAAAAAATAATAATTAAATCCTATTTTGATTTTTATCACTGTAGAATATGCCTGCATTGCAATTTTGATCAGTGTACTAAAATATACACAGATCTTGTCTGCTATGCACACTGTTCCAAAATAAAGCTAACCAGATTTTGCACATATGTGCCTGGCTGAATGTCTGGACATGTGCGCATACACACATACTGCCATGATAAAATCAAAAATCCAAGGGGTAAGGATGGAGGAGCTGGGGATACAGGCATAAGGCATTTTCCATTGCCAGCTCTTGGGGCTGCTATATTTTTAATTAACAGTTTGTAGCACTGTAACCTTTCCCAACCTCTGTGCTGCATGCATATTTTATTTGCATTACTATAAAGTCCACAAATAATTTGATTATCATTTGTCGTATTGACAATGGTGCGTCGGAGACATGAGTCTCAGGCAACCCGCTTCTTAAGTCCTTAAGTACCATATAGCACTCCGACAAGGCGCGCCTTGATGTTTACACTATCATGGAAACCCTGGAGCCAAGCTTGCTTACATCTCTTTGAATTACTTTCCCAATCCCAAGCCCCACAAAATCCAGCCCTCCTTTATCGGTTCTTGTTAGAAAAAGTGGCAGGAGGCAGAGCGGCAGAATGACCCACAAGATGGCACCTGTCACCAATCTGATTCCTCCTGCCTTAAGCAGGCCAAATTTTGTTTGAACCTGCTGTAGCCTCTGTCATATCCTCATTTTCCCTTCCACTCTTGGCTCTTCTCCTTAATCCCATTTGTGCAGGCTGTGGCTGGATTTATCCACCCTCCAAACCTGTATATTTTTCTTTCTTTCTTTCATTTCCCTCTCTGCTCTAAGAAGCCAAAGTAAAACTAATTTGAGATCTGTGTCTAGAATTTAAGCAGGAGGAGGAAGATGTTTCCCAGAAATTTAGCTCTGAAAACTATATATCTCTTTCTCTCTTTCCCCCTCCCCATCTCTTCTGCTCAAGGGGAGACTTTATTCATCCTATAGCAGAATCTGCCAGGTATGGAGAGAAATCCAACATTAATGTAGGTCCCAAAGATGAAGGAGTTTATTAGTGTTCTTATAAAGCAAGGAAAGGGAGAGGCAGTGTGGTGTAGTGGTTTGAGCATTGGACTATGACTCTGGAGACCAGGTTCAAATCATGAGTCAACCATGAAAACCCTTTCAGTGGCCTTCGGAAAGCCACAATCTCTCAGCCTCAGAGAATGGCAATGGCAAACCCCCTCTGAAAAAAACTTGCCAAGGAAACCTGGTGATAGGGTCACTTTAGGATTGCCATAAGTCAGAAATGATTTGAAGGCACACAACAACAACAGCAATCATAAGCCAATGATATGTACAGTAACCAAGTTTACTGAAACCTGCCTTTTCAATCCTGACCTCATAGGGGCTTCCCTATGAAGTAAATTTGATTCTATGTATATCAATTGATTTTTCCAGTGGGAACCCCCTTGCCCCAACTTCTATTTGTATTCTCATACAATGTGGAAAGGGAAATACTCTAGGCAACAAGCAAGAAAGATCATATTGCTCATGAACACGAGGGAAGGGGATGGTAAATTGGACATAGGCCTGAGAGTCTTGGGTTTTAATCCTACCCTGATTATGAGTTTGAGAACAAGGGAGAAGGAAATGATTCCCTTTGTTTACCAAAGCCTAGGCATCACTCCCAAGGAAGAATCATGACCCCAAAAAGGTGAAATTGCAGAACTTTGCAAATATTACTTTAGGGAGTGAGAAATATAAATTTGGAAATCGCTGCTATAATTTAAACAGGAATGCAATATCTATTTCACCATGGTGGCAAAGACTACATCCAAGTAATTTGTGCATTGTTTTAGTTTGTTGTAGGATCTCAGGTTATTTAAAAATGATCCCCAGAATAGACTAACTTGTATCAGCCATAAAGAATGTTGCAGACTGAAAACTAGAGAGAGCTCCTGTCCTTTTAATGGTCATGTAGAAGAGGAAATTTCAGCAGGTGTTGCTTGTCAAGCAACAAGCAACACCTGCAGAAATTTCCTCTTCTACTCAACCATTAAAGGGACCTATCCAAGTTTTCACTCTGGCAAGCCTAGCAAGGGATATTTAGACAGCCTTCTTCAAGTGTTGTTAATAAAAGGGGCACAACACACAAATAAGATTACAAAACCCAAATTGAACAGGTTTTTTAAAAAGTTGTCTGTACTTACACATGAAATAAAACCTACAAAGGATGTTGAAGTAAGCTGAATGCGGTTGCAGCCATACGAAACAAGACTTTCCTTCTTTTGGTTTATCATAGCATTCTTTATAGCTGCTATTTCATGCGTCCATTAATGAGACATAAATACACAGGCAGGTTCTTTATCTATTCACTTCATGTTTTGTATTCATGTTTTAAGTTTTGTCCCTCTTAGCAGCTCCTGAAGAGCGTCATACACATAATTCTAGGGCTGAAAGTCATCAGGCTGTTCTTTTTCTTGGCCAAAGGGCACTGTGAGACAAAGATGTCCAGGTGTCCAGAATGGACAGGGCCAGACTTCTGGGCTGCCAAAGGTCATGTGCCCATCCACATCCCTTGGTATTGAAAGTGGAAAAGAGGAGAATGAGAAAGATGGTGTCTACTGTTGCAACCTAGACCTGTCTAGAGAGGTAGACTATCTTCCCTTTTGCATACAACATGCAAGGTTCTGGGAGTGTGTGAAAGGATAGACTCTCCCATGATGGTGGTGGGAATTTCTGTCCTTTATCACTGCCTTATTAGTTTTAAAGGAAGCCACTTCTGCTGAGAATCAGCCTCTCCTTTACATCTATCTCACTGGATGTTTGTTTCCAATCTGTTGTGCTGCTAAGTTTGTCTGGATGAATGGATGGATGGAAACAACTTCAAGTAAAGTTTCTGGTTGCAGGACTTGGACCCTCTTTTCTAGTCTTTAGTGGGTTGGCTTTTGGAAGCTCTTATTTCTCAGAGCCTGAACTTCAAGATACTGTACTATGGGAATAACAAGTCTGTTGCTCTCTTTCATTCTCTGTGTTGAAAGCAAGGCATGAATATTTTTCTTTTATAGACTACAGTTCCCAGAATCTCCCAGCCAACAGGGCCACTATATGCCTGAATATCTTTTTTCCGCAAGCTCCCCAGGAAAAGGTCTAGGTCCATGTAGGCTAGCCCACTTTGCCATAAAGTCCTGTAATAAAAATTCCCCTGCTCTCTGTAAGTTTCCCATGTGGACCTATACAGGTGTACAGATCTCCCTCATACAAAGATAACAATGAGTATGATGATGATAGTACTTATTTATATTCTGCTTCTTTCCCAGAATTGGGACTCAAAGCAGCTCACAATTGAAAATAATGTTACAATCAAAAAGATAAAAAAAGAGAGCATTAAAACAGAATTACATTTCAGCAGCATTAAAACAAGTTAACTTTCCCCAAAAAGTAATTTAAAAGACTTTTTTTTAAAGCTCTTAAAAACAGTTTTTAAAGGTTTTAGCCTGTCAACAGAAGGATGATAAGAGGGAGCCATTCTGGCCCCCCTGGGAAGGGAGTTCCCAAACCTATGGGACAGCCACCAAGAAGGTCCTCTCTTGCATCCCTACCAAGAGTGCTTGAGACGATGATGGAACCAAGAGAAGGGTCTCTCCTAATAATCTCAGACCCTTGCTGGCTCATACATGGAGATACACTATGCCAAATAGCCTGGACCTGAGCCATACAAGACAAATAGTGGGAGTAGTGTAGCATGCGTACTATGTGTAGGGTTCATTAGGTTCCTCAGGAAAGAAAATGGTTGGGAGAATGGGGGTTTGATTTCTTTTTGTTGCATCAGGACCAAAGACCTCACAGTGAGCCCTAACTCATTATTTTTGGCCCAACAGGGCCTCCCTACGGTGTGCAAATAGCTTGGTTCACAGGTATAAACACAGCCCTGTTTGAGCAAAGGACTATCTGGAGGTCTCACACACCTACCTCCATTTTGGATCCAACCAACACTGAGGTACCCCCATTGAGTGTCCACCAGCAGGTTGGAAGCAAACATTTCATTCATCTGCTCCACTGGGGATGCATCAGAGAAAGAGGGAAGGAGGGAGAGTATCCTATATAGTGGTCCCTCCACATTCCACATTCAATTGGGTTATGAATAAAGGATGTGAAACACACACACACACACCCCTTACCTGAGAGAACACCTTTCTAGAAATCTCCATGTCCCCGAATTCAGTTGTATGAACAACACCTGCCAAAAATTGACCATAGAATCATGTTGGAGGACCCACAAATGCCTAAAGAAGTGTTTTCTCTAGGAATTTCTAGGTTCTCCAGCACAACTCTATGGTCAACTTCCAGCAAAGTTGCACTGGAGGACCTAGAGATTCCTAGAGAGAACATATTAATCAAATCTGTAAAAGCCAAAGCCACAAAGGCGGAAGACCAACTTTACATGTAACTGCATACTGACAGCTGTCCATCCATCCTATTTTTCTGGAAATGACTCCAAAATATGAGGTGCCTTGGAGGGCAGGAAAGGGCAAGTTAGAAATGCTTTGGTTCATCAGCATTGTAATGAAGACCATCTACAGATGTTGTGATGAAACAAATAGCAAGATTTCTTGCATGTCAAGGACAGCTAGTGTTTCCACTTTCCCTTCCTTTTGTTTTGTTTTTCTCTCCCTCCTCACCCCACTCCATGTATCTATCTATCTATCTATCTATCTATCTATCTATCTATCTATCTATTTCTCCCATGGCATTTTCCTCTGCAAGTCCCATTACATTTGCTACTTTTAACTACCATCCTGCACACTTGGGAGTCATGTTTAAGGTCAGCCAGTATATTAATGCTGCCTGAATTTTTTTGTGTTTTTTTAAACAATTTTTCCTCTTCCTCACAATGGAAATGACAAGCTTGTAATGCAAGCTTGAAATGAGTGGGGAAGGGGGGAGTCATTCATTATTTATTAAAAGACGCAGAGTGCAAGGGTTTACTTTTTCCCTATGTTTCACATTGGCTGTCAATGAAAACATCCAAACTAAATCAAACTGTTTGTTTCTTTTCTTTCTTTCTTTTTTAAAAAGGCAAATGCTCCCATTTTCCCAAGGAGAATAAATAGTGATGCTATTTATTTAATTATGGTTGCACTGCACTGCAGGAATAATCCAGTCTGACAACACATTAACTGCCATGGTTCATTGTTATGGAATTCTGGGATTTGTAGTTTTGTGAGATATTTAGCCTTTACGGTCATAGAGCTCTGAATGCTATAACAAAACTACAGATCCCAGAATTCCATAGCATTGAGTCATGTCTGTTGAAATGTTGTCAAACTGCACTATTTCTGCAGTGCAGATGCAGCTCAGGCCCTCATTAAATCAAGACCTTGTAACCAGCCCTAGTCAGCAGTCAAGACACAGTAATTTGGACTCACAGACCTTTCCAAACATTTTCCAAATGCAACCCCATGTAAAATTTGTTATAGTAATCCAAACAGAAAGTAACTAATTTGTCCTCCACAGTCCTTCTCAAAATGATGTCACTTCTGATTGCCATTTTGAGAGAGATGGCAGAAGAAAATGGAGATATTTGAGCCTTTTTGGGAGGGGATGCTGTTATAGAACAAACTTTAAAGGCACTGTCCAAGGTGCTGATAGCATCTTAGGGGGGACGCCCACAGAAACTGACTAGTGTCCATCTCCAGTGTGATTTCATTGGTGGCCAGGGCTTGCACTATTAAAACAACAGCATCAACATGTTCAGATACGTTCTCCTGAAATCTGCTGTGGAAGAAAAGGTGACAATCACATAGTGGCAGCAATAAATAGGCTACAGGTCATTCCAGGGACAATGGACCACCGATACTTCCTTGCATAGTGGTACCACTTTCAATTTCAAACTATAGTTAGCAATGTAGCACTCACTTGACACTTTATGAACTGTTGAAACTTATTGATGCAAGTGGCTAATAGATTCAATGCTTTTCTTTTAGAAAAAGAAAATGAAAAAAAAAAAAAGATTGAGTATATGCATAAAGAGAGCAAGAACATAGAAGCCATTGGACTTCTGGAGACATTGGTCCTCAGCTTTCAGCCAATGTAGACTTCCACCTCCATCCCAGACAATCAAGATGGCAGCAATTGTCCTTGGGATCCTTTCTTTTTCTTGCCTTTGGGCTGCCAGGCATGAAGCTATGTCCCTGAGAGACAGCTCTAGAAAAGGCTCTTTGCAATGAGAGATACATGGGGACTCTGCTCAGAAACAAGAGCATACTACCATGTGAGGAGCAAATCCTAGAAACAAGTAACAGCAGATGCATCAATCATGTTCTTCTTCCAAAAGGTATTTCACAGGGCACTGTGGAAACAGAATGGAGTGGGTGGAACTTTTAGATTGGCCCATCAAGGTAATCCTTAAGTTTTCACAAACATACATTTTGGCTGAGATCCTATGTCAGGATTGTGGAGCAACTGTGTGCAGAGTTACACATTAACTGTGCTAAGGCACTCTTCTGTTGAATGGCAATGTTATGTAACTGAATCAGGACTCCATATGAGGAACCAAATGCACATCTAAATGTGCTTGGTCATGTGTGTGTGGTGCTCAATACATATACATGTATGATGGCATTGCATGGTTTTGCAACTTTGAACTGCATGTGGATGTTTTTCATCATACAAAATTGTCCAACCACCTTTATATAGGAACTTAGAATCACAGAATGATAGAGTCATAGAATCATTAAGCTGGAAGGGTCATCTATTCCAACCCACTGCCATGGCAGAATACAGAGCTAAAGAAAGCACTCCTGAAAGATGTTTCTTTAACCTCTGTTTAAAGACTCCCCAATGAAGGAGAACCCACCATCCGCCCGGATTCTTTGTGATTGGGCGGGCTATAAATAAATAATTTATTATTATTATTATTATTATTAGGCCATCTATTCCAATGTTGAAAGTTTTCTTACAGTAAAGACGTTCTTCCTAACATATAGCTGGAATCTCTACTGTTGTCATTTGACCTCACTGGTTTGTGATCTACTCTGGGAAGCAGCAGGAAACAAGCTTGTTCTGTCTTCTACATGACATCCTTC
Organism: Phrynosoma blainvillii; assembly: GCA_026167975.1. NCBI lineage: Eukaryota > Metazoa > Chordata > Lepidosauria > Squamata > Phrynosomatidae > Phrynosoma > Phrynosoma blainvillii. The sequence continues at coordinate 4,187,906 of JANUYF010000010.1, read as the reverse complement.
CAGGTATTTAAAAGATGATTATCATTTCACTTCATGGTCTTCTCTTCTCCAAACTAAATATACCCAGCTCCATAAGCCATTCATTATTCATGTATAAGACAGCAAGACGATTCTGGTCATTGAGTGTAAAATGTATATTCGGTTCATAATTTGGTTCTCTGTCTTCCTTCTGCCTGCACTCCATTGTTCACATTCACAAGGGACATTTTCTGAACTTTCCTGGGTTTTTGATTATCTGTTGTACACAGACCCATCAGTGCCTGGGTGCCTTTTAGTATTAACAATGTAATCCATTCTTCCTGAAATCATTCCTAAAAACAAGTGAAGTTTTGAGTCCTTTTGGAAAATACCTCCCATCTTCCCCCCCCCAACCCGGTCTCTTCATTTTCTTTTCCAATGTGAGATGGAGAAAACATAACCTGATTTGAGCTTTCAGGAAAGCCATCTGAATAAATTGCTTCTAAAAGGGTGGCGATTAACTCCATCTCTGAGAAGCAAGATCACACACCCATTCCTCCTCCTGCCAAGGAATAAATCCATGGGTGCCATTCTCTCCTCCCCTTTTCTTTTTGCCTCTTCCCCCCTCCTGTAGGGCTGTCCTAGTTGGAGAATTAGGAAGGCGAGATCAAATGCACAGCAGAGTAAGGAAACAGAGAGAGTGCAAACTTTGCCCATTGCTCAGGGACAATGATGCCGAAAGATTAACCCACCCTCTCAATTAACACCTCACATGAAAATCCTAGCAAGGTCATGGGATCCGTGCCGCTGCTTGGTCAATCAACGGTTGCCTGCTTCCATACAAACCCAGATCGAATGCAGAATTAACACTGTTCCCCAAGCCCTCACTCACAGCCTCGCCTCAAATTAAGCCCTTGCATGGAAGAGATACGAAAAGCATTTCTAATTAGGGTCTGAGGTTACCGGTTAAAACGCGGTCGAGCCGTCTCCTAGCCATTCTTTGCTGGGTTTTTTTCCATATATCATTTTAATTAAACTCAGATACTATTTAATTCCTACCTGCATATATTTAGTGCTACTTGAATGCAGACCTGATAAAGTATATTGCTGATCCCCACTTAGCTGCCACAAGGACTTATTAAAGGGAGGGCGACAGGCTTCCAGATCTTTGTGGGTCTCCTTGCAATAATTACTTCCCCAATCAAAATGAAAAACATAATTTTTTTCTCCTCCTGCAAATAGATTTCTCTATTTTTTTTTTTTTACCCTCTTGCAAAACCTTGGCTTCACCACTCTCTTCATAAAAATTATAATTAGAACACCATAGTTGCTTGTCAACCATCCTGTTAAAATTCATTTCACATACTTGTTACTTTCTTAAAATCTCGGGTCTTTTTGGAACTCTCGGTGTCAACACTTGAGAGGCTCTTCTCCTTCCCACTTACCCCACATGTACAAATTTCCCCCCTCTGCCCACATCACACACACAAACACACACCAGCTCATGGAAAGAACATGGAATTCTTTTGCATGAGCTATGTGTCTTTTGCCAATTTTTGATGGTTTATTAGGAATTCAAGCACACTGCTGACTGGATCTGCAAGGGTATGATTAGCAATCTGGATCCTTGCCACCCATTTTTAATATCTCCTGTGATCTCTTTAAGCCTCCAAGCCATGCTTGCTGCATATTAAAGGCTAGTTCGGTCATTCTCACATTGTGCACTGAGATCTCTTGGAGAATAGCAAGACTACTTCTTCAAAAATGAATTAAATGCTTCTCTCTGTCCAGATTTTGCCTATCCATAATGTTGTCTGCATGAAACAGCTGTCAGGATTCATATCTTGGGCCTGGCCACTTTTATGTGACTCCTGCAGAGGAGGATAAATTCTTATATGTGTATATTTTAAATAAACGGTCGGCAACCGGGGGGGGGGGGACATTTCTGGAAGAGGTGCCATGGTAGCATCCTTTCTTTTTAATTCTCATTGTCCAGGAGGGGCCATTTTAGTCCTTCTAAGTCTGGTTTGGTTTGCCTTATCCACACAGAAATAGGCCTACAATATTGATTGGCAACAACATTGTCACCTGAGCAATTGGAAACAATGGTTGAGATCCTCCCTTAGAGCTGTGTAGGACAAATCTCTGAATGTGGAGATACACACTGATGGTGTTGTGCATCCCTTACACAGAATGTTGTACAACTGAATGGACACCCAAATGCACATGCAATCAAATACGAGTATACAACTGAATGCATGATTTAATGTACAAGTCAGTGTTCATTACATGCACAACAGCACCACATGTACAACTCCTTTTCCTAACATTTGAACTGAATGCAGATGACATACCTCAGACAAAAAATTGCAACCACTTTCATAGGGGAACATAGGTTTATTCAGAGGAGCTTTGCATTAATTTCTTTCCTAGTGAGTTATACCTTCTCATGATATGACCAAAGTATGACAGTCTCAATGTAGTCATTTTGGCTTCTAGGGAGAGTTCGGGCTCAATTTGTTCTAGGACCCAGGGTGAAGCTACCATAACTTCGGTCATCTTCACATACCATCTTGTCCCATGTGTCCCCAGGAGTCATTTTGGAGTGTTTGAAAGGAAACAGAAATTCTTCACTTAGCAGCAAGAGTTTTCACCTTTCTTAGATCCAAGGCCCAGTCTCCATGATCTCCAAGCTCCAATTTCCATCAGATTGTAACATTATTCCTGCACAGTAACACTTCAGATAATTGGTTATGAAGTGAATTGCATGAATTAAATGAATTGCATATTGTTATGTATGTATGAGGTCATATGCCAGGCTATAATGAAATTTTCTTCAGGTCAACTCAAATAATAAACAGATTTAAAGTGACAATGAATCATGCAATAAAGTTCTAAGGATATCATCCCTTTGAGCTGCTGGTGGAGAGGTAAGTTCACCCAGTGTCCTTATACTGTTGGTCTGGGGTGAATGATGCTCCATCTTCTCCAGCCATGCCTGGCAGCCAGACAATGATCAGGCATATTCGCTCAGGCATATGATTAATAATTGACAGTGGACTGACCTGCTCCCAGGAACTATCCAGCTGCCAGTGTGCAGCTGAGAGAAAGCTATTGCACAAGAAGAGGCTGGATAGTTGCTTGTATAACAATCAAAAAGTGCATACACTGCCCTACCTGCAGGTTACACCAGCCTAAATAGCCAATGGGATCTGAGTCAGAAAGACCTGAGACTATTGAAATGAAAGTAACAAAAACTGATTTGACTTTTTTTTTTTAAAAAAATCTACAAATCAGGAATCACCACTGATTCAATTGGTGAACGGTGAACAAACAGAGATGTAAACCCCATTGATTCAATGACTCCATTTTAGATAGGACTAATAATAGGATTCAGACCTATATGTAGGAATTATGTGGTGGGTAGTGGGAAGAGATAGTATAGAACATAGGAAACTTCGTTGTATGGACCTGCCCACAAGGAACTCTTGCTTCAAAAGATGAGAAGCTGCATTTTTCCAAATGAGAGCTTTGATCAATCTCATTCAGTATAATCTACATTGGTTGGTAGTGGCTTCTCAGGTTTTCAGTCCTACCACAAGATGCTAGTATTGAACCTGAGATCCTTGGCTTGCAAATCCTTGCCAAGCAACAGCCTCTCCCACATTCTGTGATAGCGTTTGCTACCTGTCTTTTGAAGTGGGTTTGTCTACAATACACAATTTGCAGTTTGTGTGAACTAAGTGAAATAAGTGTGATCAAAGCCAGTGCTTGTAAGCTAAACAAATTGGACCTCTGTTTATAAGAGGGACTATGCTTTGCCTCCAGTCTTGGAGTGAGTTAGATAAGGTAATCTCCAGATACCAAGGGCTGTTGCCACCGGCCTCAGACCCCTTTCTTTCTTTGGCAATTACTTTATTCATCTCTCACCTTGCTTCCTTTGAATGGCAACTTTTTGAGAATGGGAAGAAAGTCTGTCTTATGACATTTGCCCATGCATTTTGCATGGCTGCATTGTCCTCTATGGACCAGCGCTCTTGCCAAGCAGCCAGGTAGTAGTGTGTACATTTTTCTTCTGCTGCCCCCTCCCAATTGTCTGCCACCACCATTGCTACCATCTCTGGTTTCTTAAATGATCTGTGTTTTACTTCCTCTTTCATGTTCAAAGTACAGCAAACATATTTGATATGTTCTGAATGCTGAAACCCGCCAATGACATCAATCAAAACCAAGCAGTACAGGACAAGCAATTCAAGAGTAATCAACATTACCAGAAGACCACTATCTCCTGATCTCCTCCCTTTTTAGAGGGGTTGGGGGAGAGAAGGGTGCCTTGCTATGCAAACTTTGATCATTAACAAGGATAAAATGGCATTCAGCTATAATGGGATGTCGACGCTGCAATTGGGGGCAGGGCAGGGAGGGAAGTGGCAGCCTGGCTGTCACCGCCATCATTTGGGGCATTTGGAACATTCATTAAGATGTTGTGTACACACATATTATTGCAATGGAATAACATTATTTTAAAAATGCAATTTTATCGGTGGCAAAACCAAAACAAACAAATAAACAGGTTCCTGCCCTAGGGCACATATGAAACAGAAAGAGGTAGAAAGAGAACTGTAACAATAACTTGGGGTGAGTTTTATGCCATTCAGTGCATGTCTTGGTAACAGTGTCTATAAGAAGTAAGATGCTTGTTGGATTTTTTTTTATTTTATATATATATATATATTTGTATTTTCAAGTCATGGATGGCTGAATCCATGGATGCAGAATCCATGTATACAGAGGCAGGCTGTAAGTGCATTGGTCCAATAAGAGGGATTAAAACCTGGGCTTCTACCACTCTGAACTTATTCCTGGCTTTCTGCCTGGTTCTAGCACATGCCTTTGGGATCCAAGTTCTTGCTTGATGGCTGCTCTGGTCCTCATTCCCCACTGATTGTACATTTGATTGGGGGGGGGGGAGAAGAGTGGGGCCACAGAAACAGGCCAAAACTCACCTCATGGGCTTCATGGTTCAACAAGGATTCAAACTTGGGCTTCTGTGGTCTAAATCTGACATTCTGTCCACTCTACCATACAGCCTCCCTGCAGCTTGAAATGCCTTGGTTCCAATTTGGGCAGCTTGCAATGAGTGTAGTCCATGCATTGATGCTACATCAAGTCTGTCTGCACCCTCCAGACAGACAGAACAATCAACAGTACGTAAATGGGAATTGTCTCTCTCTCTCTCTCTCTCTTGCTTTCTCTGAGCAGCAGATGGCCCCCAGCTCATTTTTATTCTTTTCACTCTCAAACGGAGGCTGTCATGTCAATGCCAACTTCGACAAGTTTCTAATGTGTCTTATGTACCTTAGAACTTAGTGGTCACTAAATCCACTCAATTTAACTGTGTTACTTTGAAAAGACAATTTGTTCCTAGACTCGGACAGAAAAAAAAAATGCACATGACCAGTGTGCACAGAACAAATCAGCACCTCTCCATCTGTCATGGCAAAAAGAGGTAAATGAGATTAATCGTGAAAGGTTCGCTGATATATGCCCCCTCCCAAGATATACATCCCTAGACTGAGAAGAACACTCACAAAACAATCTGGAAACAAATGATTTCCTGTTGGAGAGATTGATGGGAAATTAATAGACATCTTCTTTTGCTGGAGAAAGGAAAAGGCAGTTTCTCACAACCATTTTAATGCAATGGTCAGTTCAAGTTTGTTGCTGGGGAAGTGTCCAGTAGATTTGGTCTAATTAAACTAGTCCAGAGAATAGTGTGACATGCTACAGGTTCTGGGGGAAAACTGAAAAGTAAGTTGGCAACAAGGAAGGTAAAATGTGAAAGCTTAACCATCTGTTTCCAGTACTATGGAATACTGGTTTCCCTTTCTCCCACTGGTTGCACAAATTCATGAAAATGGGACATTTTAGTATTGCATTGCTTTACACGTTTGTTAATTTTAAATAAAATCAATGTTTTGACTTATAAAATGAATCATGCTCCATTGCAGAAACCACAAAGATGTAGACAAACAATGCAAGGAATCTAAAGCCTTCTCACTATAAAAGAAGTAAACAATGTTCCCAAATTTCAATTACTTGCCACATACCAGCAGAGATCCTGCATCAGGGGCTATGATGCTATCTTTATGATGACAGAAGCATGCTGTTGACATGATATGTGATCATGCTAATGAAATGTGATGTTCCACAAGGAAGCACCATGCAATTTGTCCCAATGCACAATGGGGGGTGCCATTGTGCAAAGGGACATGCTGGGCATTGGAACATATCATGTATCAGGAATAAGGCACAACAACCATGTTGCTATCTCTGTGTGCACAATGGTCCTTATAGTGTCGCTACTTTTCCTTTCCCCTCCTGAGAATGTGAACATTGTGCAATGGCACAATTCAACTTTTTTGCAATCTTAAGTTAGTGTAGGATGACATAACTTCCCAATATGATGCACAGACTAAAAACTGCTGTGACAAAAATTGTTCCAATGAATGTATTGATTGTGGGACTACTGTCTTGTCATAGCCAATGTAACCTCTTTGAACAAATAAATGAATAAAATATAATACTGGTAATTGTTGAAAGGAAAGATAACAGATGAAGAAAACAAACAGAAGAAGTGAAAAAGTCCAAAAGAATGTAAACGATCTGACATGAAATGGTCACTTGGGTTGTAAGAACATGAACTAGAGATGGAAAGAATATTTGAAAATATTTGAAATATGTTTGGAAATTCTGGGATTTGTTGTTTCTTTTGTCACCAGAGCTGTCTGAGAGAGAAAGCTAAATATTTCTCAAAGCTACAAATCTTGAAATTTTATAGCATTGAACCATGGCAGTTACAGGGGTATCAAACCATATTATTTCTGCAGTGCAGATTAGACCCCCAAGCCAGCATAGTGTAGTGGTTTGAGTATTGGACTATGACTCTGGAGACAAAGGTTTGATTCCCCAGTTGGCCATGGAAACCCACAGTGATCTTGGGTGAGTTGCACACTCTCAGCCCCTGAAAAACCCATGAAAGGATTGCCTGACATTCACTGTAAGATAGACATGACTTGAAGGCACACAAAACAACAACAAGAACAAGAACAACAGCCTTACCTGAGTGTCTTTTCCTATTTGAGCTGTGGGAAGGGCTGAGAAAGTAGTGTTGCATTTCCATTAAACCTTTCCCCCCTTGGCTTAGGCTGCCAAGAAGATTGACCACTAATGTCAGTTGTGGTAACAGCGGTTCATAGGATGTCAGATGCTGAAAACTGAAGTAGAAGCATTTTGAAAAAGAGAAAACATGTCAACAAAGAGAAGCTATAATGCTGCCCTTGGTTGTTAAGTTGTTTGTGGGGGGAAAGATCACTTGAATGACAAGTATCGACAAAACTAAGCCATTGTGCATCATGCTGTTTACCATATATTTCCACAAAACTTTGCTTGGAGGCAATGGGAAATGAGACATTTAAAAGAATAATTACTTCCCTTCAGCAACCAAGATGGGAGATAGACAAGGGAGGTTTAGTTTGGGTGGTTTTTAAAGAACAAGTTGGCTAAGTTATGAAAGAAAGGTTTTTGTGGATGTGTGCAGTCATTTCCAGTGTTACAATATCACCTCTCTTCAAACCGATATTATCCAAACTTGTTAACAATATGTTTGATGTATGTGTAGGCATAAAACTCTATACAGTATGTACACTTTTATCTAGTCTTTCATTATAGATACTTACAGTAGTACATATTTATTATACATTATGGGATGCAAAGATAACTTATACAGTGTTATACATTATGGGATGCAAAGATAACTTTCAGAATCCTATCTCCAGCTACCCTTCCTGCCTTCAAAACACAGTTCAGTTCCATGTAGCAGCTTCTCTGCCTGCAAAGCACAGTTCACTTCTTTGTAGGGTTTTGTTACTCCCATATTATGGCTTCTGATGTCTCTATTATTTTTCTTTATATCTGCCAAAATGACATCCACAAAAGATGATAGTGTCCCTTCTGGTTGTCTGAATGTGATGGTGCAGCCCACAGAGAGATGCAGAGCTGAAAATTGGTCCACACTCTTTGTGCAATTGCCCACCTCTCCTCTAAACATCATTAATAAAGTTACACAATTCCCAGCCCACTGTTTTATAAGTCTATTCTTAAATATATGTTTGATATTTTTATTATCAAAGTTTTGAAACTGAAAGTTTGAGACTAGAAAGGTACGGCCATGATCATTTCTGACCAACTTTTCGTATAATGATTGCCCTCTCAAAAGATTCCCAAGTTGGTATTCTTGCTAGGGTTGTAGCAAAATTTTACAATTCAAAATCTGGCAAAAACTTCAGCATTTTAAAATAAAAGATTTTCAGATGTTACTTTCAAAACTTAACTGTGAAATTGTGTCCTGCTCATGGATTTTTAAAGTAGTAATGTAAAATATCTCCTGGCCAAACCCTGTACTGGTTTTATATTTGTTTAACCTCCCACAATAATCCTGGGAAATGTAGCTTGTTGAGAGTTCAGCTAGAAATCTTTCTCAGCTCCATCACAAATTTATTTTGTCCAGGGGTCTGTGAGAAGAGGGAATTACATCAATTTCATTTACATCAATTCTATTTAATCTGTATTTTGAATATGACTAACAAAAAATACTGTATGTAACAGGGGATTAAAATACGATGCAAGAGAAATTATTATTATTATTATTATTATTATTATTATTTTGTAAACTTAATTTCCCTTCTCTGCTTAGCCTCCAACCTGTTAATTCCATCTTTTAGGGAACTTCCCTCCCCCCCCCCCTTTTTTTTTTTTTTTTTTTTTTTTTTTTTTTTGCATAACAGAAATTTAAAAGCATTGACTGCTGTTGAAACAGAACAAATAATTGCATAAAGGAGAGCTTCCTTTATGTATAGAGGCTGCCCGTGTGATTGATCATGATGTAATTCTTCACTAATTTTCCTTTCAACACAGGCAACAAGTTATTTTTGTCAATCTTTTCCCACTGTGAGAAAGTCTTTGAAAACCACACATTATTCAAAGCAAATGAGTGCCATTGTGGTGTAGTGGTTTAAGCATTGGACTAGGACTCTGGAGACCAGTCCAAGGGCTGAAGAAGTAAGGAAGTTCAAGGTATGACTTGCAGGAGTCTGGAAACAGGCATCGGGGACAGTAATGCTGGCCAGGAAATGGACAAGTTGCTTCCAGCACTAGGCTTAGGCAAACTCAGCTCTTAAATGACTTGATATCAGAGGTTGCCTAAGCCTAGTGCTGGAAGCAACTTGTTTGCTTCCTGGCTCCTGGCCCATGACAGGTATTTCAAGTGGATGTAGGGTAGAAAGGGCAGGAGTCCATTCTGACATTTGCCCTTGGTACTAGATCTAAGACAGTAAGGAGCGCTGGTGGCACAGTGGTTAAATGCTGGTACTACAGCCACAACGTTGTAAGTTCAATCCTAGAGGAGGGCTCCAAGATCCACTCAGCCTTCCATCCTTTCATAAGTTGGTAAAATCAATACTCAGCTTGTTGGGGGCAATTGGCGTACACATTGTAAACTGCTTAGGGAGCACTAATCCACTGATAAGTAGTATAGAAATGTACTTGCTATTTCTAGTAGGAAAGGAAGAGATCACATCATGCATGAAGGAAACCATGGTCTTGAGTTTGTAAGACCTGAGTTTGTCAGTGACCAGAGATCTTGGAGGTCTCTCATTCATAGAGTTGTCATTCAGTCAAAGTTGACTCGATGGGCATCAACAACAACGACAACCACATGCTTTGGGGGATACTTTGGTTGATGCAGGTCTGAAAATCTACCTTTCCTCACATGTGGTTAATATCATACATGAGCCTGGACCAGATTTGTTTGACTCTGCATCACTGGTCTCCATCTGTTCTAAGGTTCAATGTTGTGGATTTGCATGTTTAATTCATGTGATCCTCCTGGCTGGCCACAGAAGCAAAAGATGGCTTTAAATAAATAAATAAATAAATAAATCACCTCCCTATGAGCATCTCTTCCCTTAAGGAAACATTTTGACAGCTCCACACCAAAAACAACACAAATGCTGCAGCTAGCTCTTTGCCACTAACTGTCGAAAATGTAAGGAAAAAGGAAAGTTAAAGAGCACTAATGCATTCCACATATTCAAAATACATCAAAGAGAGGAAGAATCCAGCACTGGCGAGGAAAATTTTCAAAGCAGACGTTCATATATTTACCCCCCCTCCTTTTTTGTGCCCAGTCTTTATTATGGAAATGGATGTCATTTCGTGCATAGATTACTGTGATTAAACAAGAGAGAAAGAGATGGTAAGCCTGAGCTCTTCTCTTCTATGAGATCAACTTCACTGCTCTTTATGAAACCAGCTTGCACATAAGGGGATGAATCCTATTGTTAGTCCCCACCAAAGAAGACCCACTGAGTCAGTGGGATTTACCTATGTGTTGATTCACCATTCCATAATGGATTCAATGATTCTTCTATGAGATCAGCATCACTACTCTTTATGGAACAAGCATATACATAAGAGCCTGGATCTTATTGTTAGTCCACTCACTATCATAGAGCCATTAAATCAATGGGTTATGCCTATTTGTTTACTTGCTATTCAAATTGATTCAATGAGTCTACTGTAGTTATGGCTAACCAATAGGATTCAGGAAACTGTATAAAGTTGGATAGCATGAGAGCAGTGTATCCGAATCCAATTCATAGCAATGTTCAAACCTAAACTCTTAAATAAACCAGTTCATCGTGACTTTCATTTTCACATGCAAACACAAACAATGTAACCATATTTCTCTCCATTAAGAGAATACCCTCAAAAAAAGTTTGCAGTTCAATATTTAGTATGTGAAACACCCACCCGTTAGTTTTTAGCACAGAAAAATAGCATTCTCTGTACAACAGTGTTTTCTGTGTAGAAAAAAAGTAATGTTTTCCATACAAGAAACTTGCTTTCTGTGTAGGATACTTGTTTTTTACACTGAAAATATCTTCTGTACAGAAAATTTGGATTGGCATTCTGTTGGGAAGTTATATCATTGTGAATTGACTTACACTCACATATTTTGAATTGTATTGTTGTGCAATATTTCTGTTCTCAGTAGGGGAGCAGAGATGTAACTGTGTCATTGTCAACAGTAGCTGAACAGCATGGCCATTGCACAATGTGTCCCAATGCACACTGTGTTCTGATGTGCAATGTTTCCTGTTGCACAATAGCAAGCAAGCAGTCGCAAGTACATTTCTATACCACTTATCAGTGCCCTTAAACACTCCCTAAGCAGTTTACAATGTGTAAGCTAATTGCCCCCAATAAGCTGGGGACTCATTTTAGTGACCTCAGAAAGATGCCAGGCTGAGTCGACCCTAAGCCCCTGGCTGGTATTGAACTCACAACCTTATGGTTGCAGTATAGGCATTTAACCACTGTGCCACCAGAGCTCCTTACACAATGGGAGCCCCTGTTGTGTAATTGGGCATCATGCACAGTTCCCCATTGTGTATCATTGCAATTCTCTAGCATGGTTGTGTATCATATCAGTGGCCTATCTCTGCCATTGTAAAGCTATACATTGTAGCCTCTGTTGCAGTATCTTGGCCTCATTTTTCTGTTCAGACACCTCTTGTGCAATTTTCTTGCAAAGTCCTAGGCTGTGCAGATTCTCGTGCAATCAGGATTTTCTTCATCAGCATTACTGCATTCAGGAAATCTGTGTTTGTCAATCTGTTTGTCTGTCTGTTTGTAATTCAAATATTTACAAATGTTCTTTCCATCCAGGAGTCCCAATACCAATCAGGAACATGGCTTCTCTGTCACCATTGTGCTGTGCCCAAAAAGTGGGGGAAGAACTTGTGAAGTTTCAATGAACCTGCAAAGGATCTTCTGAACATAAGAGCAAAGGGAATGAACCTATTGCACAAGTATCAACTCCTCGACTCAAGTGATTGGACATTTTTGTCCAATGCAAAATGTCCATATCCATTTTGAGGTTGAAGAAGTGGAGCTTCCATGCATGGATGCATGTAGTACATAGATGCACATTCAGATTCCCTGTGCAGGTGGGTTTGCCCATTTGGGTGCATGTTCCTTGGCATGATGTCACAATTCACTAAAAAGCTGGTGTTGTATAACTCTCCATCAACTCGGTACAGGATCTTGGACAACAACTGAAGTGTCTAGAAGTCCCATAATTTGCATATTTGGAAATCCCATAATTTGGGCATGCCTGGAAGCCCCATAATTTGGACAGAATCAGTCTAAATGAAAGTGAGCTTTTTGGAATCATACCTTATTCAATCAAGTGGTGCAAAATTAAAAAGTATAATTTCCTTCGAGCTTCCAAATTCAACTGATAATTGATTACACTGTACCTAATTAAAGAGGTTAATTTTTTTTAAAAAAATCACCCTAATGATATATTTGAATATATCAAACAGCCAACAGAAAGGAATTGTCCTCTGATTATAAGCGGTAACTTTGAAAGAAATATATTTCTTTTAGTTAACAGCATTTCTTTAAATTGGAAACAAAATGTCCATTTCATTTCAATCATTTCCCCACCATCAACTGTAAAAGCAAATGCATATGGCATGAAAATCTGTTATAATATAGCACTTTACACCTTGATATGTACCTGCTCCAAATTCATTTATCTATAAATTAACCACAAATGGTGGTTGTCATTTTGGATCATTTTGTCATGTGCTAGTACAAGACTGTGTGAGGGTTTTCTTTTTCTTTTAAACAAATATGTCTTTGTACAGTATAAATAACAAACCTGCTTGTCAGATATCAAGGAAGAAAATAGATAAGGACAAATTACCTTGTAGCTATAATTCATTTTTAAAAAAATTCTGCTTGCTGTTGATAACTTCAATCAAATATGAACATATGAGGCTGCCATATGCTGAGTCAGACCAGCGGTTCATCTAGCCCAGGATGATAGACTTTTGACTGGCATTTGGCACTCCGGGATTTCAAAGAGGAATCTTGAGCTAAACCTGAGCCGAAGGCATCACCAATGACTTGGGCCAATTTCAACTAAAGTTCCCATTATTGTCATGATTTGCGTGCATGCTTTCCATGATAAAATCATGCTGAATTCCTTTGATAGAGATAGAACGAATAGTAGTGTTAATTATATGGACATCCAGATGATCCTATCATCCCTTGCCAGCATATCCAATGACGATGAATGCTGGAAGTTGCAGTCAACAATGTCTGGGAGATTCCACCATCCCTATCCATGATGGATGAGAATTTCATTTCAGAACATTTGCCAAATATTTCCCATATTCTATTTTTTTTAACCAACCAACCAAACAAAACAAAACAAAACAACTTACTCCCATTCTGAATATTTCACCATATTTGAGAGGGAAAGAATTAGTTGTTTGTTTTTAATAGAATATAGGAATTAATCGATTCATGCCCAGAGTAGGTGCTCCACTCTTCCTAGTTTGAACCTTTTTGTATTCACTGTGTCCTAATCTGCACTGCAGAAATAATGCAGTTTGATACCACTTGAACCGCCATGGCTCAGTGTTATGGAGTTTGGGGGTTTGTAGTTTTGTGAGCTATTCAGCCTTCTCTGTCAGAGAGCTTTGGTGCTACAACAAATTATAAATCCTAGAATTCTATAGCATTGAGCCATGGCAGTTAAAGCAGTGTCAAACTGCAGTGCAGAATAGATTTATGTTAATGCTGAATTAGAGTTGCCTCCCCTTTTGGAGTAGTCTTTTTCCCCCCCTAAGACAGGGGTCGGCAAGTTCCCCGTACCTGAGGCTGGTCCGGGGATTCCCGGGTTTTCCGCGGGGCAATGGTGTGGGGGGGAAATGGCGGCGCACACACTCATGCCTGCGTGTACGACCCTGCCGCCGCCCCGCCCCCTGCTGCCACCACGCGTGTGCCACGGACACCATTTTGTTTTCCAAAATGGCGGCCATGGCCGTTTGCGCATGTGCAGGAGTACTACGCATGCGCAAACGAGTAACAGCTGCCATTTTGGAAAACAAAATGGCGGTCACAACACATGCGGTGGCCGCGCGGTGGCAGCGCGCATATTGGCGGCGGGGGTCGGCGGGGGTTAGTGGTGGCGGGGTCGGCGGGGCCCAGTCCAAAGGCCTTGGGGGCCGGACCCGGCCCGCAGGCTGTAGGTTGCCAACCCCTGCCCTAAGAGATATCTCGTCTTTAACACTTACCTAATAGTTGAAATAACATGTGCTTTCCATTTTAGAAATTGCTATACCTATAAAACAAAATCTTCAACAGGAGATTGGAAAGAGAATTAGCAAAACTGGGATAATCCACAAACTCCAGTCCATCAATAGTGGGTTGAACAGAGACAATGGTTTCCTGGCACACATTTATAATACTAGAAACCCCAGCCACATGAGGACTCTCTTGCCTGTTTTATCACAACTTTTTTCTGGTTCCCAGCCAGCAACACACTACATTCCAAGAACTCCTTCCACCATTCATATGGTTATTTACTCATCTTTGCTTTAGGCAACATCTTTCCATCCAACTTGGTCCCACAAGGACCATAGTTAAAACTGAATGTGTCACCTCATCACCATACCAACAAATTTGGCATTTCTATTATTATTCACACAAAGACCTGCTATTCGTGGATATAAATGTTTATCCATAGATACTTTACATCTTGCATCTGATAAAGTAGGAATTTTAAATAGCATATGACGCCCAACATGTTTATACTCATCCTCAGTTCTTTAACTCGGGTTTCTCCATTTTCAGGTATCTATTGCAATGTATGGCCATAAATACTTTATGTTTCAATGTGACCCAGGAAACCTCTAGAACCAATAGTCATATTTAAAAAATCCTCCTTCTCAACTTCTCTCTCTCTTTCCCTCTCTTTTGTGGTTTGAGTGTTGGATTAGGATACTGGTTCACTCCTTGCTTAGCCATAGAAACATCCTAGGTGATATTAGGCAAGCCACACTCTCTCAGCCTCAAGGGAAGGCAATGGCAAACCCCCTCTGAACAAACCTTGTCAAGAAAACCCTGCAATAGGATGACCTTTAGGGTCAAGTAAGTCAGAAATTACTTGTAGGCACACAGCAACAACAACCCTACAAGAAGGTAAGTTAAAGTTTTGCACTCATTTTGCACTCACTATCTTTTACCTAATATTTTAATTAGTTATTTAGAGTAGGTACTTTAAGTATATATACATTGTAAAAGCAATTAATAAAGTTCTCTAGTTTCTAACTTGGTGCTGCCTGCTTGTTTTTTTACTTCAGTTGGCTGTAGTCAGGGAGTTTCTGAAAGTTGAGGAATGTTACTAAGCTAAACTTTATTGAGAAAGGCTACTTCCTAATAGATTTAGTCTTCATATTTTCCCCCTAAAAGTGTTAGCAACCCAGGATATACTTCTTTTTCCCATGATAATTAATACATCTGTACAAAGTACAAGCCATTTTCCTTAATATGATGCAAATTTGTATATTGTTTACAGTATTATTCACATTTTTGTCACCAATTTTGGCTGCATCACAACAGCTAGAAAAGTGAAAACGTCAAAGCACAACTGTGTCTCACTTCACATTGTTTCTCTGGAAGTGTGAATTAAAATGCAAACCTTGCACATTTCTCCCACACCATTGAAGGAAGAGAGTTGGAAGAAGTAGGGGACAATCTCATTGCTTCCCTGAATCTCATTTCCTTGTCCTATGTTCTACAATGTCAGAAAGAACTTTCTCAACATCTCTAGAGCAGGAGAAGGCAACTGCAGCAAGTTATGGGGCCACTTTTATGTTTCAGGACCCTTTGTGGTCTCATAAACTACTGGGCCAGAAGCACTCTGGAGGAATTACAGGGGGAGTGCTATCCTGTTGATATTTCTGGATTTCTCAGTGACTTTTGATGCCATTGTTCATAGTATCTTACTGGACCAGCTCCATGGGATGGTAGTAGGAGGCACTGTTGTAAAATGCTTCCACTTCTACCTGGAGGGCTGGTTCCAAACAATAGCATTGGGTGATCCCTGTTCAGCCCCACTGCAATTAAGCTGTGGGGGTGCCATTGTTTTCCACCTTATTCGCCATGCTATTCAATATCTACATGATATTCACTGGGTGAAGTCATAAGGGGCTTTGGAGTGGGGTACCATTGATATGCTGATGACCCTCAGCTCTCCTTCTCCTTGTCATTGGGGTCAACTGAGGCTGTGCAGGTGATGGATCAGTGCCCGGATGCTGGAATGGGCTGGATGTGGGTCAATAATCTTAACCTAAATCCCAATAAAATGGATGCTCTATGGGTTGATGTTCCCAGATCCATCACTGTAATTGAAGGCCCAAGTGGATTCTGTGGCTTGGAGTGCTTGGCGCCAGCTTCAATTGGTGCTCCAGTTATTGCCTTTCCTGAACAGATATAACCTAGCCATACTAGTCCATGCACTAGTAACCTCCTGATTAGACTATTGAGCTCTACTTAGGGCTGTCTTTGATCCACTGCCTAGTGGCAGATAGGATGGAAGGAGGGACTTTCATCAGTTATTTATGATGTTAAAGAATACAGCTCTGTTTGGAAGAACCATTTTTGCACCTCAAAGCTTCCAGGAGAAGAAATGTACTCTCATTTATTTATTTATTGGCCTGAAAAAGAGATTGGTTTGGGCAATCTGGTAGTGCTGAGGGCCATAAAAACATCTTTGGGGCCAGATGTGGCATCAGGGTTGCACTTGACTTACCCCTGCTCCTGAGCAAGAGTGAACAAGGCCTTCCAGATGTTCTTAGGCTGAAACTAGCCAGTGTTTCCAATGGTGAAGGATGGCTGGAGCTGGAGTCCAATCATCTGAAAAGCCATATGTTGTCCACTCCTGATCTAAGTGCCTGAAAAGCTAGATAGACCTGTCCATTAAAATCAATCAGTATTATTTAATTTGATTGGGCAAAATGTAATCTACTGAAGTGTGGTTAAGGTGTAAAGGATCATGATATGCTGCCTTGAGTCCCATATTGGAAGAAAGGTCAAATTGAAATAAACAGATAAATAAATGATCAGGTCTTATGTCCTCTCTATGTCCCCTATTGGGAGGAAACATTACATTACAAAGTTTTTTATATCTTTTTATTCACTGAAGCTAATTATATTACTGAAGTATTTGTGCAATGGTAAGGTTACTGGTCACTGTTCCTGTAATAAATATATGACGAACAATGGCTGGTTCATTCTTTTGTTTTCACTTTGTTCTTAGTTCCATAAATGCAGTTATTTTTCTACTTACAAGTATATTTATGATGTACAAGTATTTATTAAATGACTTCAAGTGGAGAAAAAACAACAACTCCAAACTATTTTTTCCTCTCACAAACTCTAAATATATGTACATCCCTGCAGTCCCATATACTTTGAATCTGTGATCAGCATTTTTGCCCTGGAGGAGATTGCAACCCCCCCCCCCAACAAAGAAAAAAGAAGAAGGAAAAAATCCACTCTGCAACTCAAAAGTAATTTCAGCAGCAAAAGTAGATTAAATATCCACCATATTAGTCACACAGCATTAGATGGAATTGGATTGACTGGGAAGAGGTCAAAGAGTTGTGGAAGGTTTTAGCCTACTGGAGGAGCAATAAAATTCAGCCGTACTTAAAATCATTAGCCATAAACCCTTTGATATGAAATCCAAACTTCCCATGCTCATAGGGGGACCCCTCCTTCCTCCTCACTGCAAACATCACACCGGGCAATAGAGAACAACACAAGCCTTCCTCTTTAAAAGGCTAAATTTTCATGTAAACCTTTAAATGAAGTGCAAGGACAAAGAAGAAAGAAAATGGTAGTGTGGGAAGGAGGGAGAAGCAGCAGCAATGATAGGCATCCCTTATGCAATTCAGGAGTAAGAAAATGCAAAGGAAGAAAAAGAAGCCACAGACTGCTCACATCAATTCATAAAAATGCCAAGAGATGGTGGGGCTGGGGTCAGCAGGTGTTATTACATATCCGAGACTGA
Organism: Phrynosoma blainvillii; assembly: GCA_026167975.1. NCBI lineage: Eukaryota > Metazoa > Chordata > Lepidosauria > Squamata > Phrynosomatidae > Phrynosoma > Phrynosoma blainvillii. The sequence goes on along the minus strand of JANUYF010000010.1, from coordinate 4,169,953 downwards.
TACTCATTTCTAGGGAAGGGGAAGAAGAGGAGAATGCAAACTAGTGGTCAGCAACTAAGCAAAGCTTCATTTTGTACTCAGCAAAGGTTTCTAAAAGGGCCAGCACAATCAGTCCTGCTCACAGCCTGGTTTATGAAGTGCTAAAGTTACTTCAAGCTGCAGGCAAAACAGGACAGGGACCTTTAATCCCTCCATTCTGGGTATGGAAGGAAGAGAGTACCCAACAAAGAAGGCTAGTGGAACTGATGAGGAGATGGTAAATCCACTCTGGGGTGTAGTCTAGACTCTAGACCAGGGGTAGGCAACCTAAGGCCCGGGGGCCTGATGCGGCACCCCGAAGCCTTTGGACCAGCCCCAGGCCGGTCCTGCCGCCGCCGCCGCCGCCACCCGCCATGATGATATTGATTATTGTTGTTATTACTTGTTCTTGGGGTTTTCTGGGCAAAATCTCCACAGGGGCTTTGCCATGGCTTTTCTGGGGCTGAGAGAGTGTGCATTAATTTTTTTTAAAAAAATAATTTTATTTATTTATTTATTTATTTATTTATTTATTTTTGGTGCTTCAGCCCCCCAATTATCTGAGGGATACCAACCTGGCCCTGGCTCAAAAAGGTTGCCTACCCCTGCTCTAGACCATACAAGAGGTCTCCAAGATGCTGGGCTTATTTTAGGGATAGGGTTTAGCACCTTTGACAGCTTCTTTGAAGTTTGGACTAGACCCCAGAGAAAATCCTCTGCACCATTGACCTGGAAACTGTGGGCCTTTGCAGACTGCTAGAAATAGTGCAAATTGAGTCCACTTTAAGGGTTAGGGTTAGGGAATCATGGGAACTGTATTTTATTGTGGCACCAGAGCTCTCTGACAGAGAAGGCTCAATGTCTCAGAAAAAAACACACAATTCCCATGATTCCCTAGCACTAACCCTAACCCTAAAAGTGGACTCAATTTGCACTATTTCTGGCAGTCTGCAACCCCCCTAAATCTTCTTTTGGATCTCTCCAAATAGCTTATCTCTTCCATCCAGGACTGAAAGCATAATGAGAAGTAGAAGTATGTGATAAAATTTAAGAAGTAACAGAAATATTATATATTTAAAAGTGACTGTGAGGTCACTGTTATTCAATGTACCATACTGAGACAAGGGACCCAAGTTCAAAACTTCTTTCAGTCACAATGGTGTCTTATTGATCACTTATAGTTTTTCAACCTAACTTTTGCCTATTTGAGGGGAAAACGTGGGGTGGGATGGAGAGGAGAGGAGGAAACTTGAGCACCTCCTCCTGATCCTTCATGTCTTCTGTCCCCATTTTTTGAGATGGAAAATACTTTTCTTGCACTGCTCCAGAGAGCAGGACAGGTCTTAATCAATGGAGTCAAAGGACAAGAAGGAAGAGTCTGAATCAACTCTGAGATGTTTAACAGAGAAATAGTCCACCTCCAAAGGTGGTTTGGTATTAAAACTGACACACATTACTACTATAAAATAAGCTTTAATTGTAGTAAAATGGGATGAGCAGAGTGTAGCTCTGGGGCTGTATGTGGATACCAAGGATGTTTTTGTGGCCTTCAGCATCTCCAGAATACCTAGACTGACTTCTTTTCTGGACAAAGAAAGAGGACAATGCTTGCACCTGGAAGCCACCAACTGTAACCATTTTTCTATTAAAATAGCTTGCAAGGGCTTTACTGTACCATTTAACCTCAAAAAACCCTATTTTTTTTTTATAATCAGGAGTGAACTTCCATTCATTTTGGGGTAATTATTTGTTTGGTAGTCCATGTGCCCCCTGGAAGTTTCCAAGGCATAAAGGTGGCTCCTGAACCTGCCGCAGTTGCTTATGGAAAATGATACAACAGATGGTCTTTAGGAGAGGAAGCATCACAGTTTCCATATCCTCCAACATTTCCCAGATGAAAACTGGGAGGTATGTGGCTACGCAACATCAGAGTGTGGTAAAGAAGGCAAAAGTTATTAATGAGGAAGAACATACAAGCTAGGAGAGGTTGCAGCAAGTTTGCTCTTGCTTGAGCCTACTGGGAAGGGCAAGATTCCATCCTCTTCTTCCCCTCCCTCCCCATGGTAACTGAGTTTAAGCTAATTTGGCACTTTAAAGTCAGTTTGCAGCAATTGAAATAAGTCAGGATGAAAGGGGAAACTGAGACATTTTAAAAGCTGCTGAAAAAGTAAGGCAACAGAAGATTACCCGGGACTGTCCCTGCCAAATTGGGACAGTTGGGGGATATGGGTCCCTTAGCTGATGGTTCCAGAATTCTCTCACACCATGTGGTAGAACTGAGCCCTCAAACCATGCATTCTTCTTGGTCTACCATACTATACCACACTGAGGATTGCCTTAGGGCCCCTCTAACTTGGAAATGATTTGAAGACACACTGCAACAATAGTAGGAAATAGGTACCATTGAAACAAAGAGACAATGGCCATCGTGCTGGTGGTTTCATTTTTTGTTGTTGTGTGCCTTCAAGTCATTTCCAGTTTATGGCTACCCCAAGGTGAACCTATCATAGGGTTTCTTGGTTCAGAGGAAGTTTGCCATTGCCTTCCGTTAAGGTTAAATGCATGTCACTTGCCCAAAGTCATAGGCCTGCATTAAGTTCACCTATAAAAGGACTTGGACATTTGTATCCAATGGGCCACGCCTGCATTGGAAAATCATGGAAATGAGGTTATGCAAGAATGCCGGTGTGCTTGCACTTGGGCATATTTGAACATGCAACTGTGCATTGTGCATTGAGCATTTGCATGTGCAGATCCGCATTCTGTGTGAATATCACTAGCATTGTGCAACTGCCATGTAACTTCATATACATAAAATTACATAATTTCTCCTTGATGGAGGATCCTGGATTATGAAAAACAGGCCATGGTAGTATACAGGGATAAGGAGTTAGCTGAGGCATCAACACCAAGGGGGTGTTATATAAAAAAAGAAATTTAAAAGTTAGTAAATGCCCCCAACACACACACAAAGATGAGCAGGAAGGCATGAGTGCAATTACATATCATTAAGACAGTGACATGCCTAAGTTTTTGAACTACTTTCCTATTTAATAGAAAGAATGGTTTCCACCTGAGAGAAAGCAGATAAAAGGAAGGTTCTTTGGTAACTAATAACCAGCTGACATGCTTCTGTTGATTTTGTACATTTCTTCTCTGCTCATTCTGGAAATGACAAGGATAATTAAAGTTGTTAACTATGCCGGGCGACGTGTCAGTCAAAGAAAATATCACTCTTATAATTTCTCTCAATGCCACACCATAATCCAAAGTGATGTGCTAGAAATGAATCCCCCATGAGAAAAGATGTATTCATATGAGACTTGGAAAGTGAAGAAAAGGGAAAGAAAAGAAATTCTGGGTAGGGAGGTGAGGCAATGAACTTTGTCACATGTTTGGGAACATACAATATAATCTAATTTGCATTGCTTAGTTCCGGGGGTGGTGTTGGGAGGAGATTCTACGAATGGTCCATTAGCCAAGTCTATTTATTTTTACTCCCCTCCCCCAGTCCTTAGTCAATAGAGGAACATTTTCTTTTCTTTTCTTTCTCCACCCAAATGTATCACAGCTGAATTGCCTTCACACAACAGTTCCAAAAAAGAAAGAGATTTTGTTGATCCATAGCGAGAATGCAAAATCCAAAATGCGTAGGTGGAAAATACCTTCATCAGAATCAACTGTAAATTCATTTTTAAAGTGTAATATTCACAAGCTATAGAGTTCTCCAAAATTTTTCATCAAGTAAGATCAGGAGTGGGAATCATGGAGACCTCCAGATGTTCCTGGACTACAACTCCCTGCAATTCTCACCACTGGCTACATGGGTTAGGGCTGCTGGGTGTTGGACAATATTTGGAGAGATCCATAATTCCCAGACCTTGTCTAGATTATTATTTTTTTTAGAAAACCATAGGAATGGGAGCGGAAACCATGCACTTATCCCAGAACTTTTTTGACTGGATGTTTTAGACTCAGGCTACATCTACACTACAGAATTAATGCAGTTTGATACCACTTTAACTGCCATGACTCCATGCTGTGGGATTATGGGATTTGTAGTTTTGTGAGATGCTCAGCTTTCTCTGTCAGAAAGCTCTGGTATCACAGCAAACTACAAATCCATGGGTTCCATATGATGGAACCATGACAGTAATTTTAACCTACAGATTGTCTTCATGAGAATTGCCTTCACAATGGAAGGCCAGTTCCTCACCAAATCCAGACCATTACCCTAAAATGGAATAAATGGATTTTGTTCAAGATTTTCCAGGAAAACCCAGAGCACTCTGGAGCAATATTGGGAAGCTATCTACACATGTGTCCCATTGTGTCACCTGGCACTGCCAGCACTGGCATGAGTTGCTCCCTCTTTGGTCACAACAAGGCACCCAGCCATGTGATCGATGCTGGACACCTCATTTCTGACCTTAGATGGAGTGACTTACACCAGTGGCAGCAATGCCAGGTGACACGGTAGCACACCTGTGTAGACAGCCACCCAACATTGCTCCAGAGCAGGAGTTCCCAACCTTTTTGACTCATGGAGCCCTTATTTCTATGGCGGAGCCCCTAAGAGTCCTATCCTATGTTTTACAAGTATATATAAGAATATATTCTTATTATTTAATTTTATTTAATTTTTTTTCCAGTTTCCTGGAGCAGCCGCAGAGCACCTGGGAAGTGCCTACAAAGCCCTAAGGGCTCCTTGAAGAACAGGTTGCGACCCCGTGCTCCAAAATGAAGAGATAATATGGATAATTTGGAGTAGCTTTGGGCATATTTGGGCCATGGCAATCAAGGCAGCTTCCATTGTTAGCATAAACAAAAACAATCCCCACAACAAACAAACATGATAAATAGTCCCCCCCAAAAAATAATAATAATAAATTTACTGGTTCCTCTGGAGAGCCCAGAAGTGCCCTCAGGGGAGCACAACTGATATGTTAAAAGCACACAGCCAAGAAACAGTGAAGAGGAACTTCATTTCTTCTAAGGTCTTGTCTGCAAATGTCAAAAGGCCCATTCCCCATCCCCGTATTGGTGTTGTCCTATTCATATGGGTGCATATTTCAAACCCCACTTCTTCAGTGGGCAGTGCAGATAACGTCCAGCACATTCCACACCAAAACCAGGGTATAACTATGTTAAAATGAATTTTAAGCAGTTACCTGTTGCTCTGGATCTTCTAGCAAGATCTGGAGCCTTCCATCCCTATTTCATGATAGCTGCCTGCATGGGTGACCCACTGGGCAGCCCAGTGTGTCCACCACCATGGACTATTTGGTCTGAGGTCAAAATGAATTGCCTGGATACCTCATTCTGACCTCAGAAGTAAGCAATCCATGCAGACACACCAGGTGGCCAAAAGGAATGTCCATGCAGACAGCTGTGCTGGTGCATGAATGGAGAGCCAGGTAATGGGGACAGGTCAGGACAGCTGTGGGGCCAGGATACTCCAGGTTGCCCGCAGAATAGCCTCACCAGTGTAGACAAGGCTTAAATCACTATTCTATGTGTGGTCTAAAACCAAAGTGCAGCTCTAACTAGAGTAAACCTTTCTGTAAAGAGATCTTGTAGTACCTTTGAGACAAAAAGTAGTTGGTAGAGAGATGCACCTAAGGAAGGAGACTTTAGGGCCTTTACAGACTGTCAGAAATAATGTAAGTTGAGTCCATTTTAACTGTCCTGGCTCAGTGCTAGGGAATCATGGGAACTGTAGTTTATTGTGGCACCAGAGCTCTCTGACAGAGAAGGCTCAATGTCTCAGGAAAAAAAAAACACAATTTCCCATGATTCCCTAGCACTGAGCCAGGGCAGTTAAAGTGGACTCAACCTGCATTATTTCTGGAAGTCTGTAAAGTCTATGAAATCTCATGCTCCCAACTTCTTTCTTTTGTTTAGTCTCAACGGTGCTACAAGATCTCTCTACATACCGATTCTACAGCTATATTTTAGAGTAAACCTACTTAGTCAATGGGATTTACCTAAGTGTTGATTTACCTTTCAGGGAGCTGGGTAGCTGGGTGAAGCTGCAAGAGGAAAAAGTCATTGCTGATTTGTTAGAAAAAGTGAAATTCGATAAGCCTTTGGATTCTGGCTAACGCAGTGTTAAAAGGTGTACAGTTTTTAAAAAGAAAACATCAAGCAAGTCTAATAAATGTTTTCAATCCTAATTCCTTTTCTTTATTTTGATTACATTAATGCAGGCAAATACTTTTACAGGAAAAGACACAAAACTCATATACTAGGCCTTTTTTTTTTTTTAAGTAAAAGGATCTATGTGGGAGGTCATGCCACGTCTGATAGAAAATGCTATTTTGGGTCTCTCCAAAAATTTCATATCTACAAGAATGCTGTGTCTCAAATAATCAATTTCTTTGCACAGATAGCGACCGAGAGAATGGCTGATGTCTCTTCAACCTTTAGCCCGTTTTCAATCTCGGGCGGCTTATTTTTCTTTCTAAAGATGGCATGGGGCCTCGGGTTCCACTTAAAAAGTTTCTCGCCATACTTAGCCAAGAAACACAAAGTGTTGGTTGAAGTATAAACACAGAGCCCCTTTTTTCTTTCACCACTCTTGCGGTGGGATGGGATAGTGTTGTTAGTTTATGTGAGAGAAAATAGCACAGGCCCTTTGGGGTGGGGTGGGGGAGTGGAATTGGATTAAGGCTTTTGTGTCCGCCTCAATGCTGAGGGGAATTAGCAATAGTTGTAGGCACTTAAAGGCTCTCTCATGCTGAAGCTTATCCCAGATTTTACACAATAAACATTTGAATATCAACAGTGTTTTGCAACTTGCTGCACTAATGTATAAACTTCTCCCTTTTGAAACTCCCAAATCCCTCCCAATGTCCACTATTCCCTCTAAATAAACTTCTAGAGCCTATTGCAGGAAATGCAACCATCGGGGGAAGAGGGTTGGATTTTGCTTTTCCTCTTCTCTTTATATATATATATATTCTCTCTCTCTCTCTCTCTCTCCTTCCCTCTCTTTTATTTTTAATCCACAGATTTAAATACTCCCATATGATTAGCTGGTTTAAGGACTTCAGATGTTCTAGTTTCTCTGTAATTCACCTTTTCAGTTCTCCCATCTGTCATCTCTGCTCACCTAAAAAAATGAGTGAAAGATGTTAGTGCTGTCTGCATAGCTTCACTAATATTAGATCAGAATGATAGTGGAATCAGAGCAGCAGCCAGGAGTTGGAAAGACATTGCATTGCCATAGACATTGTTTCGATAGTCTCCTGTTCATATATATACGGTATATATATATATAATGCAAAATTCTCCAGTGTTCCTCTTTAGGGATCAGCTAGTTTTCTTGTGCAAGCAAAGCAGCCTGTGAAAAAAGAAAAGTTTGGAAGGAAGACTAAGAGAAGATGTGAAAGGAGCGACAGCTGGGTGGATCTCAGCTGGAGTTGCCTGAGCATCAATGGATTTTTGATGTCATTAGCATTTAAGTGAGCCCTCTCAATTAGTTCTAGGATCTGGAATTTTGTTACGTCACTGACAGCAAATTCATGCTGACATAATCAACATCTTTTATAATTCTTGGCTGTAATCAACAAACATGAAGATTAGGATGGTTCCTCCTATCCAGATGACAAGTCTGAGCACAATTTAATTTGAATTTCTCCTGCAAGCTGTATGGGAGAGAAGAACAGCCAAAAGACTTTTTTAACTTTTGTTTTCTTTCTCTGTCTCTTTTTGGAAAAGCCCATTTTCTTCTTGCAATATATAAACCCAAACTCAACACTGTCCAGCTATAATCCAATACAAGTTTACACTCTCAGTTCACTAAGTATTTGCTCAGTTGCTTCATTGGTAACATCTTTTGAAGTGATGCTCCATGACCACTCATGAAAAACACATTGCAGTTCTCCCAAGAAGATGGTGGGATGTGATTGTGAACAGTTTAAAAGATTTTAAAAGGTTTAGAGTTCCTCTGAAACTGAAATGATTTTTAAAAGCGTTCCCTTTTTTTTTGCATGGTGTGTGCCTGTGTGGGGAGGGCAGAGAGAGAATGAAGACATTACCAGCCTGTCCAGTTCTGAAGAACGTTGAAGCCGTTTGCCTATTGAATTTGATACAATGATGTGTAGATGAATAAAGTTATCTTCACTTTTGAATAGGATGGTGTCAGTGGGAGGGTAAGAAGGAAAGAACTTGGAATCTGAAAAGAATACTTGTGGGGGGGGGGAAAGAACTTGAAGGTCAGAGTCCAGCTGCTGTGAATGGCAAGACGACAAACAAAATTGCGGACTGGCCTAAATAAGGACAACTATAGACACACATATTGGAGCGATTCCTTGCTTCAAGTAGCTATTATATGATCCCACATTTCTATAGGCAAAGAACATTTTTTAAGGTTTCACACTGATGCAAACATAGAATGACCAGGAGCATGTGCACAAATTTACTGCTTTTAATGGAACAGATGACACAGGCCTGCAAAGGTAGGAAGTTAAAAACTAAAATTGAACTAATAAGAAGGAAGTAAAATGGGGGGGGGGAATGTTAGAAGGAGAAGCTTTGGGATATTTGCAACTGCCATAAAATGATTATAGTTTGCATGTGTTGACTTTCTTGACTTTTCCTAATCACTAATAAATAATTAGCTGGAAACTTGTATAGCTTTTGCATGGGGAGTGGGTCAATTAGGCCTTTCTTGATAAGTCAAGAATTCAGATGGGAATCAAAAAGCAAATATGTGTATTTCATCTCTGTCTGTCTATCAGTCTGTATCTCTCTGTGTATAGTCCTCTGGGTGAGGAGGGGCAGATTATCTACAGATTTTGAGTTTTATGAATTATATCTGATTGATTATAACTTGTCAGCATCTGTGTGATTTTGGAATAGTCATCCAAAAATTCAAAAGAGTGACTATTATTTTCAAGGTGGAAATGCCTTAGTTAGTGTTGAGACATCAAGTCAACTCGTTTTCTATCCTTCTGTGCTCAGTATGGGGCATTGTTTTCCATCTTGTATTTATTCTAAATGATAAAAGCACTTCTCTTTAACATCCAAGTCATTATTGTTCTTTTTATATATAACAACAACAACAAAAAGCACTAAGTACTAGAAAGTAGAAATCTGTTGTGTCTGGATTTTGTTTGAAAAGTGTGCTCAACTCAGCATCTCAGATTCTAAAGACACATTTCTTCCTCATGGTAACACACTGGGGTAACTTCACAAAAGTAAAAAACATTTCAATAGTAGAATGTCCAGTTCACCTAATGGTCAATTTTTAATTTAAAGAATACATTTTCTTCTTAACAAGAGTAACTTTGTACATTTTGTAAAATATTCAGTTGAGGCTGACAAATAATGGAAACCAACCTAAATAACTCTCTTGCTTTTTAAGTGCAGAGGGAAACATTTGTTTTGGTTTTCTTGTGTCAGTGTGGTTTTTAATAATAAATTCTAACCATTTCATATTGGCACCTAGCTAATCCATGTGTTTGTTAAAAGAATTTTGTTTTAAAGTGATGTGTTGGGTCAGAAAAGTAATTTGCTGTTGAAGCCGGGATGTGAAGGGAGGTAGAGGAGGCCAAAGAATTGGAAAGAATTTTAAAATATGGAATGTAAGAGAGCAAATAATCCTTTATAGTCAGTGACATAAGAAAAAGCACAGACGGGCTTATGAGGCAGGTGTCGATGATGGGCTGGATGTCTTGAAGCTTCTATCTTTTGTTGATTGCTGATTTTTGAGTCTGATCCAACCTATGCTGAGAAATCCAGGGATTAATCAGAGGGTTTAAATGGGAGGTTTAAATGGTTTAGCCACAGGTTGGGCTAGTCTTTATGAAAATGACAGTTGAGTTGTGTTACTTTGCACATGCGTCTCTCCCCCCTTTCTCTGCCACCACCCCTCAGTTGGATGGGTCCCCCTTACATATTGTATCTTACAATTAGGCTGTTGACAGCTCTATTATATTGACAGCTGAAGGAGAGTTATACAGGGAATTATGCAGGGAATGCTGATGTAAAATGTTCCGCACAGATGTCTTTCAAGAAATAGTCACTGGACCCATGTGTTCGTAGATATGCCACCAAGGCATCCTCCAGGACTTGTGCCCCATTCAAGCTAGGAATGATGATGGCACATGGAGGCAAAAAAACTGCAACTTATACCAACAACTTTTGGAGAGATTAGAAGCCTGTCACGAAGGATGTCAATGGAGGTTTAAAGATGGTTTTCTGAAGCTGTTCCGAGTTAATAATTGATGGATCCTTTCCTTTGATAGGTCTTTTATACAGGGATGCAGCTGGTTGAATATCAACCACAAAGGGGAGTTGATTTTGTTGGTCATTAATTTTAATTTTGCTTAGCTGGCAGTTGCTGTACCTTATAATCAGAGCTATCCTAATCTAACCCTGATAGAAGACTTTTGATTAACAAACACACTTCAGCCCATTTTAGAGATTGTTCTCTGTGTGTGTACACACATGTGCAAATGTATGTACATTCATTACAGTTTTCTGAATGGTCTTCAAACAAGCTTGTTGGGAGTGATACCAGGAATCACAGTCATAACAAGTAAAAAAGAAAAAGCTTGAGCTACAGACCTAGGTCCTTAACTTACACAAATCACGGGTATTTAAACACATTTAGTTCTGAGGGGCCCCTGGTTTTACTTATGTTAGGAAAGCTTGTCATTTGTATTTCATAGAATGGTATCTTTCTCCCCGCTCCCAAATTAGGATTCTGTTTGAATAAAGTAAAAAAAATATCCCAAGCTAAGCTGTTGTTGAACATGATGGGAAAACACAAATCTTAGTACACATGCAAATGGACTTTTGAAAAATGAGCAAAAATGAAAAATGAGTGGGCAAGAGGGTGCCTGTGAGCATTTAGAGATGTTCAAGAAAGTATCAGTTTTAGCAAACCCACCTCTCAGGTCTATGAGTTGGCACACAAACATAAAGTTTGGAAAGTCTCCTCTCCTGGGGAAAAAGAAAAACTAGTAGAACCCCAATGTGTTTACTCATGAAAACCAATCTTTAAGAGTTCATGTCCCATTACTGGCATGTTCACAGATGAACAGGATATCAGCCTTGTCTGATGTTCCAAAGAACATACTTGGTTCCCAGGAGCAAAACCATCTGGACATATCCAAAGTCAACTCCTTTGTGCATGATCTACATTGAATTTGGGAGCCCTATCTGTTGGACAATTTGTATACTAGCATCTCACACAAATGCATGATATACTCTCACATAAGCCTCAATGAAATGCATAGGGCATGGACAAAATTACCTTGATATTCTTGAACAATTCCTACCTCTTTCAGTGGGCTCTGCTTTTAGATTACATCTTTAGCATTTTAAAAACGTAAAAAGATGGTTGACCAAATGAGAGCATTAGGATGTGGCATATTTGAAAGCTTGTGGATCTACAACTAACTAGTTTTTAAATAGGTTTTTTTCCATAATAAATTCAATAGCCTTTCAGAGGGATGACCAATTTCTTACTCCTCACAAGCTGCAGGTGCTTTTTTTTTCAAGTACACAGAACATGGGTAAAAGAAATAATTCAGACTTTCATTCCCCTCCTCAACTTTTATACACCATAGAAAAATTTCAACAAAATGAAACAAACTCATCGTTTTTGGCAAATATGAGCAGGAATTTGGAAGAAAGGGAATACATACATTGTACTGTGAACAAAATCTCTTCTTACAGAATACAAAACAAGGATTCTGCTATTGCAAGGGATATCCATATTTACTTGGAAACTGGCCCAATGGATCTGAATGAATACTGTTTCCAGGAAAGCATGATAGGGTCACAACCACAAATAGCACTAGTCAGTAAGACATCTGTAAATTACATGCCCTTTTTTCAATGACATTTAAAAGACAAAAGAAATCTATTTATGATGAGTTTTCTTTTTCTTAAAGTGGATTCTCTTTTCCAAAGCCACAAGTGCTTCTTTGAGCAATGATATTTCATCCTTAGCACGTTAGAAAACAAAATGAGTGTCTTGAGAAGAAAAGAAAAAGGGATGGGGGGGGGGATCATGAGAAACTGGTTCCAACTGTTGCTATTGAATTAGATATTCTGTTAGTTTCTTGATTTCATCTGCACACACTCTTTGCTTTTGTCTGGAGTGTTTAAATGTAGAGTTTGTATTGCAAAGCTGCAGCATGTGTAGTGGGTTAACAATATCCTAAGAGCTCGGTTTTCCCCTTTGTGACACCATTTCTAATGTTCAAATTTTTTCATCATTTGTTTATTTCACAATTCTTATTCCTCTTGGGGAAGTGACATGTTTCCATAGAAAGTTACTTGTGCAGCTGGTGTGAAAAGACACTTATAAATGGTTTTTGAAGACCCAATTTGAAACTCGAAGAGGGTCTCTTCAAAGAACGAAGGAAGTCATCTCATCACTGCAGGGATCACAATTGAAAATGGTATCTCTATCTACCACCACCCTACACACAAACATACCTTTTTTTACTCTTTTTATTTATTTATTTATTTAAAAAAGCTCAGACAAGTGTCATGTATGGAAGCTGCGTATATCTCTCTGTGTCCTTGTCTGTTCACAACATGAGGGTCAGGCAAAAGATAGTGCTTCAGTCTTTCGGAATATGCAATTACAAGTTGAGGTGGACTTGACAATTTGTCAGAGCGTTGTATGGAAAGGGCACCCTATATCTTATGGGCCACAGGCTTTCAAGTCTAGAGCAATAGAAACTATTCCCATATTCATGTCAGTTGTCCAAATTAGAGTCCTCCGCTTATAGCTATCCAAAAAAAAGGAGCAATTTCTTTGAATGCAAAACATGTGGATATGGTTGATTTCTATTCTGATCTTAAAATCAGTTCAACAAAATGTTCTCCTTAAAATTTTGGGAAATGTACAACCCAGATAAGCAAGAATTATAGCCGGTGATAAGCTCACTACCTCAGCTGTTTATCCTGATGATTCAAATTGATTTAAACCCAAATGTCCCAGTTTTGCTAGTTTGCCAAATCAACTTAATTTTCCTGTAGACTGGCTTGCTTATTGGGCTAATCTATACTGCTTTACCAAAAGAAGAAAATAAGGTTATTTGGACATACTTTGGAATGAATGTGTTGATCCCTTATACCAAATGTTAAAATAGTTTGCAATTTGGGTAGCAGTTTGTTTTTACACTATTCCACAGCTTAATACAGAACCCGTATTGTCCAAATAAATAAATTGTTGCATTGACATCTGAAGCACAAGAGCAGACTGAAACCAAATAATTTGGCTTCATTAGACTGGAAATATCAAGTAGTTAAGGTTAGTCACCCAGACCAGATTCTAATTCATAGATTTTCATGTCTCCAAAATTTGTTAGCATCCACCCAGAACTTGTGAAAACTCAGGACATATTGACAATCACAACCTTTATGTGCAGATGAATAAAAGTTGCTTTGAAATAATTGCTAATAACATTGGGTTTATGACAATTTGAAATATCTAAAATTGTGCAACATCAAACACTGGAAGGAAGGACAGGGAACTAAGAATTTAACCAGGGAATTGTGTTTGGCACTTTTAGAAATCCTTTGTGCTCTTTGAAATAGCTGAAAATAGGTTACATTTTAAAAGAAAAAGAATAAATATAAACGATTGCAAAAGGGTGTTTAAATGCATCTTTTTCAAATTACTCACAGCAGTATGTGCAGGACTTTGTTGATAAATCAGGATATAATGCCAAAAAATTGTCCATGTCCAACTCAAGGATGCTAAAACTTTAATTTTCTGTAATAGGATCCACTTCTCAAATAGAATTACAAGCAGCTAACTTTTTAACCTGAACAGGGACATTAAATAATGCAATAACATCAAGGTACACTGCAAAGGGGTATTTTTTTTTTGTCTTTGTTTTTGTAAAACAATGCTCCAGTCTTTCCCAAGTGCAGAAGTTCACTTCCCGAAAAGAACCTTCATTTCTTTAAGTATACAAATTATTAGTTAGCCTACATTTTACTGAGGATCGGAATAAGGATAATAATGTGAGGGTGGGTTCTGCCATTTATAGTAATATTAGTCTGGAAATTGCTGCCAAAATGAAGGCATTGTCAGTATCCCATAGTCCTTTTATTCTAAAAAAAGAAAAGAAAAGAAAGTTGCTGTGATCATTTGTTCTATTATTACAGTTCCTTTTACTCCATAGTAATTGATTAAATTTCCTCCTCATTTGGCCTTTCAAACACTTGCGGGAATGAGTAGGCAGGAAGATTTGCAGAATCAGGACCCCCCAATCCTTCCCTTCTGTTGAGACCCAAATTTTATTTCACCTCTTTCTGGCAGGGACGAGGCGAATACCTGATGTCTCGTTTTGGTTACAAACAGCTCAGTGGGTTCTGGCATAATTGTTTGAAATGTTTGTGCTTGAAAAATAAAAGCTATGTTAATAGGAGCTTGGTTGAAAGCTTTGCCGTCTGCACCGCTAAGATGCCTTTGTTTTCGTTTGATGAAAAATTATTAATACTACAAAAATGGGCTCAAGACCACTTATACGATGCATGCACCTATCCTCTTTTAGTTAAAACCAATGATCCATTAAGGCCTTTCTTCCTTTTTTCCAAGCTGTGAGCATAGTGGGTCTTTAAGTATGTCTAAGAATGAAGGTGGGGGGTAGGTTTAGTTGGATAAAAGATTCCTTGATATCTTGAGGTCTTTTGAAGACTTTTATAGGCTTAAAAACACTCAGGGTGAATGCATGCCATTTTCCTCCCCTTTACCTCTCGACGTTCGGGAAGTTTGTTAACCTGTGTTTCAATTAGGGAATAATTATTAATTATACTAATTACACATTTAGCAGGGAGGGGGGAGAAGCACCCCTACTTCGCTGAAAAGTTAAGTCTCAGATTGCAGTTGTAGATTTCAGGGCTGAGGAGAGAGGGTTACGGGGAAGGTATTTGACTCCAGCTTTTTCTATTTCAATTTGACAGACCAGATTTTTTTGGGGGGGGGGCATGAATAAAGAAAAAAGAGTCTGGAAACTTTGGAAAGGAAAGAGAAAAGAAAGAATCAGTGGTGGGTTTCATTGACACCATAAGAAAATGTATTTGTTTGGCTTTTCCCCCCAAGAACAAAATTATGTTCTAGGATTTGTTTAGTTGGAATTTTTCAACCAAGAATGTGATACATAATTTTCATCAATGAATGTAGCCATATTCTTTAAATTTTACGCACAAAATTTAAAGAAAATGGCTACATATATATACACACACACATACACATTGTGTGAACACATACCCAGGTATACACAACATTTCAAAGGAATGCTTCAAAGGAAAGTTGGGAAACTAACTTCTAGCACATTAATAAACAATTTATTGTTTGTAAAAAAAAATGATTAATTTTTTTTAAAAAATAGCTGCCTGGTTGGTTATCTTATTCAAATTGTTTTCACCTCTTTCTCCTGTTAATTTCTTGATTCTTGCAGAAAGTATTTTTTTTAAATATCATAACTTTAGCATATTTTAATTAGTTAAGTATCGATAGAGCTTGATGTCACTATAGTATTTTTCTGGAAATGTGTACTTTTATACTACCCCATTAATACTGCAAAGTCTTACCTGAACAAAGAAAGTTTTGTTCTTGGATTTGTGCCTCTGTCCTGCCAAGTGTTTCAAATGGACACATTTTAATTTTAAGTAATGTTATCTCAAAATCAAGAATTCTGAAGATGAAGCAGAAAAAAGTCCTATTTTGTGTATGTGTGTGTGTATTTCTGTATATTAAAAATACATGGAAAAGATGTCAGATAAGCAGATTAGATGTGGGAAATTCAAAAACTTTGAAAACATTTCTACCTATTTGATTTCCTCCCCGGAATATGATTGTATTAACATGTTTTTATAATATGAAAATCTTTTTTGCTGTACTACAACAGCAAAGAATGATAAGAAGAAATAATTATACCTTAAAACAAATTGCTCACCAATAATGTTGAAATATGATTAAAAAATACTCTGGGTTTCAGGTGATAGTTTGAGTGTGGTAAATAGATATCAGCAATTTATAAAGCACAACAATTGAAGTTAATATGAATATTTTAACATTATCTAAGGTAGCTAATTATTGTTTTAGTTTAAAGCTCCCTCTACAACAGCCTTTCTGGATTCCTACAATTAACTGGAAACTTAATCCATCGGAAGTACATGCAATTAAATCAGATATAAACTGATGAAATTAGCTGCAATATTTCTGTTTCCATGCAGATAGAGAAGCCCCAAATTAAAGCATATTGACTTGAATATTGGAATCTACTTACTAAGAGCTTGATTTCAGATTGCAAAACTATTTTTGTGCTGCCGTGTTTGTTTATTCGATAACTACCAACTTGAAGAGTGTGTGCGCGAAATGAGTGGAAAATAAATAACTGGAAGTGGGCATGAATGTCATTTTATTTTGAATCAGAAACTAGATAGTTTTGGATTTCAGAAATAGGTTTATTTGTTTTAACAAGTACATCTTCAAGTATATATATCACACTTAGCTCCATCTAGGGCAGATACTTGAATTAAATCACTAAGATGCTACTTGGGGAAACAGGAACTTAGAAACTAGATTATTTCCCTTTTTTTTTTAAAAAAAAAAATCATATGCCATTTAAACCCCTCTTTATGGGAAAGAAACTGCAGTTGTTCATTATTTGAACAAGAATTTGACTTTGATGTTTGCATGTTTTTTTTTTAAAGAAAGAAAGAAAGTGCAAATTTACAATCCTATAACTTTACCCAATATGGATTGAACTAGAAATCAGTGGGTAGCTGCTCCTTGAGTGATTTTTAAAGAATCTCTCTCTTAAAAACACTTACTGAAATTTCAGGGTGCTTTAGAAACAATTCTTTGAAATAACATTTCTCGAATGACTGAATGAAAGGATTGTGTACAATTGAGTTGTGTGATGATAACTCTTGACTTTCTTGAAGAGTTGCATACTCAAAATGTAAGCATTGCTTTTCCTGTTTGGAAATATTTCTCTTTATTACCTGCAAGTATTGTCCATATCAAGCATCCCCACCATAACTGTTCAACAAGGGTTTTTTGTTTGTTTTTTTAATGAGACAGAATAGGGGGTGAGTGAAAAGAAGAATTTACTTCCCTGAATCCCAGTAAGGCAAAACTTTATTTTATTATCCATTTACCACCAAGAAGAAATATGAGTCTGACTTCAAATTCAACTTCTGCCCTTTACGTTCTTCACAGAAACTCTGTGGGGGCACATTTCTAGATGATTCCCTACCAAATAAATAAATGTCTTCATTTCTGTAAACATAATACAGTCAAGAGGCCACAGTGCTCATAATTAAAAGCAAACTAATAAACCTACAAGATGGTGTCTGCAGCAACATGGATCCTGGGCATGCGTACTAAGGTATCAATCCCATTTAATGGAATAGGGTTTACTCCCAGGTAAAATTGGATAGCGCTACAGCCTGAATGTCATTATTCTGGATTTCTCAGATTTTAATGGGAAAAAAGTTTTCCGAACTGTCAATATTGAATTTCTTTCAGAGCAACTAATCACACATTTCTAGCATAACTTCCCCACAACATGGTGAATCTCACACACTTAATAATTTTAGGCGACATGGAAAGAATCACCATTAATTTATTGGCAATTTTAAATCATTTGTCGTCTGTAATTAAATAGCGAACCTGACAATCTTGTACATTTCTGCTCCTAAGTAATTCCTATCAAATTCACTAGGAATTGCTTCCAGCTGAGGTTCAAGACTGTAGTCCTGAACACATTACCTTGTGAGTAATCTCCACTGGACATAGTGGTAGTTACCTCTGAGTAAGCATGTCTAGGTTTGTCCTATCAGTTAATTTCTGTAGATGGTCAGTTGTCACAAAAATAAAACAGGGTCCTAAAATAAGTTTCAAAATATGCACTCCTTCTCAAAACAGACTTTTTAAGAAGAAGAGCAGGATATACCATTTTTTTTTAAAAAAACTAAATAAACTAGATGTGAAGTCGAAGGCTTTCACAGCTGGCATCCATAGGTTTTGTGGGTTTTTCAGGCTGTGAGGTCATGTTCTAGAAGAATCTATTCCTAGACTGATGGATAAGGAATATGTTTTTCTAGAATTCAGCCTCACAGCCTGAAAAAAACCCACACTTGAAAAACCCACAAAAACCTATAAATAAACTAGAGATTTTAAATATTTCACAAACCTCTGCAAGAAGGGGTTTTTTTTTAAGTATACATATTGCCGCAAATAACAAGCAACACAAGTAAGCTGTTGGTTAATTATTGTTGTTGTTGAATTATCATCATCATCACCATCACTATCATCATCATCATCATCTTTCTCGACTGGTGGATAAGGATTCCCAATCTTGGGGAAATTGTGTGGGAGCGGATTGAGATGCTGCAAAGTAATCAGACTCCAAAAGACAAAACTGTGACACAATGCAGGGCAAGTAACTTGCCACCATGAGTGTGGCAAACCCTCTCATTCTAAAGTGAAGTAGGCAGCAATGTTTGGGAGGAGGGTAATAGGCCATAGGTTGGCAAATGCCACATCAAGGTCCCTCTATATTGCTTGCAACAGAAAGTTTGGTTGATTTCTCTGTCTGCCTCTCGCATTTCTAGGCAGGCTCAAAGTTCTCCAAGACAACTTCACAGTTCCAAGCGAAAAGCATTGGATAGCTGCCATTGCTTTTTAAAAAATACTAAACTCTACTACATTAAAGAAGGCGTTGGAAGGACATGAACTCCACGTTATGTCCTCTGCTTTGTGACAGGAGATGCCTCTTTTCTGATTTCTCGTGTTCAATGAGACTTTTGTTTGGATGAAGTGATTTCCCCCCCCTCCCTTAACAAATTACTAGAGATAATCAAAGAACTGTAGCGTTCTTTCTCTGCAGAGGACCCATCGATTCACCAAACATGCTGTCATCTTGCTAATTTGAAGTGTGCAAGAAAAACACAGATATAGTCATTGCAAAGGTTGGGGCAAGGTGCTTTTCTCTTCAAGAGCTGCCTCTAATTCTAGAACTTCACAGCCATTCAGAACAAATGTCCGTTATTCAGATCAGTTCAACTCTATTAAATCTTGCAAGCCAGACACTTTGGCATTGCACTGTGCCTGATTGTTTTAATTTCTTTTTTTGAAATTCTGATCTGGCAACACTAGTTAACCATATCAGTACTTACATTAGAAACTGTCTCTACGCTGTTCTCAGAACTCCTTTTGAGATCATTGGGAGGTGCATTGGAGTAAGAAGTGGGGTCATAACTATATCGACCTCTGGCGACAGTATCTAATGCTTCAGTGTAGAAAATCTTAAAGCTTTCTATTACCAACCAACATGGATAAGATATCAGAATTCAAAGAGGTGAGCGGCTAGGGCTCCAGAGTTAACTGCGGCTTATGGGCTTGAATAGTCAGTGCGGGAAGGAACTCTAACTTTCTCTTCTCTCCCTTCTTCACCACTCCACTTTGATTACGGCTTCCAAATAGGTTATCAATAAAACCTATTAGCAGTGAATTCTTCATTTCTATTCCTTGGCTGAAAATGTTGTGTGCGGGGGGGGGGGGGGGGGGGGGGAACAGGACACTTTTGCAAATGGGAAATGTTCATAAATTTGATTTAATTGTTGTTGCCACTCTTGCTATCGTTAGGACTATTGCTGCTGTCATTGTTACTTATATATGTTTCGATGGAGATATTTCAAAAATAACGTCTCCATCCTAATAAACATCCTAAGACACTTTACAAATGTAATATGCAAACGACAATGAACAATTAAAATAGAGTGCTGAAACTAAAATGAAGAGCAGGTTTTAGTTCAAAAATCATTAAAAGTGAGGCAATGATTTGGGTAACTGCCTACAGGTTTTCAGCAATAGGACTAAATTACCATCATCTGGAAAAGAATATCAGGCAACAGATCCTGTTTTGTATTCCTAACTATTGAAAATCTTTTGATAATGAGATGCACAATTGGAACTTGGAATATAGTGAGTTTGTATGGAAAGCAACAGTCTTTCAGCTATCCTGACCGAAGACCTATGCTTCTGGGTCAGGATAGTGGAGAGACAAGCAAAGACTCACAATGGAGAGAATGGAAAGGCTATGGGAAGAAGGAATATGAGAGGAGAGGAAGCATATATTACAAATAAAGGTATTTAATATGGCTGGATAGTAACAGCTCTAGCTTCACATCTCTTCAATTCTGAGGAAAAGCAACCTTTAGAGAATGGGGCTTTGATTATATATTTCTTGCATAATTTAGAAAGGATCATTGTTAGCACTAAATAAACATGAATCATACCAGAAATGGCAAGTGGTTTCTATGTCAAGTTGTGGTGAATCCATGCAGGATATTTTTTCCTGAGATTTTAAAGGAATTATCCAAGGTTCTGAACATCTTTTGTTCAACTAAAATAGGTTGAGCACATGATATTGATCCTTTCAATTCTGGAATAAATCTCTGGATGGATCATCACACTCTTGATATGGGAGCCTTCATCTTCCCTGGGTCATTCCCTAACTTCATCCCCACACTTTTGGGATGTCATTCATTTGTGTTGGTTTCCAGCATGAGAAGCAGAGGCCAAGGATGATGGCATATGTGTAAGAGCAAAAAACTCATTTCTATTCCTAAATTTTAGTCTCAAAGAATAATTTACTCCCAGCCATTATACCCCATGGAAATAATTTGATCACAAATATTCTAGTATGGTATATTGAATGAGAGATTCTTGTAGAGAAGTTTCCTAATGAAAGAAAGCCTTTATCTGAATCAGTTACATCTACTTTCATCTCAAAAACATATTGGAGAAACATAGTTATCTAAAAGACCGTCACCTAAGGCCATCCACCCCCCTCCCTCTTACTGCCTGGAATTCATTGGCTTTACAACCAACAAAATAACAACTGAACAGGTGCAAAACAGTGGGGAAAATACAATTCAAGTTTGGATTACAAAGTCACTTAATACAAAGAGCACACAATGGCCGTGGGGCCAAACTTTGCCTGATCTTCTGTAAGTAAAAATAAAAGCATTCATGGAGGGGAAAATATGTGTGTTTCATGTACGGTAAGTAACAACCTTGACAAATGCTTCTCTGAGTTTCTTTGAGGCCAACAGAATTTTCTCCCACTATAGTTGGGAGACACGGAGATGAGTCATATTGCACCAACATGTGCTCCAGCAGACCTTGTGCCTCAGGCCATGTTGTCTATTCTCTTGCGCACTTTCTATAGCAATCATATTGAAACTTATCTTTTTCTCAGGATATCTTCTCTATCAGGCAACAATGGACACAGCTTTGCTTAGACGTAGCTGTAATAGAGAGAAGTAGCAAGATATTGTTACAATGGGGACATTTCAACCAACACGGGCACTACTATTGAACAAACTGGTGGTATAGATTATATGTGACAAAGTGTTGGATGAACTAGCTGTCCACCACTACCTGCTCTGAACCCCCTGAGTGTGGTTGCTTCTTTCATATATAAAGATGGATGTTCTTCCATTCCCAGTATTGAGGAAATCTTTAGTCTCATACAGCTGGTGTTTCAGAATGGAATGGGTGTTCATTTCAATTTTTTTCCCTTTGCTTTTACTTACTCAGGAAAATAACTTGGGCCAGTGCTGTCTCTAACCAAACTATTGATGAGACTAATCATTTGGCATAAAATTATGTGCCTTACACCTACAGTTATTTGAGTTATTAGTGGAACTGAACCATCTGGAGCCATACTGTTAGCATTATTCAGACCTGACATCACTATCCAGCATCCTTGGTCAGCTTCTAGGATCCAAGGACATATGTGCCTCCAAACCATTAGTGGTTATGATGTTTGGCTTAGCTTCTTGGCTAGTCTTCTCTGATAGCAAAAGTAGGAAAACCACTTTTTGTTTTTCAACACGGCACCACTCTGAAACATTATGAGAAATTAAAAAGGTGTTTGGCTAACTTGAGTCCCTGTAGCTGAATAAGTCTGGTACTATATAGCTGGTTACTAAGTCCACCAACAAATAATATAGTCGCCCCTCCTTTTTTGTGTGGAATCCATTTTGGACCACCACCCCCACGAAAAGGGGAAAATACAAATATTCAAGCCTTATTGGCTCGAATGGAAGTGTGTACCTGTGGGGGCAAGTAGGTGTGCGCCATGGGGGCGTGCCCCATTTTATGTCCCTCCATTCATCCCTCATGGATAAGTGAGGGTTGGGGACTTCAAGTCCACAAAAATGGAGGGACAATGGTATTATCCACCAGAGTCTGCTTGGCCAGGGATCAGCCATGACTTTGTTTCACTTGACCTTTCATTGCTAGAACATTACTGACATAGGATTAAGAGAGTGGACTTCCTAGCTGAGCATCATTTGTCCCTATCAAAGTACCTCTTCTTCAAGACTGATAGCCAATAAGAAAGGGCTGGATCAGTCCTGCAAGCAAAACATGACACATTAGACTATATAGATGCCACCAGCTATACACAGTGGGTTCCAAGGATTTAGAACATCCCCTTGTTTTTGTTCACCTGTTGGGCAGGAGAAAGAACAAATGCTTAACAAGTCCATGTTGGGCTGCCATAAGTAGTAAATGCAGATCGGGCATGATGATAAACCCAGAATCCAAGAACAAGGCTAAAAAGGAAAGCTAAAAGACTGAATGATCATTAATGGGCATTAAATGCATTAATTCTGCACTTAGTGTAGATGTAGCCACAATTACAGTCTACCCTGCAGAGCTTGGAAAGTTCATTCTTCTTGCTCATGACAGCATTTTTAAAGGATCAGGTTATCTTTATTCATTGCAGTGTTTATGACAGAGATGGGGAAAAGAGGGGGGCCCCAAGCTGTTTCTGAGTCCTCAGTCCCTGGACCCCTTCTCTTTTTTTTCTGCCCCCTCCCCACAAAGTATGAACTATTCTGCCCTAAAGCCTCCAGTGCTAGCAATCTAGCTCTTTAATGGGTCATGCAGAGGAGAGAACTGTTCAGTTTAATAATAAAATATACCCCCTTTTTTCAAGACCAGAAGTGGAGTTCTATCAACTGGCTCCAAGACGCAATTTGCCCAGAAAGCAAACTGCTATTTCATTTATTTAGTTGTATTTTTGTTTTCCTACTCTTCCAATAAGGTTAAGGCAGTAAACAGAATGGCAAAATTGTTGACAAAGGCCTCTAAGATGCTTACAAAAGACCCCTTAAAAGTAACTTCTGAAAGAAACTGGAAGCTATTACTCACAATGCAGATAAAATAACTTCACTTCTACTTGTGTTGCTTTTGAAATACTTATTTTATTTATCTGTTTAGAATATTTATACCTTGTAATTGAGTCCAAAAGGTTTGTGAATAATTAGTCTGACAGTTCCTGGTCCTCAGACTTATAATCTAAATATGACTTTGTTGCACCCTTATTAACAAGAAAAGTTGTATGTTACAGGTAACTATGTTGTTCCTAATGCATTGATTCCAAGCTTTGCCATCCTGGCTGACAACATTCCTCTAGGCTTACAGACAGAGAGAAAAATTCACCATCACTTAACAATTTCAAATGGAGACAGTGGTGACTGGTCATTCCTATGTAAGTGGATGGGGAATTCATGCTGAACTTTAAAGGAACATCCTGAGTTGCTTGCTGCAGGGGCATAACTAGGAGTGTGCAGGGGGTACAGACCACACTGGGTGACACTTCAGAAAGTATCACCCAGTGTGCTGGTGGGAACAGATGCCTTCTGAGTCTAGTGGCTCTGCCAACCAGGTGGGAAAGCAAGTCTCCTTCCTTTGGCTCCCAGGCCAGCAGCTCTGGCCAACCCAGAAAGGCTGTGGAGTGGCAGGTGCAGTTCAACTCACCAGTGGTCACTGGCTGTTGAAGAGAGGAGGAGGCGTTACAAAATGATCCACACCAATGTCAAATGCACTAGGTATGCCACTGAGTTGCTGGACATATTTTGGGGATAGGTTTCTGAAACTTGGATACCTCCTTTAAAGTTTGGATTTAAATGTGGAAATTATTAACTGCCCCATTGACATGGAAACCATCATCCATCACCTGACTGAAGACAATCAATGTGGGCTGGTTTCTTCTCCATGGAAAGCATACTCTGCTACTGAGCTATACTCCTGTTTAGATGCCTTAGCCCTTCCAGAGATCAGGATAGTTCTAGCATAAATATCAGAGGAGTTAAGAGAATAATATATTAAGAGAATAATATAATCAGCCAGAATCAGACCACAGTGGCCTTGTATTGAAAAATGCATAACTCTGGTTTTTGTTGACCAGTGATCATCTAATGTGTTTGTAGTAGAACGTTCCCTAAACCACACTGAACTCAGCAAATCCCTTTATAAGTGTTCATTGAATGGGATGATGCCTAAAATACCAAGTAAGGCAAAGTGGAAGAAATGAGGGGTTGGCTCATTTCACTCTTTCTACAGCTCCTGAAAGATATAATAAGCTGTAGAAGTGCAGGTTGATGAATAATTGCAATGAATATGTTAAATTGCAACATATCTGACTGCTGTATATTTCTGAATATTAAACTCATTGAAGAATAATTATGGATTATGTATGACAAATCTCCTTTCTTCACTATACATGGCATTCTTTCCTCTAATATTTCTTCATGTGATCACCATTTGCTTAAATCAATAAATGCATATTGTTTTATATTGAAGAGGTTTGCCTATGAAGCCTCCTCTAAACCCTGCATTTCATAAAAAGGGTGAGAAAAATATGTTTTTTTTAATGGAGTTGTGTGAGCATCATTTGAAACTTCATGCTAATTAGTAAGCTTTTCCATAATAGCAATGTCCCATATTTTCATAAACCACTAGTGTTCTGTTGTTCAGGTGCCAGATTTTGCATGTCATTTAAATTTATAATGATGTTTTTCCCCCACAGGGAGAAGATGCTATTTTGATTTTTTGGCCTGAAGCACTAAATATATTTTGGGCCAAGCCTTTAGATTTTT
Organism: Phrynosoma blainvillii; assembly: GCA_026167975.1. Lineage (NCBI taxonomy): Eukaryota > Metazoa > Chordata > Lepidosauria > Squamata > Phrynosomatidae > Phrynosoma > Phrynosoma blainvillii. The sequence goes on along the minus strand of JANUYF010000010.1, from coordinate 4,144,984 downwards.
CTCCACTATAGGAACTGACATGAATAGTTGAACAAATTTTTTAAGAAACCAAAAAATAAAAATAAAAAATAAAAAATGGTTTCACTCCTTCATATTACTTTGGCTCTTTATAAATGAATAGAGCACACAACAAAATCTACCAGAAAAAAGAAGGTAATACATCTCCAAGTTCTCTATTGATAGCTTATTTCAAAATGAAAAAAATAAAGACCATCTATAGAGCACTTGGATAGGTATCTCCCCCTTTTTTCTTATGGATACTAATTGTAACCTTCTATCTTGGTATATTCCCATGAGAAATTAGCCACTGAAGGCTTTTGTGATGTCAAAGGTAACAGAGGAGGTTACTCACTATATCTATGCATGAGTCATAATTCTCAAAATGCAATTCTGGACATATAGGGAGGAATACATTGCCAGAGAATTCAACAGGAGAGGGAGTGTGAATCCCTCTAAAGGCAGGTCATCTCTTATTTATCTACATTCTCAAGGTAAATTTTTCAGACTGAAATATTTAGGGTTTCTACTAATAGAAATCTGATGCAGCTAGGTTGTTCTTTGGCATAAGTTACACAGATCCTTTTATGGGATGAGAGCTATCATCCACTGCAGGAAAAAAAAAAGATGATGGGGATGCTACCAAAAAACAACCCCTTTAATGAAAGGAGAAGCTTCTCCATGTAGACCATTTTTCTCAGGAAACCCCTTTTGTAACATTCCTCTAACACAAGGTCTGTTGATATGTGTCATCCAGTTGATTTTGACTTATGGTGATCCTATGAATAAGCAATCTTCAAGAAATCCTGCTATTAAAAGCCCTCTTCAGGCCTTGCCTTCCAGCTGTCTAGTTTGGCTCCTACTAACATACTTTGGCTTTTCCAAAACCCAAATTGGAAATTTTCCAATTAAAAGATGCTTTAGCCTTTTCAGCACCCCGCACAGAAGTTTTCTAAGGGGTTCACTGCAGCCTCATACTGGAGAGAAGCAGATACCATTTCTCAGAAGATGCTTTATAACTTCAAATGGAAAAGCAAAACTGTATTGACTTTCCTTTTATTGCTTTGCCCTCACCAGGATCTGAATTATCCCAGATTCAGAGCCTCAGACTGCAGGGCCAAAACCCGAGAGCTAGGCATGATGATCCCTGGTGATTTCATAGGGATACCTTAAACATCAACCACTGTTGCACAGAATACGTCATTCAAATAAAAATGTCCAGCAAATGATGAAACACACACACACACATTGCAAGATGATGCTGTCACCCACAAATTCCTTCACCTCCCCATGAAGTCTGTAGAAATAAGACCAAGCCTTGAGACTCAGGACCATGACTGGAGAAATAAAACCCCTAATCCCCTGTCAACTCATGGCCATAGAGGTGGGTGGCCTAGGTTTTTCATCTACACAGACTCTTCCTTATAACCTCTTAATACAACATATAGATGCCATGACTCTAACAGCCTCGCTTTCCTTGCATGTTTGTTCCCCATCTTCACCTGATTAAGAGTCTTCAGAAGCTAGAATGATGCATTTGCTCCTTCGGGGTGGCCTAATAAAAGTGTCATCGCAATATAGACTTTGGATTTGGTTTTACAGGGCAGGACAGCTATCCCTGTAATCTTTTACATAGTTACCTTCCTTCCTTCCTTCCTTCCTTCCTTCCTTCCTTCCTTCCTTCCTTCCTTCCTTAAGTATGTATGTGTGTTTATAGTCAGAAATCCACCAGATAGGCAGTTGTTTGGAGAGCAAGGCAAAAGCAACATTCTAGGGCAGATACCCAGACAAAGGAATAATATTCTGTTGGAGTGCGAGCTTGGTGCTTTCTCCATACACAATAAGACAGAGTGGTAGCGTACGGTAAGAGGATAGAGCAGTAAGCAGTATATGATCTGATGGGTTCAGTTAAGCTTGGGGGGTGGCGGCAATGGGGGGGGAGGAAGAGAAGCCTGTGGTGGCCTTCTCCTCTCTTCAGAGCTAAATTAAAAACCTCCCAGCAATTTCAGGCCTAATCACCCCCCTTGGATGCTGTAATTGATGATGGTCAGTTAACTCCTTTCTCACCAACCTTCCGCAGGGCTCCTGAGCATCTCTGTTGGCTCTTTCTCCATCACTTAGCAACTGCAGTTTTAAATACCCTGGTCGAAGATTCAGAAATATACATAAGGAAACAGATAACAGAATGTAAGCAGCCAAACGCCTAAGCGGCTTTAGCAGATAAAGCTGACAGTCTTAGCTCTTGTAGCTTTCTGGATGTGTGCCTGTCCAGGTGTTGTTTGTTCCCCTTCCTTTCTCTCTTTTTAGAAAGGAGAACCTCATGTGCTGCAGGGTCACACAGTAGGTACAAAACCAGAGAGATCCTACTTTCTTTGCAATGACCATGGAGAGACATGGATGCTCTAGTCATGTGTGCATCTAGCCCATTCCCTGCAGCCCTGGGTGACTTCCCTATGGTTTTGGTCAAGTTTTCTACCCTGTGGCACAACATGATCTAAAAGCTTATTGCAAAGCCTTTAAAACCACTGAGGGATGGGTGGAAGGAGTCACCTCAATTTCATTCTTTTTTCTATCAGTTTAGATATTCAGTGTTCACAACAACATGTGCAGATGAATCCCAACTTTTATGTTTCTTCAAATGATAGTGGTCAGTGACCATGATGGCTGGAAAAGATGAGAGTTTTAGTCCAACATATCTGGGAAAGAATTAAACTGGAGAAATCTGTTTTTTTAAAAAATAAAGAAACAGAAGAGATGTGACTCAGGCTTTGATCTGCTATCCAAATCTGAATGCTGATAGATCTGTACAAAATGTCATTTGTGTCACACAAAGTTCTGGCATGTTTCTATTATAATTGGCTCTCTAGCTGAAATGGTTTTCATATACACAAATGAGTTAAGCGCTGGCTGGCGCAGAATGTTTATATGTATGCATGTATTTAACTTTACCCTGGTTTTCTATAAGATGAGTATCTGAGGCAACAAAGGATACAACAGAAAATTATAACAGTTTCTCCATGTTATTTTTTTAATTTATCAAATTAAATTTAAAAAACCAGTTTGAAAATCATTCCATATGAGAAAAGAAGCAGTTGGGAAACTGAAAAAGGAGGAAGAAATGTCTGAAAAGGTCCATCAAAAGGTATATGTGACCAAGGTGGACCTTTGTAGATAAGATGGTGGTGGTGGTCTAAATACCACTACAGATGAGTTTCCATCTCTAATGCCCACCTAACCTACTTCAGGTGGACAGGGCAACACATGTATGTATGCCTTAGCATACAATTTTAAGTGTCAGGTGGATCCATATAGATGACAGTGATCCCATAATTAAACACTTTGGGAGAAAAAATATTTGCTCAATGTTCCTAGAAATCCCTAGTGCACCCCCATCTCCCTCAAACCACTAAGTAGCAAATTTAGGTTCAATTGAATTTATTTATTTTAGCATAACGCCAAATTTAATCTCCAGTTTTGCTAATATAAAAATTGTCATGTTGCTCTATGCTTCTGTTGTAAGCCATGCCTCAAGTCTGTGTGCTTCAAAAAAGATGATTAGCAGTTCTCAGGATATCACCATCTCTGGTGGAGGTGGAGAGAAATTATTCACTGTGAATCCCAGCAAACTGAAAACTGAGACTTCAACAGTTTTCTTCACTGGGCATGGATGTCAAAAAAAAAAAAAAAAAAAAGACAGACAAGGGCCACATTTTTTAGACTATTTGTCTCTTTCCTATGATCTGTCCCTTAACTTTTGTACCAACATGCATGATGAAGAGTTCTGAACAACTCTAAAACTCACATCTATTATAGAACAGTAGTCTTAATAAAAGGTATGCCCCATATCTGAGTTTTTACTTATGAACGACAGGACTGCTGCTTCATTTTTGACACTTTTGAGGTTGCCTTAATGCTCAGCTAACTCTACAGATACCAGCCAGGTCATTCTCAGCTCGAGCAAAACCACAATAATCAAACTTACCTTTGGTAAATAAGATGAGTCAAACCTTGTATGTACTTGAATGGAAGGGTACAAGCTAATACCAGGAATCCTCAAATAGGACTAGGAAAAAATCCTACCTGAAATCTTTGGAAGCCATTGCTACCAGTCAGAGTTGTCAATTCTGGACTAGGTGGACCACTGGTCTGATTCCTATGTTCCTCAAGGTTGGGCTATGAAAGAAACCACACTTTGCAACTTTATACCCCACAATTTAATTCCATTCATTCTCACAAACCTTGTCCATACTTGCAGACCAGGAGTACATTGTTCCCATTTTCCAGATGAGGAATTTAATTCGGGGGGGGGGGGGGATGATTCCCAGACCTGTGTGGCAAAAATATTGTGCTGCAGTTTATTGTACCACATAATTTTGGAAAAGTCTACATCCCTTATTTTAATCTCTTTCCTTAATTGCTACAATAATTTTTAAATCGCTTGGAGAACAGTGATGTCTTGGTAGCAAGTAATTCTAGTCTGTTCCTCATCATAGGTCTCCTCTGAAGTCGGCATTCATGAGACGGTTTCTAATCTGCAGTTTCGGGGCTCTTCAAACATAATGTTGTGGGGAAATTAGCAGTGTATGCACATTCTCCCAGGCAAACGTTGCTTTACTGTGTGATGTCTTTTAACCGCTGTGTGTGCAAACTTCTTAATGACAGGTAGTGTTGAACAGCACAGTGCGGGAGTTTCCAGCGTTAAAAAGAAAACACTACCTCTGTGCCATTTCCTACTAATATAAGTCTTTAGAGAATTAGCTTGACAGTGGGAAGCGAATGGTTCAACTCTACTCCTGTAGAGAGTCTCTAACGGTAGGGAGGAAGGGAGGAGGAGAAGAAGAAAGGGGGGAAATCTATCAGATATGATGTATGTTTATACTCTTCACCATAGAGAGTTCTCAGCATTAGGAAATCTATAGCATGAATTATTCTAAATGATTTTTCACAATACCGTAAAGGCCTCATTCTAGCTGGGTCATTGTATCAGCGGCATCTGAAAGTTTATCGTATGCCACAGCATCTGACTGACAAGCTGCCCCTGTATAGACTTTAGACATGGACATAGGTATCTCCCTCTCCCAATCTGGTCTTTGAGCTTATAACCTAACAGCTATAGCAAGCCATCTCTCGACACACATACACAGAGAGAGAGCTTCTCATAATACATTTTATATCTCAGGCCGGCATATGGCTCTATTGATCAAGGGCTGCCTCTTACAATATTTTGATGTCTCCTTTACAGAGATCTGCGTCCCGGCTGTGTCTGGGCTCTTCCCACCCCTGTCTTCTCTCTTTTTTTGTCTGCATCTGAAACAGATTATAAAAACTCTCACACACCCCATACAATTCACTTGGAATCTTATTTGCTTGCACCAATGGGGCATTTAATAAATAAATGCATGACACACAACAAGTAGGAGTGGATGAGAAAGGTTGTAATGTTTTCTGTGATTTGGACACTGAGGCATCTTAGATTAGAATTAGTCTTGGGGCTCAAGCTCACCTCATAACATTTTCCCATGTCATTGTGTCAATCTCCTTCCCTCCTTTGCCTATCATCCAGCTCCTGCCTTCACTATTTAAAAAATAAAAATAAAACGAGGGGAATATGAAAGGTAATGGAAAGGAGCAGATGGCCACAAGCGTGCCTCTCAAAAGGTCCTCTTTGCAAAGGATGGTTCACATTGGGCAATATCCAGCTTGTTGTTGTCATGTTTTATTCCAAACACTGAGAGGTTGTGAAGATAGACATTGAATGAGTAGGTGGTCTGAAAGTGTCTGTACTCTACACAAGGCACAAAGACACAATTACACAATATTTGGGAGCAGCATTGATTTGCTATTCGACAAAGGGGAATGTGTGCATATATGTGTGATTGCATGAATAGGAAGACTTCGTTATGGTTTTGTTACATTAATTTTCCCCATTGTCTTTACCATTTCTATTGCAAAACACTTTCTGCAGGCTTGCCCTAAAAGTCCCCCCACTTCTTTCTCCTTGTGTGTCTCTATGAAAGAGAGAGAGAGACTAACACAATAGTAATATTAAAATCTTAAAACATTTAAGCTTCCACTGGGTTTAGCTACTCTGACATGAATCAATAGTATGGCAGCCAACGTGGATGTTATAGGAAAAGGTATTAGTATTTCTTATGAATACATGATGTGTCCTGTATTATTTTACAGGTGGAGACCAAGTGGCGTACATATATTTATGTAGTTTTCTCTGATTCCTGATGTTCTTGGATTAGGCAGGTAGGGCTGGCAGATACTTTGGACTTCCTTGTGCAGGCAAAGAAGCCTACTGCAGAGGTCCTCTCATGACTAGTATTGGTTAGCTATGCCACTATGTCTGTCCTCCTGGTGGTGCTCTATAAGTAGGAAAAGGAAAGGAAAAGTATTCTGGAGCTGATTCACTTTGGTCCCATCAGATCCACACACCTATAAGGGAGAAAATAGTGTAGCTATGGTGTATTTATCTCCTTTTCCAGTGGGGAGGGGAATAAAATTAAAAAAAGCAGCAACAAGAAAAAAGAAGGAATTAAGGTGTCTTTCAACTTTCCACATTAGTGTAGTTTAGGAATAACAGGGTTCTTCCATCACATCCTCCTCCCAGACCTCCATAGATACGCACACAAGACAAGACAACAAGACAGCAATACAGAGTCCAGTTTTATAAAAGTAGTCGGTGTTCAATTCCTCTTAAGGCATGACTTGGCTTCACATGAATTTCTTATGTGAGAATCCATAGCTCCAATGCTCTCTTTTCTAATAGTGGTTCTACAGCCTTCAAATATGAGGGACTTGAGGAGAGGCTCAAATGAAGATTCCAGATGAAGGGCAGTTAATATGGAAGCAAGTAGTCCTTCTAACTTGTTTGCTTGTTTGTGACATTTATATTTTTTCCCTTTCCCACTGCAGGAAGATTTAATGTATGACACGGAGGGGGGGGGAGCAACAATCAATAATAATGCTGTCAACAGTAAGAGACAGCATTAAAATTAATCACAGCTGATATAAAGATAGATCAGAAGTTAAAAGCTTGAATTTTTAAAAAGGCCTTTGCTTGATGCCCAAAAGAGCAAAATGAAGCCATCTTGCTTGGTGGATATAATATAAGAAATGAACAAGTGTGTCCCCCATCCGGCATCACAACTGAAAATATTCTTTCTCCAATAGCCAATTTCAGATGTCAAAGGAGAGATGAGTCCGAGATCTTTATATATAATCAAGTGTTGTGGGAGCAGCCAAAAATTAAACAGGTTTGGTGTAAGTTTCAGACAAACCAGCCTTGAAGGGAAGTCCCAAAAAATACCACAACTAGGGATGCAGAAATCTTCCCAATTCAACCTCTCTCTGTTTTTCATTTTTCCATTCTTAGCTTCCATTTGTCCTAAATTTTGAGATTTTTTTTCACGTTTGTGTGGAAATCATATACAGTTGTCTGTACAGTTTTGTCAACCCATGGACTTGTTTTTACAATTTTGTCTAATGTTCATGGAGGTGCAAGCCATTTTTTCAATACAATGCATTTATAAATTGTATTTTCACGAATGGGAACATTTTTGTGCACTTTTCCATTATGTTGTCATTATGTGCCTTTAAGTCATCCTTGACTTAAGGTAACACTACCCTACGGTTTTCTTGGCAAGATTTATCTTGAGGAGGTTCACCACTGCCTTTCTTTGAAGCTGAGAAAGTGTGACATGCCCAAGGTTGTACACCCATCTTGTTATGTGATTTTGGACTGGGGAACTCCACTACAAGATTCAGCCCAGCACCACCCGGCCTAGAATAAGAAGAACCCTTACTTCTTAAAGGACGGGTGGGATTTGGGATTTTTATGTTGTTTAAATTGTATTAATATATATGTATGGAAATTTTAATATTGTAAGCCACCCCGATTGCTCTGCAGAGGGGCGGGATATAAATAAATAAATATATATTATATTATTATATTAAGATTCATAGAAATGCAAATTTGAACGTCTGATTCTCTGTTCACATGTTGTTTAAAGCATGCAAAATGAATTAATCTTGCATTAATATGGGCATTGAACAAATTTGCCCCCTGTTTCTTTAGTTTATTTACAACTAAAAGCATCTTTCCTCTATAGTCAGCTGCCTCACTTCTGGGGAGAGATGAGGACACCAAGAAAATTTTGTTTTCTTTGCAGATCAACTACATGCACATTTTGTACAGATGTCCCCAATTATAACTTCTTTTTTTTACACAGGAATCAGCTTTTCTGTATAGTAATATTGTTTTATGCACAGAATATGCTGTGAATTCTGTTTTTTTCTGCAAGAAAACAACCACATGCAAATTTTGCACAGAAGACCTCCCAAACTGTGAAGAATGTTATCAATCCGGGATTCTTCTCTTTAGGGTTTCTTGACACTAAAGAAACACACATGAATTTTGATGATTTTCCCCCAAAATATTTGCAAAACATTCTTTCCAGCCCTAGTCTGAAATCTTTATGTTTGGGCAGCTTAGAGTAGGAGAGACCATGAAGTATCCATGTGCAGTCATTTTATGTTTTTAGAGTAAGCTTCCCAGCTCTTTGAATTGTGCTCAGAAATGTATTAGAAGCCAGCGGAAAGGTTTCACCGAGACATTTTGCTACCTTGGTTCTGAGCCATGCTTGCTTTCTTGGTCAAAAATTAGCCCTTTAGAATGATATGCAGAAATAAATTGGAAGCTGACAATTCATATGGTAACATTAGGAACGCTGGAAAATGACAGCTGGCGGAATCAATATCACCATGTTTTCTTTTTTAGACTGTGATCCCTTGTCTTCATTCACTCTCAACTCTCTCAGCATCTCTGCTGCAGATGAGTGCTACCTTCAAAACAATGAGTTCGAAACCACGTTCCAACGTCTCTTCTGGTATAGCCATCAGTTTCAATGTGATCATTAATGCGGGTGTTTAGTGCATCTCGCTTTCCCAAGTGCTGGAGACACGCAGCTAATTAGCAAATGACGCTTCCCATAGACAAATGATTGTTCTTCCACCTCCCTCCGGTGAAAGTGGAGCTTCTCTGAAACCAGTCTCTCACACTCTCTTCATTGGTTTTTACGTCTCATTTATGCAAAATGTTCTTCTTTGTTAATTTCCACCCGCTTCTCTCTCTTCATAGGCCTTAGGCCTGTTTTCTGCATACCATTTCCCCTGCAAGATTTGTGATGGAAGAACAGTGATTTTGCCAAAGCTAATTGGAAAGTTCCTATTACCCTGCTTTTCCATATATATATATATATATATATATATATTTGGAAATGAGCTAGATAGAAGTTTCAGCGGCATAGGTTTCTAAATTGGTGCAAAGTCTACTTAATATTGATTGTTCTGTTATTTCAAGAACTATTGAGAATCAGATACATGTAATTAGGCTTTCTTTGAAACCTGGAAGAAAGACAAATATCAAAAGAAAGAAGGAGGGAGAGAGTTCAATATATTAACCTGGCTATAGCGAAAGACAAAATGAATGAAACATATGTTTACTAATTTGTTCACAGAATATACTGGAAGAAGCACATTAATTTATGATGGGTGAGTGGATGTAATCTTATATATCTCCATTAGTTCTTTAGGAGTAGGCTCTTCTTCATGATAGTTAAACAGAATTCAACACAAGGAAAGACCCAGGTTTAACAAAGCCACAATGGTTTAGACATTCGATATGAAAAAGGGAGATATAAGATGCACACTTAATGTGAATTGGGGACATCAAGTAGACATCTTTCCTTGGGGCTTGGAACTTTTAAACATGCAAACTTAGGTGCTACAAGATCCTTTCTGATATTCCAGACTAACATGGCTATGTCTTTGAATTCTACGTACATTTAAACTTTGTTCTGTATCTAATTCTTTTTTTAAAAAAAAAATAATAATGCTGGGCACATTGAAAGCCCTGTGTCCTTCTCCTTACAGCTTCAGGACCACATAATCTGAGGAACAAGTGAAGCTCCTTTACACCCAGTGAGACCTGGAGGAGTTAACTATGTGGGGAGTAGGCAAAATATTGCCCTCAAATAAAAATATTGTTCCCCTCTAGTGGTTTTCCCCCCCCCTGTCCCAAGATTTCTACTGTTGCAGAGAGTGAGACTTTGTCTGCTGCCACACTGCAGAATAAATACAGAGGGCAAACCCCCTCTGAAGAAACTTGCCAAGAAAACCCCATGATAGGTTTGCCTTAGAGTTGCCATAAGTCAGAAAATGACTTGAAGGCACACAACAACAACAAAGTCAAATGTTGCCCCTTATATAAAATGGCAAAAACAAGGTTTGCTTTTGGAAATGTATATACACATGCACACACACACATGCACATTTCAAGCCCTGGATGGTTAAATCCATGAATAAAGAATCCGTGGATATGGAAGGCCAACTGTATGAGCCAGATTTATTGATCGATTTATTTGTCCTTTGCTATTGGTGCAGCAAACAAGGAAAAAAATTGGCCTTGCAACTCTTGTGCCTGTGTTTCACTCTCATGCAAGAATGAAATATCTCATAGAGGCTTCCCCCCCCCCATTTCTCTTCTTTTGTGGGTATGCCAATATATGTTGAGGCCCTGTCTTTTCATCTAAGAGGAGCAAATTTGCAAATAATCTTTACATCCCTGCTGTAATGTAAAGCCAGGAAAGAGTGAAGAACCACAAAACACATATCCTTTGAGCCCAATGTTGTCACTTCTGACAGGCAGTGGCTCTCCAGAGATTCAGAAAGAGATAATTCTTTCATATGATTTTATTTGGTATTACCAAATAAAAGATGGAGACACTAGTATAAATATAAATTTGTATTCATCTTGTTTATTTACAGCTCTATTACATATATTATTTTATTATGTACTCAACCATATTTTTCTGATTAACTCATCTTTGTTTAAAAATAAAACCTTGTTGGTTTGCAATATACTTATAGATCTCTCTTATCCCTCTTGCTTCTACCTTCACCCAAATTACACATTTTTGCCTCCCTATGGTGCCACCGATTTGCTCAGCAACACATATCCTCTCTCTCAGAAAAAAGAGACAAAACCACCACATGGTCAGCAATAGTCTTCTTGGCAAGCCCTTTGCAGTAATAAATCTGTTGCTCTATCCTTTGCTTGCCTCCTGGGATGACACAAGGTCAGGTTTTATGGCTCAAAATAGAAGACATGTTGCCATTTCTTCCAGCCTTCCCCCCCCCCCCCCATATAAGGCTGAAATATAGGACATGTCTGTGCAAAGGAGGAACTCTGGTCACCCTGCATTGACCACACATTTGGAATGGAATTATTTCTATTGGATATATTCTTAAACTATAACTAGAAAGAACAGTATTTCTCATTTGTCCTGGAATGAAGAGAATGTTGACATCTTCTGCTCTCTATATTGCTGTTGTTCTTTCTGGGGGGAGAGAATAGCAAGCACATTGTCTCCCCTCAAAGAGATTTCCTGTGATTTCTTCATAGGAATCAGGATCCCTCTTTGACTGAAGGGGGTTGCAGACTGCCAGAAATAGTGCAAATTGAGTCCACTTTTAGGGTTAGGGTTAGTGCTAGGGAATCATGGGAACTGTATTTTATTGTGGCACCAGAGCTCTCTGACAGAGAAGGCTCAATGTCTCAGAAAAAAAACTGTTCTCATGATTCCCTAGCACTAACCCTAGCCCTAAAAGTAGACTCAATTTGCACTATTTCTGGCAGTCTGCAACCCCCCACAGTTTCTCCAGCGTGCAGCAACATGTTTAGTGTAATAGTTGAAACAAACCCTGATAGTCAGTAAGTGAACTCAAGTCACCCAAGAACCAAGCGACTTTCCTAGACACTCATCTGTCCTCCTGCTTCTTTTGCTGTCAAGCCAAACCTTTCATGACCATATTTAGAGAAGCCCAGACACCATAATTTTCCAAAATTACCAACTGGCACTCTTCCTGTGGCAGACCATAATCCCACATGCAAAACCCAAACAAACCCATAATGAATAGCATTTCCTTAGTGTCAACCACTACTTTGAAAGAAGTTTCCACTAAAGAAACAAATGCTTTTTTTGGGGGGGGGGGGGTCGGAATCCTCCAAACCCAGGAGTCACTTTATATAAATGCAACACAGAGAAGAAAAACATCTCCTTATTCCCAATGTGTAAATGCTTGCTGTCTGCTAGGCTGTCATAAATTACCAGATTATCCTCTGCTTGACACAATTGTTCCCTTGACACCCCAAAGACAAAACAATGTTGCTCATGCTATTGGGGAAGCATGTTTTAATGGGCACCCCGAGCAAGTAACTGCTTTTATAAAGCTGCCTGCCAAAGTATACAGTTCAGTGCTTCATCTTTTTGATGCATTTGCAATGGCTCGATCAGACTGGTGCTTAGGAGCCATTATTATATGCTTGTCAATGGGTTTTGAGTGGGGCGGCATGGAGACTTAACTACTTCTAGACACTTGGAAGCAGCTATTCAATTACATGCTCCTGTTCACACTTGTTTTATATTTCACCAGTGTTAAATAACCTCCATCTTTGGGAAAGCTGACACAAGCTTACACATTTCCCAGTAAAGGTTCTGAGGTACCAGCTTCAACACACCTGATTTTGTATTATTTCAGAAGCTAAATAGGGTTTGGCCTGATTAGTCCTTGGATAGGAGTCACTGCGAAATAATAACAGGGGTTGGAAGTAAGACCAGGAAAGAGTCTAAACTGAAACCTTGAGAAACAATTATTAACGGTCAAATATGTCCACGCTGAGATGGATGAGTGGTTTTATTTAGTAGAAGGCAACTTCATATGTTGTGTGATAAGTACCAGCCAAAGACACTTTTATCCTGTTAGATTCCACTTTTCTTATGTGATAAAATCCCTAGTGGTTTTCAGCTCAAAGCTCAAGAGGGCCAAAACACTAGGACATATTATTATCAAGGGACATTGATGTCATCTACCACCTCCCAATCCCACTTGGGCTTCTCTGTTCCTCGTGATAACAAGTGTATGTATGTGGATTTTTCTTACAACAATCTATTGTTGTGATCTGCTCCTCTTTTGGGGTAGTTGTTCTTGAACGCACAGTCCATATGGGGTATACATGCATTCTATTGAACCATGCACATGGTGTGAGTGCATTCTTAGATCAGCTGTTATCACAACGCAACCCAAACTCGCCTGCAAGGCCTGAGCTTCATGAAACCTCATTTTCTAAAGGCATGGATTTTTGTATGAAATGGAAACAAGTGCCAGCAGATGCAACCAATTGTACATTATAATCACTGGGTGATAAGCACTGTCTGACATCACACATCAGAGTACTGGAATGTGGATAACAAGATCAGCTCGATTCTGTGCCCATTCCAAGTATTCCCTGTGATATTGTTTTTACCTCCATGCCCCATTCTGCCAAACTCTCTTTAGTTTCTCAAAGTGGTATGTGGAGAGATTAATGTTTAATTCCTCCAGAATCTAAGGCTAGCCCAGTGCGTTACTAACCAACTCTCGTATCTTTTTTAAACACCCATCCAGCCTCTCCACAGCTAATATCTAAGGACTCCATATTCTTTAATGTATTAATCTTCACAGCACTCTTGTCGGAGGCATGAAGCGACAGCTGCCACCTTTTTGCAGCTATGGGAAGGGAACTGCTCTACAGAGAGGTTGACTAACATGATGAATTCTTTCTGAACATCAACACATTTTGCTGCATGTTTGAGGTGGAGCAGAAAATGATGCTCTGCCCCACCACCATCAGCATGCAAGACATGCAAGACCATCCAAGTTATTGCAAGACTAGAGGCAGAAAAAATCATAAAGCAGCTATGCTTTCCCTATTTTTGGTAATAAAACTAGAATAAATAAAGGAATCTTGTAGCACCTTTGAGACTAACTGTGCAAAAGAAGTTACAGCATAAGCTTTACAGACTTGGTCTAATTTCTCAGATGTCTACAAAAGCTTATGCTGCAACTACCTTCACACAGTTAGTCTCAAAAAGGTGCTACAAGATCCCTTTGCATACTGATATTCCAGACTAACACAGTTGTGTCTCTGAGTGCAATAAAGTTAGAGTGTCATTTCTTGACTTTAAATCAGCTGTATAAGGCAGCTACCTCTCTCTGCCCCATCTAATGGCAGCCCCTGCCCAACATGCATGGTGTCATGATATCTTTACATTTCCTTTGGTGAACTCATGCATATGTAAATCAACCACAGAAATCTGCCCATAATACACAGTATTATTAGCTTCTTTCCAAAGTAGCCATAAAGTATGTCATTGCAATATATTGTGTTTTGTCTGTTTGCTTTGCCATTTCATTTCCAAGAGCAGATAGTTTATCCTTGTTAGGTCTCTTGCTCCACATCAGTCCTACTCAATGAAATCTGAAATGGGTAAGGAAATACTATTCACTATCACCACCATCTCTAAAATCCAGAGTAAAAGAGGAGCTGGTGAACATTTTGTTTAAAAAAAGCACACTCATAGTACATCCCAAATAAGTAAATATGTAGACGATGTCCTAATAAATAATTGCTGAACAGCAACACCAGCCATGGAGAAGAGTTCCTGATTTTAGCTGTCATCATTTCGCCCTCATTTCCTTTCCTTTGATATAAACAGTGCAGACTTGGGTGAAGCTGCTACCAGACTGTTTAGTGTCTACTGTAATACTCTATTAAGCGGGAAGATTACATCTCTCGGCTTTCACAGTTCAAAAGTTCATTCTGTACTGCTCTATTTTTAGACAGCCTTGCATTGCCTTCTATTCTGGAAGGAGGAGCGGATCTGAAATACACACACAGAAGATATAGCATCTGGTAATCCTGGGATAGAAAAGAATTCTATTCCAACCGACTATTCCCTAAAGCATGAGAAGTGCCACAGTAATAAAAGTTGGTCTGAACAGAAACCCCATATATTTGCCCTCAAGCAGGGCTTAAAATTGATATATTTTGTGGATGCATCAAACATGCACCCACAGAAACAGAGCAGCAGCTCATAGCATAAAAGACATGCTGTTCTTTTCTGCTGAGATTTTTTTTTCTAAAAAAAAATCATAGTTAGCCTCTTTCTCTGACTTCTTGTACACTGATCTGTCACAAACAGGAGTGACCTTGTAAGCATTGTTATCCCCACAGGTAGAAATGGTCCATCAGTTACTGTGGTGCTCTTACAAATGATGCTATTACTAGTTGCCTGAGATGAGAGGAGCTTTGGGACTGGGCTCCCCCAGTATTTTTCCTCTGCCAAACCACTGCAAGTGTACTTCTGGGTTTCCATTTAAAGAAAAGTTTAAGAATGCACTTGTTTTGTTTTGTTTTGTATCATAGGCTGCTCCCACACTACGGAATTGGTGGACTTTGGCATCACTTTAACTCCCATGGCTCCATCTGATGGAATTCTGGGATTTGTTTTTGTTGTGGCTGTCACAACACTTTCATGGTTCGATTGCAATTGTTCATATCCTTATTTATACTTTTCAAATGGACTGTTCTAAAATAGAATAATGTTCATGCCCAAGTAGATGCGTTCAGCATCAGAGCAGGAGAAGCCTACTCCATTTTGCCTTTGCATTCAAAATGGTGCAATGATTTAAGTTTCAAGTGCAAATTTCCACATGGTCAGGGAAGCTCTACTTTAAAATGAACAGATCAATGTTCTCAGGCAGGGTCTCTTCTTCTCCCTTAAAGATATTAGGAATGTAAAAGCAGTTGTGAAACATGGGATGAATTGTGGTAGAGGGAGCATAGAAATGCAAGTTGTGCACCTCACTGCTGATGTAATATGCATAGTCACCTAAAGGGTGGTTTCGTAAAATCAGTAAGGCTTGCATCTGCACTGCAGAATTAATCTACTTTGATGCCACTTTAACTGCCATGGTTCAGTGCTATGGAATTCTGGAAATTGCAGTTTTGTGAGACTTCTAGCCTTCTTTGTAAGAGAGCTCTGGTGCCACAACAAACTACAATTTCCAGGATTCCATAGCATGGAGCCATGGCAGTTAAAGTAGTATCAAACTGGATTATTTCTGCAGTGTGGATGCAGCTGTAGGCAAGTCTAAATTTACCTAGCTGCCTCATCTGGAGTACTGTGTTCAGTTCTGGGTGCTTCATTTTAAGAAGGAGCAAGTTCAGAGAAGGGCAACAAGGATGATCAGATGTATGGAGAATAAAACATATGAGGAGAGGTTGAAGGAGCTGGGCATGTCCAGCTTGGTGAAGAGAAGATGAAGGGGGGAAAAGAATTGCCCTTTTTAAGTATCTCAAGGGCTTTCATGGAAAAGAGGGTGCAGGTTTGTTCTTGTTGCCCCAGAGGGGAGGACCAGGTCTAATGGTTTGAAATTATAGGAGAGTCAATTTTGATTGAACATTCAAAGGAACTTCTTGACAATAAGAGCAGTTTATCAATGGAACCAACTTCTTAAAGAAGTGATGGGGTCTTCTCTAGATCTCTTCAAAAAGAAGCTGGATACCCTCCTGCAGGGAATGCTGTAGCTGGAAATCCTTTATTGAGCAGAATGTTGGACTTAATGGACCCTACAGCCCTTTTCTTCTCTACAATTCTATGATTCTATAACTAAATTAGCAATGTAGGATCTCAACCTATGTTTCTGCTATCTGTAGAGTGTCAAAACCTCGGTCATACTCTCATGAAATTTCAGCTTCAACAAAATATGTACTTTTTAAAATCCAGTGTTAATATACATGGGCATCTGGAATATTTTAGTTTCTATCCCCTGTTTCAGTAAGGGACCAGAGCCAACGTAGCATCCAAAGCAACCATACAGCTGCACCTGTTAAAACCTGCCGTTTCAAAAGTGATCACACTACCCATCAAAGTTCTATTATTTATACAGAGATGTTGAACAAGAAATAATTAGTTCCAATTACAAGGAAGGAGCTTTCACTTGACTGCTAGGCCTATTTGCCTACCTCTAATGTCAGTTCGGCAAAGGAACAAACTACTTAATGCAGACTGTGGTATCTCCTTCTTTGAAGGACGACATGGAAGGATGGAGAAGCCTCTAGGGTCTCCTGCCTTGGGGCAAAGATTTCAACTGGATGCCCATGGGATCCCTTCCAAATCTACACTTCTGGCTGTCCTTTTGAAAGCAAATGAGGAACAGCTGTTGACTATCTCCTTGTGACCTTTAGCTACAATGTAGAGAACACTTATCCAGCTGTTTTATCCGGGAAAAGAAAGTATCAGAAATACAGCTCTTGGCAAACTGTGCTCTCTGAATTACATCAAATATGCATTAGATTACGATGGGTTCTAGGGATGCAAGGGATCTAGGCTGCTGCCACACTTCAGAATTAATGCAGTTTGATGCCACTTTAACTGTCATGGTTCCATCCTATGGATTCCTAGGATTTGTAGTTTATTGTGGCATGAGAGCTCTCTGACAGAGGAGGCTAAGTCTCTCACAAAACTACAAATCTCATAGAGTGGTGTCAAACTGCATTCATTCTGCAGTGTAGATGCAACCCTAGGTTCCAGGTCAATATACTCTTGGTTATGTGATGGAGGAATAGATGGATGATCATCAGCATTCATTTGACAATCAGTTTCTTTTCTGTCACTCACCCTTGGTTTAATTCTCTCTCATTTGAGCAAAGAACAGCTCTGAATATTCCGAATTAAGAAGCAACAGCTTTCTGCATCCTTGGGAAAAACAGCAGGAAAGAAATATCATCTCTGACTCCATATTCCATGGTAAATCGAGACAGTTATACAGACAGATATAAGATATAGAGAAGCCCTATTCAGCTATTATGAAATAAACATTCAAGAAGAGTTAACATCCTAAGCACACCTCCTATTGTCAGTTTCCATCATCTTCTGACATTGAAAGTGAAGAGGATACCTCCATTTAATGTGGAGGCTCCCTACAAGGTTTCAAAAGTGGATTTTCTGAATTTCAAGGTCATGTGGAAAACCTCCTGAAAGCATTATAGAACCTCATTGAAAGGGGCCTTTCTCTCCACAGCATTGCTTTCCACATGGGAAGAGAAAAAGAAGCGTGAAATGTGGGGAGGGGTGTCAGTTGAATACACTCCCCCACCTCACAAAGTGTTTTTTAAAACACTTAAATAGGACTAGAGAGACAGAAAGACATTATATAGCTGCATTGGTGTACCACCAGCCTTTGGGGTATTTAAATAGGACAATCATGTCACCCCTCAGTCTTCTCTTCACAAAGACTGAGGGGACCTCCAGTAATTTCAGTGGCCATTCCTGATCTGGTTTGGTGGCCATTAAAATTGTGGAGCATGGGAAGGGGAGATCCATGCACCATTGCACTATGAATAAATGGGGAACTACTCACATAAGGTCATAGAAACCTCCTTATACCAGTTTCTAAATAATATAACCACCTGCAAAACCAGGAGCTACATTGGTGGAACACCAATTCCAGACCTGGTTTATGTTGGAGATGAGGTTTTCCTCTTTAGGTGCTCCTCCACAATATCAAAATTCTTAATGATACGAAAATATGCATGGCACAAGAAAGGGAGAGATGACAACTCATTTCAATCTCCTTTTTATGTGTGGGTACTTTACCAAACAAAACAAAAAATGCTCACATCACAACCTTGGTAAAGTAAAAGTAAAGGTATTCCCCATTGACAAGGTTGTCAAGTCATGTCTGGCTGTAGGGAGGCAGTGGCTCAAGTGCTTAACAGTCCCAGCTTCTGCCAACCTAACAGTTTGAAAGCATGCAAAGGCAAGTAGATAAATAGGTAACACTTTGTTAGGAAGGTAAACAGTGTTCTGTGCAATCATGCTGGCCATAGGATCACAGAGTAGTCTCTGACAATGCTGGCTCTTTGGCTTCGTAACAGAGATGAGCACCACCCCCTGTGATCGGACACAACTCAACGGGGAATACCTTTTCCTTTATTTTATTTTCTTTACCTACTAATATGACATACTGGTTGGAGCATTGGACTATGACTCTATAAACCAGGGTTCGAGTCCCAGTTCAGTCATGGAAACCCCTTGGGTGATCTTTGTGAGTCACACTCACTCAGCCTCAGGGGAAGGCAATGGCAAACCTCCTCTGAACAAATCTTGCCCGGAAAACCCCATGATAAGTTACCATCATCATAAATCGGAAACAACTTGAAGGCACACAGCACACACACACGTTCTTTTATTATTATTTCATTATTAAAATAATATATTTTAAAACTCAGTCTTGTGACTTGCAGGCTCAAGTGGTACAAACCAGCTATGTCTTTAGCATATGGTGAGCCGTTGTTGTAAGCAGCATCTGAAAGCCCACACAAGTGAGAGAAATTCTGCTCGGAGCAATGCCGTTCTACCCGAAGGTAGCGCACAGCTCATATCCCTTGAATGCAAGGTGCTGAAAGAGTTGCTTTGATAGCGGCCCGCACTCAATATTTAATTACTATGTGATTTCTCCTTTCTGGACTTCAAAGCCAGATTCTGTATCAATACTTGCTCTGTTTATCTGCAACCAGCTTTCAAGCTGAAAAGAAACCACCATTCCAGAGCATTGATAAATATTTCATAAAAACAGTAGCCAGAGGAGATGGCTGTATTCTTTGAGACAACCTCCTGCATAGTCAAAACTCAGGACACGTACCTTGAGAGTGTATTAATTTCAAATCATTTTAAAGAGATCCTTTCCCTTATTTCCTTTGTTTGCATATCTGCTTTGCCCAGTTGAAAACCAAGGCCAGGATGACTCAGCTGTGATATTGTCGTAGGTGAACTTGGCTCTCCTCTCTTTCATGGAACGTGCACAAGAGCTGTTCAAGGTGAAGGGTAGGATTATCAAAAGACTCCTGACGTCACAGCGAAGAAACCTTGACTTCTGATGATTATATTAGTTCAGCTCAAATTGACCTTCAATATGGGAAGTTTTTGTTTTTGCAAGCCGATGAGATGTCTAATGTTAGGCTTGCAAAACAGAAAACAAAAATCCCTTCCTATGAATAGAAGGTTTCAAGGATGTGATCTCTCTCTCTTTTTTTTTCCACCTTTTTCTTCAAATTAGAAAATACAGATACAGAAAGAGAAAGAGAGATGTAACTACGGGGGTCTTAAAAGCTAAACTCATCTCTTTTGTTAGTTCAGGGATTTGTGCTTTCAGATGAATAAAGGTGGGGATAGAGCTCTTTCGTGGGTTTGAGGGCTGCCTGCCACTTACATTATGCCACAACACAGGAGTAGTGCCAAGATTGTGGTGTGGGCATTTTTTTTGTCTTGTTAACGGCATAGATTTATTACCAATTGTGAATAATTTGGACCAGTGCTCGGCTGATGTAGTTTATGGCATGTGGTCAACCCATCTATTATCGGACGGATCTGCAACTACTCTATAAAAATGGCCGTATGCTCTCATTAAAGCGAATGAGCTCAAGTGTCTGAGGTGCTGTTTTTAATTATGTTTATCTCCATTTTTCTTTTATGCTTCCACTTTATGCATTCCACATGGTCTCCTGCAGGCATGGACATCAGCTTAAGTAGGGAGAGAAAACAGAAGGAGACACTACAGTTCAGCGGCAATTAAGATCCTATATGTCTTCATCTCTGTATGCATTCCTAATTCTTTGCTCTTCTTTAAAAATATTGAACCCTGTGCTTTTGAATAAGACCAAACATTGACCCATGCCAGGGTTCTGTTTCCAGCAAAAGTGAGCCAGATGCCTGAAGGTGCTCACAGGTTAAGGCAACGGGCTTCCCTTGTGGTTTGTCCCCAGTGCTCAAAGCTTTTATTTAACTATCATTCCCTCTAAGAGCCAATTCAAATGGGGAGTGTGGATGGGATTGAACCCAAAGCGAAGTCACTGAAGAAAGGAGGTAGATCTCAGAAGGTTTCCAAGAGGTGGGCTGGGAGGTAGTGGAAGGTGCAGAGTTCACAGAAGTGCAAACTGGCACTCGAAATTTTACTCTTTAATAGCAATGATTACCAGTGTAGTTTCATGGGTTCCCAAAGTAGCTAGCTGCTGTTATAGTTGGAGCATTAAAAGTAAGTTTGAACCCACACTGCTGAAATAATGCAGTTTGACACCACTTTAACTGCTGTGGCTCCATTCTACAGAACCCTGGGGTTTGAAGTTTTGAGAGACAAGGCTCAAGACCGTGTAAAACTACAAATTCCAGGATTCCATCTGCAGCTGCAGCACCTAAAGTGGTATCAAATTACATTTTTCGACAGTATAGAGGCACTGCATTATCCTCTCTTGTTTTAAAAAAATTAACTAACATTTTGTTGCTCTTCTTTTTTAAAAAAAAATAAGAGCAGCTCTAAATACAACAGTTCAGTGCAAATGAACATTGTGAAACAGCATTTGAAGCATGTGTGTGACACCTCATCCTACATTTAGTGAGTCTACCACACTGTAACTATAAACATATCTTTTAAAGTTATTGTTACATCAAAAATGAATGAAGTTATCCCTTATCAAGAGGCAGTCATAAAGTAACTCAATTATGACTTGAGACACCCAGGACCTCAGGACTGCAAATCCATGTTGGGTTTTACAGAAGCTACTTCCACCTTTTGGGGAGCTATCCAAGGTGCTGAATCTTATTGGAAAAATGGGATTTAGCACCCTGAGTAGCTCCCATAAAACCAGGTATCATTCCCAGGAGTAACCGGGCCAAATATCATCTCTGGTTATTCCTCCAGAATCGGGGTGGGAGAGAATTAATTAAGAATAATTCAGTGGTCATAATCATGGTGGTGATTTGTACAGGCATAAAGCTTGGGCAAGACACATGCTCTCAGCCTCGGGGAAGAAGGCAAGGGCAAACCCCTGAACAAATGTTGCCAAGAAAACCCTGTGATAGGTTCACCTTAGGGTCGCCATAAGGCAGAAATGACTTGAAGGCACACAACAACAACAACAACAACAACAACTCCTTGGAGCAAAATTAGGAATAAATTGCTCTTTAAAATATGGATAAACAAAGATTTCATCTTTCATTCTTGGCTAGTTAGATACCACGTAAAGAGAGAGCAAGTGAAAGCTATGCTACAGCTACTTTCCAGAACAGCTACATTTTCCGGATACTGACAAATCTCTTTCCATCTCTCCCTCCCTCTCCTTTCCCCCTTTCTGCGTCTCTCTTGTTGTTTTTAATCACCTTATTTATTTTGTTCTCTTTTCCCCCTCCTAGGACAGCTGTGATCTTCTCCCATCAAACTCTTGTCACTGCCTTTAAGCCCAACTGTAAGTGATATGATTAAAGAACATGGCATCTTGTATAATCGGTTGTAATCATTATCTAAGGAGTGAGGCAGGGAGGTTGCGGAACACGACACAGGCATGACAACAGCAGCATCTGCTTTGAACTGACATCTCATTCGAGCGTGGCCAGAGATGACAAAGTGCGGGTGGGAGGGATGGACCAAAGTGGGGAGAATTGAAGTTGGGGAGGAGTGGAGTGAATCTGTATATTCCACCAGCCTTGGCAAGTGATGCGGTTGTCACTGGCCTTCTTGAAGGCCGGCAGATTACAAGTGTCCTGTAAAGTACCTTCTTTGCTCCTATCCACCTCTGTTCCTACATGAGATGTTGTTGGGTTCAGTGGACCTTTGCCTCTTTCATTAACCTTTTGGAAAACAGAGTTAAATTATCCAATGACTCAATGAAAGAAAGGGTAATCATCCAAAGAGTTGTCTCTTAGCTGGAATCAGAGCTTTCCCTTTGAATTTCATCTCTCTCACTCTCTCTCCAGCTGCATCCGCACTCCAGAAACAATCCAGTCCGACACCAGTTTAGCTTCCATTGCTCAATATTATAGAATTCTGGGATTTATAGTTTGTGGTGGCACCAGAGCTTTCTCTGACAGCGAAGGTTAAATGTCTCAGGAAACTACAGTTCCCAGACTTCCATAGCAGTGAGCCATGGAAGTTAAAGTGGAGTCAAACTGGATTATTTCTGCAGTCGACGTGACATTTACATAGCAGAGAATGAAAGGCTGAATAGGTTGACACCTATTTTAAGAGCAGTTTATTTACAACCTTATGTTTATTGTTCGAGTGAATATCTAATATCTAATAGGTGTGGGTCTGTGTTGCTCGGTCTATGTAGAAATTTTGAGATTTAGAAAGTTCTTATTCCACACTGCATTCCAGAGAGGTCTTTGCTCTCCTGTTCCTCTTTTAAATTTTCTATTGGTCATTATCTTCCTTCAATACAGTGTTGGCCCAATTTTAAACTTAACTCATGCTTTTCTACCTACTTTATCAGGTAGCAGGAACTTCTCATTCCCACCCCACCCCTGGCTATCACTTTTAATGTTTTGACATCTTTGGGGCCTTGCTGATGGAAACGGCACATGAAATACCCAGAGGCCCAGTGGCGAAAAGCATATCCTAGGCGTTCCTGGAGAGTCGGCATGGCATAGTGGTTTGAGTATTGGACTGTGACTCTAAAACCTTCAGTTCCTGGCTCAGTCATGAAACTCACTGACCTTGAGCAAGTCACACACTCTCAGCCTCAGGGGAAGGCAATGGCAAACCTCCTCTGAACAAATCTTGCCAAGAAAACCCTGTGATAGGCTCACCTTAGGGTCACCATAAGTCAGAAATGACTTGAAGGCACACAACAACAACAACAAGGCCTGCCTGGAGGTTCATTTTTGGACTACAAACTCTCCACTCATTGTTATTTGTAGCCATGATGACCTGGAGGTTGAAATCTATAAAGTTACTTTTTAAAGCACTGTTGTTGTTGTTGTTTTCCAATGACAACTGAGACTTTTCTAAAGTGAAATTAGTTGTTGCTGGAGGAGGCATACATTCCTCTTGGGAGCATTATTTGTAACTCGGTTTTGGAGGGCTTCTTGACTGCAGCCATAGTATAACACAAGGAAAGATTGGCCTGTTCACTTGAAGGCTAGAACATGGGGGCTAGACATGAAGAACAGCCAACACCCAACCCACTCAGGGTGCACCTACACTGTAGAAATAATGCAGTTTGACTCCACTTTAAGTACTGTAACTTCATCCTACGGAATCCGAGATTTCTAGTTTTACGGGGTCTTCACTGCCAAGAGTACTGGTGGCACACCAAACTACACATCCCAGGATTATGTAGGATGGAGCCATGGCAGCTGAAGTGGCAAAATATTCAGAACTGTTTCTTTCCTCAACTGAGAGAGAATTAACCCATGACACAAAAGAAATTGATTGCCAAATGAATGCTGATGATCACCCATCTATTGCTCCATCACATACCAAGTGTATAGTCATCCCTTCCAATTCATGGGGGATCCATTCCAGACACAGACACCTATGAATTGGAAAAATTGCAAATATTGGAGGCCACCTGATTTTAATGGGTGCGCATGCCATTTTGTCCCTCCCTGCTTGCCATCCACGAAGGAGCGAGACCGTGGACTCTAAGTCCATGAACAGGGAGGGACGAGTGTATATTGAACTGGAACCTAGGGCTGCATCTACTCTGCAGAATTAATGCAGTTTGACACCACTCTAACTGCCATGGCTTAGTGCTATAGAATTCTGAGATCTGTAGTGTTGTGAGACACTTACTCTTTTCTGTCTGGTGCAGGAACACACTACAAATCCTAGGATTCCATAGTATGGAGTCATGGCAGTTAAAGTGGCATCAAACTGTATTAATTTTGCAGTGTGGCCTCAACCTAGGTCAGGAGGAACCAATGAGCTGCTGAAGGGTGGAGTCTCTATGCTGCTTCCTTGAATCACCACTGGGGGCAGCAGTGTACACAAAATCCAGCAGCCTCTTGCTTCCCATGTTAACACAGCCTGACATAAGGATGCTCTGGTTTCTCTGATTAAAAAGAAGTCAGATATGCCAGGCAAAACAAAAAGCCCCTGCATCTCAAGAGAGAAATCAGGATATTCCTTTATGCCATGTTATGCTATATACACTCCCTTTCCGTTAGATGGCTTGGCCTTTCCTTGGCCTGGAGATCATGAGTTGATTCAGATTAGCTACCTGCTTCTCATCCCTCCCAAAAGGAGATTAGCACATGATATTTCCATCCTCAGATTGTGCAGCAACGTGAAGTCTCCTGTAATCTTATTTGGCCAGTTACCTCGGCAGATTTATGGAAATCCTCAATGACCTTTAGCCTCAAGGCGTAGCAGTCATATCAGTTGTATGTGTCAGTGTCTGCCCAGTGGGCTCCTGAAATGCCCTCCAAAATCTTCAACCAACTCTTCTAGGCTGCATTCCCACTGCAAAAAGAATGCAGTTTGTTACCATTTTAACAGATATGGCTCAATGCTATAGAATTCTGGGATCTGTGGTTTTGTGAGATACTTAGCCTTCTCTGTCAGAGAGCTATGGTGCGACAACAAACCACAAATCCTAGAATTCCTTAGCATTGAGCCATGACAGTTAAAGCAGTGTCAAACTGCATCATTTCTGCAGTGCAAATGCAGTTTGGTGCTTTTTTGTCATGGCTCAATGCTATAAAATTCTGGGATGAGTAGTTTTGTGAGATATTTAGCCTTCTCTGTCACACAACTCTGGTGCCCCAACAAATCCCAGAATTCCATAGCGTGGAGCCATGACAGTTAAGGCAGTGTCAAACGGCATTAATTCTGCAGTGCAAATGCAGTCTGGCATGGCTTTAACTGCCATGGCTATAAAATTCTGGGAATTTGTAATTTTGCAAGTTAGCTAGCCTTCTCTGTCACACCACTCTGGTGTCCAACAAACTACAAATCCCAGGAGTGTCCAACAAACTACAAATCCCAGCAGTCAAAGCAGTGTCAAACGGCATTATTTCTGCAATGCAGATGTAGCCCTAGGAACCCTTCAAACCAAAACAGACAGGGGACGAAGGGAGAAAACCAAGCAAAATGTTGGAGCTTGCTATCATCTCTGACTGATGAACAGTGAGAAGGGATGCAGCGGGAGAGGATTAATAATGAGCACAGGGAAAAAAATAAAAGATAGCCAGAAATGACACAAACACCGGGGAGCCTGTTTCAAGGTTGCTTCAAAATAAAGCAACAATGGGAAGACTAGTCATCTCATTAAATAATAATTTGTTATTTTCTTTTGAAAGTCCCACATGTTCTTTAACAGCTGCGACTTCTTAAGCTGGCTTGACTATAATTCCAGCGTGTTTATCCAAAGGAAAGTTGTAAAACTTTTTAATGAGTCCTTGAACCGGCCACCTGTGAGCCGGAGGTATCCATAAAGCTTTATTTCTTAAGGTAGGGGGGAAATTGAGTGGGATGCAAAGACATAATTTTTCAATGTGAGCTCATGTGTTGGGAGTGAGTGATCGAAGGGATAGCATGATCTTCCTGACAGACAGGTGACATCAGACATCCTGGAATATTTTGTTTTCACCCCTTAGTGTATTGTGTAGTGTACAAAAATAGCTGTGTGTGTCTTGTGCGCATTAAATGAAGCAGGTTCATAACAGCACTTTTCAGTCCCATTGACTCTAGAGCAGGGGTAGGCAACCTTTCCCCTTTAAGGCCAAGGGACTTCAGCTCCCAGAATCCCAGGAGCTATTGGCCAACATGGAACTATTGGCCAACATGGCTGAGGCTTCTGGGAACTGAAGTCCCTTGGCCCTTAAAGGGGAAAGGTTGCCTACCCCTGCTCTAGAGCATGGTGAGCATAGTGCAGCCCATGTGTTTCATGCAACCCCTGGATATGACTTTTGGGACCCTGAACCCCTCTTCCCTAAAGCCCCCCAATTCCCCCAACATTTTTAGCCCAATTTTTGGCCAAACATTGGCTCCATTTTGCGACATTTTTGCCCCCGACCCAAAGGAAAGACCCCCCCAAACCTGCAAATGCATGCAAAAATATGTCCTCCCCACCTCCACCGCCATCACAGAATGCTATACTTCACCCAAATGCCTCTGTTTTCCTCTGCAGTTCCTTTCAAAATGGTGACGGGAAACAAAGCAAAGTGAGATTGCATAGAAAAATGGGGGTACTGGGGCTTATTATGGAGGAAAGCAGGGGAATCTAGAAGGGGGGCCCGTACAGTTGTTCTAATGGGAGAGTGAAACATAAGTTCCAGGGCTGCTAAGGTTAATGTGAGGGACCAGGATTAGGAGATCTAGGTTCAAATGCCCACCAAGCCATGAATGATAGAGTGACCTTGGGCCAGTCATTCTCTCTGTCAATCTGACCTACCACACAAGGATGTTGTGAGAATAAAGAGGAAAGAGAGAGAGCTATGGACCTGATCTTGAGTTCATTGGAAGAAAGACAAGATATAAATTATAAGGAAAGACAGACACAATGGTAGTACTCATCTTAAGAGAGATACTCCCATGCCACTCTCACACAAGGAGGAAGTCTGCAATTGAAGAAAGCGGACAAGAAGAAAATCAATTCATTTGAGATGTTGTGCTGGAGAAGAGTGCTGAGGATACCATGGCCACAGGCTCTCAGCCTCAGAGGAAGGGAAGGGTAAGCCTCTTCTGAACAAATCTTGCCAAGAAAATCCCATGTTAGGGATGCCATAAATTGGAAATGAGTTGAAAGCACACAACAAAGAACAAGGCAAACCTATCATGGAGTTTTCTTGGAAAGATTTCTGCAGAAGGGGTTTGCCATTGCCTTCCCTTGAGGCTGAGAGCATGTGACTTGCTCAAGGATACACAGTGGTTTTCATGGCCAAACTGGGAATCAAACCCTGGTCTTCAGAGTCATAGTCCAACACTCAAACCTCTATGCCATGCTCTCTCTCCAGTCGTGAGTCCTAAAGCTGCTCAGCTTCCTACCAAAATCAGGGATATTTAAGCTGCACATTTTCTGGATTGATGTAGAAATGTCTGATGCAGAGAACTAAAGATCTATTTCCAGTATCAATTCATTTTGCTAGCATTTTAAAGCGTCGGCTTATATGCACCAGTATAACAGTTCAAGAAAGTGACAAGAAGGCACAAGAAAGGAAGGCAGAAAGAAAGGTAGATATGTGAGCTAAATTTGTCCCTGAAACCAACTGGCAATTACATGGCAGGTAACTCAAAAATTGAGTTCCTTTGGCAGCATTACAGAGATAACCTTTGCATAATGAGCTGGATTTGAACAATTTATCCAGTGTTCTGGTCAGAAGTGGGTTCCCTTTGAATGCATCACATGAATATCCTATTGTTACACTGGTTTTTATCTTGGACATTTAAGCTGCCAGTGGACAGGGAAAGGAAAAATGAATCATCTCTGTTCTACAGGTTGGGTGTCTCAATAGATTTCTCCCTACAGCTACCAAGGCTGGGGAGGAGCCAAACATATTTGGCAATCCCTTAATGTTAAGCAGCCAAGCTTTACTGCCAGCTCTTATCTTTTTATTAATTTAAATATTCATTCCCCACACCTTCAGGCAATGGTTTTCAAACTTTCCCTCTTTGGGGAATTCATTTGAAGTCAATATTTCCACCCTCTCTCCTGCAGTGCGCACTGATTTGGTTTGTCTGTCAGTGTAAACTTTTAGGAATGAAAACTTTTGCTTCTCTTCTTTGATCAGAGGCTTTATCTCGGTATAAACATAGTGTGACAATCTATTTCCAGACACTATTCAAAATGTTTGTTATGACCAGTAAGGCTTGGGTCCAGAAGTGTAACTTCCAATACCAAGCATACTCAGGGCTCTAACTTTGGAGAAGGATCATCTCTTGGTCCCATTACCTTCCTTGGTGGGAACAAAGAAGAAGGCCTTCTCAGTGGTTGCTCCCAGGCTTTGGAACTCCCAACCCCAGGGAACCTAAGATAGTTTCTTCCTTGCTAACCCCCCATCAGCAACTGAAAACTTTTCTGTTCTGTTCCATCAGGCTTTTAACAATTGATGGCTAGGACTTTTAACAGAGACCTGTTTTCCTGACCTTAATGGACAGAAATGTCTCTAATCGTTTTTACTTTTTATGGATAATGTAATTGCATTTTAATAATAAGTTTTGTATGTTTTTGTAATTGTGTGCATTTTAACATTTGTAAGCCACCTTAAGTTCCAGTACTGCAGAAAATGTGGAATAGAAATAGTAAGTTCAAATCACCTTACTACCTAGGACGTGAAACTGAATCTAGGCAAGACAGAGGTGCTTACTAGCAAGGGTCCTAACCTGGGGCTGGAGGTGTGTCAACCAGTTCTGGATGGGGTTACACTCCCCCTGAAAGACTGTGTTCGTAGTTTAGGAGTGCTCCTGGATCCATCACTCAGGTAGAAGCAACAGTCCAGAGTGCCTGGTATAAGCTTCAGCTGATATGCCAACTGCACCCTTTCCTAGAACCAGAAGGCCTAAAGATGGTAGTGCATGCACTGGTAACCTCAAGGCTGGACTTCCGCACATGCAACTTAACCGGGGAAACAAATAACAGCAAAGACCAGATGGGAAGCTGATTCAGCATTTGACCTACTGGTATTCCTGTCTATGACAGAATTTGCTATGTCAGTTTCACAGTAGGGGTGAAGAATAAGGATATCTTCACCCTGGATTCCATCTACTTATCTCTTGTCTTGGAAGTTCTCTTCAGTGTTCCTAGGCAAGGCTGCTAATACACATGTCCTAACTTGATCGCTCCTTCGTGACATCCAAAGGCATTGATTTACCAAGAAGCCTGCTCTGTTTGTAGATAAGATGTGGCATTTTCAGCTAAACTAATGTGAAGTATCAAAAAGGGCAAACGACGCTGCGTGACTAAGTAATTTCCTCGCAAGACATAATCATTGCTATGTTCAATAAATAATGTACTATACGCCTGATGTCCCAAAAATCCTTGTCTATCTTTCCAAGGATTTCACTGAAGCTGTGCAATGATAGGGTTTGAACCGATAATCACCTCCATGTCAAGAATGGACAAATTTCTTTTCCTCACCCCAAACTTCTTACCCAGGCAGCATTGATACAACCATTAAAGTAGGGTGGGTCATGCTCTTCCAGTGGTGAATACAGGAGAGAGAGGGCAGCAGTTATGAGGAGCAGTGAGCAAACAGTAACAAGACGTCGGAGGACAGGGATTGGTATGGACAATGCAAGGCCAAAGCCCCGTTATGGTGCAAACAGTCTAGACAACATCTGGCACATTTAGCACCAGAACTGGGGTATAACACCCTTAAAATGAACTTTCAAAATGTATCTCTTACTCTGGATTTTCCAGGATGATCTGGAGCCATCTGTTCCCTCACTAGGGAAGCTCTTTGTATGGCATCCCATTGAACCATTCAATACATCCACCGCCACCACTGGTTTCTTGCTCCGAGGTCACAACAAGGTGCCCAGACATGTGATTGTTGCTAGGCATCTTGTTCTGACCTCTCCCATTTGTTCATAAGCAAATGAAGGACTTTCCCCCCCTTAATTTTTGTATTTTGTGAATTTTTAAGAATCTGTTTTTCAATTTGCTGTAAGCAGCTTTGAGTCCCAGTTTGGAAAAAGGCAGGATAGAAACCTTCATCTTTATCATCATCATAGCAGCAACAACTGGCAGGATCTAGACTACTTCTCTTACTATTGATAAAAGAAATACAGGATATCCACTGGGGTTTGGTTCCAGCCCTCCCCGGCCCCCCCAGCCATGGATACCAAAATCTGTGGATGCTCAGGTCCCATTATATAAAATGGCATAGTAAAAGGGTGCCCCTTATATAAAATAGCAAAATCAAGGTTTGCCTTTTGAAATGTACATATTTTTGGAATATTTTCAAGCCATGGATGGTTGAATCTGTGGATAAAGAATCCATGGATATGGAAGGCTGACTGCCAATGGGAATCAATCCACAAGAATAACATCCTCATGAAGTTCATTTCTTGAGCTGCTGCAAGCCTGTTGTGTCAGTTTTTCCACGAGAAGAAGAAACCACGACTTCTCTTTGGATCAGCAGTCCAAAGATAAATGGTGCAGGTCTTTTTAATTTTGAGCAAATGCATTTGTATCCTTTTCTGATGCAGTAAAAAAAAAATCATTTCATGCTGCGTGTTCATATATGTGATCGATGACCTCTGTTCCTGCTTTCCCTAAAAGAGAAATGTAAGAAATGGGGGAAAGGGCTCATTTTAACAAGCAGAATATGTATGAACAATAAAGGTCATCCAACAAGAGCTGTTTGTAACTCAAGTCATCTGCCCGCAGGCAATGCAGCTCAGTGTCATGTTCCTCACCTACCTTGCCTGCCATCCATGTCCTGACCTTGAGATGAGGAGCTGAGATGATGAAGCCAATTAGGTTATAACCTGAGGTTGCTTGAAATGGAGGCTCTGTGGGTAAAATGCACTTGCCTTCTCAAGGAAGTTGAGCTGAGTTAGTAAAAACAAACCTTGAAAAGTTATGTGAAGCTTGGCGTGACAATTCAAGAGTCCATCAACACTGTAGAAAGAATGCAGTTTGACACCACTGTAAGTCCTGTTGCTCCATTCTATGGAACCCTGAGATTTGTAGTTTTACAAGGTCTTTAGCCTTCTCCGTCAAAGAGTGCTGGTGGCTCACAAAATGACAAATCTCATGAGTTTGTAGGATGGAGCCATAGCAAAGCAAACATGCTTTTGGAACGTCAAGAAACCATGATGAGAAGACTCTTGGACTGACACAAATTTTCACAGCTCAAGGCTTATTCTGCACAAAATTTTCAAATTGCACAGAAAATCAACCCATTACTGCACAGGAGCATAAATATCATTTTCTGTACAGAAAGTGGTGGTTTCTCCATAGAAAATACTGTTCTCTGAGCAAAACCACTATGTGTGAATTTTATGCAGAAATAGTCCCAAATTGTGAATCAGCTTTCAACCTGCTCGGTTTTTGAAGACTTTTTCACAGGAGGAAGGAAATGACTCATTGCTCCCTTTAGGAAGAAAATTAGTATAACATTACAGCCCTATATGGGTAAAATGAGAAGTTTGCTAGCAACACGTGATGTAAAAGAATAAACATTCCTCAAACCACCCATCCTTCCACCTTTGAACATCATCTCCTTTTGGTGGAAGAGAAAAGAAATGTGGAAGAACTGCATGGACAAAAGGCTGCATAAGCTGAACACACAAATGTCATGGGACACCATTTAAACAAAAAGTCAGCAGCTCCTAATGAGCCTTGTTAGTGATGCTAATCTATGTAAATGTTATTAATTGAGAACATCTATCTTTTATCTCCAACATTTGGTAATCAGGCAATTAAAAAACAATGACATTCCCGGCGGTTGTTCTCCAGTGTTTTTTTTCCCCTGTTGTTGTTGGGTTTCTTTTTTTATTATTATTAAAAAAAAAAGTGATCAAAGAGTCCACTAGAAGAGAAGGAAAAGTCCCTTATCAAAAGCTAGGCCTTGCCTTAGGCTACCAGGCCTCATTAAAAGCAGAAAAACTCTGTTGATCACCAATTAACCCGATTTGTAGGAACTCTGATAAAGACCTCAAACAACACAAGTTTTCTTCACTCCAATAAACGACACAGTTTATTGACAAAAATAAAAGCGTTAGATTTGGGCAAAGGGGGAAGAAGGGAAGGACATAAAAGGACTTCTTCTTCACATGCGGCGGCTATGACACAGAACTGAAGT
Organism: Phrynosoma blainvillii; assembly: GCA_026167975.1. Lineage (NCBI taxonomy): Eukaryota > Metazoa > Chordata > Lepidosauria > Squamata > Phrynosomatidae > Phrynosoma > Phrynosoma blainvillii. The sequence continues at coordinate 4,112,510 of JANUYF010000010.1, read as the reverse complement.
TTTGGCACATTATTGGCATAGCTACCCTAGATAGATAAGGGCCTAAGTTGCTAAAAGCCCACATTCATAGACAACCTCCGAAGGTCTACAGGTTTAGGAGCGATCAACTCAGTGCTCATCGGGCTCCGTCTTAATAGACAACAGATTGCAGTACTTATGGATGCATTTTGGATGCCATATGGTAACACAATGCTCCAGGTTGAGCAGAACATCTCAAAATAAGAAAGGAGCATGTGCAAGATGGAGGGAGGGGTTGAGGGGCTCCTTTTTCTAAAAATAAATAAATAAATGGATTTCATGAGAAGCACCTTGTAAAATACAGTCGGGTCTCCATATCCACAGATTCTTTATCCACAGAGTCAAGCATCCACAGACTGAAAACATTCAAAAATATATAAATTCCAAGGAACAAACCTTGATTTTTGCCGTTTTATAGAAGGAGCATGATATTATTATGCCACTGTATATAATGAGACTTGAGCATCCATGGATTTTGGTATCCAAAAGGAGGTCCTAGGACCAAACCCCAGCAGATACCAAGGGCCCATTTTACAATCCTAAGATCTTACTTATTGTTTCAAAGTAGTGGCAAAATAAATGTCCACATTTTAAAATATACTTCTTTCTCTTTTTAGGGGTTCCTTATTATTATTATTATTATTATTATTATTATTATTATTATTATTAGGGTTTCCAGATCTCTGGGCCTGGATCCTCTTCTCCAGTCTATAAGGCAAGGAAAAGAAATTTCAGGGTAAGAGTGATGTATTGAAATCTCTTTCCATACTGATTCTACAGACTAACATGACTATATCTTTGCATTCTACATTCAATTATGTTTTAAATGTATATGAAACAGTTCTATCTGTTTTTAATAGTAGTTTACTTGTTATTTTTAAACTTTTGTAATGTACATTTTAGTCAACCTCTATCTTAACTTTTGCAAGTTGTCTTGGGTCCCTTGGTGGAAGAAAGGTGGGGTATAAGTTGAATAAATAAATTGAGGTAGCTTTGACCCTTCCCCAAATAGCTTGGCCATGTTCAGAGACAGAATGAACATATGACCTTAGATTATACTAGACAAAATAATTGGTCCATCTCACTCAGAATCCCCTCTTACCAGCTAGGCATAGCTCTCCAAGATCTCAGACTTTCATTTTGGATGGAGGTGATCCCAAGCCTCAAAGACTTATTTCAAGCTAGAAACCACATTAACAAGAATATCTCTGGTGTGGTTCAAACATTAGCTCACGCTCACACACACACACACACACACACACAAATATTGACATCAGTAAATCAAGCAATGTCCTCTTCCACTCAACTGATCCGTCTGTTATTGGAAGACAATTCATCTGTTTTGAGAGCACCAAATATAATTGTATATTCCACTTGGCCCATCTCTATTTATGAACCATTTTAAGTGACTCAATTGACCAGGCCAGATGGGAATAGATTGGAAGTTGATGATACATGTATTACACACAACAGAATGTAGCACAGCAATATATATATATATATATATATATATATATATATATATATATATATCTGCTGCTGGGCACAGTCTAGAGGGGTGAAGGGTCCATTGAAAATCAGAGAGATTAGCAACTCATCACATTATTTGTGGGTTATCAAGAGACAGAGGTAATGAAAGTGAGACCTATATCCTTGATCAATAAGAGTTTGACTGCATTTTCAGTTCATTTTCTCCTGCAGAGAGAGAGACAGCAAGCCTGCTATTGATCACAATGTTAATCCATAACTGGTCTGGGCTCAAGCCTAGTAAAACAAGCAGGGGGAGAGAGAGAGAAATAAGATAATAAGCAGGAACTCTTGATCTTTTTTTATGATGTGCTAGATAAAGAGAGTGGGGGTTCAAGGTGGAATGTTTTAGGGTTAACCCTTGCTTGGCTGCTGAACTTGAACAGTGGAATATGTCCCATAAAACTAAAGAGAGAGAGAGAGAGAGAGAAAGTCAAGGGGAATCTATTAAGAAACTCTGTGTGGTTTCACTTGTTTTGACCTGAATCCCATTTGTTAATCCCTGAATAGTGGAGACCCATTGGGTTAACTTTTGAACAGTTGAGTCCATGCATAAGTAAACCCCATTGATTTAATGGGCCTACTATAGTTGGGACTGACAGTGAGATTCCAGACTGTGTCATTTGTACGGTCCATCATACCCAATATTTCTTTTTATGCTTTGATTTCAGTGGCTAAAATCCTCCTCAAGGAGACAGAGGATAACTTTATGCTCACAGTTACCTAACAGTTGCCCAATGCCACCCCATTAGTGAACTGCAAAGCTGTGCAATGCTTAATGTCCATCAATGCGCAATCATGCAAAAGTCAAGGACCTCGATGAACAAAACACATGGACATCCATAGGCACTTTATAGCCATGCTCAATAGTCACACATCCCTAAATCTGCTTTTACAAGATTGGACTGAATACAGCCATTCCAGATAAAAGATCCTATCCACTTTTGTCAGCAAATGTACACATGTGCACATGTCCCAGACACCAAAAGGATTCAAGCTATGGACCCAAATGATTCAAGCTTTGTTTGCTTAAAGCAAGTTATCTGTCATCCTTGAGGTCCTACTGAACTCCAGCTCCCATCAGCTGTAGCTAGCTGGGTCAATGGCAAGGTCTGGTGGAAATAATAGTTCATCAACATCTGGAGAGCTGAAGGTCATATGGCTTTGGTTTAAACCTGGGGTGGGTGACCCATGTCCTATGAGCCTTATTTATTTATTTAGATCCCGTGTCATGGGCTTTCAGGACATTGCACAAGTAAAATCATTTTTTAAATAAATATAAACTCTTTACGGTAACTGAAATCATTTCAACAGACTAAAGGTGTATAAGACAATTTGACCAATTTAAAATAAAGGTGTATACATGGTAGAAATAATGTAGTTTGACACCACTTTTACAGCCATGGTTCCACCCTACTGAATCCTGGGATTTGTAGATTTGTGAGGCTAAATACCTTGTAAATCTACCAATACCAGGATTCAATGAGATGGCGCTGCAGCACTTAAAGTGGTTTCAAACTTCAATCTTTCTATAGTATAGATGCACTGTAAGACAGGCTAAAAACAGCTGAAAGAGGTTAAAACAATTTAAAGACATACACAAATCTAGATAGAATGAATTAGGTACCAACAGCTCTAATACAAAGCCTTGTTTTCACTTGGTACAGGAATGGCACCACCATAAAAGGAAAATATCCCCTAACCATGGTGCCACAGATGAAAAGTCCCTCCTCAATGTCTTCTCAACATATATTGTCCCAGGGTCATATATTGTCTATGGGCCATATTTTGCCCAGCCCAAGGAATAGAAACAAACTAAGTAGAGATTGCAGACACAAGTGCAGACTACAGTCAGGGCTTCTATCTTTGAGGATCTTACACACTACTGAATTGATCAGAGGTGTCACTTTCAAACATTTCAGACTATTGATAATATAGAGAACAAGACCTGCTGTGAAAGAAGTTGAGTTGCGGGTCCCTCAGAACTGTTCAGTCATCTGTGATTTGACTTCTTTTCCCCAAATTGCGTGAAAGAAACTCAATTTTTAAATCAACCTTGCTTGCATTGTGTGTGTGTGTGTGTGTGTGTTTTGAAGCCGGCAACAGTAACAACATTAATTCATTTTTCTAATGAACTATTGCAGGCTGTTGAGAAAATTCAGATAATGCAGAGGGCCCTTATTAGGATCATCAGTATTAACACCAAATCTGTTTGCGCTCATTAAAGGAAATTCAGTCAATTCAATTAATGCATATTAATCTCCAGTTGACATTAAAATCTGCTAAAAACCAATATTGATAGAGATTATTAAAATGGAAGCATTGAAAAAGAAAGGAGGAGGGAATGGAACTGGACACCTTATAAGATTTTGTTTTCTAAATATATATATATATATATATATATCTACAGAATTGTGTATTACTAATGCTTGAAATGTAGCACATACCAGAATACTTTGGAGGAGAGTGCTTTGACAAGTTATAAAACAAAGGGTTGAAATTCTAGTAGTAAGGTCTTGTTTTATAACCACACTTGATCATGTACAAGTGGGAGGGACCCAAGAAAATCTGTCTTGATACTAATCCAGAACTAGTTTAGGATTGTCTTCAAACCAGTCCAAAACAAAAATAAACAGAAAATAGAACATTGTTGGGAAGAGGTTACCTAGGCCACCTATTCCCTAATGGAAGTGTCTCATGCTGTATGTTTAGGTAACATCAGAAGTCACCATAGTCAGAAGCTGGGCTGGTTAGTAGAACAGGGCCTTCTCGGTGGCAGCCCCCATCCTGTAAAATTTTGTCCCAAGGAAGTTTCATCCAATTGCATCTGAGATCCAGATGTATCTGAGGAAGCAAACTTAAATCTATGAAAGCTCATGCTGCCAATTTCTTTCTTCTGGTTAGGGCCCTTACAGATTGGCAGAAATAGTGCAGCTTGAGGCCACTTTAGCTGCCTTGGCTCAGTGCTAAGGAACCATGGGAACTGTCATTTATTGTGGCACCAGGGCTCTCTGACAGAGAAGGCTCAATGTCCTAGAAAAAAATACGATTCCCATGATTCCCTAGCACTGAGCCAGGACAGTTAAAGTGGTCTCAAGCTGCATTATTTCTGGCAGTCTGTAAAGGCCCTTAGTCTCAAAGGTGCTAAAGATCTTTGTATATACTGATTTTACAGAACAACATGGGCTATACCTTTGAATTCTACCAACTCAGCACTAGACCTATAGGCTGGACTTGTGCTTATACTTACACTGAAAGTTCTTCATGCACATTAAATGCAAGCTTTTTATTTTTAAAAAGTGTAAAGAAAATAAAAAGGGAAAAGTAGGTGTAGAAAAGTAAGGAGGAATAGAGAAAGGCAATTAGGGTAAGTGAGGATTAGGAAGACGAGAGAGTAATAAGAAAGGAACGGAAGAGGAGAAACTAAAAGAATGGAAGTGGACGTAAACATAATAACGAAGTGATATAACAATCTAATCTAAGATAATCTTATAAAGATAAAGGTGTGGAATAAGGTGGAGTATACGCTGAACTTGTGTTAAGATAGTTGGATACAATAAGAGATTCTTGTAACAAAGTTAACAAAATATTAATATGTAATCATGAGTCAATGAATGCATGTATATTTTAAATTTTTTAATTAACCAAAAAAAATTATATTAAAAAAAAGGGAAAAGTGCAACCAAACAATCAGAAGTCCGGGAAACTTCTGGGGAAGTTAAACAAGGAGGCATGCAAGTTCTTTGAAAATGACTGGAAGAGCACGCTTTTCTAAAAAGAAACAAGCAAACATGTAAGAAGCACTCCACATCCTGCTCTCTTTCTCTTTCCTTTTTAAGCCATTCTTTAAATAAAAAGCGAGAACGATCTCTGTCGGGACCTTTCTCATTTTTCTTAGGGCTGAGATGGCAGTACTTCCGAGTTGTCTCCTGTTCCCCTTAGCATTGCTGCCCTTGCTTTCCAGTGTGTGAAAAATAGGGGGAAAGTGTCAGTCCTTATCATTTGTTTGACCTTGCTTCCCCCCCCCTCCTCCTCACATACACACACCTTTCTTTTCTTTTCTTTTTTTGGTCAAGCTCTATTTCCCTTATCTCAATAAACCCATTACTCTCCCTCTCATAATGTGGCAGAGCAAACATGAGAGCCAGCCAGCAAACACCACCAAAGTTAACTTGTAATCGTTTCTTGACTCTCTTTCTCTCGTTCTCTTTTTTTCCAAAATACTGATTAAGCTTCAATCTCTTTGGGCCATTATCAGATTTCGCTAGTCACACTATGAAAAAGCATTCTATTTATTTTATGCATGGGTAAAAAGGCAGCCCAAGAGAGAGAGAGAGAGGCGGTTAAAATGTATGCTTATTTAGAAAGGTATGCTTTGAAGACAAGGGAAAGGGAAGGCCTTTGCCATTTTCCACTGTATAAACCAGTTTAACTCTTTCTTAAGGAGCAAGAGTTTGCAAGGCAGGAAGAAGAAAAAACAACAACCTGGAAACCTTAAAATAATCTGGGTGTCTCAGAAGATAAAATTAGTTTTGGATTGTTGTTATTTTAAGCAGTTGATGTAAGCTGCTTAGATTGTCTTCATTTAAGTGGGGTATAAATATTATTATTATTATTATTATTATTATTATTATTATTATTATTATTATTACAAAATTGGCTTGATCTCTCCCCCTGTTAGGAAGACTTCCTTTTTTTATTTTAATTTTTCTGCATTCCTGGCTCACGTGAGTATGATTCTTACAGTGAAAACCAGAACAAAGGAACTTCTTTTTTTTGCCAACCCAGATGAAACAAAAGTAAATGTACGGAGAACTTATCCCTTTGGGTTTCCCAAGGTGAGGTTGGAATTAGACTTTCCCTCGAAGGCGCTAGGAAAATCGCAAATTGCACTGTTTCAGGTACACCATGAAAGCAAAGCAGTGCAAACAAACTCAATTACACACACACACACACACACACACACAAGCACACACACACCAAACACACACAGAGAGAGAATATGGCTGTCATGTTTTCTGATTGATTCGGGGGCGCTTTATCATCTACGCTTCTGCTTTGATCCTTTTCTACTGATTTCCTAGCGAATATTCTTTTTATAAAGGGAAAAGTGGAAAAGAATGAGAGAGAGAGAGAGAGAACGAGAGAAACTACAAAGATTAACAAGGAGCAAGAAAGTTTGGTGGCCTAGAGATAAGTGAAAGAGGTTTTGATGTGGCAAGGTGAAAAGGGAGCATGTGTAAGGAAACCGCAAGGCATTGTCTGGCTGTGTTTGTGCAGCTTACCTTTCTGAGTGTTCAGAAGGCGATCTGTAGGGCCCAGCTTGCAAGCCCCACAAGCCTAGCAAAACTCCAACAAAGACATATGGGTTTTCTTTGACCCAGAGGCTGGAAAAGGTGTTTTCAGACACGTATCCCTTTCTTCCATCTTGCAGGAAGGTGATGGATCATGTTGCAGTTTCTAAACCGGCAGTGTGGTTTCTCTTAGGAAAAGGCAACAATACTGTTGTTATGTGTGCGTGCTTAATAGATGTGTAGACGTAGTTGATGGTGAAACCTTCACTGTCGGAAAATCTACATGGCATAGTGGTTTGAGTGTTGAACTACAACTTTGGAGACCAGGGTTCAGTTCCCAGCTTGGCCATGAAACCCTTGTGCAGGTCACATACTCTCAGCCGCAGAAGAAGCCAATGGCAAACCTTCTCTGAATAAATCTTGCCAAGAAAACCCCATTTGAATTTCACTTTAGGATCATCATAAGTCAGAAATGACTTAAAAGCATACAACAACAACATAAAGTCCCACAGCACTATTGTTTTGGGACAGCTTGAAGCTGAGATCTTACTGGGTCTTCATACAAGATGACTGATACCTGTAGGAAGAGGAAGGGGAAAAAATCTCCTCTACTCCTGTATGGATCCAGTGTGGTGGAGTGGTTTGAGTATTGGACTGGGACATGAAGGTTCAAGTCCCCACTTAGCCATGGAAACCCACTGAGTGACCTTGGGCAAGTCACACTCTCTCAGCCTCAGTAAGGTAACCCCCTTCTGAACAAATCTTGCCGAGAAAACCCCATCATATAAGTCAGCAATAACTTGAAGACACTCAACAACAATTCTTCTGCTCTTGTGGGGAAGCCCATTAAAATCGCCTTGGGGTTTTTTTTGTAACATCATTTCAAATGTACTTCTATGGGATTTTGTTCTCAGACTCTACATCCCAGGGATCCAGGAGTGGACAGATCCTTGTCTGTCTGTTGGAGAGCTCCTTCTATCCTCCTCAACATTTACATCAGTCTCCATCCATTGTCTCACTCATCTTTTAAAAAATCAGTATAGGAATATAAAAGAAGTCCTTCAGCCAAAATTTCTACTTCCAACAGTGGTCAGCCAGATCCACCATAGTCCCCTGAACACACCTGGTCTCTTCTGGTTTCAGGAGCTTAAGTTACACCTGGCTAGTACTTGGATGGGAGTACAGATCCCAGGTAGGATTAGGAAAGAATTCCACCTGGAATATCAGATGGCTATTGCTGCTGAGTGGAGTTATGAATGCAGGAACTGGTATGCTGGGATAGACTGCTTGTGAACATGGAAGCTCTCTCTGAGTCATTCCCCTTCCCTATCTGATTCATTCAGACCTCTCCACTATGAATTCGCCTTACTTTAAGACTTCCACAAAGCAACAATGAGGGTTCCCTAAAGGTCTGGTGGGTTTTGGAAATGTCATCCTTTCCAAAAGAAGTGTTCTAACTTCTCTTTCTTCCTAGCAGAGTATGCAAAGGGATCTTGTAGCACCTTTGAGACGAAGGGCCTTTGCAGACTGCTAGAAATAGTGCAAATTGAGTCCAATTTAAGGGTTAGGGTTAGGGTTAGGGAATCATGGGAACTGTATTTTATTGTGGCATCAGAGCTCTCTGACACAGAAGGCTCAATGTCTCAGGAAAAAAAACCATTTCCCATGATTCCCTAGCACTAACCTTAACCCTTAAAGTGGACTCAATTTGCACTATTTCTGGCAGTCTGCAAAGGCCCATAATGAGCAAAAGAAGTTGTAGCATGAGCTTTGATAGTCTTGCTCTACCTTGCATCTGAGGAAACAGGCCAAGTCTAGGAAAGCAAATGCTACAACTTCTTTGGCCCATTGAGTCTCAAAGGGGCCACAAGATCCCTTGGCATACTGGTACTGGTTTTGATCTCTCCCACTGAAATCCTAGCAGAGTGTGAGCTTTCTCGTGGCTGAGTCTCTTTTCCTTTCCCTCCCATTGGTCCTCCTTTTACTCCTTCAGCCTCTTCTTCCTGATCATTCTCCCTTGCACACATAGATTTGCACACACACACACACACACACAAACCCGACCAGCCTTTAAGGCCTGCTGCTGGGTGAAATTACGATCCCTGGGCTTTGGGGTGGGAACAATCAATCAGGATACCTGGGGTAGTATGTCATATGTCTGCTCTTGCCAGCAGGGGGGCAATGCCCCCACTCCTACCCCCCCAGTAGGTTAAATAAATATGATACTCCAAGACCAAACGGAGAGGATCAGATGGCAGCCGCAGTCAGCTGTTGATAAAAAATAAAATACAATCTTCCTTTCATACACGCTGGGAAAGTTATTTAACACTTAAAAGAGAGGAGGAGAGAAAGAGAGGAGGAGGAGGAGGAGGAGAGAAAAGATATAGCAGCCTTTTGCCCTCCCTATTTCTTTTAGGGGAAGCCAAAAGGGCCTTTTGGATGCATTTGGTTACTGCTGTTGTTTGCCATCAAAATCAGCTTCGATTTATGGGAATGAGAGACCTCCAAGATAGTCAATGGTTCAACTAAGGCCTTGCAAACTCAGGGCAATGGCTTCCTTAACTGAGGGCCTTTGCAGACTGCCCGAAATAGTGCACATTAAATTGAGGCACTGCCCTGGCTCAGTGCTAGGGAATCATGGGAATTGTATTTTTTTCTGGGACATTGAGCCTTCTCTGTCAGAGAGCTCTGGTGCCACAATAAATTACAGTTCCCATGATTCCCTAGCACTGAGCCAGGGCAGTGCCTCAATTTAATGTGCACTATTTCGGGCAGTCTGCAAAGGCCCTGAGTCTATCCCCTTGCAATATGGCTTTGTCCTCAATTCCCATTGCCTTCCACTTTACAGAGCACTGTCCTCCTTTTCAATAAGTCCTGTGATGCCATGATCTGCCCAAAGTAGGATTATGGATGCTGTTGTGTGCCTTGAAGTCATTTCTCACATAGGAGGACCCTAAGGTGACCCTATGATGGAGTTTTCTTGGCAAGATTGATTCAGAGGGAGTTTGCCATTGCCTTCCCCTGAGGCTGAGAGACTGTGGCTCTGGTCTCCAGAGTCATAGTCCAACATTCAAGCCGCTGTTCCAAGCTGGCCCTCCCAAAGTAAGATCAGTTTAGTCATTTTGGCTTCTAGTGAAAGTTCTGGCTTGATTTAATCTCTCTTTGTGTGTGTGTGTGTGTGTGTGTGTGTTCCTCTGTCACCTTATGGCAGGGGTAGGCAACCTTTCCCCTTTAAGGGCCGAGGGACTTCAGCTCCCAGAATCCCAGGAGCTATTGGCCAACATGGGACTATTGGCCAACATGGCTGAGGCTTCTGGGAGCTGAAGTCCCTCGGCCCTTAAAGGGGAAAGGTTGCCTACCCGTGCTTATGGCATCCCCATGGATTTCATAGGTTTTTCTTAGGCAAGGAATACTCTGAAACATAGCCTGCAGCACCTGGAATTCCTTGGTGGTCCCCCATCCAAGTGCTCACCAAACCTGCCCCAGCTTATCTTCTAAGATCAAGTGGAATACAGTTCCATAAGTGTATTTAGACATACAGGGGGTCCTTGGTATCCACTGGGGTTTGATTCCAGGACCACCAATGAATACCAAAATCCATGGATGCCCAAGTCCCATTATTTACAATGGCATAGTAAAATGCTGTCCCTTATATCAAATAGCAAAATCAAGGTTTGCTTTTGGGATCTTATTATTATTATTATTATTATTATTATTATTTAATATTTGCAAGCCATGGATGGTTTGGATAGGGATATAGAGGGCCAACTGTACTTTGATTTGGTTTTTGGGTGGAAATAAAGCAGTTTGATGCAGCTTTAACTGTCATGGCTGAATGCTATGGAATCCTGGGATGTGTAGTTTTGTGAGCTGTTTTGCCTTCCCTGTCAGAGAGCTCTGGTGCCACCACAAACTACAAGTCCCAGGAGTCCTTACCATTGAGCCGTGGCAGTTAAAGCAGGGTCAAGCAGAGCTTTGCACCCATATATAAAAATCACGACTTTTAGTTGGAGGCTAGTAAAGAAAAGAGTCTTGATTCCGTCTTGTTTCTATGGAGGTCAACCAGACTTTTCAGGAAAAATGTTTTCGGATCCAAAAGGAAACTCCGCTGGCAAATTCCCTGGACTTCATAAGATTGACCCTCTCCATATCCCTTGCCTAAGAAAACCCTATGGAATTAATAGGGTCGCCCTAAGTCAACAGGCAACTTGAAGACACACATTCACAAACACAATGCTTTGCAAGAGGGTCAGCCTGGTCTAAGGGTTTGTGTGCTGGAGGACAACTCTGGAGACCAGGGTTCAAATCCACACTCTCTCAGCCTCAGAGGTAAACTCCCCCTGAACAAATCTTGCCAAAAAAAAACCTATTGTTGTTGTTGTTGTTGCTGTTGTTGTGTATTTTAAAGCCCTTTCCGACTTATGGCGACCCTAAGGCCAACCTATCACGGAGTTCCCTGGGCAAGCTTTGCCCAGAGCGGGGTTGCCTTTGAGGCTGAGAGAGTGTGACTCTCTGTAGGTTGCTGCGGCGGAGCAGGGATTCCAACCCTGGCCCAACGCTCAAACCACTAGACCCCACTACCTCTCTCGGCTCGCCCTTAGGGTCACCATAAATCCCAAAGGACCTGAAGGACCAGCAGCAGAGGACAATGTTTGGCGAATCTAGGCACCAACAGAATCTTAATAAATAAAATAAAATATTCAGAGGATAACAAAGAAATGGGAAATATTACATTTAAAAAAAAAAAAAACTCTAGTGCCCAAAAGCTCTCAGCATAGTCCCTGGCCATTCATAAGAAATTGTAGTCCAAAATCGTCTCTGACCCTTGCTTTCTTTTGCAACTGCCCGGAGCTTAAAACACAGCACCTGAGCTCTATAGCGGTATGATTCCGCTTTAACTGCCCCGGTTCCGTCGTACGGAATCCTGGGCTAGGGAGGGAAATGTAGACTTCCCAGCCAGAAGAGCCCGGTGGCTCCCCGAACTACAAACACCACCTTTTCATAGGATGGAGCCATGCTAGTTAAAGTGGAATCATAGCACTATAATTCTGTCGTGTGGATGAGCCCCCAGAAGGATTCCCCAAGAAGAGATACGAGTTTGGTACTAGTCACAGGATTTTTCTTGCAGTAGTAGCCCCACATATCTGCCCCAAGGCTTATTATTATTATTATTGTTGTTGTTGTTGTTTTAAAAAAGTTCACAAAGGCTACATCTGCACTGCAGAAATAATCCAGTTTGACGCCGCTTTAACTGCCTTGGCTCAATTTGCGACTGGATCCTGGGATTTGTAGTTTCCGGAGCGACTTACCCTCCTCTGTCAGATAGCTCTGGTGCCACAACAAACTCCAGATCCTAAGATTCCACAGCATGGAGCCGCGACAGTTAAAGCGGTATCAAACTGCATTCATTCTGCAGTGTAGCTGCATCGAAAGACAAGAAGTCTCTGCTTTTTGAATGGTTCCTGAATTTTGAGCTAAATCTGATTGTTATCCCCAACTAAAGCAAACCAGCGGGACTCACTTCGGTGTTGGTTCAGCACCAGGTTCCCACTGATTCAAGGGATCGACTCAATGGATCCCTAGATGGGACCAACAATTGGGTTTAGATCGGTTGCATTGCGTTCCTCTTTCACCTGCTGCAGGTGTTTTGCAGATAATTGTGTTATCTGAGGCTGCAGCTGCACTGCAGAAATAATCCAGTTTGACACCACTTTAACTGCCCTATTGCTTCCTATTGGGATCCGCTTTCGTTCATCTTGATGAAAAAAACGGGTAAAAATTCACCTGATGGATTAAAAAAAAATATCCTCCTAAAAAGTCAATCCCACTGAATTCAATGGGGCTTTTAAACTCCACTGAAGTCAGCAGGATCTACACCTGAGTTGCCCTCCCATAGGTTTGTGCTGTTAGGGAGCTGGGTTCAAATTATATCTATTTGAGATGCGGTTTGTACAGTACTTTGATTCTCTCCAGTCGGACATTTTTCGGTCGAAAAATATTCTGGAGACTTGGAGGTAGTTAGTACTCTTCTTTCTTCTTCCAAAAGTATATATTTTATAATATATAAAGTATATATATAAGAGGATATAGTTTTCCATCTTCCTCCCTATTCTCTTACTATATTCTGCATTTTTTTAGAAAGTCCCACCCGGAAAGGAAAAGAAACTCCGCTTTCGGAAAATAATTTTGTGGAAAGAGTTGAACTACATCCGTCCAGTCCTGGAGGGAAGAGCCTCTTTGCCGTTGGTAACGACGTTACTAATTCGCGGAAAGCAACGCCAAGGTCAGTCTCTGCCCCGCAGAACCTCCAAACTAAATAGTAATTCGTATGAAGGTCCAGTTGCAAAGGCAATTCTTCTCCGCCGGAGAGAGAAAAAATGACAAACATATCCCTTTCCCAAAAAAAGCCTTGAGGAAGTAAAGTTTCCACTGTTTTGATACACGACAATAAATATTTTCTGCTAAAAAAACAATCCGTTATAAATTCGGGCTAGTCCTAAATCAATAAAGCAAGCTGGCAGACTTTGAGAGGCTGCATCCACACTGCAGATATAATCCAGTCTGATCCCACTTTGGTCCAAAACACACTGCGGAAATAATCCAGTTTGAGACCGTTTTAACTGCCCTGGCTCAGGGCTAGGGAATCTTGGGAATTGTAGTTTATTGTGGCACCAGAGCTCTCTCTGTCTGACAGAGAAGGCTCAGTCTCTCACAAAACTGCAGTTATGAGTCCCTAGCATTGAGCCTGGGCAGTTAAAGTGGTCTCGAACTGGATTATTTCCGCAGTGTGTTTTGGACCTTTAACTGGCATGGCTTAATGCTATGCAATTTTGGGATTTGTAGTTTGGTGGGGCACCCGAGCTCCTTGACAGAGAAGGCTCAGTGTCTCACCGAATTAAAACTCCCAGAATTGCATAGCATTGAGCCTGGGCAGTTAAAGCGGGATCAAACTGGATCATTTTTGCAGTGCGGATGCAGGCAGAATTGTAAGCACCAACTCGAACTCGTTTTACGGAGCCTGTCTTGAAACGTCCGGAATTTCAAGCTGCCAGGCTTTGAACCGTTTGGTCGTGTAAACGCGTTACCGACGCGAGTTGGAAGAAGGCGCCTTCCATTTCCCTTCGTTCACACGTTCACAAACTCGGGTTTTCCGACCCGGTCCGGTTTATAAAGCCAGGCATTAGATAGAGGCTCTAGTTCTTCAATCTTAAACGTTTGGTCTCTCTGGAAATTAACTTGGAAGGGAGTGAAAGCAAAGGCAAAGGTTTGGGAAAACTACATTTCCCGACCCTTGTACTTGGAGGTTTTATTGAGATCGAGGAAACCAAACAGACCCACTCAAAACAGAGCAAACAAAAAGTGTGAAAGTTTAGGGTCCCGTCGCTTTAGGTTGAGTAGATCTAACTGCGGCTGCATCCGCACTGCAGAAATAACCCGGTTTGACACCACTTTAGCTGCCCTGGCTCAATGCTAAGGAATCTTGGGATTTGTAGTTATGCGAGGCTGCTGTCCCAAGGCTCTGGTGCTATAACAAACTACAGTTCCCACGATTCCGTAGCATTGAGCCACGGCGGTGGTATCAAACTGGATTATATCTTCAGTGCGGATGGAGCCTATGCCTAGCCGAAAGTAATTCCGAACTGCGTTAAATGCGGCAGAATCCCAAGAAATGTGATCTAGAGTCTAAACACCCTGCAGAAATAATCCAGTTTGAGACCGCTTTAAACTGCTCTGGCTCAGCGCTAGGGAATTCTGGAAATCTGGGAGACATTTGAGCCTTTTCTTGAGTTTGAGCTCTGGTGCCTCCAGAAACTACAATTCCCAGGATTTCCTAGCACTGAGCCAGGGCAGTTAAAGCGGCCTCAAACTGGATTACTTCTCCAGTGCAGATGCAGCCTAAAGCACGATGCAGAGCAAAACCAAAGCGGAGTAACCAGAAACCGGAGGAAGTTTTCCGAAGGGAGAAGAGGTTTCCTGTACGATTGTTTTAATGTTGTTATTGTTTAATTTGGAAACCTTTCACATACTTACTTCGGAGTCAGTCCCATTGAGGTCGAAGGGTCTTACCTCTAAGTAAGTGCATTTTAAGGGAGGAACTGAGCCGAGAGAGTGGAAACGATGCGGAGTTACATTTTCTGGCCCCAGCTAAAAACCTAAAGCGATATTTAGCTGAAGTTACTTTGGAGGCGATCCTTTGGGCTTAGTCGGACAAGGAGAGGATCAAAAGAGCTGTCTATGGCCCAAAACACACTGCAGAAATAATCCAGTTTGAGACTCCCAGGACTGTTAGAGCATCCTGGGATTTGTAGTTTGTTGTGGCACCAGAACTCTCTGACAGAGAAGTCTTCCAAAAACTACAGTTTCCAGACTTCTCTAGTTTCCCTATTCCCTAGTCAGGGCAGTGAAAGCGGTCTCAAACTGGATTATTTCTGCAGTGTGCTTTGGACCCAAGTCCTTTTCGAGAGAGCCAAGACCTCTACAAAGTCTTTTTCAAAAATCTGAAATTTCAAGGGTAGCTTTCATCCCAATTTAAATTTAACACCGTTCTTCCCAATGACTTTAAGGTAACCTACCAAAATTGTCCATGGAGGTAAAAGTGTGTCCCCAGGACAATCTGGATTTATTAAAAAGGGCTGACTTGTAGTACCCCTGCCCTATACATTTCTTCCCTCCCTTTGCCCCATTCTCCTACTTTATTCTAGAAAAAAATATTTGTATAAATTGGATTTTTTTTTTCCTTCTGATCAGATTTGCCTTACTGGTTAGAGATCATGCAAAGCCATGCCTTACCCAGTACACAGGCACACACCGTCCACACGCCTTTTGTGTATCGACATATAATCCTAGCTGTAATTTTGTACTTTCAAATCGTCTTTGGATTTATGGCGACTCTAAATTTCATAGGTTTTTTTCTAGTCAAGGGATCCTCAGAGAACGCTTTTCTGCCAGTTTCTTCCTCTGAGATAGAGCCTACAGCTCCTGGTAGTCACTCTCGGTCTCCCATCCAAGTACTAACCAGGGGTGACTCTATTTAACTTCCAAGATCAGATTTAGGAAGGAGTTACTTGGGAGAAGACCCCATTGATGTCTGTAGAATCGCATGCAAATATCTAAAAACTGGCAAAAAGAAGGTGGAATTCATTCACAGGGAAAGGAATTTTCCCCTTTCTGTAAACTGTCAGATAGCATTGGTTTTTAAATATATATATATGTATGTGTGTGTGTATGTGTGTGTATATATATATATATATATGTGTGTGTGTGTGTGTGTGTGTGTATATATATATGTATGTATATGTATGTGTGTGTGTGTATGTGTGTATATATATATATATATATATATATATATATAAGATAACCATAAAAGGTCTTTTTTTTTCTTTTAAAAATGGCAATAGGACTAAGTATAGACCTTGTGTAGCCTCATTCAGATAGGCCTAGATCTTGTTAAATATCTGCATCTTTTGCAATTGATTTCCCACAAGTTTCCTCTCTCAGTAGTTTAAATAATAATAATAATAATAATAATAATAATAATAATAATACCTGCTGTAGCTGACCTTCTACACTTAGCGTCAGTACTCTTGCTTTGTAAAATTGTGAGTATATATTGGTTGCTTTGGACCAGGGGTTTTGGGAGGGGAAGAATAACTAGCCACAAAAAGCTACATTTTGTAGTAAAGTGGAGTGTAAAAATGGGTGCACAACAACAACAACCACAACAACAATGCATCTGAGGAAGTAGATCTAAGTCTAGGAAAAGTCAGGCTGCCAACTTATTTCTTTCAGTTAGGGCCTGCTAGAAATAGTGCAAATTGAGTCCACTTTAAGGGTTAGGGTTAGGGTTAGGGAATCATGGGAACTGTAGTTTATTGTGGCACCAGAGCTCTCTGACAGAGAAGGCTCAATGTCTCAGAAAAAAAACAAAAAACAATTCCCATGATTCCCTAGCACTAACCCTAACCCTTAAAGTGGACTCAATTTGCACTATTTCTGGCAGTCTGCAAAGGCCCTTCGTCTCAAAGGTGCTACAAGAGTTCTCTACATTTATTATTATTATTATTATTATTATTATTATTATTATTATTATTATTGACTAGTCCTCACACCCTCCAATAATTTATATCTGCCCCTTCTTAGTTTGGACTATGACTCTGGAGACATAGTACATAATACATATACACTACATAATAAACCTATAGATAATTGTAAGAATATTTCTTCCTTCCTTCCTTCCTTCCTTCCTTCCTTCCTTCCTTCCTTCCTTCCTTCCTTCCTTCCATACTTTCTTTCCTTCCTTCCCTCCATTTCCCAGAATTCCCTAGGATTGAGCCAGGGCAGTTCAAGCGGTCTCAAAGTGGGCTATTTCTGCAGTGTGGATCGGACCCATTGAACGCAATTAAAGGCTGCGTCTGCAGGGCAGAATTAATGCAGCTCGACACTACTTTAGCTGTCATGGCTCATTGCTACGGGATGCTGGGATTTTTAGTTCTGTGAGGTCTTCAATCTTCCCTGTCTGAGCGCTCTGGTGCCACAGCAAACTACAAATCCCAGGATCCCACAGCACGGAGCCACAGCAGTTAAAGCGGTGTCAAAGTGGAATATTCCTGCAGTCCAGATGCAGCTCAAGGCTACTCTGCCCTTCCCTGTACACTGTGTCCGTTCACACGTGTTGGAGCCCTGCCTGGGTGGGTGCCTCTCACTTGGGTGTAGGTCTTCAGAGAAGCGGGTAAAGTCTTCACGTGAGAATACCCAGGTCGGGGAAAAGGTTGCGTGTTGGAAAGGGGGGAAAGAGAAAAAGGAACCTTCGACTGCGCGATCTCCAAGGCGTTTAGTTCGACCGCGTTCACACGTTCCGCGGACACGTAAGTTTTCTATCTCTCTAAGGAAAGGGAATCGGGAAGAATGGAGTGGAAAAGGAGAGGATGCTTTAAAATCTGGATTTCTTGCCATGGTTTGGGTGCTGGACTACGACTCTGGGTTCAAATCCCGGCTCGGCCACGGAAACCCCCTGGGTCGGCTTTGGGAAAGTCACACTCTCTCAGCCTCAGAGGAAAGCAAAGACAAACCCCCTCTGAAGAACCATGCCAAGAAAACCTTGTGACAGGGTCCCCTTAGGGTGGCCTTCCTTCTCCTCCAACCCGTCAGCTGTTAATATTTCAGATCCTTCGAGCTGCCTGGCAGGATTTGAACTTTGTCAGGATAAATGCAATCCAGTCTAGTAAATATTGATGGCCCATGAAAAAAGCCTGGAGGGGGGACCGACCACTGGGAGGACTTGGCTGGCTTCCTCCAGGGCCCCTTTGCGCAGGATTCCCACCCATGACCCGCCTAGGAGCCAGAGTCCTTGTCTTTTGCATCTGCTCAGAGAAAACCCTTCCCAATGAATCCCGGGGTTCAAGAGATCTTTGGTGGAGGGAGAAGACTCTTATCCTTCACCCCAAACTCCAAAAGCTGGAGCAAAAGTACAGCTGGAAAGCAGAGAGGGGAGAAAGTTGTTTTTTTGGACCAAAGCTGAGGGGGGGGATTTGTGGTCCAAAAGGGGAACTTTTCCAAACTCTGAATTCATGGCCAGGCATAACACGATGTTGGTCACATTTGTAAACCGCTTGTGCATCCCTAGTATTTGTAAACTGCTTAAATCTGACCCCTTTCAAAGCCCAGGGCAACGATAACAAAACATACAATGTAAGAAACGACCTGTTGGGGGATTCTGGGGGTTGTGGTCCAAAAGGGAAACTTTTCCAAACTTCAGAGCCAGGCAAAAAACGTGTTATTCACATTTGTAAACCGCTTGTGCATCCCTAGTATTTGTAAACTGCTTAAACCTGACCCCTCTTGCACAAAGAAAGCCCTGTGCAACAACAGCAAAGCACGCAATGTAAGGAACAGCCAGCTGGGGGTTTCTGGGGGTTGTGGTCCAAAAGGGGAACTTTTCCAAATTCTGAAATAATGGCCAGGCGTAACACACATTGCTGTATTTGTAAACCACTTGTGCATCCTCAGTATTTGTAAACTGCTTAAATCTGCATAAAGCAACAATAAAACATGCAAAGGGATCTTGTAGCACACCTTTGAGACTAACTGAGCAAGAGAAGTTGGTAGCAGGAGGCTTCCCTAGACTTGACTCTACTTCCTCAGATGCATGGGGAAGTAGACTGAAGTCTAAGAAAGCTCATGCTACCAACTGCTCTTTCTCTCTCTCTCTCTCTCTCTTTTAGTCTCAATGGTGCTACAAGATCCCTTTGCATACTGATATTCCAGACTAACAGGGCTATGTCTTTGAATTCTAAAGCATACAATATAAGCAAGGGATCCTAGGAGTTGGGGTAGATAAGAGGAACTTTTCCAAACTCTGAAAACCTATCTGTCTCCCCGAAAACTATTTATTACATTACCGCAGTTCTCTGTAGCTTTATTGCACACCAGCGATTTAACTCTGTTTATTTTAACTTGTAATTGATTTAATATCTTTTTAAGGGGTGGGTGGGAGGTAATTTGTTTTTATTGTTGCACTGCACTTTTTACTGTAAACTGCCCCGGTTGATCTCAAAGGGGCAAGATATAAATACTTATTATTATTATTATTATTATTATGGCCAGGAAAAACTTGCAAACTGCTTGTTCGAAGTTCAAAGTGCTGTACAACAGTAGCAAGGCCTGCCAATGAAACAAATGTTCACTCCTGTTGTAAATCCCAGGATGGGGAGCTTCTTTTCTTGGTCTACAGCTTTCCAAATCCTCTGGCCATGCTGGCTGGGGCACTGTGGGAACTATGATCCTTCAAGTAACTTTTCCAAGCTCTACTCCAAGCCATCTGCCCCATGGGCCATCATGGCTGCCTCTTATGATCCAAAAGGTAGCTGCATGATAGTCATTCTCTTTCATGACAGTCACCTTCTGTCCTGCCTTTCCTTGCGTGACAATCGTCAGGATGAGGTCCTTGCAAGAGAATAAGCCTAACAAGACAGGAGCCTAGACATCTACAGTCAACAGCAAATCCAGTCCAATCAATCCAATCCAGTTCATTATTTCTGATCATTGTTATGAGGGGCCAAACTGGTATAATGGTTGGACTGTCGGACCAGGGCTCCAGGAGACCATGGCTTGACTTCCTACTAGGTCATGGAAACCCATTGGGTGACCTTGGACCTCAGCCCAGAGGAAAGCAGTAGGAAGCCTCCTCTGAAGAAATCATGGCAGGAAAATCCTAGGATAGGGTTGCCATGACTCAGAATCCACTCGAAGGCCCATGACAGAAGTGGAAGTCACTGGAAGGTACTCAAGAACTCATCCTTGCTTACCTCTCTGGCATTCAAACATCTTATACCTATCCAACTTCCTAGTTCTCACAGTGGGAAATATACCTATATGCCATTTTAGATGGTTAGGTGGAGGTCACAAAGTTAAACAATGTCATTTCTTTTTATCCATCCATCCCAAGAAAAGATGCACCAACCACCACCTCCATAACTTTGTAGGTAGAAAACTAAACACTGTAGACAAGATCTAATCCTAATCTAATCTTCCCTCACAGACTAGTTTTCTTCCTTCAGGGAAATCCATGGGGAGGGTAATTCATATCTACGAACTGACGGATTTTAATGGTCCAACCCAGAGCCAAGTTTACTACCCCAAGAAGAAGTAGGCCAAAATGGTGTTCTCTTCATGTTAATATTGAACAGTGAGATATGAATGCACACAGCCATCTTTACAGGCCTTTCATAGTTTAATAGGGAGCAGGCTTATCTATATGTGGTTAAGAGAGAGGCTAGTTCCAGAGCTTAGAAATAAGATCAGAAATAAAGCTCATCCAAAACAAATGCATTTCATTCTTTTATTATTTTATGCAAAGCTCTCTGGGATTCTCTTTGAAAGGCTGGGTAAAAATGATGGGTGTAGATGACATATTTGCGGTGACTTTGAGCATGTGCAGATTGACTTTCCTCACTGACCCATAGTCCTTCCAAATGCATTGAAGAAGAGGATCACTTCTGCTGCAGCAGCTGAGCCCCAAGGTGCTCTTCCCCATTCTTAACGTATTTATTTTTAATGGCCACCCTCAAAAACAAAAAATTAAAAAATTAAAATTGTTGATGTGTAGTGGTTACACAGTGCTGTGTTGTGTAGTGTCATGTAGTGTAAATGTGTAATGCTGGACTGGGACAACTGAGTCTAATGTTTCCTGAGTGACCCCGAGCCAATCTTTCAAACTAACCTACCTCGCAAGATAGTTGTGAGAGCTTTAAAAAGAGCGAACGGAGCAGGAAGAATTTCTTGTTGCTGTGTGCCTCCAAGTGGTTTCTGACTTACAGCAACCTTATCATGGGGTTTTCTTGGCATTCTTTGTTCAGAGGAGGTTTGCCATTGCCTTCCCTTCAGGCTGAGAGAGTGTGACTTGCCCAGGATCATCCAGTGGGTTTCATGGCCCAGTAGAGAATCAAACCCTGGCATCCATAGTCCAATGCTCAAATCACTACGCTATGTTGGCTTTCCAGGGGGAGGAAAAGAGGGATAAAATGGGGAAGATTTATTATTATTATTATTATTATTATTATTATTATTAATATCCCACCTTTCTCCAGAGCTGTCAAAGCGGCTTACATCTAAAATCCTATATGGGATTTAGGAATTTAATATGTTTAGTAGGGTCCCTCCTCTCTTTCCACCTTGTTGCTAAGCCAGCATAGGAGTTGAGGGACGACCTTTAGATGGTGAATGAGGCCTATGGATGGAAGTATTTTTGGGCAAGGGATGGAGGGAGAGAAAAAAGACGGTGGGGAGGCCTAGCTTTTCAAAAGGAGGAGGAAAGAAAGAAAGAAAGAAAGAAAGAAAGAAAGAAAGAGAAAACAGCTGACATTGAAATTAAGCGGCTGCATCCCCCAGTGTCACCAACTCCAATTTCTCCCTCCCTCTCTCTTAGTTCTGGCCTTAACTATGTCATGCATTGTCACATCCTTCTCGGGGAGTGTGTTTTAGAGGACATTTGAATAAAAGACTGAGTGCCAGGTATGGGTGACATGGTGGGTGGAAATGTCACCTCCCTACAAAGCATCGGCAGCCCCCTATTTGCATAAGGTCAGGGTAGCGCTTCTGATAGAACTTCGCCAGCATCCCTGTCTCCTAGCAACCCTCCCTCCTCGCCTGGTCCCCCAGCCTCCCTTGGACTGGTCCCCTCCTTTTCTTCTTTTCAAAGGGAGGCTTACAATCGAATGTCACCCTCCCAACCTGTGCCTGTCACCCAACAGGTCAGGGGCTCCTCTGACACCTCCCCTCCGCCACCCAGCCATCAACCTCCTCCTCTCCATCCCCCAATTAGGAGACAATATGATGATCCATCCAGATTGGCTCTCCCAAAACTGTGCTTTCCATTTTGGATGGATTCTCCATAGACAGATAAACAGGCAGAGAGAGAGATGGCAGCCAGACAGATGATAGGTAGCTAGGATGGATAGATAGATAGATAGATAGATAGATAGATAGATAGATAGATAGATAGGATGGATAGATAAGATAGTTAAAACAGACAGACAGACAGATGACGGATAGATAGATAGATAGGATGGATAGATAGATAAGATAGTTAAGACAGACAAACAGATGATGGATAGATAGATAGATAGATAGGTAGGTAGATAAGATGGATAGACAAGATAGACAGACAGGTGATAGATAGATAGATAGATAGATAGATAGATAGATAGATAGAATAAATAGACAGGCAGGCAGGCAGATGATAGATAGATAAGAGAGATAAGAAACAAGATAGATAAATAGCTAGACAGATAGATGATGGATAGATAACAAAGCAATCTCGCTCTACCTTTTCTATGTTGTTATTGTGTGCCTTCAAGTTGTTTCCGACTTATGGCAACCCTAACAAAACCCACTGGGCGACCTTGGGGAAATCACATGCTCTCAACTTTACAGGGAGGCAATGGCCTCTGAACAAAACTTGCCAAAAAAAAAAAAAAAACATGATAGATTTTTGGGGCCACCACGACTTGAAGACACACAACAACAACAACAACAACAACAACAACAACAACAACAACATGGGTTTTTCTTGGCAAGATTTCTTCAGAGGAGGGTTGCCCTTGCCTTGCTATGAGGCTGAGAGTGTGTGACTTGCCCAAAACCCCCTCTGAATAAAACTTGCCAAGAAACGTACATGATAGGTTGGCCTTAGATTCACCATAAGTCCAAAGGGACTTGAAGACCTGCAACAACAAACTCCTTGGAGAGTCACAGCCAATAATGGCTGATAACTTCTATATATGTGGTGATGGTGGCAATAGAGAATCAGTTCAAAGGAGCTATCCAAGGTGCTGAAAGGTATCTTCAAAGTAGATTCAGCCCTATGGCCAGGCCCTTTAATGTTTGCACTAAACACCAGAGCAGATTCACAACCCCATTTAGCGTACCCACTGCCTGATGCCAATATTGGGCTAAACAAATCCAGGTTCTGATTCAGTTTCAAGCAACTTTCTACTTCTTCTCAGTGACTCTTGCCAGACTGCTGTAACAACCCCCCCCAAAGTTATTTTTCCAGAGACTCCCTGGTTCCTCCATCACTACTCCCCTCCCTTTCAGCCTTCTTTCTAGGCATTCATGAGAAATACAGAGGTGATGCATCCCAAGAGAAAGCCTAGGAGAGGGTTAGAAGTCAACTGCCGGACTCTTCAATAATTTAGATGTCCTATTTCTTCCACTTTATCAAGTTGGGCTAAAAGTTGGTGGATGCCTTAGAGACCTGTCAGAGACACTGGAGCTGAGGAACCCCAGAAGGGAGACCCAACAAAGGATGATGTTGTCTTCCCCATTTTCACAGTCCTTCATTCTGTATCAAAAAGCCTAGACTTTTTCTCTTCTTTTTAGATTAACATCTGACGGACTTTCCCTAGGCAAAAGGGAGAGGATTGTTTACAGCCAGACAGAGTTGTATGCATAGTTTTCAAAGAAACAGAGCTTGTTGGTCTGTATCAAGATAAAAAGAAGGGGGGGGGAGGAGTCTTGTGGCACCTCTGAGACCAATGGATTTATTTTAGCATGAATTTTCTAGAATTACAATCCACTTCCCCTGATGCATCTGATGGGAGTACAATATTAAGTACAATACACAAATCTGTAGTTAAGAAAAGGGAGTTGAAATCAAAGTCAAATGGGATGCAGAAAAGAAGGCAATTGTAAATGCAGCCACAAACCATAATTGCTAGCGTTAAAAATTCAGTTGAAGGTTAGAAATACCATTTAGGCATTAGGCAGAAAAAGGGCAGACAAGGAGACCAAGGGAAGGTGAAGACAAGAGTGTGCAAATAATTTTCAAGATCTCACTCTCTGCAATGCTAGATATTTGAGGACTAAAGGAAAATTTCATCTTGGGAAGAATTCCTATTAGAGTGGAAAGTGTCTTTAATTTCCCTCCATAGTCACACAAGATTATAACTTATGAGTAGGTATTCCTATGGTATTTATTTCAAATCCACCCCTGCCCCATCTTGCCTAAAAAGACAGCACTTTTCCCCCTTATACTTTTTTGAGCTTGGATGGATGAAGGTGCTGGGTAAATGTGATCTTGAAATAGCTTCTTTCTCTCTTGCTAATGAAAACTTCCAACTGTGAAACAAATTCAGAGTGAAACAGCTTCCTTGGGCGTTCCAGTCATCTTTTACCAAGACAGAGTGGTCTTCATCCAGAACATCACCTCTCCACAAAGTCTCTATCCCTGTGGTCATTTCTCTAAACTCTACAGACGTTTGGCCTGACTGCATCAACTCTACTCAGGTTGCATCCATACTGCAGAAATAATCCAGTTTAACACCACTTTAACTATCACGGCTCAATGTTATGGAATTCTGGGACTTGTAGTTTGTTGTGGCACCAGAGCCCTTTGACAGAGAAGGCTAAAGGTTTCGCAGAACTACAGTTCCTAGAATTCCATAGCATTGAGCCATCACAGTTAAAGTAGTGTCAAACTGGATTATTTCTGCTGTGTGGATGCCGCCTCAGAGGGGTGAAATAGTGAGAAATCATTTAGCAAGGAGGGCAATTTTTTTTTGTTATTTATATTGTTGCTATGCCACTCTCATCACCCAGCTGTTACTCAAGAACATCCTTTCTTTGTACTACATCAATTTCATATTTCCCTGATAGTGGGATTCTCATTTCTCTAATATATTTCCTGCTCAGCTCGATCCTTTTCAAGTCAAATTTAGAATTGGCTGCTTACAGTATTCCTTAATGGTGAGAAACTTTCCTTGCGGGAAACTTCTCAGCTCATAGAATCATAGAATAATAGAGCTGAAAGAGACCCCAAGGGTCATCCAATCCACCCCCATTCTGCCATGTAGCAAGACATAATCAAAGCACCCCAAGAGATGCCATTCAGCCTCTATTTGAAAACCTCCAATGAAAGAGACTCCACCACACTTCAAGGCAATGTTTTCCTGCTCTTACCATCAAGACGTTCTTCCTAATGGTGGCACTTGCCAGGCAATGATCTGACAGGGAAAGGCAGCGGTGATAGGATCTGGTAGTAGACCACAAGAACACCTGCAGTGTAGACAACTACAGCAGAGAAAACAGGTGTGGAGTGGCGCTGGGGCAGATGCTGGGCTAAACTATGAGTAAACTATTCAGATTTTACCCCCAAGCATAGACCATAGTATGGTTGCTTAGATAGATCCCCACAATGGGTGTCTGAGCAAATGGGAAAAGTTTTAGAGACAGCATGTATAGGGTAAAAGGCATGCAGGAAACCTTTACTGGCTAAAGCCCTACTACTCTAATAGCAAATGGGTGAAGGGGGTTAAAGAGAATGCTTGGTTGGGAAATATTTTCCAACAGAATTCATTCATTTAGGGTGAAATGTAGAAAAGTTCATGACTCTGGAAAGGCATGCCAGGCTCCTAGGACAAATTCCTTTAGTCTCCGTTATAGAATGTGCATGATGCCATTCTATCTCCATGGGATAAAGGCTCAATTGTTTGGGGTTGATACAGCTAGCCAAAGCCATTGTCTTCCTCCAGTCTTCATAGGGGCAGTATGTGTGTTCCTTCAGCACTTCCTCCCACATTTTCTGAAAGCTTGAAAGTTAGTCAGACATGCCCCATCCCTACTCCAGCCTTACCGCTTTGCTTCAGAAGGCAGCTAAAAGTTTAGAATAATGTGTTCTTCTTGGCACAGTGAGCAGAAGGAAGTCAAAGCTTTCTCTAGATTGGAACATTTGAGATGGTGCTGGATCCTGCGGCAGGCTTTTTCCAAACTAAGAAACAACCCTGCATGCAGAAAATGAACACCTTATTCAAAAAGCTAGTGGCAAGTTTCTTTTTTCAAGGGACAAAACTCAATTCTTAGTTCCCAACTACAGTAGATCCGTCAAATCAGTGGACCTTAAACAAGGGTTGACTTATCAAATTCTGACACATTTAATGGGATTATTCCGTTTGGGACATAAAATTAGATTTAGGCCTGGATTTTCTGTAAATTAAAACCATTAGACCTGATTCTACCCTCTGGAGCAGTAACAGAGAACAAACCTACATTCTCATCTCTGTGACAGCCCTTTAGATATTTAAAGGGTGAAGTCATCATGTTAACCCTCAATATTCTCTTTACCAGGCTGAACATGCCCAGCTCCCTCAACCTTTCCATATTTATTTTGTTTTCCGTATCTTTTATCATCCATGTTACCATTCTCTAAACTTTATCTGCAAACAAAGATTTCTCCTACTGATGATGCTCCAAGAAAGGCCTCCAATGAACTTCTTAATGCACTGTCAAGATGATTTGGGATAGGGAAGTCCTACAGATAGCTGGGCTCTTTCAGGAGTATGGTTACTGGGATATCTCTAGTTTGGTAGATCACATGCTGTGCAAACCTGCCCTATGGCATTATCTGCTGTGCACAGTTAAGAAGAACATCATGAGTCCCTGGACAAAAGTGGCCTCCTTTAGTCCTCATGTTGAGCATTGCTCCATGTGGAGAGTGAGGTAGGGAGAATGAAAGAGAATTCTTCCCTTGTCTTTACAGTTTGAAAGCTGAGATGTTAGTGTATAGCCAAGCAGGGGGAAGCCAGCCCAGGATTTTCCACTTTCAAGAGAAGAGGCATGCATCAATAGTTATAGGGCTCTCCTGTAATCACACAACTCATCCATTTATAAAGAGGTGATGGCACATGAATACTGAAGCATGCTCAGGCTCTGTTATCTGATTTGAGGTGGGGGAGATACATCCACTCTATCCAGCCTGTAAGGCTCATTCAGTCTCCAGTTCCCTGAACATTCTGCTGAAGATCCCACAAAGACCGATTTTATCACAGTTTCCTCCAACACCTATCATTTGGAGGCATCTTCACTCTGCCTTTACAACCATCAAGAGGATTTTCTTTTATTCCACTTGCTGGTGCTTGTTTTTGAGTTGTGTCTTTGTCATACTCTTTCTCTCTGTAGCATGTCATCATTTCTAATGACATGTCCCCTTTTCTGCCAAGCAATGCGCTCAGGAGGTATCCAATCTACACTTCTTGTTTTTCAACCTGAGGAGCTGTGGAGGAGATTTCTTTGGAATTCTACCCTTTCTAAAAGCTTTCATCGTTGCTATTGTTTTTATTATGGGGAAAGTATGAGCTGAAGGCCATTTTTGTCACCCCAACTCCCAATATGCCTTCCTCCTAGGATGAGAGAGTGTGGCATTCCCAAGGTCATCCAGTGGGTTTCTGAGAATGAGGGATTTGAACCCTAGTCTGCTAGAGACCTAATCTCAAACTTCAACCACTATAACCACACTGGCTACAGCATGCGGAATAATATGTAACTTTTCAAAGAAGTTCTCCAAAGTATAGGTAGATCGCCTCCTCCCATTGCATATGACGAAGTGAATTGGACCCACAAAACTCCTTCCCATAATCAAATGTCTTAGTCTGTAAAGGGGAGCAAAACTCTTTTTTTTCTCCCCTGTTCTATGGTCAGCAAGTGTTCAGCAAGAATTCTAAAATATCTGGAAAATAGTTCATTTTTTATTTTCATGCAAATACTTACAGTAGTGTGCAGAAAAGCACTAGATTTACAACAGGGCCACTGCTAACAATCAACATCAATCAATCAATAATTTATTACGGTCATAGACCAGCATAAACAGTCAGCATAGGTTGTAACCTGGGCTGGCATGGAGCAGCATTCTGGTGAGAATCATGTATGCACACACTGACCTTATTATACATATATTCCATCTGTCACACGTTCAGTCTGCAACACTGCAACAGAAAGAGGGTGTCCATGGTCCTGGGTGTCCAGAATTCATGGAGGCTGAGTAGAAATGCTTTTCAGAAATGCCTTAGATTGCTGGTTGCTGCTATTTAAACACAGACACTGCACACATATTAGAAACCACCACTCTCAAAGGCAATAGCTTCAAAAGCTTGCAACATGTATAACGTGCATTTTGGCTGGCCCAAGAAAGGCATCACTGTTTTGTGGATGTGGGATGATACTGTACCAGTCTGGAGTCTTAAAGATGCTGCAAGATATAGCATACACTCTTACTATAATTCAGCATCTTTATTCCATCCTGTTCCTGTTTGTCACCTCTTTCACTGAACAGAAGATTCAATTACAAATAAAAACCTTTGGGTTGGGATTTCGGGCCCACCCTCTAATATTATTTGTGCAAAAGGGCAGCTCCCAACAGAAACCCTCTTCTTTCTGATTAAGTATTTATTAGAACCCCTGTAGCTTTGCATAACATTTATTCTGCATTCCTGACTCCTTTCGCCCCAGCCCCTCTCTGTCTCTCTCATTCTCTCTCTGCCATCCATGTCCCTCAGAAACAGCTTCAATTCAGCCTGGCCCTATGTGATGATATCAAGGAAAGCCTTTTTTCCCCCTCTGCCTCCTCCCCCTCTGCTATGGTCCAACCAAAGGGAGGTCATTCTAATAATACGCAAGGTCAACGGTGGGAGCCACTGAGTCTCCCAGTCATTTTTCATTTGCTCGCAGCACTTAATGACAGTTACAGGGGACAGGAACTTGGAGCTGATGGCCGGGTGATGTCACTAGCACATGCTCAGGGATTATAAGGGCAGCTACGGGGCAGAGCGGTGGATTAATAACTGGGGAAGAAATAGCTATTAACTGCTTCGCTTTGGCACACCACAAACATCCAGGTAACACGTGCACCCATGTATATAAAAATGAAGAAGGGAGCACTCAGAGGCAGTTTAGATCAAGAAGGAGAGGAAGGATACAGCAACAAAACATCATCAGCAACATCCATCAATCACCAGCCGGCTTCTCTGCATGGGTTGGAATGGAAAAGAGACTCTCCCACTCTTCCAGTGATTTTTATTTTACAGTTCTCTGCCCTGGCCTTCAACACTGGATGCATCCTCCTTTTCATCTTCAACAAAGCTTTATCTTTAGATGGCATTGAACTATCTCAACCCCACTCCTCCAACTTTTGTACAGCAGTAGTTTGAGGAATCATTTATCTATTTGTGCCTTTGTTTAGCTCTACCAGCATGGCATAGTGGTTTGAGTGTTGGACTATGATTCAGGAGACCAGGTTCAATTCCCAGTGGCCATGAAGACTTTGGGCAAGTCACATGCTCTCAGACTCAAGGGAAAGCAATAGCAGACCTCTGCTGAACAAATCATGAC
Organism: Phrynosoma blainvillii; assembly: GCA_026167975.1. Lineage (NCBI taxonomy): Eukaryota > Metazoa > Chordata > Lepidosauria > Squamata > Phrynosomatidae > Phrynosoma > Phrynosoma blainvillii. The sequence goes on along the minus strand of JANUYF010000010.1, from coordinate 4,083,015 downwards.
AGGAAAGCCCCCATGATATGGTCGCCTTAGGGTCACCATAACTCTGAAATTACTTGAAGGCACACAACAACAAGAGCCCCATTAAACTATCCAGTAGGACAGTGATTCCTCAATTTTGGTCCTTCAAATGTTCTGGACTTTAGCTCCCAGAATTTCTGACAATTGGCCAAGCTGGATGGGAGTTAAAGTCCAGAACATTTGAAGTCCTAAAAACCTAGAGAAACAAAGTTTGGGAAACACTGCAGTAGGGGATAGTGGCTCCCATGGCACTTGGGTGGTAATTCTGCTCTGGGATTTAGTTTGAACTATGAAACAGCTACCCAAAGTCTGAAACCTTTTCCCTCTGATAGGTTCTTCTCCTTGGAAAGTTCTTTTAAAGTTTGGACTACAATCTAGAGAGAATTCAGCACCACCTTATTGACATGGGAGATGCAGCTATCCACATCCAAAAATCATGAGGAGGAGTATAGGCAGTAACGCAGCATTCAACAATTTAAAACAATTACAACAGTGTAAACTAGCAATTTGAAACTATATAAAACAAGATAAACAGTTTAAAACAATAGGAAATTTTTAAAAATGTCATACATATTACACAGAGAGCCAGCATGTTTCAGTGATATGGGTGTTGGACTGGGACTCTGGGATCCACACTTGGACATGGAAACCCACAGGATGACCTCTAGAGGCAAGGGTTCAATTCCCTGCTTGGCCATGAAACCCACTGGGCATCTTGGGCAAGTTTCATTATCTCAGCCTCAGGGGAAGGCAATGGTAAATCTCCGTTGAACAGATCTTGCCAAGAAAACTCCATGATAGTTCACCTTAGGGTCGCCATAAGTTGGAAACATCTTGAAGGCTTCTCTCATTCTGGATACTACAGTCCTGTTGATGCAGTCTAGGTATACATTGTGTTTTTTGGTTATCACATTGCATTTTTTGACTTGTGTTGAGAACCACTAGATCTTTTGCATGTGTACTATTTTGAATCCAGATGTTGGCCATCCTATATTTGTGCATTCTGTTGTTCCTGCCTACATCTATTCTCTCAGTTTAACTTCAGCCCAGTTTTTCAATCTGTTACACTCATTTTGAATTCTGAACCTTTCCTCTCTACAATTAGCCAACCCTTACATCATCCAAGTTGTTTATAAAGATGTTGAGCAAAACTGGCCCAGGACAGCACTCTGAAAGTCTTCAGTAGTCACTTCCATTCATAATGAAAAGGAAACACTGCTGAACATTCTCTGGATTTGGTTGTCAATTAGTTGCAAATCCACCTAACACTAGCATTGACCAGGTAAACCTTTATGAACTTGTCCGCAACAGTATCATGGGGGACCTTCATAAGAGCCTTACTGAAATCAAGATATGCTACATCCACAGCATTCCTCAGATCTACCATCCTTGAACTTTATTAGATAAGATCAGTTTAAAATTACTTGTTTTGAGAAATGCACACTGGCTCTTGTCATCATTTCTTTCTAAATGTTCACAGGCTGATAGTTTAATAATCTGTTCTAGAAACTTTCCTGATATTGATACCAAGCTGATTGGTCAGCTGACTGGTAGTGTTTTAGATAATTTCTCCTCCCCTGCCCCCACAATTTTTGGAGATAGGAACAATTTCCATCTTCCACCAGTATTTTGGGACCTTTTCTTTCTCTCAATAAATCCCAGCATTCCCCTTCCTTGAGTCTGTTGGGATGTCTTCTGTTCTCAGATAAATCCCAAAAATATCAATAGAGGCTCTGAGATTACATCAGCAAGTTCTTTTAATAACCTTAGATCCAGTACAGAACAGCCCTGGAGACTTGAATTCATTTAGTAGATAGATATTCCTGTATTACTGCTCTGCCTATTTGGGCTATATACACCCTTCACCCGCCATGCTGAATCATTTGTTCTAGTTTCACCAGGCTGAGTTCTGTTTTAATTTGGGCAGAAGAACAAGAGAAAGATGGCACTGCGTGGTTTTGCCTTCTCTCTGTCACAGTGACATTTCATCATCTTCTCTATGCACTGGCCCTGCTATTTCCTTGTCCTCCTTCTTGCTTCAACCATAGCCAACCCTTCTACCCCTTTTTATTATTTTTAACTTCTAGTAAGCCTGAGGTCATTCTCAGCTTTACTTTCTCTCTGCTGCTATTCATCTGTATTCCTTATGGCAACCCTAAGCAAACCTATTATGGGGTTTTCTTAGCAAGATTTGTTCAGAGGAGGTTTGCCATTGCCTTCCCCAGAGGCTGAGAGCATGTGACTTGCCCAAGGTCACACAGTGGGTTTCATGGCCAAGCGGGAAATTGAACTCTGGTCTCCAGAGTCATAGACCTCTTTTGAACTTCAGGTCCTTAGAAATTTCTTTGATACATCTACCTTGGTTTCTTAGACACCTCCCACTTTTTTTATTATTATTATTCATTGGGACTGTGTGTCATCATGCTTTCAGTGTCTTGGGCTTAAGAAACTTCTATCCAGCATGAATTCTCTTCCCTTTGAGCATTTCTAACCATGGAATTCCAACCAGTATTCCCTCCATGAAATGCCCATACAAAACATCTGTTTCCTTATCCTGTGATCTGTGCTCCTGTACACCAAGGCCCAGAGACTGACCTCTGTGAAAAATAGGTGGCTTCTAGCTCTGCCCACAACCAAGTCACTCCTCTCAGCAGAAGCCATGCTCCCTTAGACCATGTGTTCAGGTAAAGCACTTGGCCACACATTCACTATATATATATATATATATATATATATATATGCAAGCCTCCAAACAGCTCAGCCAAACCACCACTCTTAAAAGACACACACGTGCAGTGTTTCCACAACTGTAATCATTTCACATGGGCCTAAATCCTATTGTTAATCCAAACCAGAGTAGAGTCATTAAATTAACTGGATTTACCTGTGTATCAGCTCACTATTCAACAGTTGGTTCATTTGTTGACTCTAGCTGGGACCAAACAACTAGAATTTCAGCTATACAGTTGTGTATTCTTGGATGGTACTTAATTGTTTCCCAATGCCTTCAATATATCACTTGGGATTGCAGAGACAGCGATTGGACATTCTCCAATCGAATGCAGATGGCTGGCCAGAACACTGAACCAGGAGCATTGCTTTTAGGAGGTATAACATTATGTTGCAGGAGGCACTGAAGTCAGTGGCTTGAATACTGTTATTAAGCTTGACTAGAGGAGAACCATTGAATCAACAGGTTTTATCTATATGTTGATTCATCATTCAACAATTAATTCAATGAATCTTCTCTTGTTGGTATTAGCCAACAGGATTCTGGCCAACAGATATCAAAGAGGACAACCCAAAATGGTGATTCCTTTATTAGAAGCAATATATCCCTGACTAAGATGCTGGCTGTAAGTGGCACATATCCTAGCAACAACAACTTGTTTAGTTTGTATCTGGCTGGCTACTGTCAGTTGTTCTCTACTAAATGAACTCCTAGTGCAATCCACAGATGTAAGTCTCTTATGTTTCTAAGGAGATCACCTTCTGGACATGCAAGAACAGGACAATTATCTCCAGGGAAAGGTCAGAAGGGAACCCTGAGATCAACCTTTGCTAAAGCTCAAAACTCAAACCTACTCACTATATCATAATTGTGCCAGTACCTAACCAAGGCTCTCTTCATGTTTCATTTGTCTTTTGACTGTTATTGAATTGTTGAAAAGCAAGGGGCTGGTGCAGGAGGGGGAGGGAGGAATAGAAGAAGACACATTCCAGCTGTATTGAGATCTGTTTCATTCCTTGCGACTCTGGCCCATCGTTAGATAGTTTCCCTGTCTGAGCAGAAGGTCAGAGAGTATAAATATAAATTGCATTTTGCATTACTTCTAGATGACTGAAGCTGTCAAAGCAATAATATAAGCTTTCAGTCCCACATTCTACCACTTCCCTCCCGATTTTTGGCCACGAGGTCATGTGCAAATTGAACGTGACAGGCCAGACGAAATGTCCAACAGACTTATATTGTTTGGCTATGGGTACTCATTGGAAGGCTGGGCTTGCATAGGATGGAGAGCTCTCCAATCACTGGGGCTGCTGACAACAGCTTAGACCTTTTAGGATACCTCTTGCGCGTGCACACATACCCCCCAAAAAAGTTCACTCTGTCTTAGATAGCCAGAAGAAAAGCCTGAAAAGAGTTTTCACAGAATAAACATGCACATCTCAGGAGGTGAGGAGGAGGGCAAATATAGAGTTGGGTTCCTACTTGTAAAAAAAGCAATAGTTTTGATGTTGTGAATCAATGAGAACTTGGAAACATTGGCTAGAATCCTGTTAGTTAGTGTCTTGTAATAAATAAATAAATAATAATAATAATAATAATAATTTTTATTTTTATTCTGCCCCTCTGCAGCGCAATCGGGGCGGCGTACAACAAATTTAAACAACATCACAAGTTAAAACAAATCCAAGAATCCCTTCCCTAACCCACCCCCCTTAAAAATATATTAAACTATTACTAAATTAAAATATAAGATGAAAACAATATAGTACAGATATAGAAATAGCAGCTTGGCAGAGGCAGTTAAGAGCCATGTGTACGTTCATTGTGCATTACGTGTGCATTGTGCACACACTTATACATTGTGGATTACATTTGGTTGTGCATTCCATTGCACAACACCACAACTCACCATTGAGGCATCATCACACAACCATTGCATAACTTTGTCATTGTAAAATATTCCATCTCATCAGAGTAGGTATTCAGTTGTTATGTGGGGTGGGATTATGATTTCTCAGAATCCTCCAGCTGATATTAGTGGAACCAAGACCAATGATGGAAAAGTCATGTCCAAAAGTGGTTGGGTCAGAACATTCAGAAAATGTACATTTTGAGGCTACAAATCCCAGAATCCTTCCACCACTATGACTACTGCCTGGGCGTTTTAATTATGCTAATCTTAAGCGGTGGTTTATTTATTTATTTATTTATTTATTTATTTATTGGATTTATATCCTACCTTTCTTCCAAAATGGGATTCAAGGTGGCTTGAATCCCATTTATCTTGTTAAGATAAAAAAGGCTGCTTATAGCCAGTAGATTGTGATCATTTGCACTACACAAGGAGACTGAATTTTGTAGGCTAAATGCAATGCTCAGATGCTCATAGAAGTGCATGTAGATTAGTGGCATATTAAAAGACACAAACTAGTGTGCAAATTGTGTGCTTTGCATTTGCACAAAGGGCTGTCAGCCAAGCCTACAGATCAGTTTTAATCTTTGTTGGTTTAATACTTTTTTAAGCGGGGGAGGGAATAGGGATTTGAATGCATTTTGCATGTTGTATTTTATCACTTGCTAGCTGCCCCGATTGAGCTCAGAGGGGCGGGGTATAGATAATTTTTATATTATTAATATTATTATTATTATTATTATTATTATTATTATTCATCCTCATGTTTTCTGCAATGTTGGTATTCAGTTTAGGGGTTGAATAATGTCAGTGTAAAATACTTCTGTTGGTGGATATTTACACTAAGCTGAAGCAGTGTAGGCTCTCAGCCCTTACCACCATTGCATGACTCTGGAAAATGTTCAGCTATTACCATTGTGCATCAACAAGATTCTGGCTATTGTCTCTTACACACACACACACATACACATACACACACACACACACACACACACGTATATATGTTGCCTTTGAAGGAACTCAAAGCAACATAACCAATTCCCCCTTTGTAAGGCAACCATAAGGAAAACCTATCACAGGATTTTCCTGGCAAGCTTTGCCACTGCCTTTCTCTTTAAATGATAGCATATGACCTGCGCAAGGTCACCCACTAGGTTTCCACGGCTGAGCAAGGATTTGAACTCTGTTCTCCCAAAGTCCTACTCCAAAAATCAAACCACTACATCACTCTGGCTGTCATAAGAAACAAAAAGCTAAAAAAAGAAAAATCAAATTGCTTTTCATAAGTTGCTTCCAATCACTTTAATATCTTGTACCATCAAGCTTTACCAAGAGTCCATCCATTGACTCGTCTCACCAAGTATTCTGAAGATGCATTTACATTGCACAGTTAAATCCATTTGATTTAAATGTAGGATTTGGAGTTTGCTGTGGTCCTTAGAATTCTCTGGTAGAGAGCTTTCCCAAGGGAGTCTGATTAAATCCTCAAACCCTCTTCTCAGGGAGCTGTAGTTCAAGGGCGTGGACTAGACCTCTCTAGAAGAGAATTCTAAGCACCTCCCCAAACTGGAAATTCCAGGATTCCATAAGATGAAACCAAGACAGGGAAAGTGGTATCTATTAGCAGATGCACTCCTGAGTAGCAGTGACTTTCCAGGGTCTCACAAAAGCCTTATCATGGTTCAGCGACCTGAGATCCTTGAACTTGAAGAGCTGGGGGAATGGAACCTGGGACCTTTTACATGCAATGCGTGGGCTCTGCCATTGAGCTATGGCCCTATTGATTCTGGCAGCTGTATAAACCACTTGTAAGTTTCTCCTGCAAAGTTAAATTAAATCTATTTGTTGAGTGAACGGTTTGATGTGATGTACCTAAGTAAGTTTTCCTTCCCCTTTCCACTCCCAGAGTCTCCTGATATCTGCCTTTGATTGCATTATATAAATAATGTCTTCTCCAGGGACACCGTCTTAAATAAAGCAACACCTGGGGCAGTGGAAGGCAGGGAAAGAGGTTTTTCTTCTTCACCACAAGTGTTTACCAAAAAAGGCATCTTAGCAGGGAGACTCTCTAAACAGCAGCTGGGGAATGTAATTTGAAGGTCCTGCTGAATAACTGGACACAATAACTGGACACAAACCTGGTAATTTTGAACCCCTCCATTCACCCACCCCATGCATACATTTTCTAGGGAGGAGTCTCACTGATCTCACTTGGACTTAGCTACCATGGGCTTGGTGGTTTGTGGTTGTTGTTGAGGGCCTTCTAGGCTTTTCTGACTTATGGAGATTGTAAGGTGAAGCTATCATGGTGTTTTCTTGGCCAGGTTCTTCAGAGGGGGTTTGCCAACCTCTGAGATTGAGAGAGTGTGACTATGGGGAGTTGCAGACTGCCAGAAATAGTGCAAATTGAGTCCACTTTTAGGGTTAGGGTTAGGGAATCATGGGAACTGTATTTTATTGTGGCACCAGAGCTCTCTGACAGAGAAGGCTCAATGCCTCAGAGAGAGAAAAAACAATTCCCATGATTCCCTAGCACTAACCCTAACCCTAAAAGTGGACTCAATTCGCACTATTTCTGGTAGTCTGCAACCCCCCTTGTCCAAGGTCACCCATTGGGTTTCATGGCCAAGCAGGGATTCAAACACTGGTCTCCAGAGTTATAGTCCAACACTCAAGGATGGTAGAGTACAAGAAACCTGACACACATCATTAAGGGAAAAGAATGAAATCCTGAATGGGGGGGAAATGACTGTGTTTATATGAGTGAGGTGCCTCCTCTCTTCATGTCCTGCTTGGGGACTTTCTGGAGATCTCTCTGTCTCCTGCTGGAGACAAAACACTGAACTTGATGGGCCTGTTCAGCTGGGTTCTTCATGTGTGGCCCTTATTGTAGCAAAACTGGTGGAAAGTTTCCTGACAGTTGCAGTATCATGCCCTTCCATGGCTTGGGCTGCATCTGCACTGCAGAATTAATGCAGTTTGACGCCACTTTAATTGTCATGACTCAATGCTATGGAAATCTGGGATTTGTAATTTTGTGAAATACTTAGCCTTCTTTCTGAGAGAGCTCTGGGACCACAACAAACTACAAATACAAGGATTCCATAGCATGGAGCCATGGCAGTTAAAGTGGTGTCAAACTGCACTTTTTCTGCAGTGCAGATGCAGCCCTGGTTTTACATATACACACTCCATACCATGCCAAATACTCAGCATCCTGTCCTTTCTTTTTTCTTTCTTTGCTGCTCAGGCTCTTTCAGTGAGTACAGAAATTATCTACTAGGGAAGGACTGTCTGTTTTGCATTTTATGACACTGTTTACTGATATTCTCAGGCTGTGTTCTGGTGCTGCCTTGGGATTGCAGTGTGAGCTTCTTCAATATTGTTTTCTCGTTTCCAGTGGATTTGGTTTCACAGTCTGCTCTGAGTATCCTTTGTGGGTGGAAGATGCTGGCTACAAGTATGGGGAGGGGGGAAATTAATAAGGAATGAATCATGTTTCAGGGAACAACAAATCACGTGGTCTATTAGAAAGAAATACAGTTTTGGATCTAGCTGACTACTCAAAGATAAATCCCTTTAAGAGAACCAAGGCTGCATCTGCACTGCAGAAATGATGCCGTTTTGCACTGCTTTAACTGCCCTGGCTCCCTCCTATGGGATTTGTAGTTTGTTGTGACACGAGAGCTCTCTGA